>OZ023269.1:60933967-62133967 GCA_964006375.1 Tillus elongatus | reverse complement strand
ATCAGCTTAAATAGCATCTTAAAGGAGGTGTTGTGTGATACAAAAGTGGTTGGATACTATCTATACAGTGAAGGCGAAGAGAAATTAGATCCAGCACATCAAAAGAGCAATTAAATTTTTATATTAGATGATATAGCCTGTGATAAGCAAGATAAAATAAAATCGTATATTTGTATGTGTAGATATTAAGACATTGACAGTTTCTACTTGTGTTCGAAACAGTTGGTGCGTGATAATGCTGACATCATAGTTTTATTTAAACAAGATGAAATTACTACATACAGACTGGAGATAACTTCTCTGACATCACTGTGAAGCCAGTAGTATGGTACAGTTTCACCAAGTAAGGGCAACAACGATCAATGAATTGAATATGAAATGAGTCTTGTGTATGATGATCATGTAACTCCCGATATGAGTTTTGAAAAGTTCAAACTTCTTGGTGGTGGATTTCGGCAAAACACGCATATTATGGTGGCTGTTGTTAAATATACTGATTTAACACAAGGGGTTTGATCACTTTATATATCTCGGTTAACTGAACAACGTCAGTTGTTCGGTTCGCGAACGAATGTTAAGTTCATATCCTATTGGTGTCAAATACTATGTTGATAAATATTTCGCAGAGAAACATTCACGTGATACAACAACATATAGTGTTACTTATTTCCGAGTTATCGCGCCCTGAACGACAACGCAACACATCCTTATTTTCCAGAAACCCCCGCACGGTGTGGACAGTTGCAATTGCAGTGTGAAAATGAATGAAGCAACTATGTCACTTCATTTTATAAGATATCGCAGCAATGGAGAAATCAGAATCTATACCTACCCAACCTCTGACAATGAGAACATAAAAGAGAAACATCGCAACAGCATTATCGAATTTTCCACATTCCGACCAAAAAAAGGTATAACTTAAAATATATTCCTCAAACCACACCCGACCCCAAGCAGACAAAGTTGCATGCCTAAGGCCAAGCCGCTTATAGTATCATGCATAAAACTCAAAGGCAAGAACGGAACCGCGTCATTGTTTTTAGTAGCCACTAGAAGAATCCCAAACCTCAACGAACTGACGAAGGTAAAAGACCTTCACAGCATTAGAATAAAATGGGAACCCCTAATGAAGAATCAACAAGTCACGTAATTGTCAAAAATGTTGGCTATGGATCAAGTCAATGCAAACCTAAATCAAGATGCGCAAATGCATCAAGAACCACCACACCGAGGACTGCAAAAAGGTGATATGGAAGTTAAGTGTTGTAACAACCTGTGTCTTCATGCAGATAACTACCGCAGGTGCCCAGTTTACACCAAGTATATGGATCAGTTGGTGAAAACATATCAATATAACACACAAAACCACATAACAATCTGATACATCTGTCCAACCTAAGACAAATGCTCCAACATCCCACTTGTGGTAATTTGGCACATTAATCAACGAACCAAAAATCCTCAGTAACATATGTGACTGAGCCAAATTCTCACTATGTTCCTGTGACATTACCATGTCAAACTTAGGAAAACTAAGTCCATCAAGTTGCTCAAATTTATCCTTAAAAACAGTCAAATTTAATCTTGGAATGCCTGTGCCATTGAGAACAAATTTAACAAACTCGAAATCTTAACCAAAAAAAAAAAAAATATCAACGAGATATAATCTGCATACAGGAAACACACCTAACACGAAGAACACCAAAACTCCGATACTACGATCACAATAATCGCCGTAACAACCCATATGTAATGTATACAGCATCATCCGGTAGAAAAAATTAACACCCTCACAAACGTCTTGTTTGAAACACGCACCATACAAAAACATAACACAACAGTAATCAATCGTTACAACAAAAACGTACGCCCACTTAACATCGACGATCGAGAATAACATTACGATCTAAACTCACAAAACAAAACACACATAATAGAGGACTTTAATCCCAAACACACACTAGAACTGTGTCTATAACGATGGTAAAGCCTTAAATTAAACAACTGCATTTTACACAATTCATACACACTCCACTATCCAAATAATTAATTCTTTGCTTACTCAAAAAACACAGCTTCAACTCTAGACGGCTGCATCTCAAATAATGTAAATATAAGAGACGGACAACGCTGAATAAACTAGACTCTGATCACCTCCCCATCCTTGTAGAAACCAACACGCAAAATCACACCCCCGCACCCATACAAAAAACACAATTTAAACCCAACTGGAAATAGTATAAAAAAATCATAATAAATCCGTACATACAACACGAGACATAGATGACAATATCCGCATTCCCTACCGTCATACACGACAGCTACAAAGATGCATCCAAAATATATCCAAAAATTTATGATTTATGGTCCACAAACGACCAAAGCCAGCTCCAGTGGATATCAAATTGGAAATAAAAAATACTAACTTTCTCGATCACACGGAATGTTTATGCTTCTGTGTGAGAGAGTAGGCATCCAGAGAAATAGTAATTTATAATGGTTATCAATCTGCACATTATATGTTCAAGACACCGAAAACGTTAGGTTTATTGAGTGCAGATATAGTTAAACAAATCACGTTTCTACAAGGAACACAGCAGTGTATGGATTATGATTGTGGTACCGTTGCTTTAGAAGAATCACCCAAGATAATAGAAAAAACATATTATCGAAAAGCCGGTAGATAGAGGTTATGTGAAAGGTGTTATCATAAAAAGTTATATTAAAGAGGTGTTATTGAAATGTGGTTACAGCGAGGATGTTATCAATTTGAAAAACGATGAAGGTTGCCGAAGTTGGTGGCAGACACTCCAATATGTATCACGCTGTTAAATTTTATAAAAGAAAATGTATTTCTGGTATTAGAAATTGTATGCTATAATTTGCTTAAATTGTAAACTTGTCACCTAAATAAAACAGTCGTTGTAAACGTAAAACTTCTTTTATTTACTACAGTTTTATATTAAAATACTTTTATTAATATTTATCTTCAGTCATAAAAGACGTTCTAACATACAACCACTCACTCCTTTGGCAAACTGTAATTCTACAACTTTACAATATATTATTTATATATGTATATATATATATATATATATATATATATATATATATATATATATATATATATATATATATATATATATATATATATATATATATATATATATATTTATTTATATATACTAACTATGAAAGGATTTATAACACGACATTTCTGTACTATACAAGAAGAAGGGTTAAGGGCAAAGCCGCAAGGAGACAACCGCATACACGTGTTTCAAGCTTATTAGCCATCACCAGTACGGTATAGCCAGGTGAAGATGGAAACCCTCTGGATGAAGATGCAAAAATACATATATATCTATATATCTGTGGTGGAATTTGTCTTTAACTGCGTGGAGAGGGTAGATGGTGGTTTGTATACTACCCAAATTCAAAGTTTTGCATTTGTCTTCAGACAACATTTTAAATTCATCTGATTTTAAATCATTTCTGATGTATATCGCAGCACCATGCTCTTTACATCAGATATGTAAATTCTAACATGGCCAGGTCCCTGAATATCATTCTGCTGAGTTTTCGAAGATTCAACAAGTGGTGTAATCGATGCTTTTAGATAGCACTCATCTTTCATCCTTCAAATGTGACTTTAAAGACTAAACATTTTCGAAAATTATAGTCAAGTAAGATGGATAATATTGTATAAAGTTCAGCGTGATTTTTAAGGATTTTTAAGGTGATATTTAATATTAACATAAATACAGTTAGACATATAAGAGAACCAGTTGATATAAATATCGAAAAGTACTTTGATCTGCACAGATGAGAATCACTTAGTAGGAGCCTTCAGCAGTAAGGTGTCTCACCGTGGGACCATTATCAAACAGAAACATAAGTTTATAACGAACAATATCAGCCTTGATCTCAGTCATGTTGTAAGTAGAAGTTTCAACTAGGTAATCGTTGTGTAGAGGTGTTCTCGGTAAGCCAAACTATTTCATGCAGTCGTCGCTATCGAAATAGGTTCTCACGTCTTTCACATTTGGTCGTTTGTGGTCCATAAATCATATTTTGGCTTGGGCTACCAGGATGGTGAAACGTTTTTAAGAGGAGGAGCCACTGTTGAGTTTACTGATATCTGTCAGCACTTTGTTTTGGGCGTAGTGTAAACACCCGGACATGTAATATTTAAATGCGTGTGGTGTTGAGTAGAGTCACTTGGATAGTTTGTGCTATACTAACATCTAAAATACTTAGATGACTGGACGGCAACCCTACGCATACAGTTTATGAGTTTACTCCTATGGTAGATCCAGCTTATGCAGTTGATATAAAACCATATAGTAAGGTTTTTATGTATCTTACGACGCGCGTTATTCCGCATATAAATGTAAACATTATCGATCATAATTCAGTACCTGTGACGTTTCAATGTGAGGAGAACATTATGATATTGGAATTGAGACAGAGACCACCATATTATGTTGATTATAAATACTAGTAATCAAGCAGCTTCAGCTTCAGTATCTTCGGTACCTGCATCGATGACGATTCTAGAGTTCGTCAGTTTTTGGATATATTTTGGATGCATCTTTGTAGCTGTCGTGTATGACGGTAGGGAATGCGGATATTGTCATCTATGTCTCGTGTTGTATGTACGGATTTATTATGATTTTTTTATACTATTTCCAGTTGGTTTTAAATTGTGTTTTTTGTATGGGTGCGGGGGTGTGATTTTACGTGTTGGTTTCTACAAGGATGGGGAGGTGATCAGAGTCTAGTTTATTCAGCGTTGTCCGTCTCTTATATTTACATTATTTGAGATGCAGCCGTCTAGAGTTGAAGCTGTGTTTTTTGAGTAAGCAAAGAATTAATTATTTGGATAGTGGAGTGTGTATGAATTGTGTAAAATGCAGTTGTTTAATTTAAGGCTTTACCATCGTTATAGACACAGTTCTAGTTTGTGTTTGGGATTAAAGTCCTCTATTATGTGTGTTTTGTTTTGTGAGTTTAGATCGTAATGTTATTCTCGATCGTCGATGTTAAGTGGGCGTACGTTTTTGTTGTAACGATTGATTACTGTTGTGTTATGTTTTTGTATGGTGCGTGTTTCAAACAAGACGTTTGTGAGGGTGTTAATTTTTTCTACCGGATGATGCTGTATACATTACATATGGGTTGTTACGGCGATTATTGTGATCGTAGTATCGGAGTTTTGGTGTTCTTCGTGTTAGGTGTGTTTCCTGTATGCAGATTATATCTCGTTGATTTTTTTTTTTTTTTGGTTAAGATTTCGAGTTTGTTGAATTTGTTCTCAATGGCACAGGCATTCCAAGATTAAATTTGACTGTTTTTAAGGATAAATTTGAGCGACTTGATGGACTTAGTTTTCCTAAGTTTGACATGGTAATGTCACAGGAACATAGTGAGAATTTGGCTCAGTCACATATGTTACTGAGGATTTTTGGTTCGTTGATTAATGTGCCAAATTACCACAAGTGGGATGTTGGAGCATTTGTCTTAGGTTGGACAGATGTATCAGATTGTTATGTGGTTTTGTGTGTTATATTGATATGTTTTCACCAACTGATCCATATACTTGGTGTAAACTGGGCACCTGCGGTAGTTATCTGCATGAAGACACAGGTTGTTACAACACTTAACTTCCATATCACCTTTTTGCAGTCCTCGGTGTGGTGGTTCTTGATGCATTTGCGCATCTTGATTTAGGTTTGCATTGACTTGATCCATAGCCAACATTTTTGACAATTACGTGACTTGTTGATTCTTCATTAGGGGTTCCCATTTTATTCTAATGCTGTGAAGGTCTTTTACCTTCGTCAGTTCGTTGAGGTTTGGGATTCTTCTAGTGCCTACTAAAAACAATGACGAGGTTCCGTTCTTGCCTTTGAGTTTTATGCATGATACTATAAGCGGCTTGGCCTTAGGCATGCAACTTTGTCTGCTTGGGGTCGGGTGTGGTTTGAGGAATATATTTTAAGTTATACCTTTTTTTGGGCGGAATGTGGAAAATTCGATAATGCTGTTGCGATGTTTCTCTTTTATGTTCTCATTGTCAGAGGTTGGGTAGGTATAGATTCTGATTTCTCCATTGCTGCGATATCTTATAAAATGAAGTGACATAGTTGCTTCATTCATTTTCACACTGCAATTGCAACTGTCCACACCGTGCGGGGGTTTCTGGAAAATAAGGATGTGTTGCGTTGTCGTTCAGGGCGCGATAACTCGGAAATAAGTAACACTATATGTTGTTGTATCACGTGAATGTTTCTCTGCGAAATATTTATCAACATAGTATTTGACACCAATAGGATATGAACTTAACATTCGTTCGCGAACCGAACAACTGACGTTGTTCAGTTAACCGAGATATATAAAGTGATCAAACCCCTTGTGTTAAATCAGTATATTTAACAACAGCCACCATAATATGCGTGTTTTGCCGAAATCCACCACCAAGAAGTTTGAACTTTTCAAAACTCATATCGGGAGTTACATGATCATCATACACAAGACTCATTTCATATTCAATTCATTGATCGTTGTTGCCCTTACTTGGTGAAACTGTACCATACTACTGGCTTCACAGTGATGTCAGAGAAGTTATCTCCAGTCTGTATGTAGTAATTTCATCTTGTTTAAATAAAACTATGATGTCAGCATTATCACGCACCAACTGTTTCGAACACAAGTAGAAACTGTCAATGTCTTAATATCTACACATACAAATATACGATTTTATTTTATCTTGCTTATCACAGGCTATATCATCTAATATAAAAATTTAATTGCTCTTTTGATGTGCTGGATCTAATTTCTCTTCGCCTTCACTGTATAGATAGTATCCAACCACTTTTGTATCACACAACACCTCCTTTAAGATGCTATATTTAGGCTGATATTTAAACGCTTTGAGTATACGTATACGTTTTCAAATTTTAAGCCGTTTGGACCAAACAACAAACTTAACATAATATTTGTTAACCATAACCACTTGGACCACATATCAACATCTAACTGAAACTGAAACTTGGTAAAAGAACTCCATGTCTTTGCTGTTTGGGTCATGATGCTGTGGTAACAACAACATCTATGTTTGTGACTGTGGGCTTTTGCGTGTTTTACAATACGCATCGCTAACTTAACTAAAACTTTGTATGACTGCTACATCCTATATAATTACGCAGATATATCATACCTTATTAACAGTATAAATGTTGGTGTGTCAAGGCGTAGGTCTTGCTGACACAGTCATCAAAAAATTACCTTTTGAGCTGCCTGGTTACCAGATTTGTGGCCCAGACACTAAACTTAAAGAATGTTTCACGAGTAATCAAGGCATCAATAATCTAGATCGTGCTTGTCTCTCAACAATCACGATCTAGAGGATTGATATTGTATAATCATGATGTATATCAAAACTATATAACCTATAATGTGGTCACTTATTTTTACAATTTTTAAATAAAAGACTTAAATAGTAGTATCTGTGTTTCAGTCATTGCGCGTACGCTATATTTCCACCATTAGTGTTAAAACCACACTTTGATTAATCGCTCGCGCTTGCAAACTTTCACAGTTATAACACTATATATAGAGCGTGGGTGTAAAAAGTTTCACTGCTTTTCTGCTGTGAGTGGTGAAAAGAGTCGACTAGAAATAACTATTCCTGATGGTTCGTATGAAATTAGTGATATCGAAAAATACATTCAGAATGAACACTGTCTCTTACATTAAAGATAAACTTCAGTACCCTGCAGTAAAGAACAACATCGACGTGGTATACCTGTTTTCGCTAAAAGCCAACAACAACACTTTAAAATGTGGGATACCATCTCAGTATCATATAGACTTTTCAACCGATGCTTCAATAGCACCAATATTGGGGTTTTCTAAACGTCTTACGGCTGGTAAACTCCATGTTTCCGATTTACGGGTGGAAATTGAGAGTGTAATATTGTTTACATATAAACAACGGCAAACCTACGCATAGAGTATATGAGTATACTCCAATGGTAGATCCAGGTTATGCGGTTGATATAAAACCATAGAATAAGGTTTTTATGCCTCTTACGACCCGCATTATTTCGCATATAAATATAAACATTATCGATCAGAATTCAGTACCTGTGACGTTTCTAGGTGATATCATTCTGATATTGGCATTGAAACAGAGACCACCATATTATATTCATTATAAATATTAGCAATCAAGCCGCCCCAGCTTCAGTATCTTTGCTACCTCCATCGTAGACGATTCCATCTTGGGAGCACATGCAGTATCTAGATACATTGGGTACTGATGTTAACCAAACTACATATATTCGCTGACCCTGTGCACGACGAGTCAATCAAAGGGAAAGAAATACACACATAGGCTTCTCAAACCAGTTCGCTTGCCCATAATGATACCTGTGATTCTGCAATCAACTAACAAGATATTTTTTACGTTTGGTCTTCAACTGTTCTACTAATAAATGGCAGGATTGAGACGAGTAGCACGACTGGAGATGTATAAGTAACATCTAATGCAGCATCCCGATAATTGAACATGTGAGAGAACCTGGTATAGTTACAGCAATTCGAACACTTTTGGAAGCAAACAGTGATGGAGCAAGAGCTCTAATTCAAGCTACATACAATACAATGCTGAAAGATGGCCGTATTTGCTACTGCTTACCTCCTTGCTACTTGTGTAAAATTTTCAAAGACTATAGAAGCGTTTTTTCAGTTAATTGCTGCTACGTATAACTAAAGCCCACAGCGAAAAAAATTGCTTTATTTTGATTGGGGCAGTCGACGCAGATAAAGCATTGAGGTTACATTGAGTACATGGCGCTGCATGTGAAACTTATCCACCCCAGCGAGGTTACACGGAATCAATTATTACAGCCGATTGGCCAAAATAAAAAGATTCTGGTACCATATAGAAAATGGGAAACGTATGAATCTGATTAATTAAACGAAAGGCTTGTGGTTTATCAAAACATCCTCAAACACTGAACGACCTAGCTTTGTAATTGTGATATTCCAAACGGATCGATAGAATAACGTTAGAAAAACATGAACAACTTTGATCTTGTAGGCATTCGATATATAAGACTCCACTAAATTCTCAACGAACAGAAGGCATATAGAAACATGACTGAGTTTCAACGCTCATAGACAACTTCAACCTACCTTGGATTACAAAAGTTTTGAAAAATATCCCATGTTTTTTTTGATTGCAAGTACAAGGAATCCAAAAATCCATTTAAGGTAGATATCAAATTGGAAATGGAAAGCACCAACAACTTTCCAATCACATAAAATGTTATTTTTTATTTAAACATGATTGCATCATCGAGTATGCTCCACTCTACAACATCGTGCGCTGAAACTGAAACTTGGTAAAAGAACTCCATGTCTTTGCTGTTTTGGGTCATGATGTATGTTTGTGACTGAGGGCTTTTGCGTGTTTTACAATACGCATCGTTAACTGAAATAAAACTTTGTACGACTGCTACATCCTATATAATTACGCAGATATATCATACCTTTTTAACAGTAAAAATGTTGGTGTGTCAAGGTGTAGCTCTTGCTGACACAGTCATCAAAAAATTACCTGTTGAGCTGCACGTACCTGGCTATCAGATTTGAGGCCCAGACATTAAACTTAAAGAACGTTTTACGAGTAATCAAGGCATGTCCACGCCCCACCAGAGACTATATATGGAAGTTACCAGACCACGGACGGAAATTCCTACATTGTTATTGCTTGAGTCTCTTTAAATTTGTCATAATTTATATTTATCATTTTTTTATTATTATTCATAAGTATTTTATGCAACTATAATCAATAAATTCTTTTAAAAATTCAAGTGTGTTAACAAGAAAGTTAACTCGCGTCTATAGCATTGAGATGGGGTATCAGCATCATATAAAAGCAAGGGCATTTCATATGAAAAATCAGACGGAGCCTCCCTATTCTACCTGATTACATCTGTCTCAAATTCGCGCAGTTCGACAGTTCCTCGTCTCCCCACACCACGTCCCTGGTGCTGTGGAATCCACAATTTTGCAAATAAGCATTTATTACTGACCCCGTTCTATTATTGATTTTATTTTACAGCCAGGTGAAGAACACCAGGTCTTTACATTTGTCGCCATTACACACTAGTGTGTAGTAGTAGTAGCAGTGGTAGGGAGGCCAACGTCAAGCAAGGGCCCTTTTTGCCAACCCCAGCAACCCAGCAACCATGCTCTACTCTTCCTCGGTTCTGTCGCCAAACCGCCTTGACCTCGAGATGAAGGCCGTGACGGTCTTCAATTGGACGGTACTTACCTGATTCCTCTGCAGAGTCCTCGATCCGAACAATTCTGCGCGAAGACTCCCAAAGGCTCGCACTCACACAGGTAGTGGTAGGACGTTTCTTTATCCTCGCCGCATTCCTGGCAAATGGGATCCCTCTCTACGCCTATCAATGTGAGGTGTCTTCTAAGGGCGCAGTGGCCTGTCAGCACCCCAAGGATGCGGCGAAGCGTAGGTCGACTCCTTCCGAGTAGCCAGACAGCTTTATCTCTGTCCGGTCCTTCTACAAAGTCACTCGCCTGCCTGCAGTCACCTACCCCCAGTGCCTCTCCATTGCTTCCTCGGTCCACCTGTCTAAGCCGACAGAGACTGTCTTCCTACTTATGCCTATCGCAGGCTCCGGGCCACAGAACGGCCGCCGGAAACCGAGTCTTGCGAGATTATTCGCCACCTCATTCCCCGCTACGCTACAGTGTCCCGGAACCCACACCAGTTGCACCTCCTTTGTCCTGGATAGTCCTCTGAGGGCGTCAGCGCACTCCTGAACCAGTGGTGACCTGATTCTGGCCGCGCAGACTGCCCTGAGGACCGCCTGGCTATCCGAGCAGATGTACACGCATTTCTCGGGACTCATCTTCACATCCTGTCTATTGGCCACAGACAGGATAGCGTACGCCTCTGTTTCGAATGCCGTGGTGTATGCCCCAAGAGCATAGCTCTCGCTCACCCCAGGCCCACGATGTATATTCCTGCCCCGGAGGATTGTTGGTCCTCCAGCCGTGATCCGTCGGTGAAACAGGCTTGCGGGCTGGAATGCAACCTCATTTTCCCTCCACTGATCCCTACTGGGGATCCTGAGGGTGTATGGCCTAGTCAACCTAATATCGTCCTTGGCATCCCTCACCTTTATGGCGGAAATCGGAATTTCCTTTTCCACCTCCTTGGCGACTCTTGCATGCCCTATTACTGCTCCCTCTCCACACCAGTTACCCGAGTCCCGGATTCTAAGACGCGACACCATAGCCTCCCTTCTGATACAGATGGGAAGCGGTTGCAGCATCAACAGGACATCTAGCGCAGCTGAGGGTGTCGTCTTCATAGCGCCTGTGATACCCAGGATTGCCAGCCTTTGGAGTTTGGCCAGCTTCCTGCTGGTAGTTTGGTTCACATCACACCACCAGACCAACGCCCCATAGAGGAATCTTGGCCTGACGATCGCAGTGTAGATCCAATGAAGGATCCGAGGATTAAGTCACCAGGTCCTCCCTATCACACGATGCAGCTGTCAGAGGGTCGCAACTCCCTTCCTCACTACTTACACTAGTGTGTAAGTCTTTTATTTAAACATTTTAAACATAAGTGACCACAATTATAAGTATTATACTTTTGGTATACATCATGATTATACAATATAGTAGGGTTTTTAAGATAACACAACAGTTCAATTGGTGGCTTCAAGTTTCCATATGAGTCAAAGTACACAGCTGTATCACCGCGTTTTATAACTGCAACTCAATAGTTTAGTTTTCGATAGGAATGTTGAAAGTGATTTAAAACACAAATCTGCTTCTTTATATAACACTTACCTCCTTCATTTCTCTATAATTCATTTAATTCATTGTTATGCGCGGTATCCCCGACCTAGAGGGTGGTTAATCTTCATGCCAAAATCAAATGTTCTGTTGGAAATGAATCAAGGACGAACCCCGCCCCAAGGAATATGCCCCCATTTCCGTCCAGTATCAAAGAAATGATACTTGAAAAATATTCTATGCGTATACTAGCTACGCATCAGAAACCCCACCGACAAACGAGACGCAAACAAACTCATCAAACAAGAACTAGCGATGTGAGCGAGTCTGACTTAAGACAGTTGCTGTTGGAAATAAAAGAGCACGCTTATATAGATGAACGCCAATCTGAAGGTGAAGACTTTGCAATAAATATATCGTTGAATTGTGTGCTGTATACTTGGCCGTACTGCTCCACCCCGTTCCTTGCTTTATCTTACACTCCGTACGCCTCAGACTTCTCTTTTACTAAGCCATTGTTTAAATATTTACCAGAAGCAGCAAAATATCACTACAGAAATTGATGAACCAATGGAGATATATATTTATGAAGTCTTAAAATGATTATAATAGATTTTGAAAGTTGCCACAGCAACCGAGCAGAAAAATACAACCAATGAGAGCGGTTGGTGGAAAGAGGAAGAAGTGGAACAATAAAATCTACTTAACAGCCAATGTAACATTAGTAAGCTCGGTCAAAGTCTAAACGTAAAAGATGGTTGGTGTAAACATGAAAGTTGATTGTGATTGTATCAACATGATGTGTCATATGAATGAAAACTACGGTCCTGATTTTAGAGAACATCGACCACCAAATGTGAGAGAAGTGAGAACCTATTTTGATAGCGACGACTGCATGAAATGGTCTGGCTTACCAACAACACCTCTACACAACGATCACCTAGTTGAAACATTACGAAAATCAAGACTGATATGGTTTGTTATAAACTTATCTTTCTGATTGATGAAGGCTCATACTAACTGATTTCCATCTGTGGACATCAAAGTACATTTTGATATTTATATCAACTGGTTCTCTCATATGTCTAACTGTATAATAATAACAAAGATGTTAATATACTTTTGTGTTAAGTGTAACAATTCATTGGAAAATAAATATCTCAAATATATCTGTAAAAGTAAAATATCTATCAGGAATTCATCGAGGAAATTTAGAGTTGCGGAATTGGAATTTGCAGAAGGCGTGAGTGGATTGATTTTGGAACGACTTTTGTGACTGGAGATGAACATTAATAAATGTTTTTTTAAATAAAACTAATAAATACATTTTACTTTTACAATGTTTTTATTTATTTATGTAACAAGTTTGCAATTTAAGCAAATAATATCATACAATTTTTAATACCACTAATAAAATTTCTTTTATTAAATTTAGCAGCGTGATACATACATATTGAATGTAGACAAGTTTCGGCAACCCTCATCGTTTTTCAAATTGATACGGTCTCCGCTACATTTTAAAAACACCTCTTTAATATACCTTTTCATGATAACACCTTTCGCGAAAACTATCTATCCGCTCTTCGATAATATGTTTTTCTATTATGTTGGGTAACTCTTCTAAAGTAACGTTACCGCAATCATAGTCCAAACACTTCTGTGTTCTTTGTAACAACTTGATATATTTAACTATATCTGCATTTAATAACCTAGCGTTTTCAGAGTCTTAAACATATAATGTGCAGATTGAGAACTATTATAATTTACTAATTCTTTGGGTGCCTTCTCTGTTGCAATATTCACAAGTCCTAATATAATCTTTAATTTCCTTTCTCATATTTGATGTCGCTTTTTAGTTTCATGAGAAAACATGATTTGGTCTCTATCTCTGATGCTGTTTTAAATTCTCTCAAATTGGCAATTTTTGCTTCAGAATTATTAGTTGTGTTGGAATTTTTAATTTTTATGGGGTTTGTTTCCATACTACTCTGTTTATTTATTGCAAAATTTTGTTTATTATTAAAATTAGATGTTTCTACTTTAGGTTTTGTTTTGCTTATTATATGTTTTTTCGTATTTAACCCAGTTTTTCCCGTGTTATTGTACTGAGCTAACAGAGCTAGCTGTTCTTAAAAGTGAGTTTGAAGACAAATTGAAAAATTTAACTAATGATATAACTTCCCATGTGCTGGATGATATTGATATACCAAAGAATAAAGATCTAAGTGAGATACTGAATCAGCTGGATATAGCATATGAACCATCTGATACTAAAAAGCCTGGACGCAGCAAGTGCGTTATGGTAGTGAATTTTCATAGAAATGATCTGGCACAAATATTAATATACTTTTTTTTCTTGTAACATAGAAATCTAAATTTTGGTGTATAGTTTACTTTTTATATCGTAAACCTACCTACCAAATTTGGTTATCATAGATTTCATATTTTTTAAGATAAAAATTTTTTTCAAATTAAAACTCAAAATTTTCCCGGAAAACCTCGTTTGATTTTTTTGATTAACGAACTTGTCAAAGTCATTTACAAAAGGAAGGTACATGCCAAATTTTATCAAAATCGGCCTATTATTCTTTGAGATAAAAAATTTTTTCGAAAGAAAACTCAAAATGTTCCCGGAAAACCTCGTCCGATTTTTTGACTAACAAACTTGTCAAAGCCATTTACAAAAGAAAGGTACATGCCAAATTTTATTAAAATCGGCTTATTACTTTTTGAGATAAGAATTTTTTTCGAATGAAAACTCAAAATTTTCCCGGAAAACCTCGTCCGATTTTCCTGGCTAACGAACTTATCCAAGCCATTTACAAAACAAAGGTACATGCCAAATTTTATCAAAATCGGCCTATTATTTTTTGAGTTATCGGTGTGATACATATATATATATATATATATATATATATATATATATATATATATATATATATATATATATATATATATATATATATATATATATATATATATATATATATATATATATATATATATATATATATATATATATATATATATATATATAAACATATAAAAATTGAAACTGACCCCGGATATGCGTTCTAGGGGTCCTATATCGCGCTCATTTGAAGAAATTTTTTCAAAATTCAAAAGTCGAGATCTCCTCATTAGTGAATTTTTTCTAAGAAAATTCACTAAAAATTATTGATGAATTATATAAACCTGCAAGAATAGGCTTTAAACGTAGAGGTACAATAATCAAGGGTTTAAACGATTTGTGGTAGATTGATTTAGCTGAATTACAGACGACTACAAAGAAACCTCTGCTTACAAGTACAATTTAGTGGTTATCAATTGTTTTTGAAAGTATGTGTGGACACGCCCTCTTAAATCTAAAAATGATGAAGAGGTGACTAAAGCTATGGCTGATATTTAAGCCAATAGTACAGCACCGTCTAAAATCCTATCTTATCTTGGGTTAGTACTGTAAATTTAACGCATTAATGAAAAATACAACATTAATCACTGATAGTGAGTAATTATATTTCACTTATTCCACTTATGGTGGATAGAGTCATACGTATTTTGAAAGAGAATATATATAAAAATTTCAACTTGGTTTGTTCCTACAAGTGGCTTAATACACTACCTGACGTCACTGCTGCTTACAACTCTACTGTTCATCAAACAGCTGGTGACTTAATAAATAACAACATACGTTACATTAATTTTTGAGTCAGTGAGGCATCTGGAATATATCAGTAATGACGAAAATTCCGCAGAAATTGTTGACGAATACCAAACTTATGAGAGAATCATCTTTAAAAGTGAAACTGAAGTGCAAATGACTAAAACTCAGGATCAGTATCAGCATACTTAGGATTTAATCGATATAAACATTTTTAATGAAGTTAAAGTTTATTTTACTCTTGACATTAGTGATAGGTAAATAAACACACCATTCACCTGAACACATAATTTATTAAACTGTTAGCTAACTCAAACGTAAACTGTTTAATTGGGTGAACGCAGTCTGAAACAATTTTCAAATGCTAGTAGATTTCTGAAACGTTGCATACTAGTTTTCTAATGATGTTTCAAAATGGCATATGTTTTTTTTACGAAATTTTTTTGACAGTTCTGACATCAATTTAAATTTTGTTATTTGTTTCATGTGACAAAAATAACCCAATCATTTCAACTTTTAATTAATTTCGCACAGACGTTACTCAGGTTGTCTATTACAGGTAACCAACCGTAGACTTCACGCTTGTTTTTCTCTCTTGACATTTATGCATCCAGTATCCACCCTACCCTTGTTAACGTTGCTAGACACCAGACCTCCTTCCCTCCAGGTCGAGACTACTCACAAAACACCCCCTTGAAAACTAGAGAGGTGGCGGAAAACACTCGCTGGCATTGGTTCACCACGTCCCTAACTCTTGTTGTTTTAAAAACTTTTATATCCTGTCTTCATCCTTCTTTGACTTCGTTATTTCTACGACCCCTAGCCCCACAGTATTCCACAATCCTTTACTTCCCAGCACATGCTCCACCACATTATCTGCTGTTACATTTCTGCCAATCTTTTATACATTTTCTCTTATTTGCATACATCTTACGCACTCGAAAACTGTATGTTCTGGCGTAGTTATATCACCGCAATACGTACATTCTTATTTGTCGACTATTTTCGTTTTACTCAGGTAGACCTGAAACGTCCAAGACCTGACAGATGTTGGGTAAAATAGTAACCCACCTCCCCATGCTGTCTCGATATCCATGTCTGTATATGTGGAATGAGCCTCTTTGTCCACTGGGATGTTGACATTTCCTCTTCCCATTCTCGCTGCAACTTCAGCAATGTTTCGGTTTTTGCCTTCTTTTTTGCGGGTATTGTCATCAATGTCTTGTTTATTATGATTTTTTAAATATTGTTTCCAGTTGATTTTAAATTGTGTTTTTTGTAAGTGGGGTGGGGGTGTGTGATTTTTTGTGTTGATTTCTACAAGGATGGTGACTTTATCTGAGTCTAGTTCATTGAGCATTTACGTCTCTTATATTTACATTATTTGAGATGCAGACCTCTAGTGTTGAAGGTGTGTTATCTAAGTAAGCAAAGTTGCTGTATTAATTATTTGATAGGCCGGAAGTTTATTAAGCAGCGCTGCGTGCCAGACCTGGTCGAATGCTTTGGATATGTCTAGAGCAACAATCTGGGATTCACCGTGTTGTTCCATAGACTTGTTCCAAGAATGGGTGACAAATGAAAGGAGGTCGGCAGATTTAACAAGAGTCTAGAAGGGCAGAAGCGGCACCCGACCCCAAGCAGTCGTAGTTGAGGCATGCTTAAGGCCAAGCCGCTTATAGAATTATGCATAACACTCAAAGGCAAAAAGGCAACCGCGTCATCGTTTTTAGTGACCGCCAGAGGAACCCAAAACCTCAACGAATTAAGAAAGGTAAAAGACCTTCAAAGCATTAGAATAAAATGGGAACCCCTAATGAAGAAACAACAAGTCACGTAATTGTCAAAAATTTTGGCCATGGACCAAGTCAATGCAAACCAAAATCAAGATGCGCAAATGCATTAAGAACCACATGGACTGCAAGAACGTGATATGGAAATCCAGTGATGTAACTGCCTGGTTCTTCATGCAGATAACTACCGCAAGTGCGCAGTATACACCAAGTATATGGATCAGTTGGTGAAAACAAATCAATATAACACACAAAACCATCTCACATATTTCCCAAGTCAAACACACAACTCACACATAATCTGATACTTCCTAAGACTTAAGACAAATGCTCCAACATCCCACATGTGGAAATTTGGCACATTACCCAACGAACCAAAAATCCTCAGTAACATATGCCACCTGAGCCAAATCCTCACTATGTTTCGTGTCAAACGTAGGAAAACTAAGTATTATCCCTCAAGTCACTAAAATTTATCCCTAAAAGCAGTAAAATTTAATCTTGGAATGCCTGTGCCATTGAGAACAAATTCAACGAACTTAAAATCTTAACCGAAAACATTCAACCATATATAATCTGCATACAGGACACATACCTAACACGAAGAACACCAAAACTCCGATACTACGATCACGATAAACTCCGTAACACCCCATATGTATTGTAAACAGCATCTTTCGGTAGCAAAAATTAACTCCATCACAAACGCCTTGTTCGAAACACGCACCATACAAAAACATAACACAGCAGATAACAATTATCAAAACATGAATGCTATAAGATATCAGTTACCGCCCCCCTTGGTCGCTCAGACCACGGCCTGGTCACAGCTTCCTGCGCAATGCAACCCGAGGTCACACAGTCATCACACCCACGTATCGTTTGGCACTACAACTCCGCAAACTGGGACGAAATGCGGGATTACTTTTCCTTATTTCCATGGGCGTCTGTCTGCTTCTCTCATCCTCACCCCTCTGATATCTCACAAAACGTCACTGAAATTATCCAAGCTGGCATGGAATTATTTATCCCACGTACACAGAAAACCTCTTCAGCCACTCAAAAGCCCTGGTTCTCCAAATCTTGTGACAAGGCCAGACTTGAAAATGTCAAAGCTCACAAAACGCTTCTACACAATCCCAGTCAAGAAAATCGTCAAGCATTTAACGACGCAAGAAACCGTTATGTCCGCATTCTTTCTGAGGCAAAAAACTCGTTTAATAACCACATCAAAAACAAAGTCCTCTTAAGCTCCAACGGCGGCAAACTCTTCTGGACTCTTGCTAAATCTATCGGGAATAATTTCTGCAAAAGCACGTTCCCACCTCTTGTCTCAGGGGATGAAATTGTTTCTACCGCCCTGGGCAAGGCTGAACTTTTTGCTTCGTTGTTCGCCGGCAATTCTACTCTCAACCCACCTCCAAATGTTCAACCAACAGTCCCCAATGTCGCGCATAAAATGACGGATATCATTTTCGAAACTAAAAAGGTACGAAAGATGCTCTCTTCTCTTAATACCAGGAAAGCCTCTGGCCTTGACGAGATCCCAGCAATTGTTCTCTAAAAATGCGCACCAGAGTTTGCTCCTGTCCTGACTCGTCTGTTTCAGATATCTTATAATAAAGGCATATTCCCTAGTAACTGGAAAACTGCTCGAGTACAACCCATCCCCAAGAAAGGATCCAAAGCGCTTCCTAGCAACTACAGGCCTATTTCTCTCCTTTCAGTCGTCTCTAAAGTGATGGAAAAGTATATAAACACCGAATTACTAAAATTTCTTGAAAAACACAGTCTAATCCACGACAGGCAGTGTGGATTCCGTCAGCGCAGATCGACTGCCGACCTCCTTTCCTTTGTCACCCATTCTTGGAACAAGTCTATGGAACAACACGGTGAATCCCAGATTGTTGCTCTAGACATATCCAAAGCATTCGACCAGGACTGGCACGCAGCGCTGCTTAATAAACTTCCAGCCTATGGCCTACCACCAAAACTTTGTAACTGGACAGCAAATTTCCTCTCCAACAGCACCATATCTGTTGTTGTGGATGGCCATTCCTCTAAACTGTATCCAATTAATGCAGGAGTTCCTCAAGGTTCAGCTTTAGCCCCTACTTTGTTTCTTCTCCACATCAGTGACCTCCTATCTAGCACATCCAACACAGTTCACAGCTACGCGGACGACAGCACCCTCCATTCAAATATACAATATTCTAAGCCTGTCTCTTTAGCCCAAATTAGATGAGGATCGCAGGCTCATGGAGGGTTCTGTCTCCATGGATCTCCAAAAAATATTAGACTGGGGAAGTAGAAATCTTGTACAATTCAACCCCACCAAAACTAAGTCGTGCTTTCTTTCTCACAAGAGATACACCAGCCCTAGACCCATCACAATGAACAACCAAGTTATTCCAAGTAATGAGTCCTTTTCTCTTGTTGGCATTTCTGTGGATCGAAATCTTAATTGGCACCAACATGGCACATCAATTGCAGAAGCAGCTGCTAAGAAATTAGGTTTCCTCTTGCGGGCTCGCAAATACTTTTCACCAGCTAATCTCTATACCTTATATGCTTCACAAATAAGGCCAAACCTCGAATACTGCTCCCACATCTTAGGTGCCGCTGCCGCTTCTACACTCGCTATCCTGGACTCCATTCAAAAGAGAGCTATACGTCTCATCGGTGACCCTACCCCCACCCATTACTTGGAATAACTTGGTTGTTCATTGTGATGGGTCTAGGGCTGGTGTATCTATTGTGAGAAAGAAAGCACGACTTAGTTTTGGTGGGGTTGAATTGTACAAGATTTCTACTTCCCCAGTCTAATATTTTTTGGAGATCCATGGAGACAGAACCCTCCATGAGCCTGCGATCCTCATCTAATTTGGGCTAAAGAGACAGGCTTAGAATATTGTATATTTGAATGGAGGGTGCTGTCGTCCGCGTAGCTGTGAACTGTGTTGGATGTGCTAGATAGGAGGTCACTGATGTGGAGAAGAAACAAAGTAGGGGCTAAAGCTGAACCTTGAGGAACTCCTGCATTAATTGGATACAGTTTAGAGGAATGGCCATCCACAACAACAGATATGGTGCTGTTGGAGAGGAAATTTGCTGTCCAGTTACAAAGTTTTGGTGGTAGGCCATAGGCTGGAAGTTTATTAAGCAGCGCTGCGTGCCAGTCCTGGTCGAATGCTTTGGATATGTCTAGAGCAACAATCTGGGATTCACCGTGTTGTTCCATAGACTTGTTCCAAGAATGGGTGACAAAGGAAAGGAGGTCGGCAGTCGATCTGCGCTGACGGAATCCACACTGCCTGTCGTGGATTAGACTGTGTTTTTCAAGAAATTTTAGTAATTCGGTGTTTATATACTTTTCCATCACTTTAGAGACGACTGAAAGGAGAGAAATAGGCCTGTAGTTGCTAGGAAGCGCTTTGGATCCTTTCTTGGGGATGGGTTGTACTCGAGCAGTTTTCCAGTTACTAGGGAATATGCCTTTATTATAAGATATCTGAAACAGACGAGTCAGGACAGGAGCAAACTCTGGTGCGCATTTTTAGAGAACAATTGCTGGGATCTCGTCAAGGCCAGAGGCTTTCCTGGTATTAAGAGAAGAGAGCATCTTTCGTACCTTTTTAGTTTCGAAAATGATATCCGTCATTTTATGCGCGACATTGGGGACTGTTGGTTGAACATTTGGAGGTGGGTTGAGAGTAGAATTGCCGGCGAACAACGAAGCAAAAAGTTCAGCCTTGCCCAGGGCGGTAGAAACAATTTCATCCCCTGAGACAAGAGGTGGGAACGTGCTTTTGCAGAAATTATTCCCGATAGATTTAGCAAGAGTCCAGAAGAGTTTGCCGCCGTTGGAGCTTAAGAGGACTTTGTTTTTGATGTGGTTATTAAACGAGTTTTTTGCCTCAGAAAGAATGCGGACATAACGGTTTCTTGCGTCGTTAAATGCTTGACGATTTTCTTGACTGGGATTGTGTAGAAGCGTTTTGTGAGCTTTGACATTTTCAAGTCTGGCCTTGTCACAAGATTTGGAGAACCAGGGCTTTTGAGTGGCTGAAGAGGTTTTCTGTGTACGTGGGATAAATAATTCCATGCCAGCTTGGATAATTTCAGTGACGTTTTGTGAGATATCAGAGGGGTGAGGATGAGAGAAGCAGACAGACGCCCATGGAAATAAGGAAAAGTAATCCCGCATTTCGTCCCAGTTTGCGGAGTTGTAGTGCCAAACGATACGTGGGTGTGATGACTGTGTGACCTCGGGTTGCATTGCGCAGGAAGCTGTGACCAGGCCGTGGTCTGAGCGACCAAGGGGGGCGGTAACTGATATCTTATAGCATTCATGTTTTGATAATTGTTATCTGCTGTGTTATGTTTTTGTATGGTGCGTGTTTCGAACAAGGCGTTTGTGATGGAGTTAATTTTTGCTACCGAAAGATGCTGTTTACAATACATATGGGGTGTTACGGAGTTTATCGTGATCGTAGTATCGGAGTTTTGGTGTTCTTCGTGTTAGGTATGTGTCCTGTATGCAGATTATATATGGTTGAATGTTTTCGGTTAAGATTTTAAGTTCGTTGAATTTGTTCTCAATGGCACAGGCATTCCAAGATTAAATTTTACTGCTTTTAGGGATAAATTTTAGTGACTTGAGGGATAATACTTAGTTTTCCTACGTTTGACACGAAACATAGTGAGGATTTGGCTCAGGTGGCATATGTTACTGAGGATTTTTGGTTCGTTGGGTAATGTGCCAAATTTCCACATGTGGGATGTTGGAGCATTTGTCTTAAGTCTTAGGAAGTATCAGATTATGTGTGAGTTGTGTGTTTGACTTGGGAAATATGTGAGATGGTTTTGTGTGTTATATTGATTTGTTTTCACCAACTGATCCATATACTTGGTGTATACTGCGCACTTGCGGTAGTTATCTGCATGAAGAACCAGGCAGTTACATCACTGGATTTCCATATCACGTTCTTGCAGTCCATGTGGTTCTTAATGCATTTGCGCATCTTGATTTTGGTTTGCATTGACTTGGTCCATGGCCAAAATTTTTGACAATTACGTGACTTGTTGTTTCTTCATTAGGGGTTCCCATTTTATTCTAATGCTTTGAAGGTCTTTTACCTTTCTTAATTCGTTGAGGTTTTGGGTTCCTCTGGCGGTCACTAAAAACGATGACGCGGTTGCCTTTTTGCCTTTGAGTGTTATGCATAATTCTATAAGCGGCTTGGCCTTAAGCATGCCTCAACTACGACTGCTTGGGGTCGGGTGCCGCTTCTGCCCTTCTAGACTCTTGTTAAATCTGCCGACCTCCTTTCATTTGTCACCCATTCTTGGAACAAGTCTATGGAACAACACGGTGAATCCCAGATTGTTGCTCTAGACATATCCAAAGCATTCGACCAGGTCTGGCACGCAGCGCTGCTTAATAAACTTCCGGCCTATCAAATAATTAATACAGCAACTTTGCTTACTTAGATAACACACCTTCAACACTAGAGGTCTGCATCTCAAATAATGTAAATATAAGAGACGTAAATGCTCAATGAACTAGACTCAGATAAAGTCACCATCCTTGTAGAAATCAACACAAAAAATCACACACCCCCACCCCAAAAAATCATAATAAACAAAAGACATTGATGACAATACCCGCAAAAAAGAAGGCAAAAACCGAAACATTGCTGAAATTGCAGCGAGAATGGGAAGAGGAAATGTCAACATCCCAGTGGACAAAGAGGCTCATTCCACATATACAGACATGGATATCGAGACAGCATGGGGAGGTGGGTTACTATTTTACCCAACATCTGTCAGGTCTTGGACGTTTCAGGTCTACCTGAGTAAAACGAAAATAGTCGACAAATAAGAATGTACGTATTGCGGTGATATAACTACGCCAGAACATACTGTTTTTGAGTGCGTAAGATGTATGCAAATAAGAGAAAATGTATAAAAGATTGGCAGAAATGTAACAGCAGATAATGTGGTGGAGCATGTGCTGGGAAGTAAAGGATTGTGGAATACTGTGGGGCTAGGGGTCGTAGAAATAACGAAGTCAAAGAAGGATGAAGACAGGATATAAAAGTTTTTAAAACAACAAGAGTTAGGGACGTGGTGAACCAATGCCAGCGAGTGTTTTCCGCCACCTCTCTAGTTTTCAAGGGGGTGTTTTGTGAGTAGTCTCGACCTGGAGGGAAGGAGGTCTGGTGTCTAGCAACGTTAACAAGGGTAGGGTGGATACTGGATGCATAAATGTCAAGAGAGAAAAACAAGCGTGAAGTCTACGGTTGGTTACCTGTAATAGACAACCTGAGTAACGTCTGTGCGAAATTAATTAAAAGTTGAAATGATTGGGTTATTTTTGTCACATGAAACAAATAACAAAATTTAAATTGATGTCAGAACTGTCAAAAAAATTTCGTAAAAAAACATATGCCATTTTGAAACATCATTAGAAAACTAGTATGCAACGTTTCAGAAATCTACTAGCATTTGAAAATTGTTTCAGACTGCGTTCACCCAATTAAACAGTTTACGTTTGAGTTAGCTAACAGTTTAATAAATTATGTGTTCAGGTGAATGGTGTGTTTATTTACCTATTACTAATGTCAAGAGTAAAATAAACTTTAACTTCATTAAAAATGTTTATATCGATTAAATCCTAAGTATGCTGATACTGATCCTGAGTTTTAGTCATTTGCACTTCAGTTTCACTTTTAAAGATGATTCTCTCATAAGTTTGGTATTCGTCAACAATTTCTGCGGAATTTTCGTCATTACTGATATATTCCAGATGCCTCACTGACTCAAAAATTAATGTAACGTATGTTGTTATTTATTAAGTCACCAGCTGTTTGATGAACAGTAGAGTTGTAAGCAGCAGTGACGTCAGGTAGTGTATTAAGCCACTTGTAGGAACAAACCAAGTTGAAATTTTTATATATATTCTCTTTCAAAATACGTATGACTCTATCCACCATAAGTGGAATAAGTGAAATATAATTACTCACTATCAGTGATTAATGTTGTATTTTTCATTAATGCGTTAAATTTACAGTACTAACCCAAGATAAGATAGGATTTTAGACGGTGCTGTACTATTGGCTTAAATATCAGCCATAGCTTTAGTCACCTCTTCATCATTTTTAGATTTAAGAGGGCGTGTCCACACATACTTTCAAAAACAATTGATAACCACTAAATTGTACTTGTAAGCAGAGGTTTCTTTGTAGTCGTCTGTAATTCAGCTAAATCAATCTACCACAAATCGTTTAAACCCTTGATTATTGTACCTCTACGTTTAAAGCCTATTCTTGCAGGTTTATATAATTCATCAATAATTTTTAGTGAATTTTCTTAGAAAAAATTCACTAATGAGGAGATCTCGACTTTTGAATTTTGAAAAAATTTCTTCAAATGAGCGCGATATAGGACCCCTAGAACGCATATCCGGGGTCAGTTTCAATTTTTATATGTTTATATATATATATATATATATATATATATATATATATATATATATATATATATATATATATATATATATATATATATATATATATATATATATATATATATATATATATATATATATATATATATATATATATATATATATATATATATATATATATATATATATATATATATATATACATATCACACCGATAACTCAAAAAATAATAGGCCGATTTTGATAAAATTTGGCATGTACCTTTGTTTTGTAAATGGCTTGGATAAGTTCGTTAGCCAGGAAAATCGGACGAGGTTTTCCGGGAAAATTTTGAGTTTTCATTCGAAAAAAATTCTTATCTCAAAAAGTAATAAGCCGATTTTAATAAAATTTGGCATGTACCTTTCTTTTGTAAATGGCTTTGACAAGTTTGTTAGTCAAAAAATCGGACGAGGTTTTCCGGGAACATTTTGAGTTTTATTTCGAAAAAATTTTTTATCTCAAAGAATAATAGGCCGATTTTGATAAAATTTGGCATGTACCTTCCTTTTGTAAATGACTTTGACAAGTTCGTTAATCAAAAAAATCAAACGAGGTTTTCCGGGAAAATTTTGAGTTTTAATTTGAAAAAAATTTTTATCTTAAAAAATATGAAATCTATGATAACCAAATTTGGTAGGTAGCTTTACGATATAAAAAGTAAACTATACACCAAAATTTAGATTTCTATGTTACAAGAAAAAAAAGTTATAATAAATATTTGTGCCAGATCATTTCTATGAAAATTCACTACCATAACGCACTTGCTGCGTCCAGGCTTTTTAGTATCAGATGGTTCATATGCTATATCCAGCTGATTCAGTATCTCACTTAGATCTTTATTCTTTGGTATATCAATATCATCCAGCACATGGGAAGTTATATCATTAGTTAAATTTTTCAATTTGTCTTCAAACTCACTTTTAAGAACAGCTAGCTCTGTTAGCTCAGTACAATAACACGGGAAAAACTGGGTTAAATACGAAAAAACATATAATAAGCAAAACAAAACCTAAAGTAGAAACATCTAATTTTAATAATAAACAAAATTTTGCAATAAATAAACAGAGTAGTATGGAAACAAACCCCATAAAAATTAAAAATTCCAATACAACTAATAATTCTGAAGCAAAAATTGCCAATTTGAGAGAATTTAAAACAGCATCAGAGATAGAGACCAAATCATGTTTTCTCATGAAACTAAAAAGCGACATCAAATATGAGAAAGGAAATTAAAGATTATATTAGGACTTGTGAATATTGCAACAGAGAAGGCACCCAAAGAATTAGTAAATTATAATAGTTCTCAATCTGCACATTATATGTTTAAGACTCTGAAAACGCTAGGTTATTAAATGCAGATATAGTTAAATATATCAAGTTGTTACAAAGAACACAGAAGTGTTTGGACTATGATTGCGGTAACGTTACTTTAGAAGAGTTACCCAACATAATAGAAAAACATATTATCGAAGAGCGGATAGATAGTTTACGCGAAAGGTGTTATCATGAAAAGGTATATTAAAGAGGTGTTTTTAAAATGTAGCGGGGACCGTATCAATTTGAAAAACGATGAGGGTTGCCGAAACTTGTCTACATTCAATATGTATGTATCACGCTGCTAAATTTAATAAAAGAAATTTTATTAGTGGTATTAAAAATTGTATGATATTATTTGCTTAAATTGCAAACTTGTTACATAAATAAATAAAAACATTGTAAAAGTAAAATGTATTTATTAGTTTTATTTAAAAAAACATTTATTAATGTTCATCTCCAGTCACAAAAGTCGTTCCAAAATCAATCCACTCACGCCTTCTGCAAATTCCAATTCCGCAACTCTAAATTTCCTCGATGAATTCCTGATAGATATTTTACTTTTACAGATATATTTGAGATATTTATTTTCCAATGAATTGTTACACTTAACACAAAAGTATATTAACATCTTTGTTATTATTATACAGTTAGACATATGAGAGAACCAGTTGATATAAATATCAAAATGTACTTTGATGTCCACAGATGGAAATCAGTTAGTATGAGCCTTCATCAATCAGAAAGATAAGTTTATAACAAACCATATCAGTCTTGATTTTCGTAATGTTTCAACTAGGTGATCGTTGTGTAGAGGTGTTGTTGGTAAGCCAGACCATTTCATGCAGTCGTCGCTATCAAAATAGGTTCTCACTTCTCTCACATTTGGTGGTCGATGTTCTCTAAAATCAGGACCGTAGTTTTCATTCATATGACACATCATGTTGATACAATCACAATCAACTTTCATGTTTACACCAACCATCTTTTACGTTTAGACTTTGACCGAGCTTACTAATGTTACATTGGCTGTTAAGTAGATTTTATTGTTCCACTTCTTCCTCTTTCCACCAACCGCTCTCATTGGTTGTATTTTTCTGCTCGGTTGCTGTGGCAACTTTCAAAATCTATTATAATCATTTTAAGACTTCATAAATATATATCTCCATTGGTTCATCAATTTCTGTAGTGATATTTTGCTGCTTCTGGTAAATATTTAAACAATGGCTTAGTAAAAGAGAAGTCTGAGGCGTACTGAGTGTAAGATAAAGCAAGGAACGGGGTGGAGCAGTACGGCCAAGTATACAGCACACAATTCAACGATATATTTATTGCAAAGTCTTCACCTTCAGATTGGCGTTCATCTATATAAGCGTGCTCTTTTATTTCCAACAGCAACTGTCTTAAGTCAGACTCGCTCACATCGCTAGTTCTTGTTTGATGAGTTTGTTTGCGTCTCGTTTGTCGGTGGGGTTTCTGATGCGTAGCTAGTATACGCATAGAATATTTTTCAAGTATCATTTCTTTGATACTGGACGGAAATGGGGGCATATTCCTTGGGGCGGGGTTCGTCCTTGATTCATTTCCAACAGAACATTTGATTTTGGCATGAAGATTAACCACCCTCTAGGTCGGGGATACCGCGCATAACAATGAATTAAATGAATTATAGAGAAATGAAGGAGGTAAGTGTTATATAAAGAAGCAGATTTGTGTTTTAAATCACTTTCAACATTCCTATCGAAAACTTCGGACGTTCTACAAATTTAAAACATTTAAACAGAGTTGTTCAAAAACAAATGTTTCCGAAAAGTCCATGGTAATGTTGATTCACAAGAACATAGGTTAAGATCTTGTCGTACAGTATACAGGACAAACGTCGGAACGATAGTTTCGGTCCGTTTTTCTTCTTCTGTGGTCCTTATATTTATTTTTCGGTTATTGCTTACGTAACCTTACCCCTGTAGTCATGTTTCGGATTTTGTGTTGCCCTTTAAATGGGTGTCTATTGCTATGACGGGCCGCACCGAAATCGACTACGTAGTTGTTACGCGGCGCTGTTGACGTAGGTCACTCTCAACTAATCCGGCCGAGTCATTCGTGCCGGCCAACATCTATCTATAAAGGCGTATGACCACACCACTTCCAGAGGTGGCACGGCAGTGTGTGCTTAAACAAATATTGACCACCTTCTTTTCAGTTCGTAGTTAAGCGTAGTTCACAGTGCAGCCGCCGCCAAGTCAGCGCCCAGGTGAGACTCCACCTACTTTGTTGTCCCTAAAACATCCTATAGGCGGCACCCGTATACATGCGAGATACTTTACCATCAGCTGGACCACGTAAAAATGAATCAATCGTCATGAATAAGCAAACAAAGAGCCTGGCAGTTATTGAGTTGCAGTTATAAAACGCGGTGATACAGCTGTGTACTTTGACTCATATGGAAACTTGAAGCCACCAATTGAACTGTTGTGTTATCTTAAAAACCCTACTATATTGTATAATCATGATGTATACCAAAAGTATAATACTTATAATTGTGGTCACTTATGTTTAAAATGTTTAAATAAAAGACTTACACACTAGTGTAAGTAGTGAGGAAGGGAGTTGCGACCCTCTGACAGCTGCGTCGTGTGATAGGGAGGACCTGGTGACTTAATCCTCGGATCCTTCATTGGATCTACACTGCGATCGTCAGGCCGAGATTCCTCTATGGGGCGTTGGTCTGGTGGTGTGATGTGAACCAAACTACCAGCAGGAAGCTGGCCAAACTCCAAAGGCTGGCAATCCTGGGTATCACAGGCGCTATGAAGACGACACCCTCAGCTGCGCTAGATGTCCTGTTGATGCTGCCACCGCTTCCCATCTGTATCAGAAGGGAGGCTATGGTGTCGCGTCTTAGAATCCGGGACTCGGGTAACTGGTGTGGAGAGGGAGCAGTAATAGGGCATGCAAGAGTCGCCAAGGAGGTGGAAAAGGAAATTCCGATTTCCGCCATAAAGGTGAGGGATGCCGAGGACGATATTAGGTTGACTAGGCCATACACCCTCAGGATCCCCAGTAGAGATCAGTGGAGGGAAAATGAGGTTGCATTCCAGCCCGCAAGCCTGTTTCACCGACGGATCACGGCTGGAGGACCAACAATCCTCCGGGGCAGGAATATACATCGTGGGCCTGGGGTGAGCGAGAGCTATGCTCTTGGGGCATACACCACGGCATTCGAAACAGAGGCGTACGCTATCCTGTCTGTGGCCAATAGACAGGATGTGAAGATGAGTCCCGAGAAATGCGTGTACATCTGCTCGGATAGCCAGGCGGTCCTCAGGGCAGTCTGCGCGGCCAGAATCAGGTCACCACTGGTTCAGGAGTGCGCTGACGCCCTCAGAGGACTAGCCAGGACAAAGGAGGTGCAACTGGTGTGGGTTCCGGGACACTGTAGCGTAGCGGGGAATGAGGTGGCGAATAATCTCGCAAGACTCGGTTTCCGGCGGCCGTTCTGTGGCCCGGAGCCTGCGATAGGCATAAGTAGGAAGACAGTCTCTGTCGGCTTAGACAGGTGGACCGAGGAAGCAATGGAGAGGCACTGGGGGTAGGTGACTGCAGGCAGGCGAGTGACTTTGTAGAAGGGCCGGACAGAGATAAAGCTGTCTGGCTACTCGGAAGGAGTCGACCTACGCTTCGCCGCATCCTTGGGGTGCTGACAGGCCACTGCGCCCTTAGAAGACACCTCACATTGATAGGCGTAGAGAGGGATCCCATTTGCCAGGAATGCGGCGAGGATAAAGAAACGTCCTACCACTACCTGTGTGAGTGCGAGCCTTTGGGAGTCTTCGCGCAGAATTGTTCGGATCGAGGACTCTGCAGAGGAATCAGGTAAGTACCGTCCAATTGAAGACCGTCACGGCCTTCATCTCGAGGTCGAGGCGGTTTGGCGACAGAACCGAGGAAGAGTAGAGCATGGTTGCTGGGTTGCTGGGGTTGGCAAAAAGGGCCCTTGCTTGACGTTGGCCTCCCTACCACTGCTACTACTACTACACACTAGTGTGTAATGGCGACAAATGTAAAGACCTGGTGTTCTTCACCTGGCTGTAAAATAAAATCAATAATAGAACGGGGTCAGTAATAAATGCTTATTTGCAAAATTGTGGATTCCACAGCACCAGGGACGTGGTGTGGGGAGACGAGGAACTGTCGAACTGCGCGAATTTGAGACAGATGTAATCAGGTAGAATAGGGAGGCTCCGTCTGATTTTTCATATGAAATGCCCTTGCTTTTATATGATGCTGATACCCCATCTCAATGCTATAGACGCGAGTTAACTTTCTTGTTAACACACTTGAATTTTTAAAAGAATTTATTGATTATAGTTGCATAAAATACTTATGAATAATAATAAAAAAATGATAAATATAAATTATGACAAATTTAAAGAGACTCAAGCAATAACAATGTAGGAATTTCCGTCCGTGGTCTGGTAACTTCCATATATAGTCTCTGGTGGGGCGTGGACATGCCTTGATTACTCGTAAAACGTTCTTTAAGTTTAATGTCTGGGCCTCAAATCTGATAGCCAGGTACGTGCAGCTCAACAGGTAATTTTTTGATGACTGTGTCAGCAAGAGCTACACCTTGACACACCAACATTTTTACTGTTAAAAAGGTATGATATATCTGCGTAATTATATAGGATGTAGCAGTCGTACAAAGTTTTATTTCAGTTAACGATGCGTATTGTAAAACACGCAAAAGCCCTCAGTCACAAACATACATCATGACCCAAAACAGCAAAGACATGGAGTTCTTTTACCAAGTTTCAGTTTCAGTTAGAAGTTTGATATGTGGTCCAAGTGGTTATGGTTAACAAATATTATGTTAAATTTGTTGTTTGCCCCATCGGCTTAAAATTTGTGAAACGTATACGTATACTCAAAGCCTTTATATATGAGCCTAAATATAGCATGTTAAAGGAGGTGTTGTGTGATACAAAAGGTGTTGGATACTATCTATACAGTGAAAGCGAAGAGATATTAAATCCAGCACATGAAAAGAGCAATTAAATTTTTATATTAGATGATATAGCCTGTGATAAGTAAGATAAAATAAAATCGTATATTTGTATGTGTAGATATTAAGACATTGACAGTTTCTACTTGTGTCCGAAATAGTTGGTGCGTGATAATGCTGACATCATAGTTTTATTTAAACAAGATGAAATTACTACATACAGACTGGAGATCACTTCTCTGGCCTCACTGTGAAGCCAGTAGTATGGTAGAGTTTCACTAAGTAAGGACAACAACGATCAATGAATTGAATATGAAATTAGTCTTGTGTATGATGATCATGTAACTCCCGATATGAGTTTTGAAAAGTTCAAACTTCTTTGTGGTGGATTTCGGCAAAACACTCATATTATGGTGGCTGTTGTTAAAGATACTGATTTAACACAAGGGGTTTAATCACTTCATATATCTCGGTTAACTGAACAACGTAGATATTCAGTTGTACGGTTCACGAACGAATGTTAAGTTCATATCTTATTGGTGTCAAATACTAAGTTGATATATAATTCGCAGAGAAACATTCACGTGATACAACAACATATAGTGTTATTTATTTCCGAGTTATCGGGCCCTGAACGGCAACGCAACACATCCTCATTTTCCAGAAACGCGCACGGTGTGGGCAGCTGCAACTCAAATTGCAGTGTGAAAATGAATCAAGCAACTATGTCACTTCATTTTATAAGATATCTCAGCAATGGGGAAATCAGAATTTATACCTTCTCAACCTCTGACAACGAGAACATAAAAGAGAAACATCGCAACAGCATTATCGAATTTTCCACATTCCGCCCAAAAAAAGGTATAACTAAAAATATAGTCCTCAAAGCAGCACCCGACCCCAAGCAGACGAAGTTGCATGCCTAAGGCCAAGCGGCTTATAGTATCATGCATAAAACTCAAAGGCAAGAACGGAACCTCGCAATCGTTTTTAGTGGCCACCAGAAGAACCCCAAACCTCAATGAATTAAGGAAGGTAAAAGACCTTCACAGCATTAGAATAAAATGGGAACCCCTAATGAAGAAACAACAAGTCACGTAATTGTCAAAAATGTTGGCCATGGATCAAGCCAATGCAAACCTAAATCAAGATGCGCAAATGCATCAAGAACCACCACACCGAAGACTGCAAGAAGTTGATATGGAAGTTCAGTGTTGTAACTTCCCGTGTCTTCATGCAGATAACTACCGCGAGTGCCCAGTTTACACCAAGTATATGGATCAGTTGGTGAAAACAGATCAATATAACACACAAAACCATCTCACACATTTCCCAAGTCAAACACATAACTCACACATAATCTGATACATCTGTCCAACCTAAGACAAATGCTCCAACATCCCACTTGTGGTAATTTGGCACATTAATCAACGAACCAAAAATCCTCAGTAACATATGTGACCTGAGCCAAATTCTCATTATGTTCCTGTGACATTACCATGTCAAACTTAGGAAAACTAAGTATTATCCATCAAGTCGCTTAAATGTATCCTTAAAAACAGGAAAATTTAATCTTGGAATGCCTGTGACATTGAGAACAAATTCAACGAACACAAAATCTTAACAAAAAAAATTCAACCAGATATAATCTGCATACAGGAAACACACCTAACACGAAGAACACCAAAACTCCGATACAACGATAACAATAATCGCCGTAACACCCCATATGTAATGTAAACAGCATCATCCGGTAGAAAAAATTAACACCATCACAAACGTCTTGTTCGAAACACGCACCATAAAAAAACATAACACAACAGTAATCAATCGTTACAACAAAAACGTACCCCCACTTAACATTGACGAGAGAATAACATTACGATCTAAACTCACAAAACAAAACACTCATAATAGAGCACTTTAATCCCAAACACAAATTAGAACTGTGTCTATAACGAAGGTAAAGGCCTTAAATTAAACAACTGCATTTTACACAATTCATACACATTCCACTATCCAAATAATTAATTCTTTGCTTACTCAGACAACACATCTTCAACACTAGACGGCTGCATCTCAAATAATGTAAATATAGGAGACGTAAAACGCTGAATTAACTAGACTCAGATCACCTGCCCATCCTTGTAGAAACCAACACGCAAAATCACACAGCCGCACCCATACAAAAAACACAATTTAAAACTAACAGGAAATAGTATAAAAAAATCATAATAAACCCGTACACACAACACGGGACATAGATGGCAATATCCGCATTCCCCACGTCATACACGACAGCTACAAAGATGCATCACACAAAATACATCCAAAAACTGACGAACTCTAATTCGCACCGGAAACCTGATTACACAAAAACCACAAAAACGAACACAATTCTTTCGGGAGAGGCTGGAATGTCGATACAATAGAGATGTGTGTATTTATTTACCTTTGATTGACTCGTCGTACACAAGGTCTGCGAATATGTGTAGTTTTCTTAACATCGTAACCCAATTAATCTAGATACTGCATCTGCTCCCAAGATAGAATCGTCATCGCTGCAGGTACCGAAGATACTGAAGCTGGAGCGGCTTGATTACTAGTATTTATAATCAACATAATATGGTGGTCTGTGTCTCAATTACAATATCATAATGTTCTCCTCACATTGAAACGTCACACGTACTGAATTATGATCGATAATGTTTACATTTATATGCGGAATAATGCGCGTCGTAAGATACATAAAAACCTTACTATATGGTTTTTTATCAACTGCATAACCTGGATCTACCATAGGTGTAAGCTCATAAACTGTATGCGTAGGGTTGCCGTCCAGTCATCTAAGTGTTTTAAATGTTAGTATAGCACAAACTATCAAAGTGATAAGAACTCTACTGAACACCGCACGCATTTAAATATTACATGTCCGGGTGTTTACACTACGCCCAAAACAAAGTGCTGACAGATATCAGTAAACTCAACAGTGGCTCCTCCTCTTAAAAACGTTTCATCATCCTGGTAGCCCTATGCCAAAATATGATTTATAGTCCACAAACGACAAAATGTAAAAGACGTGAGAACCTATTTCGATAACGCGACTGCATGAAATAGTCTGGCTTACCAAGAACACCTCTACACAACGATTGCCTAGTTGAAACTTCTACTTACAACATGACCAAGATCAAGGCTGATATTGTTCGTTATAAACTTATGTTTCTGTTTGATAATGGTCCCACGGTGAGACACCTTACTGCTAAAGGCTCCTACTAAGTGATTCTCATCTGTGCAGATCAAAGTACTTTTCGATATTTATATCAACTGGTTCTCTTATATGTCTAACCGTATTTATGTTAATATTCTTTTGTGTAAACTGTAGCAGTTCATTGGAAAATAATTATCTCAAATATATCTGTTAATAAATTTATATAAAGGAAATGGTTTGCTTTTTATTTTAGTGGTTAAGACCCCTTCATTGTGACAAGATGTCAGCAAAGAAGATCATATGAGGTATTGTGAGTCGTGCTCGTTACATGCGAAAAGCAGTGTTCTATGGACATCTGCGCAGTGAAGCCACAAATTAAAGGTATGTGAATCGTGGGAAGTTGAAAAAGTGCCTATGCTAAATCAAGCTTTCAAAATAGAATGACTACTTATCATATTAGTCCGAAAGGCAGTAACATAGAAGAACTCCGTGGACACAATGAAAAATGTATTGTTTCAGCTCATTGTAGCTGTTTCTGCTAAACATAATGCAATTAAAATCACTGTCAACTGTAGTGTTATTACTAGAAAAAGCTGGTGAGATGCGAGGAAGTAGAGTTTGTGGGAGTAGGAGCAGTTGGAATGGTAGATTGTGGGTGGTGGTATTAGCCAACGTAGCTTTCGCATGTGAAACCCAGGGCTTTTTGGTGTTCGTGGTTTTTCCTGATTTTGGGTAATTAAATAATTGGCTGTGTGCTCACGTTTGCAGTTACAGCAAAATCCAGGGGCTGTATTGACCCTTTTACATTTGGCGGCCTCGTGGCTTTGACCGCACTTTACACAGCAAAATTCGCCCTTACAGGAAGTTAAGAATGACCAAACCTTCGGCAGCGATCGCATTGGTTTGGCTCTGATTTTATGCGTAGTGACTCTACTGTGATAATTAAATCGCAGACTGTTTACTAGGCGATAACGTCAGCTTCGTTCAGGTCCGCAATGATTAACTGAATTTCGTTGTTATGAGCATTAGTACCAGCAATTTGAGAAGTCACTAAAAGTCTAAGTCGATCAACCATCTCATTTATGTCATCCCAATAGACATATTTTGATATCTCTATAGTGTTAAAGATTTCATAAAAACGAATTTTAGCAAACCTTCTATGTGTGGATATCTCATTTTGTTTGGTTAAATTTCATCATTAATGAAATCTAGGTGTTTGTATAAGTAATACAAAGCATCATCATTGTTAGGAAGAAATGAAGAGGCACTGGGGGGCGGTTGGTGGCTGCAAGGTGGCGAGGGACTTCGTGGAGGGGCCGGACAGTGATAAAACTGTCTGGCTACTCGGAAGGAGTCGACCTACGCTTCGCCGCATCCTTGAGGTGCTCACAGGCCACTGCGCCCTTAGTAGACACCTCACATTGATAGGCGTAGAGAGGGATCCCATTTGCCAGGAATGCGGCGAGGATGAGTAAACGTCCTACCACTACCTGTGCGAATGCGAGCAGAATGGTTCGGATCGAGGACTCTGCAGAGGAATCAGGTAAATACCATCCAATTGAAGACCACCCTATACAAAATATACCATGTTTGTATTTGATTGCTCCAGGTACAGCGATTCCATAAAGCCAGCTCCAGTGGATATCAAATTGGAAATAAAAAATACTAACAACTTTCTCGATCACACGGAATGTTTAGGCTTCTGTGTGAGAGAGTAGGCATCCAGGGAAATAGTAATTTATAATGGTTATCAATCTGCACATTATATGTTCAAGACACCGAAAACGTTAGGTTTATTGAGTGCAGATATAGTTAAACAAATCAAGTTTCTCTAAGGAACACAGCAGTGTATGGATTATGATTGTGGTACCGTTACTTTAGAAGAATCACCCAACATAATAGAAAAAACATATTATCGAAGAGCGGGTAGATAGAGGTTACGTAAAAGGTGTTATCATAAAAAGTTATATTAAAGAGGTGTTATTGAAATGTGGTTACAGCGAGGATGTTATCAATTTGAAAAACGATGAAGGTTGCCGAAGCTGGTGGCAGACACTCCAATATGTATGTATCACTCTGTTAAATTTTATAAAAGAAAATGTTTTTGTGGTATTAGAAATTGTATGCTATAATTTGCTTAAATTGTAAACTTGTCACCTAAATAAAACAGCCGTTGTAAAAGTAAAACTTTTTTTATTTACTACAGTTTATTTTAAAATACCTACAGCCATAAAAGACGTTCCAACATCCAACCACTCACGCCTTCGGCAAACTGTAATTCTGCAACTCTAAATTTCCTCGATGAATTCCTGAGAGGTATTTGCATAATTATTTGACACTGTAACATTTTTGTTTTTATTATTGAATGATTTAATTTATCTTCTTTCTTTATTTTGAAACATATACAAACCAAACAATGCCAAGTGATTTTAATTGCATTATGTTTAGCAGAAACAGCTACAATGAGCTGAAACAATACATTTTTCATTGTGTCCACGGAGTTCTTCTATGTTACTGCCTTTCGGACTAATATGATAAGTAGTCATTCTATTTTGAAAGCTTGATTTAGCATAGGCACTTTTTCAACTTCCCACGATTCACATACCTTTAATTTGTGGCTTCACTGCGCAGATGTCCATAGAACACTGCTTTTCGCATGTAACGAGCACGACTCACAATACCTCATATGATCTTCTTTGCTGACATCTTGTCACAATGAAGGGGTCTTAACCACTAAAATAAAAAGCAAACCATTTCCTTTATATAAATTTATTAACAGATATATTTGAGATAATTATTTTCCAATGAACTGCTACAGTTTACACAAAAGAATATTAACATAAATACAGTTAGACATATAAGAGAACCAGTTGATATAAATATCGAAAAGTACTTTGATCTGCACAGATGAGAATCACTTAGTAGGAGCCTTTAGCAGTAAGGTGTCTCACCGTGGGACCATTATCAAACAGAAACATAAGTTTATAACGAACAATATCAGCCTTGATCTTGGTCATGTTGTAAGTAGAAGTTTCAACTAGGCAATCGTTGTGTAGAGGTGTTCTTGGTAAGCCAGACTATTTCATGCAGTCGCGTTATCGAAATAGGTTCTCACGTCTTTTACATTTTGTCGTTTGTGGACTATAAATCATATTTTGGCATAGGGCTACCAGGATGATGAAACGTTTTTAAGAGGAGGAGCCACTGTTGAGTTTACTGATATCTGTCAGCACTTTGTTTTGGGCGTAGTGTAAACACCCGGACATGTAATATTTAAATGCGTGCGGTGTTCAGTAGAGTTCTTATCACTTTGATAGTTTGTGCTATACTAACATTTAAAACACTTAGATGACTGGACGGCAACCCTACGCATACAGTTTATGAGCTTACACCTATGGTAGATCCAGGTTATGCAGTTGATAAAAAACCATATAGTAAGGTTTTTATGTATCTTACGACGCGCATTATTCCGCATATAAATGTAAACATTATCGATCATAATTCAGTACGTGTGACGTTTCAATGTGAGGAGAACATTATGATATTGTAATTGAGACACAGACCACCATATTATGTTGATTATAAATACTAGTAATCAAGCCGCTCCAGCTTCAGTATCTTCGGTACCTGCAGCGATGACGATTCTATCTTGGGAGCAGATGCAGTATCTAGATTAATTGGGTTACGATGTTAAGAAAACTACACATATTCGCAGACCTTGTGTACGACGAGTCAATCAAAGGTAAATAAATACACACATCTCTATTGTATCGACATTCCAGCCTCTCCCGAAAGAATTGTGTTCGTTTTTGTGGTTTTTGTGTAATCAGGTTTCCGGTGCGAATTAGAGTTCGTCAGTTTTTGGATGTATTTTGTGTGATGCATCTTTGTAGCTGTCGTGTATGACGTGGGGAATGCGGATATTGCCATCTATGTCCCGTGTTGTGTGTACGGGTTTATTATGATTTTTTTATACTATTTCCTGTTAGTTTTAAATTGTGTTTTTTGTATGGGTGCGGCTGTGTGATTTTGCGTGTTGGTTTCTACAAGGATGGGCAGGTGATCTGAGTCTAGTTAATTCAGCGTTTTACGTCTCCTATATTTACATTATTTGAGATGCAGCCGTCTAGTGTTGAAGATGTGTTGTCTGAGTAAGCAAAGAATTAATTATTTGGATAGTGGAATGTGTATGAATTGTGTAAAATGCAGTTGTTTAATTTAAGGCCTTTACCTTCGTTATAGACACAGTTCTAATTTGTGTTTGGGATTAAAGTGCTCTATTATGAGTGTTTTGTTTTGTGAGTTTAGATCGTAATGTTATTCTCTCGTCAATGTTAAGTGGGGGTACGTTTTTGTTGTAACGATTGATTACTGTTGTGTTATGTTTTTTTATGGTGCGTGTTTCGAACAAGACGTTTGTGATGGTGTTAATTTTTTCTACCGGATGATGCTGTTTACATTACATATGGGGTGTTACGGCGATTATTGTTATCGTTGTATCGGAGTTTTGGTGTTCTTCGTGTTAGGTGTGTTTCCTGTATGCAGATTATATCTGGTTGAATTTTTTTTTGTTAAGATTTTGTGTTCGTTGAATTTGTTCTCAATGTCACAGGCATTCCAAGATTAAATTTTCCTGTTTTTAAGGATACATTTAAGCGACTTGATGGATAATACTTAGTTTTCCTAAGTTTGACATGGTAATGTCACAGGAACATAATGAGAATTTGGCTCAGGTCACATATGTTACTGAGGATTTTTGGTTCGTTGATTAATGTGCCAAATTACCACAAGTGGGATGTTGGAGCATTTGTCTTAGGTTGGACAGATGTATCAGATTATGTGTGAGTTATGTGTTTGACTTGGGAAATGTGTGAGATGGTTTTGTGTGTTATATTGATCTGTTTTCACCAACTGATCCATATACTTGGTGTAAACTGGGCACTCGCGGTAGTTATCTGCATGAAGACACGGGAAGTTACAACACTGAACTTCCATATCAACTTCTTGCAGTCTTCGGTGTGGTGGTTCTTGATGCATTTGCGCATCTTGATTTAGGTTTGCATTGGCTTGATCCATGGCCAACATTTTTGACAATTACGTGACTTGTTGTTTCTTCATTAGGGGTTCCCATTTTATTCTAATGCTGTGAAGGTCTTTTACCTTCCTTAATTCATTGAGGTTTGGGGTTCTTCTGGTGGCCACTAAAAACGATTGCGAGGTTCCGTTCTTGCCTTTGAGTTTTATGCATGATACTATAAGCCGCTTGGCCTTAGGCATGCAACTTCGTCTGCTTGGGGTCGGGTGCTGCTTTGAGGACTATATTTTTAGTTATACCTTTTTTTGGGCGGAATGTGGAAAATTCGATAATGCTGTTGCGATGTTTCTCTTTTATGTTCTCGTTGTCAGAGGTTGAGAAGGTATAAATTCTGATTTCCCCATTGCTGAGATATCTTATAAAATGAAGTGACATAGTTGCTTGATTCATTTTCACACTGCAATTTGAGTTGCAGCTGCCCACACCGTGCGCGTTTCTGGAAAATGAGGATGTGTTGCGTTGCCGTTCAGGGCCCGATAACTCGGAAATAAATAACACTATATGTTGTTGTATCACGTGAATGTTTCTCTGCGAATTATATATCAACATAGTATTTGACACCAATAAGATATGAACTTAACATTCGTTCGTGAACCGTACAACTGAATATCTACGTTGTTCAGTTAACCGAGATATATGAAGTGATTAAACCCCTTGTGTTAAATCAGTATCTTTAACAACAGCCACCATAATATGAGTGTTTTGCCGAAATCCACCACAAAGAAGTTTGAACTTTTCAAAACTTATATCGGGAGTTACATGATCATCATACACAAGACTAATTTCATATTCAATTCATTGATCGTTGTTGTCCTTACTTAGTGAAACTCTACCATACTACTGGCTTCACAGTGAGGCCAGAGAAGTGATCTCCAGTCTGTATGTAGTAATTTCATCTTGTTTAAATAAAACTATGATGTCAGCATTATCACGCACCAACTATTTCGGACACAAGTAGAAACTGTCAATGTCTTAATATCTACACATACAAATATACGATTTTATTTTATCTTACTTATCACAGGCTATATCATCTAATATAAAAATTTAATTGCTCTTTTCATGTGCTGGATTTAATATCTCTTCGCTTTCACTGTATAGATAGTATCCAACACCTTTTGTATCACACAACACCTCCTTTAACATGCTATATTTAGGCTCATATATAAAGGCTTTGAGTATACGTATACGTTTCACAAATTTTAAGCCGATGGGGCAAACAACAAATTTAACATAATATTTGTTAACCATAACCACTTGGACCACATATCAAACTTCTAACTGAAACTGAAACTTGGTAAAAGAACTCCATGTCTTTGCTGTTTTGGGTCATGATGTATGTTTGTGACTGAGGGCTTTTGCGTGTTTTACAATACGCATCGTTAACTGAAATAAAACTTTGTACGACTGCTACATCCTATATAATTACGCAGATATATCATACCTTTTTAACAGTAAAAATGTTGGTGTGTCAAGGTGTAGCTCTTGCTGACACAGTCATCAAAAAATTACCTGTTGAGCTGCACGTACCTGGCTATCAGATTTGAGGCCCAGACATTAAACTTAAAGAACGTTTTACGAGTAATCAAGGCATGTCCACGCCCCACCAGAGACTATATATGGAAGTTACCAGACCACGGACGGAAATTCCTACATTGTTATTGCTTGAGTCTCTTTAAATTTGTCATAATTTATATTTATCATTTTTTTATTATTATTCATAAGTATTTTATGCAACTATAATCAATAAATTCTTTTAAAAATTCAAGTGTGTTAACAAGAAAGTTAACTCGCGTCTATAGCATTGAGATGGGGTATCAGCATCATATAAAAGCAAGGGCATTTCATATGAAAAATCAGACGGAGCCTCCCTATTCTACCTGATTACATCTGTCTCAAATTCGCGCAGTTCGACAGTTCCTCGTCTCCCCACACCACGTCCCTGGTGCTGTGGAATCCACAATTTTGCAAATAAGCATTTATTACTGACCCCGTTCTATTATTGATTTTATTTTACAGCCAGGTGAAGAACACCAGGTCTTTACATTTGTCGCCATTACACACTAGTGTGTAGTAGTAGTAGCAGTGGTAGGGAGGCCAACGTCAAGCAAGGGCCCTTTTTGCCAACCCCAGCAACCCAGCAACCATGCTCTACTCTTCCTCGGTTCTGTCGCCAAACCGCCTCGACCTCGAGATGAAGGCCGTGACGGTCTTCAATTGGACGGTACTTACCTGATTCCTCTGCAGAGTCCTCGATCCGAACAATTCTGCGCGAAGACTCCCAAAGGCTCGCACTCACACAGGTAGTGCTAGGACGTTTCTTTATCCTCGCCGCATTCCTGGCAAATGGGATCCCTCTCTACGCCTATCAATGTGAGGTGTCTTCTAAGGGCGCAGTGGCCTGTCAGCACCCCAAGGATGCGGCGAAGCGTAGGTCGACTCCTTCCGAGTAGCCAGACAGCTTTATCTCTGTCCGGCCCTTCTACAAAGTCACTCGCCTGCCTGCAGTCACCTACCCCCAGTGCCTCTCCATTGCTTCCTCGGTCCACCTGTCTAAGCCGACAGAGACTGTCTTCCTACTTATGCCTATCGCAGGCTCCGGGCCACAGAACGGCCGCCGGAAACCGAGTCTTGCGAGATTATTCGCCACCTCATTCCCCGCTACGCTACAGTGTCCCGGAACCCACACCAGTTGCACCTCCTTTGTCCTGGCTAGTCCTCTGAGGGCGTCAGCGCACTCCTGAACCAGTGGTGACCTGATTCTGGCCGCGCAGACTGCCCTGAGGACCGCCTGGCTATCCGAGCAGATGTACACGCATTTCTCGGGACTCATCTTCACATCCTGTCTATTGGCCACAGACAGGATAGCGTACGCCTCTGTTTCGAATGCCGTGGTGTATGCCCCAAGAGCATAGCTCTCGCTCACCCCAGGCCCACGATGTATATTCCTGCCCCGGAGGATTGTTGGTCCTCCAGCCGTGATCCGTCGGTGAAACAGGCTTGCGGGCTGGAATGCAACCTCATTTTCCCTCCACTGATCTCTACTGGGGATCCTGAGGGTGTATGGCCTAGTCAACCTAATATCGTCCTCGGCATCCCTCACCTTTATGGCGGAAATCGGAATTTCCTTTTCCACCTCCTTGGCGACTCTTGCATGCCCTATTACTGCTCCCTCTCCACACCAGTTACCCGAGTCCCGGATTCTAAGACGCGACACCATAGCCTCCCTTCTGATACAGATGGGAAGCGGTGGCAGCATCAACAGGACATCTAGCGCAGCTGAGGGTGTCGTCTTCATAGCGCCTGTGATACCCAGGATTGCCAGCCTTTGGAGTTTGGCCAGCTTCCTGCTGGTAGTTTGGTTCACATCACACCACCAGACCAACGCCCCATAGAGGAATCTCGGCCTGACGATCGCAGTGTAGATCCAATGAAGGATCCGAGGATTAAGTCACCAGGTCCTCCCTATCACACGACGCAGCTGTCAGAGGGTCGCAACTCCCTTCCTCACTACTTACACTAGTGTGTAAGTCTTTTATTTAAACATTTTAAACATAAGTGACCACAATTATAAGTATTATACTTTTGGTATACATCATGATTATACAATATAGTAGGGTTTTTAAGATAACACAACAGTTCAATTGGTGGCTTCAAGTTTCCATATGAGTCAAAGTACACAGCTGTATCACCGCGTTTTATAACTGCAACTCAATAACTGCCAGGCTCTTTGTTTGCTTATTCATGACGATTGATTCATTTTTACGTGGTCCAGCTGATGGTAAAGTATCTCGCATGTATACGGGTGCCGCCTATAGGATGTTTTAGGGACAACAAAGTAGGTGGAGTCTCACCTGGGCGCTGACTTGGCGGCGGCTGCACTGTGAACTACGCTTAACTACGAACTGAAAAGAAGGTGGTCAATATTTGTTTAAGCACACACTGCCGTGCCACCTCTGGAAGTGGTGTGGTCATACGCCTTTATAGATAGATGTTGGCCGGCACGAATGACTCGGCCGGATTAGTTGAGAGTGACCTACGTCAACAGCGCCGCGTAACAACTACGTAGTCGATTTCGGTGCGGCCCGTCATAGCAATAGACACCCATTTAAAGGGCAACACAAAATCCGAAACATGACTACAGGGGTAAGGTTACGTAAGCAATAACCGAAAAATAAATATAAGGACCACAGAAGAAGAAAAACGGACCGAAACTATCGTTCCGACGTTTGTCCTGTATACTGTACGACAAGATCTTAACCTATGTTCTTGTGAATCAACATTACCATGGACTTTTCGGAAACATTTGTTTTTGAACAACTCTGTTTAAATGTTTTAAATTTGTAGAACGTCCGAAGTTTTCGATAGGAATGTTGAAAGTGATTTAAAACACAAATCTGCTTCTTTATATAACACTTACCTCCTTCATTTCTCTATAATTCATTTAATTCATTGTTATGCGCGGTATCCCCGACCTAGAGGGTGGTTAATCTTCATGCCAAAATCAAATGTTCTGTTGGAAATGAATCAAGGACGAACCCCGCCCCAAGGAATATGCCCCCATTTCCGTCCAGTATCAAAGAAATGATACTTGAAAAATATTCTATGCGTATACTAACTACGCATCAGAAACCCCACCGACAAACGAGACGCAAACAAACTCATCAAACAAGAACTAGCGATGTGAGCGAGTCTGACTTAAGACAGTTGCTGTTGGAAATAAAAGAGCACGCTTATATAGATGAACGCCAATCTGAAGGTGAAGACTTTGCAATAAATATATCGTTGAATTGTGTGCTGTATACTTGGCCGTACTGCTCCACCCCGTTCCTTGCTTTATCTTACACTCAGTACGCCTCAGACTTCTCTTTTACTAAGCCATTGTTTAAATATTTACCAGAAGCAGCAAAATATCACTACAGAAATTGATGAACCAATGGAGATATATATTTATGAAGTCTTAAAATGATTATAATAGATTTTGAAAGTTGCCACAGCAACCGAGCAGAAAAATACAACCAATGAGAGCGGTTGGTGGAAAGAGGAAGAAGTGGAACAATAAAATCTACTTAACAGCCAATGTAACATTAGTAAGCTCGGTCAAAGTCTAAACGTAAAAGATGGTTGGTGTAAACATGAAAGTTGATTGTGATTGTATCAACATGATGTGTCATATGAATGAAAACTACGGTCCTGATTTTAGAGAACATCGACCACCAAATGTGAGAGAAGTGAGAACCTATTTTGATAGCGACGACTGCATGAAATGGTCTGGCTTACCAACAACACCTCTACACAACGATCACCTAGTTGAAACATTACGAAAATCAAGACTGATATGGTTTGTTATAAACTTATCTTTCTGATTGATGAAGGCTCATACTAACTGATTTCCATCTGTGGACATCAAAGTACATTTTGATATTTATATCAACTGGTTCTCTCATATGTCTAACTGTATAATAATAACAAAGATGTTAATATACTTTTGTGTTAAGTGTAACAATTCATTGGAAAATAAATATCTCAAATATATCTGTAAAAGTAAAATATCTATCAGGAATTCATCGAGGAAATTTAGAGTTGCGGAATTGGAATTTGCAGAAGGCGTGAGTGGATTGATTTTGGAACGACTTTTGTGACTGGAGATGAACATTAATAAATGTTTTTTTAAATAAAACTAATAAATACATTTTACTTTTACAATGTTTTTATTTATTTATGTAACAAGTTTGCAATTTAAGCAAATAATATCATACAATTTTTAATACCACTAATAAAATTTCTTTTATTAAATTTAGCAGCGTGATACATACATATTGAATGTAGACAAGTTTCGGCAACCCTCATCGTTTTTCAAATTGATACGGTCCCCGCTACTATATCTGCATTTAATAACCTAGCGTTTTCAGAGTCTTAAACATATAATGTGCAGATTGAGAACTATTATAATTTACTAATTCTTTGGGTGCCTTCTCTGTTGCAATATTCACAAGTCCTAATATAATCTTTAATTTCCTTTCTCATATTTGATGTCGCTTTTTAGTTTCATGAGAAAACATGATTTGGTCTCTATCTCTGATGCTGTTTTAAATTCTCTCAAATTGGCAATTTTTGCTTCAGAATTATTAGTTGTATTGGAATTTTTAATTTTTATGGGGTTTGTTTCCATACTACTCTGTTTATTTATTGCAAAATTTTGTTTATTATTAAAATTAGATGTTTCTACTTTAGGTGTTGTTTTGCTTATTATATGTTTTTTCGTATTTAACCCAGTTTTTCCCGTGTTATTGTACTGAGCTAACAGAGCTAGCTGTTCTTAAAAGTGAGTTTGAAGACAAATTGAAAAATTTAACTAATGATATAACTTCCCATGTGCTGGATGATATTGATATACCAAAGAATAAAGATCTAAGTGAGATACTGAATCAGCTGGATATAGCATATGAACCATCTGATACTAAAAAGCCTGGACGCAGCAAGTGCGTTATGGTAGTGAATTTTCATAGAAATGATCTGGCACAAATATTTATTATAACTTTTTTTTCTTGTAACATAGAAATCTAAATTTTGGTGTATAGTTTACTTTTTATATCGTAAAGCTACCTACCAAATTTGGTTATCATAGATTTCATATTTTTTAAGATAAAAATTTTTTTCAAATTAAAACTCAAAATTTTCCCGGAAAACCTCGTTTGATTTTTTTGATTAACGAACTTGTCAAAGTCATTTACAAAAGGAAGGTACATGCCAAATTTTATCAAAATCGGCCTATTATTCTTTGAGATAAAAAATTTTTTCGAAAGAAAACTCAAAATGTTCCCGGAAAACCTCGTCCGATTTTTTGACTAACAAACTTGTCAAAGCCATTTACAAAAGAAAGGTACATGCCAAATTTTATTAAAATCGGCTTATTACTTTTTGAGATAAGAATTTTTTTCGAATGAAAACTCAAAATTTTCCCGGAAAACCTCGTCCGATTTTCCTGGCTAACGAACTTATCCAAGCCATTTACAAAACAAAGGTACATGCCAAATTTTATCAAAATCGGCCTATTATTTTTTGAGTTATCGGTGTGATATATATATATATATATATATATATATATATATATATATATATATATATATATATATATATATATATATATATATATATATATATATATATATATATATATATATATATATAAACATATAAAAATTGAAACTGACCCCGGATATGCGTTCTAGGGGTCCTATATCGCGCTCATTTGAAGAAATTTTTTCAAAATTCAAAAGTCGAGATCTCCTCATTAGTGAATTTTTTCTAAGAAAATTCACTAAAAATTATTGATGAATTATATAAACCTGCAAGAATAGGCTTTAAACGTAGAGGTACAATAATCAAGGGTTTAAACGATTTGTGGTAGATTGATTTAGCTGAATTACAGACGACTACAAAGAAACCTCTGCTTACAAGTACAATTTAGTGGTTATCAATTGTTTTTGAAAGTATGTGTGGACACGCCCTCTTAAATCTAAAAATGATGAAGAGGTGACTAAAGCTATGGCTGATATTTAAGCCAATAGTACAGCACCGTCTAAAATCCTATCTTATCTTGGGTTAGTACTGTAAATTTAACGCATTAATGAAAAATACAACATTAATCACTGATAGTGAGTAATTATATTTCACTTATTCCACTTATGGTGGATAGAGTCATACGTATTTTGAAAGAGAATATATATAAAAATTTCAACTTGGTTTGTTCCTACAAGTGGCTTAATACACTACCTGACGTCACTGCTGCTTACAACTCTACTGTTCATCAAACAGCTGGTGACTTAATAAATAACAACATACGTTACATTAATTTTTGAGTCAGTGAGGCATCTGGAATATATCAGTAATGACGAAAATTCCGCAGAAATTGTTGACGAATACCAAACTTATGAGAGAATCATCTTTAAAAGTGAAACTGAAGTGCAAATGACTAAAACTCAGGATCAGTATCAGCATACTTAGGATTTAATCGATATAAACATTTTTAATGAAGTTAAAGTTTATTTTACTCTTGACATTAGTGATAGGTAAATAAACACACCATTCACCTGAACACATAATTTATTAAACTGTTAGCTAACTCAAACGTAAACTGTTTAATTGGGTGAACGCAGTCTGAAACAATTTTCAAATGCTAGTAGATTTCTGAAACGTTGCATACTAGTTTTCTAATGATGTTTCAAAATGGCATATGTTTTTTTACGAAATTTTTTTGACAGTTCTGACATCAATTTAAATTTTGTTATTTGTTTCATGTGACAAAAATAACCCAATCATTTCAACTTTTAATTAATTTCGCACAGACGTTACTCAGGTTGTCTATTACAGGTAACCAACCGTAGACTTCACGCTTGTTTTTCTTTCTTGACATTTATGCATCCAGTATCCACCCTACCCTTGTTAACGTTGCTAGACACCAGACCTCCTTCCCTCCAGGTCGAGACTACTCACAAAACACCCCCTTGAAAACTAGAGAGGTGGCGGAAAACACTCGCTGGCATTGGTTCACCACGTCCCTAACTCTTGTTGTTTTAAAAACTTTTATATCCTGTCTTCATCCTTCTTTGACTTCGTTATTTCTACGACCCCTAGCCCCACAGTATTCCACAATCCTTTACTTCCCAGCACATGCTCCACCACATTATCTGCTGTTACATTTCTGCCAATCTTTTATACATTTTCTCTTATTTGCATACATCTTACGCACTCAAAAACAGTATGTTCTGGCGTAGTTATATCACCGCAATACGTACATTCTTATTTGTCGACTATTTTCGTTTTACTCAGGTAGACCTGAAACGTCCAAGACCTGACAGATGTTGGGTAAAATAGTAACCCACCTCCCCATGCTGTCTCGATATCCATGTCTGTATATGTGGAATGAGCCTCTTTGTCCACTGGGATGTTGACATTTCCTCTTCCCATTCTCGCTGCAATTTCAGCAATGTTTCGGTTTTTGCCTTCTTTTTTGCGGGTATTGTCATCAATGTCTTTTGTTTATTATGATTTTTTGGGGTGGGGGTGTGTGATTTTTTGTGTTGATTTCTACAAGGATGGTGACTTTATCTGAGTCTAGTTCATTGAGCATTTACGTCTCTTATATTTACATTATTTGAGATGCAGACCTCTAGTGTTGAAGGTGTGTTATCTAAGTAAGCAAAGTTGCTGTATTAATTATTTGATAGGCCGGAAGTTTATTAAGCAGCGCTGCGTGCCAGACCTGGTCGAATGCTTTGGATATGTCTAGAGCAACAATCTGGGATTCACCGTGTTGTTCCATAGACTTGTTCCAAGAATGGGTGACAAATGAAAGGAGGTCGGCAGATTTAACAAGAGTCTAGAAGGGCAGAAGCGGCACCCGACCCCAAGCAGTCGTAGTTGAGGCATGCTTAAGGCCAAGCCGCTTATAGAATTATGCATAACACTCAAAGGCAAAAAGGCAACCGCGTCATCGTTTTTAGTGACCGCCAGAGGAACCCAAAACCTCAACGAATTAAGAAAGGTAAAAGACCTTCAAAGCATTAGAATAAAATGGGAACCCCTAATGAAGAAACAACAAGTCACGTAATTGTCAAAAATTTTGGCCATGGACCAAGTCAATGCAAACCAAAATCAAGATGCGCAAATGCATTAAGAACCACATGGACTGCAAGAACGTGATATGGAAATCCAGTGATGTAACTGCCTGGTTCTTCATGCAGATAACTACCGCAAGTGCGCAGTATACACCAAGTATATGGATCAGTTGGTGAAAACAAATCAATATAACACACAAAACCATCTCACATATTTCCCAAGTCAAACACACAACTCACACATAATCTGATACTTCCTAAGACTTAAGACAAATGCTCCAACATCCCACATGTGGAAATTTGGCACATTACCCAACGAACCAAAAATCCTCAGTAACATATGCCACCTGAGCCAAATCCTCACTATGTTTCGTGTCAAACGTAGGAAAACTAAGTATTATCCCTCAAGTCACTAAAATTTATCCCTAAAAGCAGTAAAATTTAATCTTGGAATGCCTGTGCCATTGAGAACAAATTCAACGAACTTAAAATCTTAACCGAAAACATTCAACCATATATAATCTGCATACAGGACACATACCTAACACGAAGAACACCAAAACTCCGATACTACGATCACGATAAACTCCGTAACACCCCATATGTATTGTAAACAGCATCTTTCGGTAGCAAAAATTAACTCCATCACAAACGCCTTGTTCGAAACACGCACCATACAAAAACATAACACAGCAGATAACAATTATCAAAACATGAATGCTATAAGATATCAGTTACCGCCCCCCTTGGTCGCTCAGACCACGGCCTGGTCACAGCTTCCTGCGCAATGCAACCCGAGGTCACACAGTCATCACACCCACGTATCGTTTGGCACTACAACTCCGCAAACTGGGACGAAATGCGGGATTACTTTTCCTTATTTCCATGGGCGTCTGTCTGCTTCTCTCATCCTGACCCCTCTGATATCTCACAAAACGTCACTGAAATTATCCAAGCTGGCATGGAATTATTTATCCCACGTACACAGAAAACCTCTTCAGCCACTCAAAAGCCCTGGTTCTCCAAATCTTGTGACAAGGCCAGACTTGAAAATGTCAAAGCTCACAAAACGCTTCTACACAATCCCAGTCAAGAAAATCGTCAAGCATTTAACGACGCAAGAAACCGTTATGTCCGCATTCTTTCTGAGGCAAAAAACTCGTTTAATAACCACATCAAAAACAAAGTCCTCTTAAGCTCCAACGGCGGCAAACTCTTCTGGACTCTTGCTAAATCTATCGGGAATAATTTCTGCAAAAGCACGTTCCCACCTCTTGTCTCAGGGGATGAAATTGTTTCTACCGCCCTGGGCAAGGCTGAACTTTTTGCTTCGTTGTTCGCCGGCAATTCTACTCTCAACCCACCTCCAAATGTTCAACCAACAGTCCCCAATGTCGCGCATAAAATGACGGATATCATTTTCGAAACTAAAAAGGTACGAAAGATGCTCTCTTCTCTTAATACCAGGAAAGCCTCTGGCCTTGACGAGATCCCAGCAATTGTTCTCTAAAAATGCGCACCAGAGTTTGCTCCTGTCCTGACTCGTCTGTTTCAGATATCTTATAATAAAGGCATATTCCCTAGTAACTGGAAAACTGCTCGAGTACAACCCATCCCCAAGAAAGGATCCAAAGCGCTTCCTAGCAACTACAGGCCTATTTCTCTCCTTTCAGTCGTCTCTAAAGTGACGGAAAAGTATATAAACACCGAATTACTAAAATTTCTTGAAAAACACAGTCTAATCCACGACAGGCAGTGTGGATTCCGTCAGCGCAGATCGACTGCCGACCTCCTTTCCTTTGTCACCCATTCTTGGAACAAGTCTATGGAACAACACGGTGAATCCCAGATTGTTGCTCTAGACATATCCAAAGCATTCGACCAGGACTGGCACGCAGCGCTGCTTAATAAACTTTCAGCCTATGGCCTACCACCAAAACTTTGTAACTGGACAGCAAATTTCCTCTCCAACAGCACCATATCTGTTGTTGTGGATGGCCATTCCTCTAAACTGTATCCAATTAATGCAGGAGTTCCTCAAGGTTCAGCTTTAGCCCCTACTTTGTTTCTTCTCCACATCAGTGACCTCCTATCTAGCACATCCAACACAGTTCACAGCTACGCGGACGACAGCACCCTCCATTCAAATATACAATATTCAAAGCCTGTCTCTTTAGCCCAAATTAGATGAGGATCGCAGGCTCATGGAGGGTTCTGTCTCCATGGATCTCCAAAAAATATTAGACTGGGGAAGTAGAAATCTTGTACAATTCAACCCCACCAAAACTAAGTCGTGCTTTCTTTCTCACAAGAGATACACCAGCCCTAGACCCATCACAATGAACAACCAAGTTATTCCAAGTAATGAGTCCTTTTCTCTTGTTGGCATTTCTGTGGATCGAAATCTTAATTGGCACCAACATGGCACATCAATTGCAGAAGCAGCTGCTAAGAAATTAGGTTTCCTCTTCCGGGCTCGCAAATACTTTTCACCAGCTAATCTCTATACCTTATATGCTTCACAAATAAGGCCAAACCTCGAATACTGCTCCCACATCTTAGGTGCCGCTGCCGCTTCTACACTCGCTATCCTGGACTCCATTCAAAAGAGAGCTATACGTCTCATCGGTGACCCTACCCCCACCCAAAGGCTGCCATCCCTTGCCCACCGACGTGCCGTTGGTGACCTCTCTCTCTTTTATAGATATCTGCACGGGCACTGCTCAGAGGAGTTTTCCTCCATAGTTCCCCCACCTGCTGCCCCCAACAGATCTACCAGGGGAACAGAGCGAATGCACCCTTTTACTGTCCAGGTCACCAGACTTAGAACATCTTGTTATGCCCGCTCTTTTGTCCCGAGGACTTCCAAGTTGTGGAATTCCTTGCCGGCACATGTTTTTCCTTCTCCTCCGAACCTCCAAACCTTCAAGTCCAGAATTAACAAGCTGCCTCTTTTCTCCTTGTCAACACCCACAGTACGATAGTATTTAGGCTGTAAGCCCTCGTGGTGTGTTGTTCAAATTAAAAAAAAAACTATAACGAAACGAATAATTCTTTTCCTTTCAATGAATTAGAACAAAGACAACATTTCTTACCAGAAGAATTAGATTATGACGTAACATATAATGAACAATCACCATCCGAATTATACGATGCACAGCATCAAAATTTTCCGATAGCAGGGAGCTCAAAAACAGAACCGTAATAGATATTAATAATTTTAACACAGTATCCCAGTTACCCTACGTAATAATAAAAGAACTACCCGGAAAAATACTGCTCGACTCCGGTAGTACTAAAAGCCTTTTAAACCCGTTCATAGCATATAAAAACTTTTATAATAAGATTTACGATCACCCGTTTTTGATAAAAAGTGCGCATGGTTATTCCAGCCGTAATAATCGAGCTAAAATAATTTTAAACTCACTAACGGACAGTGAACAAGAGTTTTGTCTATTTGATTTTAACAAAAATTTCATAGGTCTTATTGGAATTGACTTCCTGATAAAAAATCAAGCGAACATTGATTTTAAAAACCAGAGGCTCAATTTAAAAAATCGAAGCATTAAGATAAACTTCCCGTATACAAAGGATCAAGAAGACAAAATGGGTAGTAATAGTAGAGTAGCAATAACAATTGGATAAATAGGAGCATCAAAGCAAATGATGAAATGAATCACATTAACGTAAATAATACAAGAGACAGAAGCATTACCGCACGGGAACTAGGAAATCAACACCAACAATGAAAAGCTGACTACAGAAGTCTGCAACTAATGAATGAAACAGGAGAAATATTTACCCATCATAAATGTAAACGTGATCAAGTTTCATTAAACACATATGAATATCGTCGAAATAAAAATGTGAGTGATACGAGGACGATACAAAAAGATATAACGGATCAAATTCAAAATAAAGTGAATAGGATATTAAATAATTCTCCCCATCACCAGAATCATAATAGGAATTATACGGGGAGTGTACAAAAAAATATTACAAATCAAATTAGATAACCAGGAGAAAGAAATTTTAATTGATTTATGTACAGAATTTCAAGATATTTTTGCAAAAGAAAATGAATCACTGACGCATACAAACGTCATTAAGCACAAAATTAGGCCAAAAGACCATATACCAATAAACGCCAAACTATATAGATACCCATATATTCACACAAAATACAAGTTAGAATACAAAAATTTTATTTTAACAATCAATTTCACCATCAGCAATATTGATGACACTTTTTATCGAATATTTCCAACAACAATAAGGAACAAAAGAGGTATAATAAACGGACTAGGATCGATATTCAAATCAATAACTGGGAACTTAGATGCAGATGACGGCGACAGAATATATAAAGCTCTTGAAATTTTGAGGAAAGATCAAAATCAAGTACATCAACTTTTGAGTTCACAGACATCCCTAATGATAGATGCTATAACAGAGTTCAATAAAACGATAGACAACCTGAACCATAACCAAGAAGCCATAGTAGCGAGAATAAACGACTTAGAATATACAATAGACAGTCTAAAAAGCGACCAACTAACAAATTTTCATAGAGTAAAACATTTGGAATTATTCACTCAAATCAGTTATTTGTTAAATGTACTAAACATGAAATTAACAACAGAAAATGCAATTACTTTTTCAAAATTGAACACGTATCATACGTCAATACTGAAACCGAAATTGATATCAAAACAATTAGAAAATATTGAAAACCATATCTCAAAATCAAGATTAATAACAAAATCCGACATTTCACTTTACGAAAAAATATTTAACATAAAAACCGTTCAAATTGACTTTAAAATTATATTCCAAATATATATAATTATATATATATATATATATATATATATATATATATATATATATATATATATATATATATATATATATATATATATATATATATATATATATATATATATCTTTAGTAGACAAATCAGATTATATTTATTATCAATTGTATGCATTACCAGTCCCTAAGAATCCGTATACCCTCAGAATGATTGTCCCTCGAACCAAGTACCTAATCCTTAGAAGCAAACACTACGCTTACAGAAACGAAAAGTGTAGGAATCTTTCTAGACCAAACATACTTTTGTGAAAATTACAACCCGACAGCACTTAACGAAAACAACCCATGCGAAATTAAACTGATCAGCTTCCAGAAACCGATAAATAATTGCAAGCAAGAAATTGTCAAAATAACAAAATCAACAGTCTCTAAATATGGCAATACACAATACATAATAGTGGCACCCGAAGAAACGAAAATCAAACTTAGCTGCGAAGAAAATGAAGAAACCAAAATAATGAGCGGAACAAAACTGGCGACTCTGAAACCCAAATGCCAACTTATCATTAATAACGAAAGATTCAGTTCAGTACAAATGTCATCGGAAACACAACAATCGTTCAATCTCCCAAACATCGAATTGGTAACAAATAAAGCACACATATTCCCAGACAAATTACCAGAACTAAAATTAGAAAATGTCCAACTGCACGACTTGAATAATATCAAATCCCAGTTACAATCCATCAATGGCAGAATTCCAGGAACCATCGAATTGCCCATATACCACCCTAGTGTATGGACAATTATATTATACATTGTGATAATAATAACAATAATCACAATAACTTCAAGATACATCGAGCAGAAATCAAAAACGAAAACTGCTGACTCCAAACCAAATACTGGATTCCCGATGACTATTCGGAACGAACCATAGGCTTCGTTCTCTAAAGGACGGAGGAGATAACAATAGCCAACTCATACAATGTATATAAGACGTACAGATCCCGATTCAACACCCAAGGTCGCTGACGAATGGGTTAATTAATAGCAGCGCAATTAGAAGAATAGACTATTCATAGATGGGTAAACAACTAGACTTTCAAATCAGCAACCAGCCACCTGCCAGGATCACCTTCAAGACTGCAACTTAGGTGGAAACCGCCTCTCGGTCCACGCCCCACCAGAGACTATATATGGAAGTTACCAGACCACGGACGGAAATTCCTACATTGTTATGGCTTGAGTCTCTTTTAATTTGTCATAATTTACATTTATCATTTTTTTATTATTATTCATAAGTATTTTATGCAACTATAATCAATAAATTCTTTTAAAAATTCAAGTGTGTTAACAAGAAAGTTAACTCGCGTCTAAAGCATTGAGATGGGGTATCAGCATCATATAAAAGCAAGGGCATTTCATATGAAAAATCAGACGGAGCCTCCCTATTCTACCTGATTACATCTGTCTCAAATTCGCGCAAGTAAGCATTTATTACTGAGCCCGGTCTCTTATTGATTTTATTTTTACTGCCAGGTGAAAACACCAGGTATTTACATATGTCGTCATTACATTGCCCTTGTTTCGACAGTTCCTCGTCTCCCCACACCACGTCCCTGGTGCTGTGGAATCCACAATTTTGCAAATAAGCATTTATTACTGACCCCGTTCTATTATTGATTTTATTTTACAGCCAGGTGAAGAACACCAGGTCTTTACATTTGTCGCCATTACACACAAGTGTGTAGTAGTAGTAGCAGTGGTAGGGAGGCCAACGTCAAGCAAGGGCCCTTTTTGCCAACCCCAGCAACCCAGCAACCATGCTCTACTCTTCCTCGGTTCTGTCGCCAAACCGCCTCGACCTCGAGATGAAGGCCGTGACGGTCTTCAATTGGACGGTACTTACCTGATTCCTCTGCAGAGTCCTCGATCCGAACAATTCTGCGCGAAGACTCCCAAAGGCTCGCACTCACACAGGTAGTGGTAGGACGTTTCTTTATCCTCGCCGCATTCCTGGCAAATGGGATCCCTCTCTACGCCTATCAATGTGAGGTGTCTTCTAAGGGCGCAGTGGCCTGTCAGCACCCCAAGGATGCGGCGAAGCGTAGGTCGACTCCTTCCGAGTAGCCAGACAGCTTTATCTCTGTCCGGCCCTTCCACAAAGTCACTCGCCTGCCTGCAGTCACCTACCCCCAGTGCCTCTCCATTGCTTCCTCGGTCCACCTGTCTAAGCCGACAGAGACTGTCTTCCTACTTATGCCTATCGCAGGCTCCGGGCCACAGAACGGCCGCCGGAAACCGACTCTTGCGAGATTATTCGCCACCTCATTCCCCGCTACGCTACAGTGTCCCGGAACCCACACCAGTTGCACCTCCTTTGTCCTGGCTAGTCCTCTGAGGGCGTCAGCGCACTCCTGAACCAGTGGTGACCTGATTCTGGCCGCGCAGACTGCCCTGAGGACCGCCTGGCTATCCGAGCAGATGTACACGCATTTCTCGGGACTCATCTTCACATCCTGTCTATTGGCCACAGACAGGATAGCGTACGCCTCTGTTTCGAATGCCGTGGTGTATGCCCCAAGAGCATAGCTCTCGCTCACCCCAGGCCCACGATGTATATTCCTGCCCCGGAGGATTGTTGGTCCTCCAGCCGTGATCCGTCGGTGAAACAGGCTTGCGGGCTGGAATGCAACCTCATTTTCCCTCCACTGATCCCTACTGGGGATCCTGAGGGTGTATGGCCTAGTCAACCTAATATCGTCCTCGGCATCCCTCACCTTTATGGCGGAAATCGGAATTTCCTTTTCCACCTCCTTGGCGACTCTTGCATGCCCTATTACTGCTCCCTCTCCACACCAGTTACCCGAGTCCCGGATTCTAAGACGCGACAGCATAGCCTCCCTTCTGATACAGATGGGAAGCGGTGGCAGCATCAACAGGACATCTAGCGCAGCTGAGGGTGTCGTCTTCATAGCGCCTGTGATACCCAGGATTGCCAGCCTTTGGAGTTTGGCCAGCTTCCTGCTGGTAGTTTGGTTCACATCACACCACCAGACCAACGCCCCATAGAGGAATCTCGGCCTGACGATCGCAGTGTAGATCCAATGAAGGATCCGAGGATTAAGTCACCAGGTCCTCCCTATCACACGACGCAGCTGCCAGAGGGTCGCAACTCCCTTCCTCACTACTTACACTAGTGTGTAAGTCTTTTATTTAAACATTTTAAACATAAGTGACCACAATTATAAGTATTATACTTTTGGTATACATCATGATTATACAATATAGTAGGGTTTTTAAGATAACACAACAGTTCAATTGGTGGCTTCAAGTTTCCATATGAGTCAAAGTACACAGCTGTATCCCCGCGTTTTATAACTGCAACTCAATAACTGCCAGGCTCTTTGTTTGCTTATTCATGACGATTGATTCATTTTTACGTGGTCCAGCTGATGGTAAAGTATCTCGCATGTATACGGGTGCCGCCTATAGGATGTTTTAGGGACAACAAAGTAGGTGGAGTCTCACCTGGGCGCTGACTTGGCGGCGGCTGCACTGTGAACTACGCTTAACTACGAACTGAAAAGAAGGTGGTCAATATTTGTTTAAGCACACACTGCCGTGCCACCTCTGGAAGTGGTGTGGTCATACGCCTTTATAGATAGATGTTGGCCGGCACGAATGACTCGGCCGGATTAGTTGAGAGTGACCTACGTCAACAGCGCCGCGTAACAACTACGTAGTCGATTTCGGTGCGGCCCGTCATAGCAATAGACACCCATTTAAAGGGCAACACAAAATCCGAAACATGACTACAGGGGTAAGGTTACGTAAGCAATAACCGAAAAATAAAGTTAAAGACCACAGAAGAAGAAAAACGGACCGAAACTATCGTTCCGACGTTTGTCCTGTATACTGTACGACAAGATCTTAACCTATGTTCTTGTAAATCAACATTACCATGGACTTTTCGGAAACATTTGTTTTTGAACAACTCTGTTTAAATGTTTTAAATTTGTAGAACGTCCGAAGTTTTCGATAGGAATGTTGAAAGTGATTTAAAACACAAATCTGCTTCTTTATATAACACTTACCTCCTTCATTTCTCCATAATTCATTTAATTCATTGTTATGCGCGGTATCCCCGACCTAGAGGGTGGTTAATCTTCATGCCAAAATCAAATGTTCTGTTGGAAATGAATCAAGGACGAACCCCGCGCCAAGGAATATGCCCCCATTTCCGTCCAGTATCAAAGAAATGATACTTGAAAAATATTCTATGCGTATACTAGCTACGCATCAGAAACCCCACCGACAAACGAGACGCAAACAAACTCATCAAACAAGAACTAGCGATGTGAGCGAGTCTGACTTAAGACAGTTGCTGTTGGAAATAAAAGAGCACGCTTATATAGATGAACGCCAATCTGAAGGTGAAGACTTTGCAATAAATATATCGTTGAATTGTGTGCTGTATACTTGGCCGTACTGCTCCACCCCGTTCCTTGCTTTATCTTACACTCAGTACGCCTCAGACTTCTCTTTTACTAAGCCATTGTTTAAATATTTACCAGAAGCAGCAAAATATCACTACAGAAATTGATGAACCAATGGAGATATATATTTATGAAGTCTTAAAATGATTATAATAGATTTTGAAAGTTGCCACAGCAACCGAGCAGAAAAATACAACCAATGAGAGCGGTTGGTGGAAAGAGGAAGAAGTGGAACAATAAAATCTACTTAACAGCCAATGTAACATTAGTAAGCTCGGTCAAAGTCTAAACGTAAAAGATGGTTGGTGTAAACATGAAAGTTGATTGTGATTGTATCAACATGATGTGTCATATGAATGAAAACTACGGTCCTGATTTTAGAGAACATCGACCACCAAATGTGAGAGAAGTGAGAACCTATTTTGATAGCGACGACTGCATGAAATGGTCTGGCTTACCAACAACACCTCTACACAACGATCACCTAGTTGAAACATTACGAAAATCAAGACTGATATGGTTTGTTATAAACTTATCTTTCTGATTGATGAAGGCTCATACTAACTGATTTCCATCTGTGGACATCAAAGTACATTTTGATATTTATATCAACTGGTTCTCTCATATGTCTAACTGTATAATAATAACAAAGATGTTAATATACTTTTGTGTTAAGTGTAACAATTCATTGGAAAATAAATATCTCAAATATATCTGTAAAAGTAAAATATCTATCAGGAATTCATCGAGGAAATTTAGAGTTGCGGAATTGGAATTTGCAGAAGGCGTGAGTGGATTGATTTTGGAACGACTTTTGTGACTGGAGATGAACATTAATAAATGTTTTTTTAAATAAAACTAATAAATACATTTTACTTTTACAATGTTTTTATTTATTTATGTAACAAGTTTACAATTTAAGCAAATAATATCATACAATTTTTAATACCACTAATAAAATTTCTTTTATTAAATTTAACAGCGTGATACATACATATTGAATGTAGACAAGTTTCGGCAACCCTCATCGTTTTTCAAATTGATACGGTCCCCGCTACATTTTAAAAACACCTCTTTAATATACCTTTTCATGATAACACCTTTCGCGTAAACTATCTATCCGCTCTTCGATAATATGTTTTTCTATTATGTTGGGTAACTCTTCTAAAGTAACGTTACCGCAATCATAGTCCAAACACTTCTGTGTTCTTTGTAACAACTTGATATATTTAACTATATCTGCATTTAATAACCTAGCGTTTTCAGAGTCTTAAACATATAATGTGCAGATTGAGAACTATTATAATTTACTAATTCTTTGGGTGCCTTCTCTGTTGCAATATTCACAAGTCCTAATATAATCTTTAATTTCCTTTCTCATATTTGATGTCGCTTTTTAGTTTCATGAGAAAACATGATTTGGTCTCTATCTCTGATGCTGTTTTAAATTCTCTCAAATTGGCAATTTTTGCTTCAGAATTATTAGTTGTATTGGAATTTTTAATTTTTATGGAGTTTGTTTCCATACTACTCTGTTTATTTATTGCAAAATTTTGTTTATTATTAAAATTAGATGTTTTTACTTTAGGTTTTGTTTTGCTTATTATATGTTTTTTCGTATTTAACCCAGTTTTTCCCGTGTTATTGTACTGAGCTAACAGAGCTAGCTGTTCTTAAAAGTGAGTTTGAAGACAAATTGAAAAATTTAACTAATGATATAACTTCCCATGTGCTGGATGATATTGATATACCAAAGAATAAAGATCTAAGTGAGATACTTAATCAGCTGGATATAGCATATGAACCATCTGATACTAAAAAGCCTGGACGCAGCAAGTGCGTTATGGTAGTGAATTTTCATAGAAATGATCTGGCACAAATATTTATTATAACTTTTTTTTCTTGTAACATAGAAATCTAAATTTTGGTGTATAGTTTACTTTTTATATCGTAAACCTACCTACCAAATTTGGTTATCATAGATTTCTTATTTTTTAAGATAAAAATTTTTTTCAAATTAAAACTCAAAATTTTCCCGGAAAACCTCGTTTGATTTTTTTGATTAACGAACTTGTCAAAGTCATTTACAAAAGGAAGGTACATGCCAAATTTTATCAAAATCGGCCTATTATTCTTTGAGATAAAAAATTTTTTCGAATGAAAACTCAAAATGTTCCCGGAAAACCTCGTCCGATTTTCTTGACTAACAAACTTGTCAAAGCCATTTACAAAAGAAAGGTACATGCCAAATTTTATTAAAATCGGCTTATTACTTTTTGAGATAAGAATTTTTTTCGAATGAAAACTCAAAATTTTCCCAGAAAACCTCGTCCGATTTACCTGGCTAACGAACTTATCCAAGCCATTTACAAAACAAAGGTACATGCCAAATTTTATTAAAATCGGCCTATTATTTTTTGAGTTATCGGTGTGATACATATATATATATATATATATATATATATATATATATATATATATATATATATATATATATATATATATATATATATATATATATATATATATATATATATATATATATATATATATATATATATATATATATATATATATATATATATATATATATATATATATATACATATAAAAATTGAAACTGACCCCGGATATGCGTTCTAGGGGTCCTATATCGCGCTCATTTGAAGAAATTTTTTCAAAATTCAAAAGTCGAGATCTCCTCATTAGTGAATTTTTTCTAAGAAAATTCACTAAAAATTATTGATGAATTATATAAACCTGCAAGAATAGGCTTTAAACGTAGAGGTACAATAATCAAGGGTTTAAACGATTTGTGGTAGATTGATTAGCTGAATTACAGACGACTACAAAGAAACCTCTGCTTACAAGTACAATTTAGTGGTTATCAATTGTTTTTGAAAGTATGTGTGGACACGCCCTCTTAAATCTAAAAATGATGAAGAGGTGACTAAAGCTATGGCTGATATTTAAGCCAATAGTACAGCACCGTCTAAAATCCTATCTTATCTTGGGTTAGTACTGTAAATTTAACGCATTAATGAAAAATACAACATTAATCACTGATAGTGAGTAATTATATTTCACTTATTCCACTTATGGTGGATAGAGTCATACGTATTTTGAAAGAGAATATATATAAAAATTTCAACTTGGTTTGTTCCTACAAGTGGCTTAATACACTACCTGACGTCACTGCTGCTTACAACTCTACTGTTCATCAAACAGCTGGTGACTTAATAAATAACAACATACGTTACATTAATTTTTGAGTCAGTGAGGCATCTGGAATATATCAGTAATGACGAAAATTCCGCAGAAATTGTTGACGAATACCAAACTTATGAGAGAATCATCTTTAAAAGTGAAACTGAAGTGCAAATGACTAAAACTCAGGATCAGTATCAGCATACTTAGGATTTAATCGATATAAACATTTTTAATGAAGTTAAAGTTTATTTTACTCTTGACATTAGTGATAGGTAAATAAACACACCATTCACCTGAACACATAATTTATTAAACTGTTAGCTAACTCAAACGTAAACTGTTTAATTGGGTGAACGCAGTCTGAAACAATTTTCAAATGCTAGTAGATTTCTGAAACGTTGCATACTAGTTTTCTAATGATGTTTCAAAATGGCATATGTTTTTTTACGAAATTTTTTTGACAGTTCTGACATCAATTTAAATTTTGTTATTTGTTTCATGTGACAAAAATAACCCAATCATTTCAACTTTTAATTAATTTCGCACAGACGTTACTCAGGTTGTCTATTACAGGTAACCAACCGTAGACTTCACGCTTGTTTTTCTCTCTTGACATTTATGCATCCAGTATCCACCCTACCCTTGTTAACGTTGCTAGACACCAGACCTCCTTCCCTCCAGGTCGAGACTACTCACAAAACACCCCCTTGAAAACTAGAGAGGTGGCGGAAAACACTCGCTGGCATTGGTTCACCACGTCCCTAACTCTTGTTGTTTTAAAAACTTTTATATCCTGTCTTCATCCTTCTTTGACTTCGTTATTTCTACGACCCCTAGCCCCACAGTATTCCACAATCCTTTACTTCCCAGCACATGCTCCACCACATTATCTGCTGTTACATTTCTGCCAATCTTTTATACATTTTCTCTTATTTGCATACATCTTACGCACTCAAAAACAGTATGTTCTGGCGTAGTTATATCACCGCAATACGTACATTCTTATTTGTCGACTATTTTCGTTTTACTCAGGTAGACCTGAAACGTCCAAGACCTGACAGATGTTGGGTAAAATAGTAACCCACCTCCCCATGCTGTCTCGATATCCATGTCTGTATATGTGGAATGAGCCTCTTTGTCCACTGGGATGTTGACATTTCCTCTTCCCATTCTCGCTGCAATTTCAGCAATGTTTCGGTTTTTGCCTTCTTTTTTGCGGGTATTGTCATCAATGTCTTTTGTTTATTATGATTTTTTGGGGTGGGGGTGTGTGATTTTTTGTGTTGATTTCTACAAGGATGGTGACTTTATCTGAGTCTAGTTCATTGAGCATTTACGTCTCTTATATTTACATTATTTGAGATGCAGACCTCTAGTGTTGAAGGTGTGTTATCTAAGTAAGCAAAGTTGTTGTATTAATTATTTGATAGGCCGGAAGTTTATTAAGCAGCGCTGCGTGCCAGACCTGGTCGAATGCTTTGGATATGTCTAGAGCAACAATCTGGGATTCACCGTGTTGTTCCATAGACTTGTTCCAAGAATGGGTGACAAATGAAAGGAGGTCGGCAGATTTAACAAGAGTCTAGAAGGGCAGAAGCGGCACCCGACCCCAAGCAGTCGTAGTTGAGGCATGCTTAAGGCCAAGCCGCTTATAGAATTATGCATAACACTCAAAGGCAAAAAGGCAACCGCGTCATCGTTTTTAGTGACCGCCAGAGGAACCCAAAACCTCAACGAATTAAGAAAGGTAAAAGACCTTCAAAGCATTAGAATAAAATGGGAACCCCTAATGAAGAAACAACAAGTCACGTAATTGTCAAAAATTTTGGCCATGGACCAAGTCAATGCAAACCAAAATCAAGATGCGCAAATGCATTAAGAACCACATGGACTGCAAGAACGTGATATGGAAATCCAGTGATGTAACTGCCTGGTTCTTCATGCAGATAACTACCGCAAGTGCGCAGTATACACCAAGTATATGGATCAGTTGGTGAAAACAAATCAATATAACACACAAAACCATCTCACATATTTCCCAAGTCAAACACACAACTCACACATAATCTGATACTTCCTAAGACTTAAGAGAAATGCTCCAACATCCCACATGTGGAAATTTGGCACATTACCCAACGAACGAAAAATCCTCAGTAACATATGCCACCTGAGCCAAATCCTCACTATGTTTCGTGTCAAACGTAGGAAAACTAAGTATTATCCCTCAAGTCACTAAAATTTATCCCTAAAAGCAGTAAAATTTAATCTTGGAATGCCTGTGCCATTGAGAACAAATTCAACGAACTTAAAATCTTAACCGAAAACATTCAACCATATATAATCTGCATACAGGACACATACCTAACACGAAGAACACCAAAACTCCGATACTACGATCACGATAAACTCCGTAACACCCCATATGTATTGTAAACAGCATCTTTCGGTAGCAAAAATTAACTCCATCACAAACGCCTTGTTCGAAACACGCACCATACAAAAACATAACACAGCAGATAACAATTATCAAAACATGAATGCTATAAGATATCAGTTACCGCCCCCCTTGGTCGCTCAGACCACGGCCTGGTCACAGCTTCCTGCGCAATGCCACCCGAGGTCACACAGTCATCACACCCACGTATCGTTTGGCACTACAACTCCGCAAACTGGGACGAAATGCGGGATTACTTTTCCTTATTTCCATGGGCGTCTGTTTGCTTCTCTCATCCTGACCCCTCTGATATATCACAAAACGTCACTGAAATTATCCAAGCTGGCATGGAATTATTTATCCCACGTACACAGAAAACCTCTTCAGCCACTCAAAAGCCCTGGTTCTCTAAATCTTGTGACAAGGCCAGATTTGAAAATGTCAAAGCTCACAAAACGCTTCTACACAATCCCAGTCAAGAAAATCGTCAAGCATTTAACGACGCAAGAAACCGTTATGTCCGCATTCTTTCTGAGGCAAAAAACTCGTTTAATAACCACATCAAAAACAAAGTCCTCTTAAGCTCCAAAGGCGGCAAACTCTTCTGGACTCTTGCTAAATCTATCGGGAATAATTTCTGCAAAAGCACGTTCCCACCTCTTGTCTCAGGGGATGAAATTGTTTCTACCGCCCTGGGCAAGGCTGAACTTTTTGCTTCGTTGTTCGCCGGCAATTCTACTCTCAACCCACCTCCAAATGTTCAACCAACAGTCCCCAATGTCGCGCATAAAATGACGGATATCATTTTCGAAACTAAAAAGGTACGAAAGATGCTCTCTTCTCTTAATACCAGGAAAGCCTCTGGCCTTGACGAGATCCCAGCAATTGTTCTCTAAAAATGCGCACCAGAGTTTGCTCCTGTCCTGACTCGTCTGTTTCAGATATCTTATAATAAAGGCATATTCCCTAGTAACTGGAAAACTGCTCGAGTACAACCCATCCCCAAGAAAGGATCCAAAGCGCTTCCTAGCAACTACAGGCCTATTTCTCTCCTTTCAGTCGTCTCTAAAGTGATGGAAAAGTATATAAACACCGAATTACTAAAATTTCTTGAAAAACACAGTCTAATCCACGACAGGCAGTATGGATTCCGTCAGCGCAGATCGACTGCCGACCTCCTTTCCTTTGTCACCCATTCTTGGAACAAGTCTATGGAACAACACGGTGAATCCCAGATTGTAGCTCTAGACATATCCAAAGCATTCGACCAGGACTGGCACGCAGCGCTGCTTAATAAACTTCCAGCCTATGGCCTACCACCAAAACTTTGTAACTGGACAGCAAATTTCCTCTCCAACAGCACCATATCTGTTGTTGTGGATGGCCATTCCTCTAAACTGTATCCAATTAATGCAGGAGTTCCTCAAGGTTCAGCTTTAGCCCCTACTTTGTTTCTTCTCCACATCAGTGACCTCCTATCTAGCACATCCAACACAGTTCACAGCTACGCGGACGACAGCACCCTCCATTCAAATATACAATATTCTAAGCCTGTCTCTTTAGCCCAAATTAGATGAGGATCGCAGGCTCATGGAGGGTTCTGTCTCCATGGATCTCCAAAAAATATTAGACTGGGGAAGTAGAAATCTTGTACAATTCAACCCCACCAAAACTAAGTCGTGCTTTCTTTCTCACAAGAGATACACCAGCCCTAGACCCATCACAATGAACAACCAAGTTATTCCAAGTAATGAGTCCTTTTCTCTTGTTGGCATTTCTGTGGATCGAAATCTTAATTGGCACCAACATGGCACATCAACTGCAGAAGCGGCTGCTAAGAAATTAGGTTTCCTCTTCCGGGCTCACAAATACTTTTCACCAGCTAATCTCTATACCTTATATGCTTCACAAATAAGGCCAAACCTCGAATACTGCTCCCACATCTTAGGTGCCGCTGCCGCTTCTACACTCGCTATCCTGGACTCCATTCAAAAGAGAGCTATACGTCTCATCGGTGACCCTATCCCCACCCAAAGGCTGCCATCCCTTGCCCACCGACGTGCCGTTGGTGACCTCTCTCTCTTTTATAGATATCTGCACGGGCACTGCTCAGAGGAGTTTTCCTCCATAGTTCCCCCACCTGCTGCCCCCAACAGATCTACCAGGGGAACAGAGCGAATGCACCCTTTTACTGTCCAGGTCACCAGACTTAGAACATCTTGTTATGCCCGCTCTTTTGTCCCGAGGACTTCCAAGTTGTGGAATTCCTTGCCGGCACATGTTTTTCCTTCTCCTCCGAACCTCCAAACCTTCAAGTCCAGAATTAACAAGCTGCCTCTTTTCTCCTTGTCAACACCCACGGTACGATAGTATTTAGGCTGTAAGCCCTCGTGGTGTGTTGTTCAAATTTAAAAAAAACTATAACGAAACGAATAATTCTTTTCCTTTCAATGAATTAGAACAAAGACAACATTTCTTACCAGAAGAATTAGATTATGACGTAACATATAATGAACAATCACCATCCGAATTATACGATGCACAGCATCAAAATTTTCCGATAGCAGGGAGCTCAAAAACAGAACCGTAATAGGTATTAATAATTTTAACACAGTATCCCAGTTACCCTACGTAATAATAAAAGAACTACCCGGAAAAATACTGCTCGACTCCGGTAGTACTAAAAGCCTTTTAAACCCGTTCATAGCATATAAAAACTTTTATAATAAGATTTACGATCACCCGTTTTTGATAAAAAGTGCGCATGGTTATTCCAGCCGTAATAATCGAGCTAAAATAATTTTAAACTCACTAACGGACAGAGAACAAGAGTTTTGTCTATTTGATTTTAACAAAAATTTCATAGGTCTTATTGGAATTGACTTCCTGATAAAAAATCAAGCGAACATTGATTTTAAAAACCAGAGGCTCAATTTAAAAAATCGAAGCATTAAGATAAACTTCCCGTATACAAAGGATCAAGAAGACAAAATGGGTAGTAATAGTAGAGTAGCAATAACAATTGGATAAATATGAGCATCAAAGCAAATGATGAAATGAATCACATTAACGTAAATAATACAAGAGACAGAAGCATTACCGCACGGGAACTAGGAAATCAACACCAACAATGAAAAGCTGACTACAGAAGTCTGCAACTAATGAATGAAACAGGAGAAATATTTACCCATAATAAATGTAAACGTGATCAAGTTTCATTAAACACATATGAATATCGTCGAAATAAAAATGTGAGTGATACGAGGACGATACAAAAAGATATAACGGATCAAATTCAAAATAAAGTGAATAGGATATTAAATAATTCTCCCAATCACCAGAATCATAATAGGAATTATACGGGGAGTGTACAAAAAAATATTACAGATCAAACTAGGATAAATCACTTAAATAACCAGGAGAAAGAAATTTTAATTGATTTATGTACAGAATTTCAAGATATTTTTGCAAAAGAAAATGAATCACTGACGCATACAAACGTCATTAAGCACAAAATTAGGCCAAAAGACCATATACCAATAAACGCCAAACTATATAGATACCCATATATTCACAAAATACAAGTTAGAATACAAAAATTTTATTTTAACAATCAATTTCACCATCAGCAATATTGATGACACATTTTATCGAATATTTCCAACAACAATAAGGAACAAAAGAGGTATAATAAACGGACTAGGATCGATATTCAAATCAATAACTGGGAACTTAGATGCAGATGACGGCGACAGAATATATAAAGCTCTTGAAATTTTGAGGAAAGATCAAAATCAAGTACATCAACTTTTGAGTTCACAGACATCCCTAATGATAGATGCTATAACAGAGTTCAATAAAACGATAGACAACCTGAACCATAACCAAGAAGCCATAGTAGCGAGAATAAACGACTTAGAATATACAATAGACAGTCTAAAAAGCGACCAACTAACAAATTTTCATAGAATAAAACATTTGGAATTACTCACTCAAATCAGTTATTTGTTAAATGTACTAAACATGAAATTAACAACAGAAAATGCAATTACTTTTTCAAAATTGAACACGTATCATACGTCAATACTGAAACCGAAATTGATATCAAAACAATTAGAAAATATTGAAAACCATATCTCAAAATCAAGATTAATAACAAAATCCGACATTTCACTTTACGAAAAAATATTTAACATAAAAACCGTTCAAATTGACTTTAAAATTATATTCCAAATATATATAATTATATATATATATATATATATATATATATATATATATATATATATATATATATATATATATATATATATATATATATATATATCTTTAGTAGACAAATCAGATTATATTTATTATCAATTGTATGCATTACCAGTCCCTAAGAATCCGTATACCCTCAGAATGATTGTCCCTCGAACCAAGTACCTAATCCTTAGAAGCAAACACTACGCTTACAGAAACGAAAAGTGTAGGAATCTAGAAGACCAAACATACTTTTGTGAAAATTACAACCCGACAGCACTTAACGAAAACAACCCATGCGAAATTAAACTGATCAGCTTCCAGAAACCGATAAATAATTGCAAGCAAGAAATTGTCAAAATAACAAAATCAACAGTCTCTAAATATGGCAATACACAATACATAATAGTGGCACCCGAAGAAACGAAAATCAAACTTAGCTGCGAAGAAAATGAAGAAACCAAAATAATGAGCGGAACAAAACTGGCGACTCTGAAACCCAAATGCCAACTTATCATTAATAACGAAAGATTCAGTTCAGTACAAATGTCATCGGAAACACAACAATCGTTCAATCTCCCAAACATCGAATTGGTCACAAATAAAGCACACATATTCCCAGACAAATTACCAGAACTAAAATTAGAAAATGTCCAACTGCACGACTTGAATAATATCAAATCCCAGTTACAATCCATCAATGGCAGAATTCCAGGAACCATCGAATTGCCCATATACCACCCTAGTGTATGGACAATTATATTATACATTGTGATAATAATAACAATAATCACAATAACTTCAAGATACATCGAGCAGAAATCAAAAACGAAAACTGCTGACTCCAAACCAAATACTGGATTCCCGATGACTATTCGGAACGAACCATAGGCTTCGTTCTCTAAAGGACGGAGGAGATAACAATAGCCAACTCATACAATGTATATAAGACGTACAGATCCCGATTCAACACCCAAGGTCGCTGACGAATGGGTTAATTAATAGCAGCGCAATTAGAAGAATAGACTATTCATAGATGGGTAAACAACTAGACTTTCAAATCAGCAACCAGCCACCTGCCAGGATCACCTTCAAGACTGCAACTTAGGTGGAAACCGCCTCTCGGTCCACGCCCCACCAGAGACTATATATGGAAGTTACCAGACCACGGACGGAAATTCCTACATTGTTATTGCTTGAGTCTCTTTTAATTTGTCATAATTTATATTTATCATTTTTTTATTATTATTCATAAGTATTTTATGCAACTATAATCAATAAATTCTCTTAAAAATTCAAGTGTGTTAACAAGAAAGTTAACTCGCGTCTATAGCATTGAGATGGGGTATCAGCATCATATAAAAGCAAGGGCATTTCATATGAAAAATCAGACGGAGCCTCCCTATTCTACCTGATTACATCTGTCTCAAATTCGCGCAAGTAAGCATTTATTACTGAGCCCGGTCTCTTATTGTTTTTATTTTTACTGCCAGGTGAAAACACCAGGTATTTACATATGTCGTCATTACATTGCCCTTGTTTCGACAGTTCCTCGTCTCCCCACACCACGTCCCTGGTGCTGTGGAATCCACAATTTTGCAAATAAGCATTTATTACTGACCCCGTTCTATTATTGATTTTATTTTACAGCCAGGTGAAGAACACCAGGTCTTTACATTTGTCGCCATTACACACTAGTGTGTAGTAGTAGTAGCAGTGGTAGGGAGGCCAACGTCAAGCAAGGGCCCTTTTTGCCAACCCCAGCAACCCAGCAACCATGCTCTACTCTTCCTCGGTTCTGTCGCCAAACCGCCTCGACCTCGAGATGAAGGCCGTGACGGTCTTCAATTGGACGGTACTTACCTGATTCCTCTGCAGAGTCCTCGATCCGAACAATTCTGCGCGAAGACTCCCAAAGGCTCGCACTCACACAGGTAGTGGTAGGACGTTTCTTTATCCTCGCCGCATTCCTGGCAAATGGGATCCCTCTCTACGCCTATCAATGTGAGGTGTCTTCTAAGGGCGCAGTGGCCTGTCAGCACCCCAAGGATGCGGCGAAGCGTAGGTCGACTCCTTCCGAGTAGCCAGACAGCTTTATCTCTGTCCGGCCCTTCCACAAAGTCACTCGCCTGCCTGCAGTCACCTACCCCCAGTGCCTCTCCATTGCTTCCTCGGTCCACCTGTCTAAGCCGACAGAGACTGTCTTCCTACTTATGCCTATCGCAGGCTCCGGGCCACAGAACGGCCGCCGGAAACCGAGTCTTGCGAGATTATTCGCCACCTCATTCCCCGCTACGCTACAGTGTCCCGGAACCCACACCAGTTGCACCTCCTTTGTCCTGGCTAGTCCTCTGAGGGCGTCAGCGCACTCCTGAACCAGTGGTGACCTGATTCTGGCCGCGCAGACTGCCCTGAGTACCGCCTGGCTATCCGAGCAGATGTACACGCATTTCTCGGGACTCATCTTCACATCCTGTCTATTGGCCACAGACAGGATAGCGTACGCCTCTGTTTCGAATGCCGTGGTGTATGCCCCAAGAGCATAGCTCTCGCTCACCCCAGGCCCACGATGTATATTCCTGCCCCGGAGGATTGTTGGTCCTCCAGCCGTGATCTGTCGGTGAAACAGGCTTGCGGGCTGGAATGCAACCTCATTTTCCCTCCACTGATCCCTACTGGGGATCCTGAGGGTGTATGGCCTAGTCAACCTAATATCGTCCTCGGCATCCCTCACCTTTATGGCGGAAATCGGAATTTCCTTTTCCACCTCCTTGGCGACTCTTGCATGCCCTATTACTACTCCCTCTCCACACCAGTTACCCGAGTCCCGGATTCTAAGACGCGACACCATAGCCTCCCTTCTGATACAGATGGGAAGCGGTGGCAGCATCAACAGGACATCTAGCGCAGCTGAGGGTGTCGTCTTCATAGCGCCTGTGATACCCAGGATTGCCAGCCTTTGGAGTTTGGCCAGCTTCCTGCTGGTAGTTTGGTTCACATCACACCACCAGACCAACGCCCCATAGAGGAATCTCGGCCTGACGATCGCAGTGTAGATCCAATGAAGGATCCGAGGATTAAGTCACCAGGTCCTCCCTATCACACGACGCAGCTGCCAGAGGGTCGCAACTCCCTTCCTCACTACTTACACTAGTGTGTAAGTCTTTTATTTAAACATTTTAAACATAAGTGACCACAATTATAAGTATTATACTTTTGGTATACATCATGATTATACAATATAGTAGGGTTTTTAAGATAACACAACAGTTCAATTGGTGGCTTCAAGTTTCCATATGAGTCAAAGTACACAGCTGTATCGCCGCGTTTTATAACTGCAACTCAATAACTGCCAGGCTCTTTGTTTGCTTATTCATGACGATTGATTCATTTTTACGTGGTCCAGCTGATGGTAAAGTATCTCGCATGTATACGGGTGCCGCTTATAGGATGTTTTAGGGACAACAAAGTAGGTGGAGTCTCACCTGGGCGCTGACTTGGCGGCGGCTGCACTGTGAACTACGCTTAACTACGAACTGAAAAGAAGGTGGTCAATATTTGTTTAAGCACACACTGCCGTGCCACCTCTGGAAGTGGTGTGGTCATACGCCTTTATAGATAGATGTTGGCCGGCACGAATGACTCGGCCGGATTAGTTGAGAGTGACCTACGTCAACAGCGCCGCGTAACAACTACGTAGTCGATTTCGGTACGGCCCGTCATAGCAATAGACACCCATTTAAAGGGCAACACAAAATCCGAAACATGACTACAGGGGTAAGGTTACGTAAGCAATAACCGAAAAATAAAGTTAAAGACCACAGAAGAAGAAAAACGGACCGAAACTATCGTTCCGACGTTTGTCCTGTATACTGTACGACAAGATCTTAACCTATGTTCTTGTAAATCAACATTACCATGGACTTTTCGGAAACATTTGTTTTTGAACAACTCTGTTTAAATGTTTTAAATTTGTAGAACGTCCGAAGTTTTCGATAGGAATGTTGAAAGTGATTTAAAACACAAACCTCCTTCATTTCTCCATAATTGATTTAATTCATTGTTATGCGCGGTATCCCCGACCTAGAGGGTGGTTAATCTTCATGCCAAAATCAAATGTTCTGTTGGAAATGAATCAAGGACGAACCCCGCCCCAAGGAATATGCCCCCATTTCCGTCCAGTATCAAAGAAATGATACTTGAAAAATATTCTATGCGTATACTAGCTACGCATCAGAAACCCCACCGACAAACGAGACGCAAACAAACTCATCAAACAAGAACTAGCGATGTGAGCGAGTCTGACTTAAGACAGTTGCTGTTGGAAATAAAAGAGCACGCTTATATAGATGAACGCCAATCTGAAGGTGAAGACTTTGCAATAAATATATCGTTGAATTGTGTGCTGTATACTTGGCCGTACTGCTCCACCCCGTTCCTTGCTTTATCTTACACTCAGTACGCCTCAGACTTCTCTTTTACTAAGCCATTGTTTAAATATTTACCAGAAGCAGCAAAATATCACTACAGAAATTGATGAACCAATGGAGATATATATTTATGAAGTCTTAAAATGATTATAATAGATTTTGAAAGTTGCCACAGCAACCGAGCAGAAAAATACAACCAATGAGAGCGGTTGGTGGAAAGAGGAAGAAGTGGAACAATAAAATCTACTTAACAGCCAATGTAACATTAGTAAGCTCGGTCAAAGTCTAAACGTAAAAGATGGTTGGTGTAAACATGAAAGTTGATTGTGATTGTATCAACATGATGTGTCATATGAATGAAAACTACGGTCCTGATTTTAGAGAACATCGACCACCAAATGTGAGAGAAGTGAGAACCTATTTTGATAGCGACGACTGCATGAAATGGTCTGGCTTACCAACAACACCTCTACACAACGATCACCTAGTTGAAACATTACGAAAATCAAGACTGATATGGTTTGTTATAAACTTATCTTTCTGATTGATGAAGGCTCATACTAACTGATTTCCATCTGTGGACATCAAAGTACATTTTGATATTTATATCAACTGGTTCTCTCATATGTCTAACTGTATAATAATAACAAAGATGTTAATATACTTTTGTGTTAAGTGTAACAATTCATTGGAAAATAAATATCTCAAATATATCTGTAAAAGTAAAATATCTATCAGGAATTCATCGAGGAAATTTAGAGTTGCGGAATTGGAATTTGCAGAAGGCGTGAGTGGATTGATTTTGGAACGACTTTTGTGACTGGAGATGAACATTAATAAATGTTTTTTTAAATAAAACTAATAAATACATTTTACTTTTACAATGTTTTTATTTATTTATGTAACAAGTTTACAATTTAAGCAAATAATATCATACAATTTTTAATACCACTAATAAAATTTCTTTTATTAAATTTAACAGCGTGATACATACATATTGAATGTAGACAAGTTTCGGCAACCCTCATCGTTTTTCAAATTGATACGGTCCCCGCTACATTTTAAAAACACCTCTTTAATATACCTTTTCATGATAACACCTTTCGCGTAAACTATCTATCCGCTCTTCGATAATATGTTTTTCTATTATGTTGGGTAACTCTTCTAAAGTAACGTTACCGCAATCATAGTCCAAACACTTCTGTGTTCTTTGTAACAACTTGATATATTTAACTATATCTGCATTTAATAACCTAGCGTTTTCAGAGTCTTAAACATATAATGTGCAGATTGAGAACTATTATAATTTACTAATTCTTTCGTGCCTTCTCTGTTGCAATATTCACAAGTCCTAATATAATCTTTAATTTCCTTTCTCATATTTGATGTCGCTTTTTAGTTTCATGAGAAAACATGATTTGGTCTCTATCTCTGATGCTGTTTTAAATTCTCTCAAATTGGCAATTTTTGCTTCAGAATTATTAGTTGTATTGGAATTTTTAATTTTTATGGGGTTTGTTTCCATACTACTCTGTTTATTTATTGCAAAATTTTGTTTATTATTAAAATTAGATGTTTCTACTTTAGGTTTTGTTTTGCTTATTATATGTTTTTTCGTATTTAACCCAGTTTTTCCCGTGTTATTGTACTGAGCTAACAGAGCTAGCTGTTCTTAAAAGTGAGTTTGAAGACAAATTGAAAAATTTAACTAATGATATAACTTCCCATGTGCTGGATGATATTGATATACCAAAGAATAAAGATCTAAGTGAGATACTGAATCAGCTGGATATAGCATATGAACCATCTGATACTAAAAAGCCTGGACGCAGCAAGTGCGTTATGGTAGTGAATTTTCATAGAAATGATCTGGCACAAATATTAATATACTTTTTTTTCTTGTAACATAGAAATCTAAATTTTGGTTTATAGTTTACTTTTTATATCGTAAACCTACCTACCAAATTTGGTTATCATAGATTTCTTATTTTTTAAGATAAAAATTTTTTTCAAATTAAAACTCAAAATTTTCCCGGAAAACCTCGTTTGATTTTTTTGATTAACGAACTTGTCAAAGTCATTTACAAAAGGAAGGTACATGCCAAATTTTATCAAAATCGGCCTATTATTCTTTGAGATAAAAAATTTTTTCGAATGAAAACTCAAAATGTTCCCGGAAAACCTCGTCCGATTTTTTGACTAACAAACTTGTCAAAGCCATTTACAAAAGAAAGGTACATGCCAAATTTTATTAAAATCGGCTTATTACTTTTTGAGATAAGAATTTTTTTCGAATGAAAACTCAAAATTTTCCCGGAAAACCTCGTCCGATTTTCCTGGCTAACGAACTTATCCAAGCCATTTACAAAACAAAGGTACATGCCAAATTTTATCAAAATCGGAATATTATTTTTTGAGTTATCGGTGTGATACACATATATATATATATATATATATATATATATATATATATATATATATATATATATATATATATATATATATATATATATATATATATATATATATATATATATATATATATATATATATATATATATATAAACATATAAAAATTGAAACTGACCCCGGATATGCGTTCTAGGGGTCCTATATCGCGCTCATTTGAAGAAATTTTTTCAAAATTCAAAAGTCGAGATCTCCTCATTAGTGAATTTTTTCTAAGAAAATTCACTAAAAATTATTGATGAATTATATAAACCTGCAAGAATAGGCTTTAAACGTAGAGGTACAATAATCAAGGGTTTAAACGATTTGTGGTAGATTGATTTAGCTGAATTACAGACGACTACAAAGAAACCTCTGCTTACAAGTACAATTTAGTGGTTATCAATTGTTTTTGAAAGTATGTGTGGACACGCCCTCTTAAATCTAAAAATGATGAAGAGGTGACTAAAGCTATGGCTGATATTTAAGCCAATAGTACAGCACCGTCTAAAATCCTATCTTATCTTGGGTTAGTACTGTAAATTTAACGCATTAATGAAAAATACAACATTAATCACTGATAGTGAGTAATTATATTTCACTTATTCCACTTATGGTGGATAGAGTCATACGTATTTTGAAAGAGAATATATATAAAAATTTCAACTTGGTTTGTTCCTACAAGTGGCTTAATACACTACCTGACGTCACTGCTGCTTACAACTCTACTGTGCATCAAACAGCTGGTGACTTAATAAATAACAACATACGTTACATTAATTTTTGAGTCAGTGAGGCATCTGGAATATATCAGTAATGACGAAAATTACGCAGAAATTGTTGACGAATACCAAACTTATGAGAGAATCATCTTTAAAAGTGAAACTGAAGTGCAAATGACTAAAACTCAGGATCAGTATCAGCATACTTAGGATTTAATCGATATAAACATTTTTAATGAAGTTAAAGTTTATTTTACTCTTGACATTAGTGATAGGTAAATAAACACACCATTCACCTGAACACATAATTTATTAAACTGTTAGCTAACTCAAACGTAAACTGTTTAATTGGGTGAACGCAGTCTGAAACAATTTTCAAATGCTAGTAGATTTCTGAAACGTTGCATACTAGTTTTCTAATGATGTTTCAAAATGGCATATGTTTTTTTACGAAATTTTTTTGACAGTTCTGACATCAATTTAAATTTTGTTATTTGTTTCATGTGACAAAAATAACCCAATCATTTCAACTTTTAATTAATTTCGCACAGACGTTACTCAGGTTGTCTATTACAGGTAACCAACCGTAGACTTCACGCTTGTTTTTCTCTCTTGACATTTATGCATCCAGTATCCACCCTACCCTTGTTAACGTTGCTAGACACCAGACCTCCTTCCCTCCAGGTCGAGACTACTCACAAAACACCCCCTTGAAAACTAGAGAGGTGGCGGAAAACACTCGCTGGCATTGGTTCACCACGTCCCTAACTCTTGTTGTTTTAAAATCTTTTATATCCTGTCTTCATCCTTCTTTGACTTCGTTATTTCTACGACCCCTAGCCCCACAGTATTCCACAATCCTTTACTTCCCAGCACATGCTCCACCACATTATCTGCTGTTACATTTCTGCCAATCTTTTATATATTTTCTCTTATTTGCATACATCTTACGCACTCAAAAACAGTATGTTCTGGCGTAGTTATATCACCGCAATACGTAAATTCTTATTTGTCGACTATTTTCGTTTTACTCAGGTAGACCTGAAACGTCCAAGACCTGACAGATGTTGGGTAAAATAGTAACCCACCTCCCCATGCTGTCTCGATATCCATGTCTGTATATGTGGAATGAGCCTCTTTGTCCACTGGGATGTTGACATTTCCTCTTCCCATTCTCGCTGCAATTTCAGCAATGTTTCGGTTTTTGCCTTCTTTTTTGCGGGTATTGTCATCAATGTCTTTTGTTTATTATGATTTTTTAAATATTGTTTCCAGTTGGTTTTAAATTGTGTTTTTTGTAAGTGGGGTGGAGGTGTGTGATTTTTTGTGTTGATTTCTACAAGGATGGTGACTTTATCTGAGTCTAGTTCATTGAGCATTTACGTCTCTTATATTACATTATTTGAGATGCAGACCTCTAGTGTTGAAGGTGTGTTATCTAAGTAAGCAAAGTTGCTGTATTAATTATTTGATAGGCCGGCAGTTTATTAAGCAGCGCTGCGTGCCAGACCTGGTCGAATGCTTTGGATATGTCTAGAGCAACAATCTGGGATTCACCGTGTTGTTCCATAGACTTGTTCCAAGAATGGGTGACAAATGAAAGGAGGTCGGCAGATTTAACAAGAGTCTAGAAGGGCAGAAGCGGCACCCGACCCCAAGCAGTCGTAGTTGAGGCATGCTTAAGGCCAAGCCGCTTATAGAATTATGCATAACACTCAAAGGCAAAAAGGCAACCGCGTCATCGTTTTTAGTGACCGCCAGAGGAACCCAAAACCTCAACGAATTAAGAAAGGTAAAAGACCTTCAAAGCATTAGAATAAAATGGGAACCCCTAATGAAGAAACAACAAGTCACGTAATTGTCAAAAATTTTGGCCATGGACCAAGTCAATGCAAACCAAAATCAAGATGCGCAAATGCATTAAGAACCACATGGACTGCAAGAACGTGATATGGAAATCCAGTGATGTAACTGCCTGGTTCTTCATGCAGATAACTACCGCAAGTGCGCAGTATACACCAAGTATATGGATCAGTTGGTGAAAACAAATCAATATAACACACAAAACCATCTCACATATTTCCCAAGTGAAACACACAACTCACACATAATCTGATACTTCCTAAGACTTAAGACAAATGCTCCAACATCCCACATGTGGAAATTTGGCACATTACCCAACGAACCAAAAATCCTCAGTAACATATGCCACCTGAGCCAAATCCTCACTATGTTTCGTGTCAAACGTAGGAAAACTAAGTATTATTCCTCAAGTCACTAAAATTTATCCCTAAAAGCAGTAAAATTTAATCTTGGAATGCCTGTGCCATTGAGAACAAATTCAACGAACTTAAAATCTTAACCGAAAACATTCAACCATATATAATCTGCATACAGGACACATACCTAACACGAAGAACACCAAAACTCCGATACTACGATCACGATAAACTCCGTAACACCCCATATGTATTGTAAACAGCATCTTTCGGTAGCAAAAATTAACTCCATCACAAACGCCTTGTTCGAAACACGCACCATACAAAAACATAACACAGCAGATAACAATTATCAAAACATGAATGCTATAAGATATCAGTTACCGCCCCCCTTGGTCGCTCAGACCACGGCCTGGTCACAGCTTCCTGCGCAATGCCACCCGAGGTCACACAGTCATCACACCCACGTATCGTTTGGCACTACAACTCCGCAAACTGGGACGAAATGCGGGATTACTTTTCCTTATTTCCATGGGCGTCTGTCTGCTTCTCTCATCCTAACCCCTCTGATATCTCACAAAACGTCACTGAAATTATCCAAGCTGGCATGGAATTATTTATCCCACGTACACAGAAAACCTCTTCAGCCACTCAAAAGCCCTGGTTCTCTAAATCTTGTGACAAGGCCAGACTTGAAAATGTCAAAGCTCACAAAACGCTTCTACACAATCCCAGTCAAGAAAATCGTCAAGCATTTAACGACGCAAGAAACCGTTATGTCCGCATTCTTTCTGAGGCAAAAAACTCGTTTAATAACCACATCAAAAACAAAGTCCTCTCAAGCTCCAAAGGCGGCAAACTCTTCTGGACTCTTGCTAAATCTATCGGGAATAATTTCTGCAAAAGCACGTTCCCACCTCTTGTCTCAGGGGATGAAATTGTTTCTACCGCCCTGGGCAAGGCTGAACTTTTTGCTTCGTTGTTCGCCGGCAATTCTACTCTCAACCCACATCCAAATGTTCAACCAACAGTCCCCAATGTCGCGCATAAAATGACGGATATCATTTTCGAAACTAAAAAGGTACGAAAGATGCTCTCTTCTCTTAATACCAGGAAAGCCTCTGGCCTTGACGAGATCCCAGCAATTGTTCTCTAAAAATGCGCACCAGAGTTTGCTCCTGTCCTGACTCGTCTGTTTCAGATATCTTATAATAAAGGCATATTCCCTAGTAACTGGAAAACTGCTCGAGTACAACCCATCCCCAAGAAAGGATCCAAAGCGCTTCCTAGCAACTACAGGCCTATTTCTCTCCTTTCAGTCGTCTCTAAAGTGATGGAAAAGTATATAAACACCGAATTACTAAAATTTCTTGAAAAACACAGTCTAATCCACGACAGGCAGTATGGATTCCGTCAGCGCAGATCGACTGCCGACCTCCTTTCCTTTGTCACCCATTCTTGGAACAAGTCTATGGAACAACACGGTGAATCCCAGATTGTTGCTCTAGACATATCCAAAGCATTAAGCGCTGCTTAATAAACTTCCAGCCTATGGCCTACCACCAAAACTTTGTAACTGGACAGCAAATTTCCTCTCCAACAGCACCATATCTGTTGTTGTGGATGCCCATTCCTCTAAACTGTATCCAATTAATGCAGGAGTTCCTCAAGGTTCAGCTTTAGCCCCTACTTTGTTTCTTCTCCACATCAGTGACCTCCTATCTAGCACATCCAACACAGTTCACAGCTACGCGGACGACAGCACCCTCCATTCAAATATACAATATTCTAAGCCTGTCTCTTTAGCCCAAATTAGATGAGGATCGCAGGCTCATGGAGGGTTCTGTCTCCATGGATCTCCAAAAAATATTAGACTGGGGAAGTAGAAATCTTGTACAATTCAACCCCACCAAAACTAAGTCGTGCTTTCTTTCTCACAAGAGATACACCAGCCCTAGACCCATCACAATGAACAACCAAGTTATTCCAAGTAATGAGTCCTTTTCTCTTGTTGGCATTTCTGTGGATCGAAATCTTAATTGGCACCAACATGGCACATCAATTGCAGAAGCGGCTGCTAAGAAATTAGGTTTCCTCTTCCGGGCTCGCAAATACTTTTCACCAGCTAATCTCTATACCTTATATGCTTCACAAATAAGGCCAAACCTCGAATACTGCTCCCACATCTTAGGTGCCGCAGCCGCTTCTACACTCGCTATCCTGGACTCCATTCAAAAGAGAGCTATACGTCTCATCGGTGACCCTACCCCCACCCAAAGGCTGCCATCCCTTGCCCACCAACGTGCCGTTGGTGACCTCTCTCTCTTTTATAGATATCTGCACGGGCACTGCTCAGAGGAGTTTTCCTCCATAGTTCCCCCACCTGCTGTCCCCAACAGATCTACCAGGGGAACAGAGCGAATGCACCCTTTTACTGTCCAGGTCACCAGACTTAGAACATCTTGTTATGCCCGCTCTTTTGTCCCGAGGACTTCCAAGTTGTGGAATTCCTTGCCGGCACATGTTTTTCCTTCTCCTCCGAACCTCCAAACCTTCAAGTCCAGAATTAACAAGCTGCCTCTTTTCTCCTTGTCAACACCCACGGTACGATAGTATTTAGGCTGTAAGCCCTCGTGGTGTGTTGTTCAAATTAAAAAAAAAACTATAAAGAAACGAATAATTCTTTTCCTTTCAATGAATTAGAACAAAGACAACATTTCTTACCAGAAGAATTAGATTATGACGTAACATATAATGAACAATCACCATCCGAATTATACGATGCACAGCATCAAAATTTTCCGATAGCAGGGAGCTCAAAAACAGAACCGTAATAGATATTAATAATTTTAACACAGTATCCCAGTTACCCTACGTAATAATAAAAGAACTACCCGGAAAAATACTGCTCGACTCCGGTAGTACTAAAAGCCTTTTAAACCCGTTCATAGCATATAAAAACTTTTATAATAAGATTTACGATCACCCGTTTTTGATAAAAAGTGCGCATGGTTATTCCAGCCGTAATAATCGAGCTAAAATAATTTTAAACTCACTAACGGACAGTGAACAAGAGTTTTGTCTATTTGATTTTAACAAAAATTTCATAGGTCTTATTGGAATTGACTTCCTGATAAAAAATCAAGCGAACATTGATTTTAAAAACCAGAGGCTCATTTTAAAAAATCGAAGCATTAAGATAAACTTCCCGTATACAAAGGATCAAGAAGACAAAATGGGTAGTAATAGTAGAGTAGCAATAACAATTGGATAAATAGGAGCATCAAAGCAAATGATGAAATGAATCACATTAACGTAAATAATACAAGAGACAGAAGCATTACCGCACGGGAACTAGGAAATCAACACCAACAATGAAAAGCTGACTACAGAAGTCTGCAACTAATGAATGAAACAGGAGAAATATTTACCCATAATAAATGTAAACGTGATCAAGTTTCATTAAACACATATGAATATCGTCGAAATAAAAATGTGAGTGATACGAGGACGATACAAAAAGATATAACGGATCAAATTCAAAATAAAGTGAATAGGATATTAAATAATTCTCCCCATCACCAGAATCATAATAGGAATTATACGGGGAGTGTACAAAAAAATATTACAGATCAAATTAGGATAAATCACTTAAATAACCAGGAGAAAGAAATTTTAATTGATTTATGTACAGAATTTCAAGATATTTTTGCAAAAGAAAATGAATCACTGACGCATACAAACGTCATTAAGCACAAAATTAGGCCAAAAGACCATATACCAATAAACGCCAAACTATATAGATACCCATATATTCACAAAATACAAGTTAGAATACAAAAATTTTATTTTAACAATCAATTTCACCATCAGCAATATTGATGACACATTTTATCGAATATTTCCAACAACAATAAGGAACAAAAGAGGTATAATAAACGGACTAGGATCGATATTCAAATCAATAACTGGGAACTTAGATGCAGATGACGGCGACAGAATATATAAAGCTCTTGAAATTTTGAGGAAAGATCAAAATCAAGTACATCAACTTTTGAGTTCACAGACATCCCTAATGATAGATGCTATAACAGAGTTCAATAAAACGATAGACAACCTGAACCATAACCAAGAAGCCATAGTAGCGAGAATAAACGACTTAGAATATACAATAGACAGTCTAAAAAGCGACCAACTAACAAATTTTCATAGAGTAAAACATTTGGAATTACTCACTCAAATCAGTTATTTGTTAAATGTACTAAACATGAAATTAACAACAGAAAATGCAATTACTTTTTCAAAATTGAACACGTATCATACGTCAATACTGAAACCGAAATTGATATCAAAACAATTAGAAAATATTGAAAACCATATCTCAAAATCAAGATTAATAACAAAATCCGACATTTCACTTTACGAAAAAATATTTAACATAAAAACCGTTCAAATTGACTTTAAAATTATATTCCAAATATATATAATTATATATATATATATATATATATATATATATATATATATATATATATATATATATATATATATATATATATATATATATATATCTTTAGTAGACAAATCAGATTATATTTATTATCAATTGTATGCATTACCAGTCCCTAAGAATCCGTATACCCTCAGAATGATTGTCCCTCGAACCAAGTACCTAATCCTTAGAAGCAAACACTACGCTTACAGAAACGAAAAGTGTAGGAATCTAGAAGACCAAACATACTTTTGTGAAAATTACAACCCGACAGCACTTAACGAAAACAACCCATGCGAAATTAAACTGATCAGCTTCCAGAAACCGATAAATAATTGCAAGCAAGAAATTGTCAAAATAACAAAATCAACAGTCTCTAAATATGGCAATACACAATACATAATAGTGGCACCCCAAGAAACGAAAATCAAACTTAGCTGCGAAGAAAATGAAGAAACCAAAATAATGAGCGGAACAAAACTGGCGACTCTGAAACCCAAATGCCAACTTATCATTAATAACGAAAGATTCAGTACAGTACAAATGTCATCGGAAACACAACAATCGTTCAATCTCCCAAACATCGAATTGGTAACAAATAAAGCACACATATTCCCAGACAAATTACCAGAACTAAAATTAGAAAATGTCCAACTGCACGACTTGAATAATATCAAATCCCAGTTACAATCCATCAATGGCAGAATTCCAGGAACCATCGAATTGCCCATACACCCTAGTGTATGGACAATTATATTATACATTGTGATAATAATAACAATAATCACAATAACTTCAAGATACATCGAGCAGAAATCAAAAACGAAAACTGCTGACTCCAAACCAAATACTGGATTCCCGATGACTATTCGGAACGAACCATAGGCTTCGTTCTCTAAAGGACGGAGGAGATAACAATAGCCAACTCATACAATGTATATAAGACGTACAGATCCCGATTCAACACCCAAGGTCGCTGACGAATGGGTTAATTAATAGCAGCGCAATTAGAAGAATAGACTATTCATAGATGGGTAAACAACTAGACTTTCAAATCAGCAACCAGCCACCTGCCAGGATCACCTTCAAGACTGCAACTTAGGTGGAAACCGCCTCTCGGTCCACGCCCCACCAGAGACTATATATGGAAGTTACCAGACCACGGACGGAAATTCCTACATTGTTATTGCTTGAGTCTCTTTTAATTTGTCATAATTTATATTTATCATTTTTTTATTATTATTCATAAGTATTTTATGCAACTATAATCAATAAATTCTTTTAAAAATTCAAGTGTGTTAACAAGAAAGTTAACTCGCGTCTATAGCATTGAGATGGGGTATCAGCATCATATAAAAGCAAGGGCATTTCATATGAAAAATCAGACGGAGCCTCCCTATTCTACCTGATTACATCTGTCTCAAATTCGCGCAAGTAAGTATTTATTACTGAGCCCGGTCTCTTATTGATTTTATTTTTACTGCCAGGTGAAAACACCAGGTATTTACATATGTCGTCATTACATTGCCCTTGTTTCGACAGTTCCTCGTCTCCCCACACCACGACCCTGGTGCTGTGGAATCCACAATTTTGCAAATAAGCATTTATTACTGACCCCGTTCTATTATTGATTTTATTTTACAGCCAGGTGAAGAACACCAGGTCTTTACATTTGTCGCCATTACACACTAGTGTGTAGTAGTAGTAGCAGTGGTAGGGAGGCCAACGTCAAGCAAGGGCCCTTTTTGCCAACCCCAGCAACCCAGCAACCATGCTCTACTCTTCCTCGGTTCTGTCGCCAAACCGCCTCGACCTCGAGATGAAGGCCGTGACGGTCTTCAATTGGACGGTACTTACCTGATTCCTCTGCAGAGTCCTCGATCCGAACAATTCTGCGCGAAGACTCCCAAAGGCTCGCACTCACACAGGTAGTGGTAGGACGTTTCTTTATCCTCGCCGCATTCCTGGCAAATGGGATCCCTCTCTACGCCTATCAATGTGAGGTGTCTTCTAAGGGCGCAGTGGCCTGTCAGCACCCCAAGGATGCGGCGAAGCGTAGGTCGACTCCTTCCGAGTAGCCAGACAGCTTTATCTCTGTCCGGCCCTTCCACAAAGTCACTCGCCTGCCTGCAGTCACCTACCCCCAGTGCCTCTCCATTGCTTCCTCGGTCCACCTGTCTAAGCCGACAGAGACTGTCTTCCTACTTATGCCTATCGCAGGCTCCGGGCCACAGAACGGCCGCCGGAAACCGAGTCTTGCGAGATTATTCGCCACCTCATTCCCCGCTACGCTACAGTGTCCCGGAACCCACACCAGTTGCACCTCCTTTGTCCTGGCTAGTCCTCTGAGGGCGTCAGCGCACTCCTGAACCAGTGGTGACCTGATTCTGGCCGCGCAGACTGCCCTGAGGACCGCCTGGCTATCCGAGCAGATGTACACGCATTTCTCGGGACTCATCTTCACATCCTGTCTATTGGCCACAGACAGGATAGCGTACGCCTCTGTTTCGAATGCCGTGGTGTATGCCCCAAGAGCATAGCTCTCGCTCACCCGAGGCCCACGATGTATATTCCTGCCCCGGAGGATTGTTGGTCCTCCAGCCGTGATCCGTCGGTGAAACAGGCTTGCGGGCTGGAATCCAACCTCATTTTCCCTCCACTGATCCCTACTGGGGATCCTGAGGGTGTATGGCCTAGTCAACCTAATATCGTCCTCGGCATCCCTCACCTTTATGGCGGAAATCGGAATTTCCTTTTCCACCTCCTTGGCGACTCTTGCATGCCCTATTACTGCTCCCTCTCCACACCAGTTACCCGAGTCCCGGATTCTAAGACGCGACACCATAGCCTCCCTTCTGATACAGATGGGAAGCGGTGGCAGCATCAACAGGACATCTAGCGCAGCTGAGGGTGTCGTCTTCATAGCGCCTGTGATACCCAGGATTGCCAGCCTTTGGAGTTTGGCCAGCTTCCTGCTGGTAGTTTGGTTCACATCACACCACCAGACCAACGCCCCATAGAGGAATCTCGGCCTGACGATCGCAGTGTAGATCCAATGAAGGATCCGAGGATTAAGTCACCAGGTCCTCCCTATCACACGACGCAGCTGCCAGAGGGTCGCAACTCCCTTCCTCACTACTTACACTAGTGTGTAAGTCTTTTATTTAAACATTTTAAACATAAGTGACCACAATTATAAGTATTATACTTTTGGTATACATCATGATTATACAATATAGTAGGGTTTTTAAGATAACACAACAGTTCAATTGGTGGCTTCAAGTTTCCATATGAGTCAAAGTACACAGCCGTATCGCCGCGTTTTATAACTGCAACTCAATAACTGCCAGGCTCTTTGTTTGCTTATTCATGACGATTGATTCATTTTTACGTGGTGCAGCTGATGGTAAAGTATCTCGCATGTATACGGGTGCCGCCTATAGGATGTTTTAGGGACAACAAAGTAGGTGGAGTCTCACCTGGGCGCTGACTTGGCGGCGGCTGCACTGTGAACTACGCTTAACTACGAACTGAAAAGAAGGTGGTCAATATTTGTTTAAGCACACACTGCCGTGCCACCTCTGGAAGTGGTGTGGTCATACGCCTTTATAGATAGATGTTGGCCGGCACGAATGACTCGGCCGGATTAGTTGAGAGTGACCTACGTCAACAGCGCCGCGTAACAACTACGTAGTCGATTTCGGTGCGGCCCGTCATAGCAATAGACACCCATTTAAAGGGCAACACAAAATCCGAAACATGACTACAGGGGTAAGGTTACGTAAGCAATAACCGAAAAATAAAGTTAAAGACCACAGAAGAAGAAAAACGGACCGAAACTATCGTTCCGACGTTTGTCCTGTATACTGTACGACAAGATCTTAACCTATGTTCTTGTAAATCAACATTACCATGGACTTTTCGGAAACATTTGTTTTTGAACAACTCTGTTTAAATGTTTTAAATTTGTAGAACGTCCGAAGTTTTCGATAGGAATGTTGAAAGTGATTTAAAACACAAATCTGCTTCTTTATATAACACTTACCTCCTTCATTTCTCCATAATTCATTTAATTCATTGTTATGCGCGGTATCCCCGACCTAGAGGGTGGTTAATCTTCATGCCAAAATCAAATGTTCTGTTGGAAATGAATCAAGGACGAACCCCGCCCCAAGGAATATGCCCCCATTTCCGTCCAGTATCAAAGAAATGATACTTGAAAAATATTCTATGCGTATACTAGCTACGCATCAGAAACCCCACCGACAAACGAGACGCAAACAAACTCATCAAACAAGAACTAGCGATGTGAGCGAGTCTGACTTAAGACAGTTGCTGTTGGAAATAAAAGAGCACGCTTATATAGATGAACGCCAATCTGAAGGTGAAGACTTTGCAATAAATATATCGTTGAATTGTGTGCTGTATACTTGGCCGTACTGCTCCACCCCGTTCCTTGCTTTATCTTACACTCAGTACGCCTCAGACTTCTCTTTTACTAAGCCATTGTTTAAATATTTACCAGAAGCAGCAAAATATCACTACAGAAATTGATGAACCAATGGAGATATATATTTATGAAGTCTTAAAATGATTATAATAGATTTTGAAAGTTGCCACAGCAACCGAGCAGAAAAATACAACCAATGAGAGCGGTTGGTGGAAAGAGGAAGAAGTGGAACAATAAAATCTACTTAACAGCCAATGTAACATTAGTAAGCTCGGTCAAAGTCTAAACGTAAAAGATGGTTGGTGTAAACATGAAAGTTGATTGTGATTGTATCAACATGATGTGTCATATGAATGAAAACTACGGTCCTGATTTTAGAGAACATCGACCACCAAATGTGAGAGAAGTGAGAACCTATTTTGATAGCGACGACTGCATGACATGGTCTGGCTTACCAACAACACCTCTACACAACGATCACCTAGTTGAAACATTACGAAAATCAAGACTGATATGGTTTGTTATAAACTTATCTTTCTGATTGATGAAGGCTCATACTAACTGATTTCCATCTGTGGACATCAAAGTACATTTTGATATTTATATCAACTGGTTCTCTGATATGTCTAACTGTATAATAATAACAAAGATGTTAATATACTTTTGTGTTAAGTGTAACAATTCATTGGAAAATAAATATCTCAAATATATCTGTAAAAGTAAAATATCTATCAGGAATTCATCGAGGAAATTTAGAGTTGCGGAATTGGAATTTGCAGAAGGCGTGAGTGGATTGATTTTGGAACGACTTTTGTGACTGGAGATGAACATTAATAAATGTTTTTTTAAATAAAACTAATAAATACATTTTACTTTTACAATGTTTTTATTTATTTATGTAACAAGTTTACAATTTAAGCAAATAATATACAATTTTTAATACCACTAATAAAATTTCTTTTATTAAATTTAACAGCGTGATACATACATATTGAATGTAGACAAGTTTCGGCAACCCTCATCGTTTTTCAAATTGATACGGTCCCCGCTACATTTTAAAAACACCTCTTTAATATACCTTTTCATGATAACACCTTTCGCGTAAACTATCTATCCGCTCTTCGATAATATGTTTTTCTATTATGTTGGGTAACTCTTCTAAAGTAACGTTACCGCAATCATAGTCCAAACACTTCTGTGTTCTTTGTAACAACTTGATATATTTAACTATATCTGCATTTAATAACCTAGCGTTTTCAGAGTCTTAAACATATAATGTGCAGATTGAGAACTATTATAATTTACTAATTCTTTGGGTGCCTTCTCTGTTGCAATATTCACAAGTCCTAATATAATCTTTAATTTCCTTTCTCATATTTGATGTCGCTTTTTAGTTTCATGAGAAAACATGATTTGGTCTCTATCTCTGATGCTGTTTTAAATTCTCTCAAATTGGCAATTTTTGCTTCAGAATTATTAGTTGTATTGGAATTTTTAATTTTTATGGGGTTTGTTTCCATACTACTCTGTTTATTTATTGCAACATTTTGTTTATTATTAAAATTAGATGTTTCTACTTTAGGTTTTGTTTTGCTTATTATATGTTTTTTCGTATTTCACCCAGTTTTTCCCGTGTTATTGTACTGAGCTAACAGAGCTAGCTGTTCTTAAAAGTGAGTATGAAGACAAATTGAAAAATTTAACTAATGATATAACTTCCCATGTGCTGGATGATATTGATATACCAAAGAATAAAGATCTAAGTGAGATACTGAATCAGCTGGATATAGCATATGAACCATCTGATACTAAAAAGCCTGGACGCAGCAAGTGCGTTATGGTAGTGAATTTTCATAGAAATGATCTGGCACAAGTATTTATTATAACTTTTTTTTCTTGTAACATAGAAATCTAAATTTTGGTGTATAGTTTACTTTTTATATCGTAAACCTACCTACCAAATTTGGTTATCATAGATTTCTTATTTTTTAAGATAAAAATTTTTTTCAAATTAAAACTCAAAATTTTCCCGGAAAACCTCGTTTGATTTTTTTGATTAACGAACTTGTCAAAGTCATTTACAAAAGGAAGGTACATGCCAAATTTTATCAAAATCGGCCTATTATTCTTTGAGATAAAAAATTTTTTCGAATGAAAACTCAAAATGTTCCCGGAAAACCTCGTCCGATTTTCTTGACTAACAAACTTGTCAAAGCCATTTACAAAAGAAAGGTACATGCCAAATTTTATTAAAATCGGCTTATTACTTTTTGAGATAAGAATTTTTTTCGAATGAAAACTCAAAATTTTCCCAGAAAACCTCGTCCGATTTTCCTGGCTAACGAACTTATCCAAGCCATTTACAAAACAAAGGTACATGCCAAATTTTATCAAAATCGGCCTATTATTTTTTGAGTTATCGGTGTGATACATATATATATATATATATATATATATATATATATATATATATATATATATATATATATATATATATATATATATATATATATATATATATACAGGGTGTTCAAATAAGGGCACGGACCGGCTATATCTCGAGAACCGTCACAGCTGCAGCTTTCGGAAAAAAATTAGCATAAGTAAAGTGGCCATGAGAAAATGTTGGAAATTAGTTTCAGCTTCCTAAATCTGCCGCTAGGTGGCGAAAATGCCATGGCATACCTAAAATAATTAATTTCCCGAAAATCTTGACGCATAACATAAACTGGTTTTAGGTAATTTGTAATGAACGTTCACTTATCTACAACTTCTGTTAGAAAAAATTTTCCTTATAGACCAGTGGCGGAGGTAAGGGGCGAGGATTTTTTTTTATAAACAAATGCCTATAACTTGATAACCAGTAAAGATAATTTCAAGATTTTTGGCTTGTTGGAAAGAGATCTCATAAAAAATTCCACGTATTAGTATTTTAAATTCACAGTTACACATGCACAAAATATAGAGGGCGTTAGAGTAGACGAGTCTAGTTTTATTAAATTTTATGAAAAATTTCAAATGGCAGCATAGTATTATAATATAACTATCGAAAAGTAGATGAAGTTAGAAAGAACTCAGTGAAAACCCAAAACGAATATGTTTTTCCGTTTCAGAGAAAACTCTAATTTTATGTATTTTGGTGCTTATTATGCCATTTCTCAAAATTAAATATGAATATAGAAAAATCTCTATAGAATATTTGTTTTCAGGCATTGTTATACAAATTAACATAGTTACCAATAACAATTAATCACTTTAATATGAAATATATTTATCACCTTATCACAAAACTAAAATACAAGAGCCAATAATCGAATTTAAGGTTATATTCGTAAATTAAGTGATTGTATTATGAAAACGAAACTATATGAATGTAAAACACCTAAAATTTAACTAACATAATTATTTACAAATGTTCAAACTGCTGTCCGTTTTTATGTATACATTTAACTAATCTCTGACGAGTAGAGGCTACCGCCGTTTGAACTTCAGCCGTAGATATGCTATTAACAGCAGCTTGTATCCATCATATTTTCTCTAGTCGTTTTTAGAGTTTGATATACCAAATCTTTCACCCTCCCCCATAAATAAAAATCTATGCAAGTCAAATCAGGTGATCTGGGTGGCCATGGAAATAAGCTTCCTCTTTCTATCCACCGATTTGGAAATTGAACATTAAGATATTCGCGTACAATTTGCGCGAAGTGTGCTGGACACCCGTCATGTTGCAACCACATTATTAATCTTGTTTCTAGGCAAATGTCTTCCAATAACATTTTTAAGCTTTGAGTTAAAAAATTTAAATACAGATCTCCGTAAAAAAATATGGTCCAACAAATTTCCCTTCAGCTATACCACACCATACGTTTAGAGTCCATCGATTTTACCGATCTAATTCTCTCATCCAATGGGGATTACTGTCCGACCAATAGTGCATATTATGGAGATTGACTTATCCACAATTTGAAAATGTTGCTTCATCTGTCCATAGTATTTGGGATAGAAATCGTGGTGTTTCTTCTAGGATGCTCAGCATCCAATGGCAATAATTCAGTCTGTGGTCACAATCAGCTTCATTTAGCGCCTGATGCAATACTATGTGATATGGGTGCATATTATGGTCTTTTAAAATATTGTATACAGATCCTACAGTCACACCTAAGTTTCTCGAAATTTGTCGTACACTAATATGTGGATTTGTGGTAACAAGAGCAATTACATTAGTAATGTTTTCTTCATTTCTAATCCTACGAGCTCTGACTTGTCTCCCGGTGTGCCTTACAGATCCAGTTTCCCGCATATATCTTGCAATGCGACTAGACACATCTCTTGAGTAATGTCTCTATGGGGGTACCTTAATACATATTCTCGTGATGCGATAACAGAATTCCGAAAACATTGTAAATAAATTTCAAACATATCAGATGCTTCCTCGTTGGAATAAGATATCCTGAAAACGTAAAATACTAACTATCAATAAAAAACACACAGAAACACTACAAATAATTAATAAGATCAGTAATAAATTGAACATAAGATTTTGACGTCTATAAAACAAATTCTTTCAATTGTCTTACCTTCGCTGACAACACATGCACCACATTGATTGAAATACAAAACTGCATATGAATTTTACATGTGTATTAACAAGTGTTTAAATGATTGTAGACAATGCTTGTATTTATTACTATATTATGATAGAGACATGTATGGAATGAATTTTCAAAATAAATACTTAGCATTTTCTCTAAACGCCTAATGAAAAGTGTTTCGTTTTCATAATATTAATTAATTTTTTCATGACCTCTCCATTACTTCTGTATTGTAATTTTAATAAAGTAATAAATTTATTTCATTTTAAAGTGATATAAATGCTATTGGTAAGTACGTTAATTTGTATAACGATTGTAATGAAGTTTGAGTTCATTCCGTGTTCGTGTCCACTTGGCAGACATGGTTTTCTAATTTAAAGTAGATACCTTCAGGGATATAATCAAATAATATTTATCGTATTTTGCTTTAGTGCGTAGGGTGTACAGATGTTAGTTAAATTTTAGGTGTTTTACATTCATATAGTTTCGTCTTCATAATACAATCACTTAATTTACGAATATAACCTATTGCCTCTTGTATCTTAGTTTTATGATAAGGTAATAAATATATTTCATATTAACTGGTAATTATAATTGGTAACTATGTTAATTTGTATAACGATGCCTGAAAACAAATATTCTATACAGATTTTGCTATATTCATATTTAATTTTGAGAAATGGCATAATAAGCACGAAAATACATAAAATTCGAGTTTTCTCTGAAACGAAGAAACATATTCGTTTTGGGTTTTCACTGAGTTCTTTCTAACTTCATCTACTTTTCGATAGTTATATTATAATACTATGCTGCCATTTGAAATTTTTCATAAAATTTAATAAAACTAGACTCGTCTACTCTAACGCCCTCTATATTTTGTGCATGTGTGACTGTGAATTTAAAATACTAATGCGTGGAATTTCTTATAAGATCTCTTTCCAACAAGCCAAAAATCTTGAAATTATCTCTACTGGTTATCAAGTTATAGGCATTTGTTTATTAAAAAAAATCCTCGCCCCTTACCTCCGCCACTGGTCTATAAGGAAAATTTTTTTTAACAGAAGTTGTAGGTAAGTGAACGTTCATTACAAATTACCTAAAACCAGTTTATGTTATGCGTCAAGATTTTCGAGAAATTAATGATTTTAGGTATGCCATGGCATTTTCGCCACCTAGCGGCAGATTTAGGAAGCTGAAAATAATTTCCAACATTTTCTCATGGCTACTTTACTTATGCTAATTTTTTTCCTAAAGCTGCAGCTGTGACGGTTTTCGAGATATAGCCGGTCCGTGCCCTTATTTGAATACCCTGTATATATATATATATATATATATATATATATATATATATATATATATATATATATATATATATATATATATATATATATATATATAAACATATAAAAATTGAAACTGACCCCGGATATGCGTTCTAGGGCTCCTATATCGCGCTCATTTGAAGAAATTTTTTCAAAATTCAAAAGTCGAGATCTCCTCATTAGTTAATTTTTTCTAAGAAAATTCACTAAAAATTATTGATGAATTATATAAACCTGCAAGAATAGGCTTTAAACGTAGAGGTACAATAATCAAGGGTTTAAACGATTTGTGGTAGATTGATTTAGCTGAATTACAGACGACTACAAAGAAACCTCTGCTTACAAGTACAATTTAGTGGTTATCAATTGTTTTTGAAAGTATGTGTGGACACGCCCTCTTAAATCTAAAAATGATGAAGAGGTGACTAAAGCTATGGCTGATATTTAAGCCAATAGTACAGCACCGTCTAAAATCCTATCTTATCTTGGGTTAGTACTGTAAATTTAACGCATTAATGAAAAATACAACATTAATCACTGATAGTGAGTAATTATATTTCACTTATTCCACTTATGGTGGATAGAGTCATACGTATCTTGAAAGAGAATATATATAAAAATTTCAACTTGGTTTGTTCCTACAAGTGGCTTAATACACTACCTGACGTCACTGCTGCTTACAACTCTACTGTTCATCAAACAGCTGGTGACTTAATAAATAACAACATACGTTACATTAATTTTTGAGTCAGTGAGGCATCTGGAATATATCAGTAATGACGAAAATTCCGCAGAAATTGTTGACGAATACCAAACTTATGAGAGAATCATCTTTAAAAGTGAAACTGAAGTGCAAATGACTAAAACTCAGGATCAGTATCAGCATACTTAGGATTTAATCGATATAAACATTTTTAATGAAGTTAAAGTTTATTTTACTCTTGACATTAGTGATAGGTAAATAAACACACCATTCACCTGAACACATAATTTATTAAACTGTTAGCTAACTCAAACGTAAACTGTTTAATTGGGTGAACGCAGTCTGAAACAATTTTCAAATGCTAGTAGATTTCTGAAACGTTGCATACTAGTTTTCTAATGATGTTTCAAAATGGCATATGTTTTTTTACGAAATTTTTTTGACAGTTCTGACATCAATTTAAATTTTGTTATTTGTTTCATGTGACAAAAATAACCCAATCATTTCAACTTTTAATTAATTTCGCACAGACGTTACTCAGGTTGTCTATTACAGGTAACCAACCGTAGACTTCACGCTTGTTTTTCTCTCTTGACATTTATGCATCCAGTATCCACCCTATCCTTGTTAACGTTGCTAGACACCAGACCTCCTTCCCTCCAGGTCGAGACTACTCACAAAACACCCCCTTGAAAACTAGAGAGGTGGCGGAAAACACTCGCTGGCATTGGTTCACCACGTCCCTAACTCTTGTTGTTTTAAAAACTTTTATATCCTGTCTTCATCCTTCTTTGACTTCGTTATTTCTACGACCCCTAGCCCCACAGTATTCCACAATCCTTTACTTCCCAGCACATGCTCCACCACATTATCTGCTGTTACATTTCTGCCAATCTTTTATACATTTTCTCTTATTTGCATACATCTTACGCACTCAAAAACAGTATGTTCTGGCGTAGTTATATCACCGCAATACGTACATTCTTCTTTGTCGACTATTTTCGTTTTACTCAGGTAGACCTGAAACGTCCAAGACCTGACAGATGTTGGGTAAAATAGTAACCCACCTCCCCATGCTGTCTCGATATCCATGTCTGTATATGTGGAATGAGCCTCTTTGTCCACTGGGATGTTGACATTTCCTCTTCCCATTCTCGCTGCAACTTCAGCAATGTTTCGGTTTTTGCCTTCTTTTTTGCGGGTATTGTCATCAATGTCTTTTGTTTATTATGATTTTTTAAATATTGTTTCCAGTTGGTTTTAAATTGTGTTTTTTGTAAGTGGGGTGGGGGTGTGTGATTTTTTGTGTTGTTTTCTACAAGGATGGTGACTTTATCTGAGTCTAGTTCATTGAGCATTTACGTCTCTTATATTTACATTATTTGAGATGCAGACCTCTAGTGTTGAAGGTGTGTTATCTAAGTAAGCAAAGTTGCTGTATTAATTATTTGATAGGCCGGAAGTTTATTAAGCAGCGCTGCGTGCCAGACCTGGTCGAATGCTTTGGATATGTCTAGAGCAACAATCTGGGATTCACCGTGTTGTTCCATAGACTTGTTCCAAGAATGGGTGACAAATGAAAGGAGGTCGGCAGATTTAACAAGAGTCTAGAAGGGCAGAAGCGGCACCCGACCCCAAGCAGTCGTAGTTGAGGCATGCTTAAGGCCAAGCCGCTTATAGAATTATGCATAACACTCAAAGGCAAAAAGGCAACCGCGTCATCGTTTTTAGTGACCGCCAGAGGAACCCAAAACCTCAACGAATTAAGAAAGGTAAAAGACCTTCAAAGCATTAGAATAAAATGGGAACCCCTAATGAAGAAACAACAAGTCACGTAATTGTCAAAAATTTTGGCCATGGACCAAGTCAATGCAAACCAAAATCAAGATGCGCAAATGCATTAAGAACCACATGGACTGCAAGAACGTGATATGGAAATCCAGTGATGTAACTGCCTGGTTCTTCATGCAGATAACTACCGCAAGTGCGCAGTATACACCAAGTATATGGATCAGTTGGTGAAAACAAATCAATATAACACACAAAACCATCTCACATATTTCCCAAGTCAAACACACAACTCACACATAATCTGATACTTCCTAAGACTTAAGACAAATGCTCCAACATCCCACATGTGGAAATTTGGCACATTACCCAACGAACCAAAAATCCTCAGTAACATATGCCACCTGAGCCAAATCCTCACTATGTTTCGTGTCAAACGTAGGAAAACTAAGTATTATCCCTCAAGTCACTAAAATTTATCCCTAAAAGCAGTAAAATTTAATCTTGGAATGCCTGTGCCATTGAGAACAAATTCAACGAACTTAAAATCTTAACCGAAAACATTCAACCATATATAATCTGCATACAAGACACATACCTAACACGAAGAACAGCAAAACTCCGATACTACGATCACGATAAACTCCGTAACACCCCATATGTATTGTAAACAGCATCTTTCGGTAGCCAAAATTAACTCCATCACAAACGCCTTGTTCGAAACACGCACCATACAAAAACATAACACAGCAGATAACAATTATCAAAACATGAATGCTATAAGATATCAGTTACCGCCCCCCTTGGTCGCTCAGACCACGGCCTGGTCACAGCTTCCTGCGCACTGCACCCGAGGTCACACAGTCATCACACCCACGTATCGTTTGGCACTACAACTCCGCAAACTGGGACGAAATGCGGGATTACTTTTCCTTATTTCCATGGGCGTCTGTCTGCTTCTCTCATGCTGACCCCTCTGATATCTCACAAAACGTCACTGAAATTATCCAAGCTGGCATGGAATTATTTATCCCACGTACACAGAAAACCTCTTCAGCCACTCAAAAGCCCTGGTTCTCTAAATCTTGTGACAAGGCCAGACTTGAAAATGTCAAAGCTCACAAAACGCTTCTACACAATCCCAGTCAAGAAAATCGTCAAGCATTTAACGACGCAAGAAACCGTTATGTCCGCATTCTTTCTGAGGCAAAAAACTCGTTTAATAACCACATCAAAAACAAAGTCCTCTTAAGCTCCAAAGGCGGCAAACTCTTCTGGACTCTTGCTAAATCTATCGGGAATAATTTCTGCAAAAGCACGTTCCCACCTCTTGTCTCAGGGGATGAAATTGTTTCTACCGCCCTGGACAAGGCTGAACTTTTTGCTTCGTTGTTCGCCGGCAATTCTACTCTCAACCCACCTCCAAATGTTCAACCAACAGTCCCCAATGTCGCGCATAAAATGACGGATATCATTTTCGAAACTAAAAAGGTACGAAAGATGCTCTCTTCTCTTAATACCAGGAAAGCCTCTGGCCTTGACGAGATCCCAGCAATTGTTCTCTAAAAATGCGCACCAGAGTTTGCTCCTGTCCTGACTCGTCTGTTTCAGATATCTTATAATAAAGGCATATTCCCTAGTAACTGGAAAACTGCTCGAGTACAACCCATCCCCAAGAAAGGATCCAAAGCGCTTCCTAGCAACTAGAGGCCTATTTCTCTCCTTTCAGTCGTCTCTAAAGTGATGGAAAAGTATATAAACACCGAATTACTAAAATTTCTTGAAAAACACAGTCTAATCCACGACAGGCAGTATGGATTCTGTCAGCGCAGATCGACTGCCGACCTCCTTTCCTTTGTCACCCATTCTTGGAAAAAGTCTATGGAACAACACGGTGAATCCCAGATTGTTGCTCTAGACATATCCAAAGCATTCGACCAGGACTGGCACGCAGCGCTGCTTAATAAACTTCCAGCCTATGGCCTACCACCAAAACTTTGTAACTGGACAGCAAATTTCCTCTCCAACAGCACCATATCTGTTGTTGTGGATGGCCATTCCTCTAAACTGTATCCAATTAATGCAGGAGTTCCTCAAGGTTCAGCTTTAGCCCCTACTTTGTTTCTTCTCCACATCAGTGACCTCCTATCTAGCACATCCAACAGAGTTCACAGCTACGCGGACGACAGCACCCTCCATTCAAATATACAATATTCTAAGCCTGTCTCTTTAGCCCAAATTAGATGAGGATCGCAGGCTCATGGAGGGTTCTGTCTCCATGGATCTCCAAAAAATATTAGACTGGGGAAGTAGAAATTTTGTACAATTCAACCCCACCAAAACTAAGTCGTGCTTTCTTTCTCACAAGAGATACACCAGCCCTAGACCCATCACAATGAACAACCAAGTTATTCCAAGTAATGAGTCCTTTTCTCTTGTTGGCATTTCTGTGGATCGAAATCTTAATTGGCACCAACATGGCACATCAATTGCAGAAGCGGCTGCTAAGAAATTTGGTTTCCTCTTCCGGGCTCGCAAATACTTTTCACCAGCTAATCTCTATACCTTATATGCTTCACAAATAAGGCCAAACCTCGAATACTGCTCCCACATCTTAGGTGCCGCTGCCGCTTCTACACTCGCTATCCTGGACTCCATTCAAAAGAGAGCTATACGTCTCATCGGTGACCCTACCCCCACCCAAAGGCTGCCATCCCTTGCCCACCGACGTGCCGTTGGTGACCTCTCTCTCTTTTATAGATATCTGCACGGGCACTGCTCAGAGGAGTTTTCCTCCATAGTTCCCCCACCTGCTGCCCCCAACAGATCTACCAGGGGAACAGAGCGAATGCACCCTTTTACTGTCCAGGTCACCAGACTTAGAACATCTTGTTATGCCCGCTCTTTTGTCCCGAGGACTTCCAAGTTGTGGAATTCCTTGCCGGCACATGTTTTTCCTTCTCCTCCGAACCTCCAAACCTTCAAGTCCAGAATTAACAAGCTGCCTCTTTTCTCCTTGTCAACACCCACGGTACGATAGTATTTAGGCTGTAAGCCCTCGTGGTGTGTTGTTCAAATTAAAAAAAAAACTATAACGAAACGAATAATTCTTTTCCTTTCAATGAATTAGAACAAAGACAACATTTCTTACCAGAAGAATTAGATTATGACGTAACATATAATGAACAATCACCATCCGAATTATACGATGCACAGCATCAAAATTTTCCGATAGCAGGGAGCTCAAAAACAGAACCGTAATAGATATTAATAATTTTAACACAGTATCCCAGTTACCCTACGTAATAATAAAAGAACTACCCGGAAAAATACTGCTCGACTCCGGTAGTACTAAAAGCCTTTTAAACCCGTTCATAGCATATAAAAACTTTTATAATAAGATTTACGATCACCCGTTTTTGATAAAAAGTGCGCATGGTTCATCCAGCCGTAATAATCGAGCTAAAATAATTTTAAACTCACTAACGGACAGTGAACAAGAGTTTTGTCTATTTGATTTTAACAAAAATTTCATAGGTCTTATTGGAATTGACTTCCTGATAAAAAATCAAGCGAACATTGATTTTAAAAACCAGAGGCTCAATTTAAAAAATCGAAGCATTAAGATAAACTTCCCGTATACAAAGGATCAAGAAGACAAAATGGGTAGTAATAGTAGAGTAGCAATAACAATTGGACAAATAGGAGCATCAAAGCAAATGATGAAATGAATCACATTAACGTAAATAATACAAGAGACAGAAGCATTACCGCACGGGAACTAGGAAATCAACACCAACAATGAAAAGCTGACTACAGAAGTCTGCAACTAATGAATGAAACAGGAGAAATATTTACCCATAATAAATGTAAACGTGATCAAGTTTCATTAAACACATATGAATATCGTCGAAATAAAAATATGAGTGATACGAGGACGATACAAAAAGATATAACGGATCAAATTCAAAATAAAGTGAATAGGATATTAAATAATTCTCCCCATCACCAGAATCATAATAGGAATTATACGGGGAGTGTACAAAAAAATATTACAGATCAAATTAGGATAAATCACTTAAATAACCAGGAGAAAGAAATTTTAATTGATTTATGTACAGAATTTCAAGATATTTTTGCAAAAGAAAATGAATCACTGACGCATACAAACGTCATTAAGCACAAAATTAGGCCAAAAGACCATATACCAATAAACGCCAAACTATATAGATACCCATATATTCACAAAATACAAGTTAGAATACAAAAATTTTATTTTAACAATCAATTTCACCATCAGCAATATTGATGACACATTTTATCGAATATTTCCAACAACAATAAGGAACAAAAGAGGTATAATAAACGGACTAGGATCGATATTCAAATCAATAACTGGGAACTTAGATGCAGATGACGGCGACAGAATATATAAAGCTCTTGAAATTTTGAGGAAAGATCAAAATCAAGTACATCAACTTTTGAGTTCACAGACATCCCTAATGATAGATGCTATAACAGAGTTCAATAAAACGATAGACAACCTGAACCATAACCAAGAAGCCATAGTAGCGAGAATAAACGACTTAGAATATACAATAGACAGTCTAAAAAGCGACCAACTAACAAATTTTCATAGAGTAAAACATTTGGAATTACTCACTCAAATCAGTTATTTGTTAAATGTACTAAACATGAAATTAACAACAGAAAATGCAATTACTTTTTCAAAATTGAACACGTATCATACGTCAATACTGAAACCGAAATTGATATCAAAACAATTAGAAAATATTGAAAACCATATCTCAAAATCAAGATTAATAACAAAATCCGACATTTCACTTTACGAAAAAATATTTAACATAAAAACCGTTCAAATTGACTTTAAAATTATATTCCAAATATATATAATTATATATATATATATATATATATATATATATATATATATATATATATATATATATATATATATATATATATATCTTTAGTAGACAAATCAGATTATATTTATTATCAATTGTATGCATTACCAGTCCCTAAGAATCCGTATACCCTCAGAATGATTGTCCCTCGAACCAAGTACCTAATCCTTAGAAGCAAACACTACGCTTACAGAAACGAAAAGTGTAGGAATCTAGAAGACCAAACATACTTTTGTGAAAATTACAACCCGACAGCACTTAACGAAAACAACCCATGCGAAATTAAACTGATCAGCTTCCAGAAACCGATAAATAATTGCAAGCAAGAAATTGTCAAAATAACAAAATCAACAGTCTCTAAATATGGCAATACACAATACATAATAGTGGCACCCGAAGAAACGAAAATCAAACTTAGCTGCGAAGAAAATGAAGAAACCAAAATAATGAGCGGAACAAAACTGGCGACTCTGAAACCCAAATGCCAACTTATCATTAATAACGAAAGATTCAGTACAGTACAAATGTCATCGGAAACACAACAATCGTTCAATCTCCCAAACATCGAATTGGTAACAAATAAAGCACACATATTCCCAGACAAATTACCAGAACTAAAATTAGAAAATGTCCAACTGCACGACTTGAATAATATCAAATCCCAGTTACAATCCATCAATGGCAGAATTCCAGGAACCATCGAATTGCCCATACACCCTAGTGTATGGACAATTATATTATACATTGTGATAATAATAACAATAATCACAATAACTTCAAGATACATCGAGCAGAAATCAAAAACGAAAACTGCTGACTCCAAACCAAATACTGGATTCCCGATGACTATTCGGAACGAACCATAGGCTTCGTTCTCTAAAGGACGGAGGAGATAACAATAGCCAACTCATACAATGTATATAAGACGTACAGATCCCGATTCAACACCCAAGGTCGCTGACGAATGGGTTAATTAATAGCAGCGCAATTAGAAGAATAGACTATTCATAGATGGGTAAACAACTAGACTTTCAAATCAGCAACCAGCCACCTGCCAGGATCACCTTCAAGACTGCAACTTAGGTGGAAACCGCCTCTCGGTCCACGCCCCACCAGAGACTATATATGGAAGTTACCAGACCACGGACGGAAATTCCTACATTGTTATTGCTTGAGTCTCTTTTAATTTGTCATAATTTATATTTATCATTTTTTTATTATTATTCATAAGTATTTTATGCAACTATAATCAATAAATTCTTTTAAAAATTCAAGTGTGTTAACAAGAAAGTTAACTCGCGTCTATAGCATTGAGATGGGGTATCAGCATCATATAAAAGCAAGGGCATTTCATCTGAAAAATCAGACGGAGCCTCCCTATTCTACCTGATTACATCTGTCTCAAATTCGCGCAAGTAAGCATTTATTACTGAGCCCGGTCTCTTATTGATTTTATTTTTACTGCCAGGTGAAAACACCAGGTATTTACATATGTCGTCATTACATTGCCCTTGTTTCGACAGTTCCTCGTCTCCCCGCACCACGTCCCTGGTGCTGTGGAATCCACAATTTTGCAAATAAGCATTTATTACTGACCCCGTTCTATTATTGATTTTATTTTACAGCCAGGTGAAGAACACCAGGTCTTTACATTTGTCGCCATTACACACTAGTGTGTAGTAGTAGTAGTAGCAGTGGTAGGGAGGCCAACGTCAAGCAAGGGCCCTTTTTGCCAACCCCAGCAACTCAGCAACCATGCTCTACTCTTCCTCGGTTCTGTCGCCAAACCGCCTCGACCTCGAGATGAAGGCCGTGACGGTCTTCAATTGGACGGTACTTACCTGATTCCTCTGCAGAGTCCTCGATCCGAACAATTCTGCGCGAAGACTCCCAAAGGCTCGCACTCACACAGGTAGTGGTAGGACGTTTTTTTTATCCTCGCCGCATTCCTGGCAAATGGGATCCCTCTCTACGCCTATCAATGTGAGGTGTCTTCTAAGGGCGCAGTGGCCTGTCCCCCAAGGATGCGGCGAAGCGTAGGTCGACTCCTTCCGAGTAGCCAGACAGCTTTATCTCTGTCCGGCCCTTCCACAAAGTCACTCGCCTGCCTGCAGTCACCTACCCCCAGTGCCTCTCCATTGCTTCCTCGGTCCACCTGTCTAAGCCGACAGAGACTGTCTTCCTACTTATGCCTATCGCAGGCTCCGGGCCACAGAACGGCCGCCGGAAACCGAGTCTTGCGAGATTATTCGCCACCTCATTCCCCGCTACGCTACAGTGTCCCGGAACCCACACCAGTTGCACCTCCTTTGTCCTGGCTAGTCCTCTGAGGGCGTCAGCGCACTCCTGAACCAGTGGTGACCTGATTCTGGCCGCGCAGACTGCCCTGAGGACCGCCTGGCTATCCGAGCAGATGTACACGCATTTCTCGGGACTCATCTTCACATCCTGTCTATTGGCCACAGACAGGATAGCGTACGCCTCTGTTTCGAATGCCGTGGTGTATGCCCCAAGAGCATAGCTCTCGCTCACCCCAGGCCCACGATGTATATTCCTGCCCCGGAGGATTGTTGGTCCTCCAGCCGTGATCCGTCGGTGAAACAGGCTTGCGGGCTGGAATGCAACCTCATTTTCCCTCCACTGATCCCTACTGGGGATCCTGAGGGTGTATGGCCTAGTCAACCTAATATCGTCCACGGCATCCCTCACCTTTATGGCGGAAATCGGAATTTCCTTTTCCACCTCCTTGGCGACTCTTGCATGCCCTATTACTGCTCCCTCTCCACACCAGTTACCCGAGTCCCGGATTCTAAGACGCGACACCATAGCCTCCCTTCTGATACAGATGGGAAGCGGTGGCAGCATCAACAGGACATCTAGCGCAGCTGAGGGTGTCGTCTTCATAGCGCCTGTGATACCCAGGATTGCCAGCCTTTGGAGTTTGGCCAGCTTCCTGCTGGTAGTTTGGTTCACATCACACCACCAGACCAACGTCCCATAGAGGAATCTCGGCCTGACGATCGCAGTGTAGATCCAATGAAGGATCCGAGGATTAAGTCACCAGGTCCTCCCTATCACACGACGCAGCTGCCAGAGGGTCGCAACTCCCTTCCTCACTACTTACACTAGTGTGTAAGTCTTTTATTTAAACATTTTAAACATAAGTGACCACAATTATAAGTATTATACTTTTGGTATACATCATGATTATACAATATAGTAGGGTTTTTAAGATAACACAACAGTTCAATTGGTGGCTTCAAGTTTCCATATGAGTCAAAGTACACAGCTGTATCACCGCGTTTTATAACTGCAACTCAATAACTGCCAGGCTCTTTGTTTGCTTATTCATGACGATTGATTCATTTTTACGTGGTCCAGCTGATGGTAAAGTATCTCGCATGTATACGGGTGCCGCCTATAGGATGTTTTAGGGACAACAAAGTAGGTGGAGTCTCACCTGGGCGCTGACTTGGCGGCGGCTGCACTGTGAACTACGCTTAACTACGAACTGAAAAGAAGGTGGTCAATATTTGTTTAAGCACACACTGCCGTGCCACCTCTGGAAGTGGTGTGGTCATACGCCTTTATAGATAGATGTTGGCCGGCACGAATGACTCGGCCGGATTAGTTGAGAGTGACCTACGTCAACAGCGCCGCGTAACAACTACGTAGTCGATTTCGGTGCGGCCCGTCATAGCAATAGACACCCATTTAAAGGGCAACACAAAATCCGAAACATGACTACAGGGGTAAGGTTACGTAAGCAATAACCGAAAAATAAAGTTAAAGACCACAGAAGAAGAAAAACGGACCGAAACTATCGTTCCGACGTTTGTCCTGTATACTGTACGACAAGATCTTAACCTATGTTCTTGTAAATCAACATTACCATGGACTTTTCGGAAACATTTGTTTTTGAACAACTCTGTTTAAATGTTTTAAATTTGTAGAACGTCCGAAGTTTTCGATAGGAATGTTGAAAGTGATTTAAAACACAAATCTGCTTCTTTATATTACCTCCTTCATTTCTCCATAATTCATTTAATTCATTGTTATGCGCGGTATCCCCGACCTAGAGGGTGGTTAATCTTCATGCCAAAATCAAATGATCTGATGGAAATGAATCAAGGACGAACCCCGCCCCAAGGAATATGCCCCCATTTCCGTCCAGTATCAAAGAAATGATACTTGAAAAATATTCTATGCGTATACTAGCTACGCATCAGAAACCCCACCGACAAACGAGACGCAAACAAACTCATCAAACAAGAACTAGCGATGTGAGCGAGTCTGACTTAAGACAGTTGCTGTTGGAAATAAAAGAGCACGCTTATATAGATGAACGCCAATCTGAAGGTGAAGACTTTGCAATAAATATATCGTTGAATTGTGTGCTGTATACTTGGCCGTACTGCTCCACCCCGTTCCTTGCTTTATCTTACACTCAGTACGCCTCAGACTTCTCTTTTACTAAGCCATTGTTTAAATATTTACCAGAAGCAGCAAAATATCACTACAGAAATTGATGAACCAATGGAGATATATATTTATGAAGTCTTAAAATGATTATAATAGATTTTGAAAGTTGCCACAGCAACCGAGCAGAAAAATACAACCAATGAGAGCGGTTGGTGGAAAGAGGAAGAAGTGGAACAATAAAATCTACTTAACAGCCAATGTAACATTAGTAAGCTCGGTCAAAGTCTAAACGTAAAAGATGGTTGGTGTAAACATGAAAGTTGATTGTGATTGTATCAACATGATGTGTCATATGAATGAAAATTACGGTCCTGATTTTAGAGAACATCGACCACCAAATGTGAGAGAAGTGAGAACCTATTTTGATAGCGACGACTGCATGAAATGGTCTGGCTTACCAACAACACCTCTACACAACGATCACCTAGTTGAAACATTACGAAAATCAAGACTGATATGGTTTGTTATAAACTTATCTTTCTGATTGATGAAGGCTCATACTAACTGATTTCCATCTGTGGACATCAAAGTACATTTTGATATTTATATCAACTGGTTCTCTCATATGTCTAACTGTATAATAATAACAAAGATGTTAATATACTTTTGTGTTAAGTGTAACAATTCATTGGAAAATAAATATCTCAAATATATCTGTAAAAGTAAAATATCTATCAGGAATTCATCGAGGAAATTTAGAGTTGCGGAATTGGAATTTGCAGAAGGCGTGAGTGGATTGATTTTGGAACGACTTTTGTGACTGGAGATGAACATTAATAAATGTTTTTTTAAGTAAAACTAATAAATACATTTTACTTTTACAATGTTTTTATTTATTTATGTAACAAGTTTACAATTTAAGCAAATAATATCATACAATTTTTAATACCACTAATAAAATTTCTTTTATTAAATTTAACAGCGTGATACATACATATTGAATGTAGACAAGTTTCGGCAACCCTCATCGTTTTTCAAATTGATACGGTCCCCGCTACATTTTAAAAACACCTCTTTAATATACCTTTTCATGATAACACCTTTCGCGTAAACTATCTATCCGCTCTTCGATAATATGTTTTTCTATTATGTTGGGTAACTCTTCTAAAGTAACGTTACCGCAATCATAGTCCAAACACTTCTGTGTTCTTTGTAACAACTTGATATATTTAACTATATCTGCATTTAATAACCTAGCGTTTTCAGAGTCTTAAACATATAATGTGCAGATTGAGAACTATTATAATTTACTAATTCTTTGGGTGCCTTCTCTGTTGCAATATTCACAAGTCCTAATATAATCTTTAATTTCCTTTCTCATATTTGATGTCGCTTTTTAGTTTCATGAGAAAACATGATTTGGTCTCTATCTCTGATGCTGTTTTAAATTCTCTCAAATTGGCAATTTTTGCTTCAGAATTATTAGTTGTATTGGAATTTTTAATTTTTATGGGGTTTGTTTCCATACTACTCTGTTTATTTATTGCAAAATTTTGTTTATTATTAAAATTAGATGTTTCTACTTTAGGTTTTGACTTTCGCGCGCAGGCTTTCGAGGTGAACGGTCATAGCGAGTGATATTCCTGTTCTTAGTGAGTGAATAAGCTTAATAATAAGTGAAAAAAATATGAATAAAGAATATAAAAGAGTCCCGCCGGACAAGGGAGGCACCCTTGACTGGATCATGGAGTTGGATAACGAAGAGGTAACGGAAAAACAAAAAAATACACAGCAGGTAAACACAAATCTTAATATAGGCGAAAGTTCAGCCTCAATCTTAAAAAATACAGTTACAAACACCTTACAAATGACGAGCAAGGAAGAATTGGTAAGTAATAAAACTAATAATTCTAATTTAAATTTACAAACAAATAATAATCAAAAACATTTTAACGCAGGTGAAAATGTATACGGGTCATTATCTCTTGAACAGACGATTGATAAATCACATACAGGAAAAACAATCGAGAACCGAGAAATAAACAAAACGAAATATCTTTATTCTGACAGAGATACTGGCCCGTATATAATATATATACAAAGTAAAACAGGTAATATTGGAAGAATGAATAGAATTGGTGTAGCTAGGATGATCAAAAGTTGCGTGCAGGACTTAGGTGACTCGATTAGCTATATAACTAGCGTAGGCGTAAATAGGTTAAAAATTGAATTACGCACAGTTAAAAGCGCAAATAAATTAATTTTATCGGAATTATTAGCTAACAAAAATTATGAAGTATATATTCCTCAATTTCTCGTGAGGAGACAAGGAATAATAAGAGGGATAGACTTAGATATAACTGAAAAAGAATTAGAATCTCTTATACAAACTATAAATTCCATACCCATACTAAACGTTCGCCGTATGAACCGTAAAATAATAAAAGATGGAATTCCAGAATATGTACCTACATCTACTATATTAGTATCATTTAAAACTAAATATTTACCATCGCACGTTTTTATTGAAAAGCTGCGTTTTGAAGTTGAGCCTTACATACAAAGGGTAATTCAATGTAATAAATGCTTTAAGTACGGTCATATAAGAGCTCAATGTAAAGGAAGAGATCGATGCAAAAAATGCGGGGGCGATCATCCGGTCTTGGAATGCATATCGCAGGAACCACCTCGGTGTATTTCTTGTGGTGGTGATCATGAGGCGACAGACAGAAAACAATGTCCAGAATTTAATAAACAAAAAAATATTAAAATTATTATGGGCACAGAAAATATTTCATACAAAGACGCTGCAAACAAATTTCAAAATAGCTACGCCAATGCAACAAAAAATAATCAAAATAGTGAACCAAGGTATAACCAGAGCAGTTCTAGAAACAGTAGTTACATAACTGTCAGCACTACTAAACGGAAACGACCTGATAACACTGTAGTTGGAGATAATCCAACATTGTTAGCTCATAATCAAATTTTATCAACTCCAAACATCTTATCGCGTCCTGTAGTAAATCCATACCCTCCCCTATATCATTACAATTTCCGGGAAGGTAATCATACAGAAAAAATTTGCAATTCTTTATTAGAATTAATTAAAAACCTAATAAGTGGGGCAGTAAAAATTACGGGGGACGAATTAAAAGACAAAGTATCGTTAATTCTTAAACAACAAAATTCGAGTTTAATGTGATGCAGTGGAATGCTAGATCAATTTATTCAAATAAAGGGGAATTTGAAAAATTTATATTTGATCATAAGATAAATATAGCATTAATAAGTGAAAAATGGTTAAGATCCACTTATAATTTTACAGTAAATGGTTATAATACGATCCGCGGCGACAGGAATGATGGCCGTGGTGGTGTTGCAATAATATTAAAACATAATATACTTTTCTCAGAAATACCAGTCGACCATCAGCCGACTGACGTGATGTGTGTGGGTGTCAAGGTTATTATAAACAGACAAAAATGTATATATCTTTATTCTATTTATGTTAAACCATCCACAAGAGTATCGATTATTGCCTGGGTACAATTTTTTAGCAATCTTAAAAGACCGTTTGTTATTGGCGGCGACTATAACAGTCACTCTATGGCCTGGGGTTGTGGATGGAACGATACTGCAGGTCAAAATTTGTTACTTGCTTTAGAAGAATGCCGTTTAGTTATACTTAATACGGGATGCGAAACTTTGATTCGCAAACCAGGCTCCATCAATGGTTCAGCGGTTGATCTGACAATCTGCACAGCAGATTTAGCTTCACTTTTTACATGGCAAACCCATGATGATGCTCTCGGATCAGATCACTATGCTATAACCTTTACATGTTTAAATGACCCAACAGACGGTAATAATGAAACGTATGTAGATAGTAGAATTAGGTGGAAATTAAATGAGGCAAATTGGCAACTCTTTACTTCTCTGGTTGACGATTACTGTCTAAATAATCAGCAAAATTTTGATTATGAGAAATTTTTAAATAATATATTGTTGGCGAGTTATGAGTCGATACCAGAGAAGGCAAGAGTGAAAGTAAATAAATTCAGGAAATTATGGTGGAATCAAGAATGTAAGTTAGCTATTCAAGAAAAGAAAGAAGCATTTCAAAGATATAAACGAAACCCTTCAGCGCAAAATTTCATAGAATTTAAAAAACGTTCTGCAGTTGTAAAACGAATAGTCTTAGTTAGTAAAAGAAGAAGTTGGAGAGAGTTTTGTGAAAAATTGAACAGAAGTACAAAAATATCGGACATCTGGACCCAAATAAAGAAAATTAACAGTGTACCAGTTTGTCGTGCGCTTCCCAATGATCCGGAATGGGCAGAAGAAATGTTAGACAAGCTAGCACCACCATTTGTCTTAAACCACACGAACAAAAATAGTTTTATTTCTAATGTACCGCACCCTCTGAGCAAGGCCTTTAGTATTGGGGAACTCAATTATAGTCTGAAAAGCAGTAATAACTCTGCACCAGGGCTTGATAATGTACATTATGCTATGTTAGCTAATCTTTCACAAAGTGCTAAAGATAAGTTGCTAGAAATCTTCAACTATATATATACTAGTAATTATATACCACGATCATGGAAAATATATTTAGTACTTAATTTCCTCAAAAATGGAAAACCACCAGACAGCGTAAACTCATATAGAGGAATTTCATTAGCATCATGCGTTCTAAAAACATTTGAACGTATGATTAAATTTCGCTTGGAAAAATGGCTGGAAAGCAATCAAATTTTGTCAGAAACACAGTTTGGGTTCAGAAAGGGTTACTCAACAACAGAGAGCATCGCTCATTTGGTCACTGATATTGAACTGTCCTTTACTAATGGAAATATGGTAGTCGCTGCCTTTCTTGACATCAAGAGTGCATACGATAATGTTATTTTGGATATTCTGTACGCAAAATTGTGCGATATAGGGGTTCCCAAGTCAATAGCGGCCAAAATCGTATCATTGTATGAAGACAGGGAGATATATCTTAGTGTCAATAATGAACTTAAGGGGCCACGAACTACAAGTAGGGGGTTGCCACAAGGTAGTATATTAAGCCCAATTCTGTATCTCATATACACCCACGATCTTCACAAAACAATAGATCTGCAAACAAGGATATTACAATTCGCTGATGACTTATGTTTATATGTCGACAATTGCAAAGAAGAACAGGGATTAAAATCGCTAGAAAAATCTATAGCAAATGTCAATCGATATTTGACTGCAGTTGGGTTAAATATTTCAACTTCAAAAAGCCATATATGTGTCTTTAATAGGAAGCACCAAAGCCCAAAGTCACCAGTAATATTGAACGAGGTCCAATACAATATCGAATCTACAGTGACCTTTCTGGGTATCAAGTTGGACAGAAAACTGTTGTGGAGAGACCATATCAATAAAATAATTAGTAGATGTGAAAAGGGTATAAACATCTTAAGAGCAACAACACATGTTTCGTGGGGAGCCGATACGCATATATCAATTATGATTTATAAATCGTTTATAAGATCTACAATGGATTATGGGTGTACTTTTTATGATCATGCTGCTAAAACTCACCTGAACAGATTAAGTGTCCTGCAAAACAGGTGCCTACGTTTATGTACAGGTGCACTGAAAAGCACTCCGATATCAAATCTTTTATGTGAATGCGTCGAAGTTCCCATTGAAATTAGACGAAAAATTTTAACATCTCGATTTCTATTAAAACTACAGTCCAAAAATAGTTTGCTTCTTTCCAAAATACATATACTATTGATATGTGATTTAACAAGCCCTTATTGGGTCAATAAAAAAAGTCGTCTGTCAGTGGAATGTTATACAGAACAGGTTATACCCATAAGGGACGAAATTCAAATGAATTACATCAACCCGATATACCAAATAAACTTAGATCAAGAAAAAATAAATACAAGATATCTTCCAGACTATTCTAATTTTCCCCTTAAAATTAGAAACAGTATATTTGAATGTGACATGAAAGACCATTTTCCAAATGCCTACCAGTTGTATACAGACGGTTCCAAATCAGAACACAATACAGCAATGGCAATTTTTGACCCACAAATCGATGTTGCAGTAAAAGGCAAATTAAAGCCATATTTTAGTATTGCGTCAGCTGAAATAATTGCAATATGTGAAGCATTAGATCTAATTAAAAACATTAACCATAATAAATTCGTTATACTCTCGGATAGTAGAAGTACAGTTGCCAAGATTGCCAACTTTAACCACAAAACAAAAACAAATCACCTTTTTGTTAAACTTTTAGAAATTTTAAAAGAACTTTGTAATCAGGGTAAAACAGTAACAGTTGCTTGGATAAAAGCCCACTGTGGAATAGTGGGAAATGAGCGGGTGGACGAGTTGGCGAAGGATGCTCTGGTACATGGTGAAGTGCTAGATTATAAATATCCCTATGAGGATTTATATCCGTTTATAAATAGATCCTACAAACACAAATGGTTAGCACAATATAAAAGTGATCCTAAGGGAATCTTCTATAAGACAATACAACCTAATATCCCTGTTAAACCTTGGTTTACGAAGCTAACAGTAGATAAAACTTTTGTTAAGCTAATTTGTAGATTGCGATTTAACCACTCCTTGGTACCGGAGCATCTTTTCCGGCTGAATCTCCGCAGCAGTCCTTTGTGTGATTGTGGCGAGTTGGGCGACAGCCAACATATACTTCTAAATTGCGAACTGCAAAAAGAAAAGGTTGCTCTTTTTACAGAAAAAATTTGTAGATTGAATATAACTCTTCCCTTTAATTTACCACAACTATTACAATCCCAAAACCATAAGATATACCAAGCAATTGTGGACCATGTTAAATCTCTGAACATTAGATTATAATGCGAATGTTGACAAATATATGTGTATATATGTAAACAATATCTATCATTGGTATTGCCCTTTAGTTATTTAATTAATTTAAACTATTTTATAGGTTGTAATTTATTGCTGTATTAGAATTAGAAATTACCTACTGTCTTTCCTTGTGTATAATACCATTCCGTTAGTGGCCCTCTTGTGTGTAGTCAAGTTGTCTTGATAGGCCCCAAGACATGAAGATATGTGTCCCCGTACCTTCCCAATAAATTAAAATAATAATAATAGTAATAATCATAAAAAGGAAAAAAAAAATTATGTGTGTATATATATTTATATTAAATGAATAAGGTATTATGTTTACTTATAAATTAGAAACCATTATGTAAGTGTAGTGATCTGACGAACTAACTAATGAATCATCATTTGAACATAGAAGGAGATTAAAAAAAATTATTAGAAAATGAGCGGATGGCCAGAGTAGCCGCAGCCAAGACATGACCGCACACACACACATACTTTAGGTTTTGTTTTGCTTATTATATGTTTTTTCGTATTTAACCCAGTTTTTCCCGTGTTATTGTACTGAGCTAACAGAGCTAGCTGTTCTTAAAAGTGAGTTTGAAGACAAATTGAAAAATTTAACTAATGATATAACTTCCCATGTGCTGGATGATATTGATATACCAAAGAATAAAGATCTAAGTGAGATACTGAATCAGCTGGATATAGCATATGAACCATCTGATACTAAAAAGCCTGGACGCAGCAAGTGCGTTATGGTAGTGAATTTTCATAGAAATGATCTGGCACAAATATTTATTATAACTTTTTTTTCTTGTAACATAGAAATCTAAATTTTGGTGTATAGTTTACTTTTTATATCGTAAACCTCCCTACCAAATTTGGTTATCATAGATTTCTTATTTTTTAAGATAAAAATTTTTTTCAAATTAAAACTCAAAATTTTCCCGGAAAACCTCGTTTGATTTTTTTGATTAACGAACTTGTCAAAGTCATTTACAAAAGGAAGGTACATGCCAAATTTTATCAGAATCGGCCTATTATTCTTTGAGATAAAAAATTTTTTCGAATGAAAACTCAAAATGTTCCCGGAAAACCTCGTCCGATTTTCTTGACTAACAAACTTGTCAAAGCCATTTACAAAAGAAAGGTACATGCCAAATTTTATTAAAATCGGCTTATTACTTTTTGAGATAAGAATTTTTTTCGAATGAAAACTCAAAATTTTCCCGGAAAACCTCGTCCGATTTTCTTGACTAACAAACTTGTCAAAGCCATTTACAAAAGAAAGGTACATGCCAAATTTTATTAAAATCGGCTTATTACTTTTTGAGATAAGAATTTTTTTCGAATGAAAACTCAAAATTTTCCCGGAAAACCTCGTCCGATTTTCCTGGCTAACGAACTTATCCAAGCCATTTACAAAACAAAGGTACATGCCAAATTTTATCAAAATCGGCCTATTATTTTTTGAGTTATCGGTGTGATACATATATATATATATATATATATATATATATATATATATATATATATATATATATATATATATATATATATATATATATATATATATATATATACACATATAAAAATTGAAACTGACCCCGGATATGCGTTCTAGGGGTCCTATATCGCCCTCATTTGAAGAAATTTTTTCAAAATTCAAAAGTCGAGATCTCCTCATTAGTGAATTTTTTCTAAGAAAATTCACAAAAAATTATTGATGAATTATATAAACCTGCAAGAATAGGCTTTAAACGTAGAGGTACAATAATCAAGGGTTTAAACGATTTGTGGTAGATTGATTTAGCTGATACAGACGACTACAAAGAAACCTCTGCTTACAAGTACAATTTAGTGGTTATCAATTGTTTTTGAAAGTATGTGTGGACACGCCCTCTTAAATCTAAAAATGATGAAGAGGTGACTAAAGCTATGGCTGATATTTAAGCCAATAGTACAGCACCGTCTAAAATCCTATCTTATCTTGGGTTAGTACTGTAAATTTAACGCATTAATGAAAAATACAACATTAATCACTGATAGTGAGTAATTATATTTCACTTATTCCACTTATGGTGGATAGAGTCATACGTATCTTGAAAGAGAATAGATATAAAAATTTCAACTTGGTTTGTTCCTACAAGTGGCTTAATACACTACCTGACGTCACTGCTGCTTACAACTCTACTGTTCATCAAACAGCTGGTGACTTAATAAATAACAACATACGTTACATTAATTTTTGAGTCAGTGAGGCATCTGGAATATATCAGTAATGACGAAAATTCCGCAGAAATTGTTGACGAATACCAAACTTATGAGAGAATCATCTTTAAAAGTGAAACTGAAGTGCAAATGACTAAAACTCAGGATCAGTATCAGCATACTTAGGATTTAATCGATATAAACATTTTTAATGAAGTTAAAGTTTATTTTACTCTTGACATTAGTGATAGGTAAATAAACACACCATTCACCTGAACACATAATTTATTAAACTGTTAGCTAACTCAAACGTAAACTGTTTAATTGGGTGAACGCAGTCTGAAACAATTTTCAAATGCTAGTAGATTTCTGAAACGTTGCATACTAGTTTTCTAATGATGTTTCAAAATGGCATATGTTTTTTTACGAAATTTTTTTGACAGTTCTGACATCAATTTAAATTTTGTTATTTGTTTCATGTGACAAAAATAACCCAATCATTTCAACTTTTAATTAATTTCGCACAGACGTTACTCAGGTTGTCTATTACAGGTAACCAACCGTAGACTTCACGCTTGTTTTTCTCTCTTGACATTTATGCATCCAGTATCCACCCTACCCTTGTTAACGTTGCTAGACACCAGACCTCCTTCCCTCCAGGTCGAGACTACTCACAAAACACCCCCTTGAAAACTAGAGAGGTGGCGGAAAACACTCGCTGGCATTGGTTCACCACGTCCCTAACTCTTGTTGTTTTAAAAACTTTTATATCCTGTCTTCATCCTTCTTTGACTTCGTTATTTCTACGACCCCTAGCCCCACAGTATTCCACAATCCTTTACTTCCCAGCACATGCTCCACCACATTATCTGCTGTTACATTTCTGCCAATCTTTTATACATTTTCTCTTATTTGCATACATCTTACGCACTCAAAAACAGTATGTTCTGGCGTAGTTATATCACCGCAATACGTACATTCTTATTTGTCGACTATTTTCGTTTTACTCAGGTAGACCTGAAACGTCCAAGACCTGACAGATGTTGGGTAAAATAGTAACCCACCTCCCCATGCTGTCTCGATATCCATGTCTGTATATGTGGAATGAGCCTCTTTGTCCACTGGGATGTTGACATTTCCTCTTCCCATTCTCGCTGCAACTTCAGCAATGTTTCGGTTTTTGCCTTCTTTTTTGCGGGTATTGTCATCAATGTCTTTTGTTTATTATGATTTTTTAAATATTGTTTCCAGTTGGTTTTAAATTGTGTTTTTTGTAAGTGGGGTGGGGGTGTGTGATTTTTTGTGTTGATTTCTACAAGGATGGTGACTTTATCTGAGTCTAGTTCATTGAGCATTTACGTCTCTTATATTTACATTATTTGAGATGCAGACCTCTAGTGTTGAAGGTGTGTTATCTAAGTAAGCAAAGTTGCTGTATTAATATTTGATAGGCCGGAAGTTTATTAAGCAGCGCTGCGTGCCAGACCTGGTCGAATGCTTTGGATATGTCTAGAGCAACAATCTGGGATTCACCGTGTTGTTCCATAGACTTGTTCCAAGAATGGGTGACAAATGAAAGGAGGTCGGCAGATTTAACAAGAGTCTAGAAGGGCAGAAGCGGCACCCGACCCCAAGCAGTCGTAGTTGAGGCATGCTTAAGGCCAAGCCGCTTATAGAATTATGCATAACACTCAAAGGCAAAAAGGCAACCGCGTCATCGTTTTTAGTGACCGCCAGAGGAACCCAAAACCTCAACGAATTAAGAAAGGTAAAAGACCTTCAAAGCATTAGAATAAAATGGGAACCCCTAATGAAGAAACAACAAGTCACGTAATTGTCAAAAATTTTGGCCATGGACCAAGTCAATGCAAATCAAAATCAAGATGCGCAAATGCATTAAGAACCACATGGACTGCAAGAACGTGATATGGAAATCCAGTGATGTAACTGCCTGGTTCTTCATGCAGATAACTACCGCAAGTGCGCAGTATACACCAAGTATATGGATCAGTTGGTGAAAACAAATCAATATAACACACAAAACCATCTCACATATTTCCCAAGTCAAACACACAACTCACACATAATCTGATACTTCCTAAGACTTAAGACAAATGCTCCAACATCCCACATGTGGAAATTTGGCACATTACCCAACGAACCAAAAATCCTCAGTAACATATGCCACCTGAGCCAAATCCTCACTATGTTTCGTGTCAAACGTAGGAAAACTAAGTATTATCCCTCAAGTCACTAAAATTTATCCCTAAAAGCAGTAAAATTTAATCTTGGAATGCCTGTGCCATTGAGAACAAATTCAACGAACTTAAAATCTTAACCGAAAACATTCAACCATATATAATCTGCATACAGGACACATACCTAACACGAAGAACACCAAAACTCCGATACTACGATCACGATAAACTCCGTAACACCCCATATGTATTGTAAACAGCATCTTTCGGTAGCAAAAATTAACTCCATCACAAACGCCTTGTTCGAAACACGCACCATACAAAACATAACACAGCAGATAACAATTATCAAAACATGAATGCTATAAGATATCAGTTACCGCCCCCCTTGGTCGCTTAGACCACGGCCTGGTCACAGCTTCCTGCGCAATGCAACCCGAGGTCACACAGTCATCACACCCACGTATTGTTTGGCACTACAACTCCGCAAACTGGGACGAAATGCGGGATTACTTTTCCTTATTTCCATGGGCGTCTGTCTGCTTCTCTCATCCTGACCCCTCTGATATCTCACAAAACGTCACTGAAATTATCCAAGCTGGCATGGAATTATTTATCCCACGTACACAGAAAACCTCTTCAGCCACTCAAAAGCCCTGGTTCTCTAAATCTTGTGACAAGGCCAGACTTGAAAATGTCAAAGCTCACAAAACGCTTCTACACAATCCCAGTCAAGAAAATCGTCAAGCATTTAACGACGCAAGAAACCGTTATGTCCGCATTCTTTCTGAGGCAAAAAACTCGTTTAATAACCACATCAAAAACAAAGTCCTCTTAAGCTCTGTTGTGGAATAATGTTTTCGAGGACAGAAACAATATAAAAGGAAGAAGAAGTGACAGTGACAGTTTAGTTAAGAGGTTGAAAAGGGTATGTCGAAGAATGTTGTATAGCGTGTAATGATAGCTCTGTAAAAATATGTAAATGAATGTGTAATCATTGTAATGTTTCTTTTTGTCTTGTTTGAATAAAGTGTATTATTAAATAGAGTCTTTAGTAATCAGAAAACAACAGGTTATGGACCCAGATCGCAATTCCGCTGAGTAAAAATTATTGTAAAGTGAAATGGAGTTTGGAGCTTTTGTCTGCAGTGTGTTTTTTTGGTAGTTTCTGGTTTTTGTTTTAGAACAATAAGATAAGAAAAGAAAAAAAAATAATTTTAGCACATGAAAATGGCCGGTGCTGGTATTGGTATAATGAATACTGTAAGTGTGAAAAATACTTTCAACATAGATTTGTTGAATGGAAATAACTATCAATCATGGAAATTTAGAGTATTAACCATTTTAACAGAGCGAAACGTTGATGAAATGATCGTTGCAGAATATAAAGCTGAAGATTATGCTGATGAGAAGAAGAAACAAGAAGCGAAAGAGAAGGATAATAAATGTAAATCAATTATTGTTCAATGTATTGAGGATTCCCAGATTGATATAATTAGAAATAAAGAAACCGCATATGCTATGTGGAAGAGTTTAGAAGAAATGTATGAGAAAAGGGGCATACCAGGGCAAATGTTTTTAAGGAAGAAACTAATGTCAATGAAATTTCAGGAAAATGAGAAATTTGAAGATTTTGTAATGAAATTTGAAACAACGTTGGGTCAGTTGAGAGCAGCTGGTGTAGACATTAGGGAAGAAGATGCTGTATGTAGCTTGTTGTTAGCTTTACCAAGGTCATTTGAAACTATTGTGACTGTTATAGAAAATATTCCATCAAAAGAAGTTACGCTAGACTTTGTGAAGGCTAAACTTCGTTCAGAAATAGAAAGAAGATGTCAGGATCAACGCCACAGTGGTAGCAGAATACAAGCAGCTTTTATGGGTCAAAGGAATCTGTGCTACAGGTGTGGTCAAGAAGGTCACTACGCAAGGGAATGTATAAATCAACGAGGCCGAGGTCAATTTTATAATCAGTTTAGAGGCAATCAGTCAGGAAGTAATTCAGGAAATAGAACACATAGAGGTAGAGGTGTTTATAACCAGAGAGGGCGAGGCAACTATCAACAGCAATATCACAATAAAAGAAGAGGAAATTTTGCTGAAAATGGTGAAACGACTGATGACAGAAAGGTTTGTTTTATGACTAGCTTAAAGGACTATACTGGAGAAACTGTAAGTAGTGATAATTTAACATTTTATATAGACTCAGGATGCACAGACCATTTGGTTAATAGTGATAAATATTTTTCTAGTTTAATTATGTTGAAAAAGCCAATAAAAATAGCTGTTGCCAAAAATGATAATTATCTTGTAGCTGTAGGAATAGGTAATATTGAGATAGAAAGTTATGTAAATGATAAAGTTATAAAATGTACGATTAAAAATGCATTTTTTGTACCAAAACTGAGGAGAAATCTCTTATCAGTAAAGAAATTAGAAATGTCAAATATTAAGGTAGTTTTTCATTATGGAAAAGTCAAGTTGTTTTTACATAATGATTTAATTGGTGTTGGGATTAGAAATAATTTGTATGAAATTTCATTTAAAGTCTTGAATAATGAATGTTTAAATGTAGAATTGGAAGATGAAAGAGTGAAATTATGGCACAGAAGATATGGACATATTTGTCATTCAGGTTTAAATAAATTAATACAAGATAAAATGGTTGATGGGATAGATAATTTAAAGTTAGGAAAAGTAGAATTTTGTGAGTCATGTATTATGGGAAAAATGTCTAGATTGAGGTTTGGAACTAGAACTAGAGCTAAAAGAGTATTAGAGATAGTACATTCTGATGTTGTTGGGCCTATCACACCATATTCTTATGATGATTGTAGGTATTTTGTCAGTTTTATTGACGACTTTTCGAGTTTTGTCTGTGTTTACATAATTAAGCAAAAGAGTGAGGTATTTTCTTGTTTTAAAGAGTACATGCATATGGTACAGGCAAAGTTTAATCAACGAATTTCAGTACTGAGATGTGACAATGGCAGGGAATACATATCTAACGAATTTAAAAAAATTTGTGAGGAAAATGGCACGGTGATTGACTATACAGTCCCATACACACCTCAACAGAATGGAAAGGCGGAAAGATTTAACAGAAGCCTTGTGGACAAGGCAAGAGCAATGATGAACGATGCTTGCTTACCAAAAGAATTCTGGAATGAAGCAATCAGAGCAGCAGTGTATGTTATAAACAGAAGTCCCAGTGCAAGCCTAGATAGAGTTACACCTGCACAAATTTGGTTTGGTAAGAAGCCTAACATAAGTAACCTTAGAATTTTTGGGTGTGTGGCTTATGCGCATGTTCCAAGAGAATTAAGAACAAAATTTGATAAGAAGGCTGAAAAATGTATTATGATAGGTTATGCGGTAAACGGATATAGATTGTGGAATGTAGAAAAACAAGGGGTTATTATTGCGAGGGATGTAATTTTTGATGAAAACTCATTTTATTATAATAGTACTCAGGTATATAGGGATATTGAAAATGGTGATGATGGAAATGATGATGGAGATTGTGAAAATGATGATAAAGGTGCTGAAAAAATTGAAGATCTAGAACATGGTAATGATAGTAGTAACGTTATTGAAGAGCAAGATGAGGAAAATAAAAATCTAGAGAGGGAAGATATTATAGAGAATGAAACTCAAAATAAGAGGATTAAAAAATTACCAACAAAATTACAAGACTATGAATTATATATGGCATTTGATGCAGTGTCCTTTGTTGAACAGGTCCCAAGAAGTGTTGGTGAAATAAAAGAAAGAAAGGATGGAAAACTTTGGAGAGAAGCTATGAATAGAGAAATAGAGTCAATAGAGAAAAATGAAACTTGGGAACAAGTAAAAGTACCACAGGACACTGAGATATTAGATACCAAATGGGTATATAGCTATAAGCCTTTAGAAAAAGACAAAGATGATCAATACAAGGCAAGGTTAGTTGTGAGAGGATTTGCTCAACAAAATTCTTTTAATTACGATGAGATATATTCACCAGTCGCAAAAATGTCAACTATTAGAACATTGTTGGCTGTAGGTGTTCAGTTTAATTTTTGGTTTTTCCAATTAGATGTTAAGACAGCATTTTTAAATGGTGAATTGAAAGAAAATGTTTTTATATATCCACCTGAAGGCATTAAATGTAAACCAGGATATATTTTAAAATTGAATAAGTCACTCTATGGATTGAAACAATCATCGAGATGTTGGAAAGACAAAATTAATGTGTTTTTGTTAAATTCTGGATTTATAAGATCAGAAAATGACTATTGTTTATATTTCAAGAATTTTAATCGGGAAGTTGTTTGGTTGTTGTTATATGTAGATGATATAATTTTGGCTGGCTCCAGTTTAAATTTTTTGAATTTGTGTAAAGATTTAATTGCTAATTTTGACATAAAGGACAAGGGAGAGTTGAAAAGTTTTCTAGGATTGGAAATAGATTATGACAGAACAAATGGTGTTATGAAAATAAATCAAAAAAGGTATTTAACGAAAATTTTGAAAATGTTTAACTTTGAAAACTGCAACCCGTCAGCTGTACCAATGGATCCAAAATTAAATTTGAAGGTAGATGAAAATATAAGAACAGACAAACCAGTTAGAGAGTTAGTAGGTAGTCTAATGTATTTGATGCTTGGTTCACGACCGGATATAAGCTTTTGTGTAAACTATTTCAGTAGATACCAAGATAGAGCTACAGAGGAAATATGGAATCATCTCAAAAGGGTATTAAGATACTTAAAAGAGTCAATTGATATGAATCTCGTTTATAAAAGAAATGAAAATGAGTTGCCACTAGTTTGTTATGTTGACTCAGATTGGGGAAGCGACTTGTATGATAGAAAATCAGTATCTGGTTATCTCATAAAAATCTTTGGGAATACTATATCATGGGTAACTAGGAAACAAAATTGTATTGCATTATCTACGTCAGAGGCAGAACTAATTGCACTTTGCAGTTGTGTGCAAGACAGTATTTGGTATAAAAAATTATTGGCAGATTTAAATATTAAGATAGAGAAAATACAAATTTTCGAAGATAATCAGGGATGTATTGCTTTAACAAAGAATCCAGAAAATAATCGTCGAGTGAAACATATGGACCTAAAGTTTAAATTTGTTTGTGATTGTCAGGAATAAGCTTGTAAATATAAGCTACATAAATACCACAGATCAGCAGGCAGACATATTAACCAAGGGTTTACCTAACGAAACATTTTATAGAAACTGCAAGAGGATAGGTTTGGGTGAAAATTAGGGAAGGGAAATTTTGTGGTGCTGTAATTTCCTTCTTTGATTTTCAGATAGATTTGTAAGATGTTTAAAAACCTGTAAGTAGACTAATGCAAAAGATGTAAATTTGTGAACGTTTAGTAATTAAGTGGTTAACCGAAAACATTAAGAGAGGGTGTTGTGGAATAATGTTTTCGAGGACAGAAACAATATAAAAGGAAGAAGAAGTGACAGTGACAGTTTAGTTAAGAGGTTGAAAAGGGTATGTCGAAGAATGTTGTATAGCGTGTAATGATAGCTCTGTAAAAATATGTAAATGAATGTGTAATCATTGTAATGTTTCTTTTTGTCTTGTTTGAATAAAGTGTATTATTAAATAGAGTCTTTAGTAATCTGAAAACAACAAGCTCCAACGGCGGCAAACTCTTCTGGACTCTTGCTAAATCTATCGGGAATAATTTCTGCAAAAGCACGTTCCCACCTCTTGTCTCAGGGGATGAAATTGTTTCTACCGCCCTGGGCAAGGCTGAACTTTTTGCTTCGTTGTTCGCCGGCAATTCTACTCTCAACCCACCTCCAAATGTTCAACCAACAGTCCCCAATGTCGCGCATAAAATGACGGATATCATTTTCGAAACTAAAAAGGTACGAAAGATGCTCTCTTCTCTTAATACCAGGAAAGCCTCTGGCCTTGACGAGATCCCAGCAATTGTTCTCTAAAAATGCGCACCAGAGTTTGCTCCTGTCCTGACTCGTCTGTTTCAGATATCTTATAATAAAGGCATATTCCCTAGTAACTGGAAAACTGCTCGAGTACAACCCATCCCCAAGAAAGGATCCAAAGCGCTTCCTAGCAACTACAGGCCTATTTCTCTCCTTTCAGTCGTCTCTAAAGTGATGGAAAAGTATATAAACACCGAATTACTAAAATTTCTTGAAAAACACAGTCTAATCCACGACAGGCAGTATGGATTCCGTCAGCGCAGATCGACTGCCGACCTCCTTTCCTTTGTCACCCATTCTTGGAACAAGTCTATGGAACAACACGGTGAATCCCAGATTGTTGCTCTAGACATATCCAAAGCATTCGACCAGGACTGGCACGCAGCGCTGCTTAATAAACTTCCAGCCTATGGCCTACCACCAAAACTTTGTAACTGGACAGCAAATTTCCTCTCCAACAGCACCATATCTGTTGTTGTGGATGGCCATTCCTCTAAACTGTATCCAATTAATGCAGGAGTTCCTCAAGGTTCAGCTTTAGCCCCTACTTTGTTTCTTCTCCACATCAGTGACCTCCTATCTAGCACATCCAACACAGTTCACAGCTACGCGGACGACAGCACCCTCCATTCAAATATACAATATTCTAAGCCTGTCTCTTTAGCCCAAATTAGATGAGGATCGCAGGCTCATGGAGGGTTCTGTCTCCATGGATCTCCAAAAAATATTAGACTGGGGAAGTAGAAATCTTGTACAATTCAACCCCACCAAAACTAAGTCGTGCTTTCTTTCTCACAAGAGATACACCAGCCCTAGACCCATCACAATGAACAACCAAGTTATTCCAAGTAATGAGTCCTTTTCTCTTGTTGGCATTTCTGTGGATCGAAATCTTAATTGGCACCAACATGGCACATCAATTGCAGAAGCGGCTGCTAAGAAATTAGGTTAACTCTTCCGGGCTCGCAAATACTTTTCACCAGCTAATCTCTATACCTTATATGCTTCACAAATAAGGCCAAACCTCGAATACTGCTCCCACATCTTAGGTGCCGCTGCCGCTTCTACACTCGCTATCCTGGACTCCATTCAAAAGAGAGCTATACGTCTCATCGGTGACCCTACCCCCACCCAAAGGCTGCCATCCCTTGCCCACCGACGTGCCGTTGGTGACCTCTCTCTCTTTTATAGATATCTGCACGGGCACTGCTCAGAGGAGTTTTCCTCCATAGTTCCCCCACCTGCTGCCCCCAACAGATCTACCAGGGGAACAGAGCGAATGCACCCTTTTACTGTCCAGGTCACCAGACTTAGAACATCTTGTTATGCCCGCTCTTTTGTCCCGAGGACTTCCAAGTTGTGGAATTCCTTGCCGGCACATGTTTTTCCTTCTCCTCCGAACCTCCAAACCTTCAAGTCCAGAATTAACAAGCTGCCTCTTTTCTCCTTGTCAACACCCACAGTACGATAGTATTTAGGCTGTAAGCCCTCGTGGTGTGTTGTTCAAATTAAAAAAAAAAACTATAACGAAACGAATAATTCTTTTCCTTTCAATGAATTAGAACAAAGACAACATTTCTTACCAGAAGAATTAGATTATGACGTAACATATAATGAACAATCACCATTCGAATTATACGATGCACAGCATCAAAATTTTCCGATAGCAGGGAGCTCAAAAACAGAACCGTAATAGATATTAATAATTTTAACACAGTATCCCAGTTACCCTACGTAATAATAAAAGAACTACCCGGAAAAATACTGCTCGACTCCGGTAGTACTAAAAGCCTTTTAAACCCGTTCATGGCATATAAAAACTTTTATAATAAGATTTACGATCACCCGTTTTTGATAAAAAGTGCGCATGGTTATTCCAGCCGTAATAATCGAGCTAAAATAATTTTAAACTCACTAACGGACAGTGAACAAGAGTTTTGTCTATTTGATTTTAACAAAAATTTCATAGGTCTTATTGGAATTGACTTCCTGATAAAAAAATCAAGCGAACATTGATTTTAAAAACCAGAGGCTCAATTTAAAAAATCGAAGCATTAAGATCAACTTCCCGTATACAAAGGATCAAGAAGACAAAATGGGTAGTAATAGTAGAGTAGCAATAACAATTGGATAAATAGGAGCATCAAAGCAAATGATGAAATGAATCACATTAACGTAAATAATACAAGAGACAGAAGCATTACCGCACGGGAACTAGGAAATCAACACCGACAATGAAAAGCTGACTACAGAAGTCTGCAACTAATGAATGAAACAGGAGAAATATTTACCCATAATAAATGTAAACGTGATCAAGTTTCATTAAACACATATGAATATCGTCGAAATAAAAATGTGAGTGATACGAGGACGATACAAAAAGATATAACGGATCAAATTCAAAATAAAGTGAATAGGATATTAAATAATTCTCCCCATCACCAGACTCATAATAGGAATTATACGGGGAGTGTACAAAAAAATATTACAGATCAAATTAGGATAAATCACTTAAATAACCAGGAGAAAGAAATTTTAATTGATTTATGTACAGAATTTCAAGATATTTTTGCAAAAGAAAATGAATCACTGACGCATACAAACGTCATTAAGCACAAAATTAAGCCAAAAGACCATATACCAATAAACGCCAAACTATATAGATACCCATATATTCACAAAATACAAGTTAGAATACAAAAATTTTATTTTAACAATCAATTTCACCATCAGCAATATTGATGACACATTTTATCGAATATTTCCAACAACAATAAGGAACAAAAGAGGTATAATAAACGGACTAGGATCGATATTCAAATCAATAACTGGGAACTTAGATGCAGATGACGGCGACAGAATATATAAAGCTCTTGAAATTTTGAGGAAAGATCAAAATCAAGTACATCAACTTTTGAGTTCACAGACATCCCTAATGATAGATGCTATAACAGAGTTCAATAAAACGATAGACAACCTGAACCATAACCAAGAAGCCATAGTAGCGAGAATAAACGACTTAGAATATACAATAGACAGTCTAAAAAGCGACCAACTAACAAATTTTTATAGAGTAAAACATTTGGAATTACTCACTCAAATCAGTTATTTGTTAAATGTACTAAACATGAAATTAACAACAGAAAATGCAATTACTTTTTCAAAATTGAACACGTATCATACGTCAATACTGAAACCGAAATTGATATCAAAACAATTATATTGAAAACCATATCTCAAAATCAAGATTAATAACAAAATCCGACATTTCACTTTACGAAAAAATATTTAACATAAAAACCGTTCAAATTGACTTTAAAATTATATTCCAAATATATATAATTATATATATATATATATATATATATATATATATATATATATATATATATATATATATATATATATATATATATATATATATATCTTTAGTAGACAAATCAGATTATATTTATTATCAATTGTATGCATTACCAGTCCCTAAGAATCCGTATACCCTCAGAATGATTGTCCCTCGAACCAAGTACCTAATCCTTAGAAGCAAACACTACGCTTACAGAAACGAAAAGTGTAGGAATCTAGAAGACCAAACATACTTTTGTGAAAATTACAACCCGACAGCACTTAACGAAAACAACCCATGCGAAATTAAACTGATCAGCTTCCAGAAACCGATAAATAATTGCAAGCAAGAAATTGTCAAAATAACAAAATCAACAGTCTCTAAATATGGCAATACACAATACATAATAGTGGCACCCGAAGAAACGAAAATCAAACTTAGCTGCGAAGAAAATGAAGAAACCAAAATAATGAGCGGAACAAAACTGGCGACTCTGAAACCCAAATGCCAACTTATCATTAATAACGAAAGATTCAGTTCAGTACAAATGTCATCGGAAACACAACAATCGTTCAATCTCCCAAACATCGAATTGGTCACAAATAAAGCACACATATTCGCAGACAAATTACCAGAACTAAAATTAGAAAATGTCCAACTGCACGACTTGAATAATATCAAATCCCAGTTACAATCCATCAATGGCAGAATTCCAGGAACCATCGAATTGCCCATATACCACCCTAGTGTATGGACAATTATATTATACATTGTGATAATAATAACAATAATCACAATAACTTCAAGATACATCGAGCAGAAATCAAAAACGAAAACTGCTGACTCCAAACCAAATACTGAATTCCCGATGACTATTCGGAACGAACCATAGGCTTCGTTCTCTAAAGGACGGAGGAGATAACAATAGCCAACTCATACAATGTATATAAGACGTACAGATCCCGATTCAACACCCAAGGTCGCTGACGAATGGGTTAATTAATAGCAGCGCAATTAGAAGAATAGACTATTCATAGATGGGTAAACAACTAGACTTTCAAATCAGCAACCAGCCACCTGCCAGGATCACCTTCAAGACTGCAACTTAGGTGGAAACCGCCTCTCGGTCCACGCCCCACCAGAGACTATATATGGAAGTTACCAGACCACGGACGGAAATTCCTACATTGTTATTGCTTGAGTCTCTTTTAATTTGTCATAATTTATATTTATCATTTTTTTATTATTATTCATAAGTATTTTATGCAACTATAATCAATAAATTCTTTTAAAAATTCAAGTGTGTTAACAAGAAAGTTAACTCGCGTCTATAGCATTGAGATGGGGTATCAGCATCATATAAAAGCAAGGGCATTTCTTATGAAAAATCAGACGGAGCCTCCCTATTCTACCTGATTACATCTGTCTCAAATTCGCGCAAGTAAGCATTTATTACTGAGCCCGGTCTCTTATTGATTTTATTTTTACTGCCAGGTGAAAACACCAGGTATTTACATATGTCGTCATTACATTGCCCTTGTTTCGACAGTTCCTCGTCTCCCCACACCACGTCCCTGGTGCTGTGGAATCCACAATTTTGCAAATAAGCATTTATTACTGACCCCGTTCTATTATTGATTTTATTTTACAGCCAGGTGAAGAACACCAGGTCTTTACATTTGTCGCCATTACACACTAGTGTGTAGTAGTAGTAGCAGTGGTAGGGAGGCCAACGTCAAGCAAGGGCCCTTTTTGCCAACCCCAGCAACCCAGCAACCATGCTCTACTCTTCCTCGGTTCTGTCGCCAAACCGCCTCGACCTCGAGATTAAGGCCGTGACGGTCTTCAATTGGACGGTACTTACCTGATTCCTCTGCAGAGTCCTCGATCCGAACAATTCTGCGCGAAGACTCCCAAAGGCTCGCACTCACACAGGTAGTGGTAGGACGTTTCTTTATCCTCGCCGCATTCCTGGCAAATGGGATCCCTCTCTACGCCTATCAATGTGAGGTGTCTTCTAAGGGCGCAGTGGCCTGTCAGCACCCCAAGGATGCGGCGAAGCGTAGGTCGACTCCTTCCGAGTACCCAGACAGTTTTATCTCTGTCCGGCCCTTCCACAAAGTCACTCGCCTGCCTGCAGTCACCTACCCCCAGTGCCTCTCCATTGCTTCCTCGGTCCACCTGTCTAAGCCGACAGAGACTGTCTTCCTACTTATGCCTATCGCAGGCTCCGGGCCACAGAACGGCCGCCGGAAACCGAGTCTTGCGAGATTATTCGCCACCTCATTCCCCGCTACGCTACAGTGTCCCGGAACCCACACCAGTTGCACCTCCTTTGTCCTGGATAGTCCTCTGAGGGCGTCAGCGCACTCCTGAACCAGTGGTGACCTGATTCTGGCCGCGCAGACTGCCCTGAGGACCGCCTGGCTATCCGAGCAGATGTACACGCATTTCTCGGGACTCATCTTCACATCCTGTCTATTGGCCACAGACAGGATAGCGTACGCCTCTGTTTCGAATGCCGTGGTGTATGCCCCAAGAGCATAGCTCTCGCTCACCCCAGGCCCACGATGTATATTCCTGCCCCGGAGGATTGTTGGTCCTCCAGCCGTGATCCGTCGGTGAAACAGGCTTGCGGGCTGGAATGCAACCTCATTTTCCCTCCACTGATCCCTACTGGGGATCCTGAGGGTGTATGGCCTAGTCAACCTAATATCGTCCTCGGCATCCCTCACCTTTATGGCGGAAATCGGAATTTCCTTTTCCACCTCCTTGGCGACTCTTGCATGCCCTATTACTGCTCCCTCTCCACACCAGTTACCCGAGTCCCGGATTCTAAGACGCGACACCATAGCCTCCCTTCTGATACAGATGGGAAGCGGTGGCAGCATCAACAGGACATCTAGCGCAGCTGAGGGTGTCGTCTTCATAGCGCCTGTGATACCCAGGATTGCTAGCCTTTGGAGTTTGGCCAGCTTCCTGCTGGTAGTTTGGTTCACATCACACCACCAGACCAACGCCCCATAGAAAAATCTCGGCCTGACGATCGCAGTGTAGATCCAATGAAGGATCCGAGGATTAAGTCACCAGGTCCTCCCTATCACACGACGCAGCTGCCAGAGGGTCGCAACTCCCTTCCTCACTACTTACACTAGTGTGTAAGTCTTTTATTTAAATATTTTAAACATAAGTGACCACAATTATAAGTATTATACTTTTGGTATACATCATGATTATACAATATAGTAGGGTTTTTAAGATAACACAACAGTTCAATTGGTGGCTTCAAGTTTCCATATGAGTCAAAGTACACAGCTGTATCACCGCGTTTTATAACTGCAACTCAATAACTGCCAGGCTCTTTGTTTGCTTATTCATGACGATTGATTCATTTTTACGTGGTCCAGCTGATGGTAAAGTATCTCGCATGTATACGGGTGCCGCCTATAGGATGTTTTAGGGACAACAAAGTAGGTGGAGTCTCACCTGGGCGCTGACTTGGCGGCGGCTGCACTGTGAACTACGCTTAACTACGAACTGAAAAGAAGGTGGTCAATATTTGTTTAAGCACACACTGCCGTGCCACCTCTGGAAGTGGTGTGGTCATACGCCTTTATAGATAGATGTTGGCCGGCACGAATGACTCGGCCGGATTAGTTGAGAGTGACCTACGTCAACAGCGCCGCGTAACAACTACGTAGTCGATTTCGGTGCGGCCCGTCATAGCAATAGACACCCATTTAAAGGGCAACACAAAATCCGAAACATGACTACAGAGGTAAGGTTACGTAAGCAATAACCGAAAAATAAAGTTAAAGACCACAGAAGAAGAAAAACGGACCGAAACTATCGTTCCGACGTTTGTCCTGTATACTGTACGACAAGATCTTAACCTATGTTCTTGTAAATCAACATTACCATGGACTTTTCGGAAACATTTGTTTTTGAACAACTCTGTTTAAATGTTTTAAATTTGTAGAACGTCCGAAGTTTTCGATAGGAATGTTGAAAGTGATTTAAAACACAAATCTGCTTCTTTATATAACACTTACCTCCTTCATTTCTCCATAATTCATTTAATTCATTGTTATGCGCGGTATCCCCGACCTAGAGGGTGGTTAATCTTCATGCCAAAATCAAATGTTCTGTTGGAAATGAATCAAGGACGAACCCCGCCCCAAGGAATATGCCCCCATTTCCGTCCAGTATCAAAGAAATGATACTTGAAAAATATTCTATGCGTATACTAGCTACGCATCAGAAATCCCACCGACAAACGAGACGCAAACAAACTCATCAAACAAGAACTAGCGATGTGAGCGAGTCTGACTTAAGACAGTTGCTGTTGGAAATAAAAGAGCACGCTTATATAGATGAACGCCAATCTGAAGGTGAAGACTTTGCAATAAATATATCGTTGAATTGTGTGCTGTATACTTGGCCGTACTGCTCCACCCCGTTCCTTGCTTTATCTTACACTCAGTACGCCTCAGACTTCTCTTTTACTAAGCCATTGTTTAAATATTTACCAGAAGCAGCAAAATATCACTACAGAAATTGATGAACCAATGGAGATATATATTTATGAAGTCTTAAAATGATTATAATAGATTTTGAAAGTTGCCACAGCAACCGAGCAGAAAAATACAACCAATGAGAGCGGTTGGTGGAAAGAGGAAGAAGTGGAACAATAAAATCTACTTAACAGCCAATGTAACATTAGTAAGCTCGGTCAAAGTCTAAACGTAAAAGATGGTTGGTGTAAACATGAAAGTTGATTGTGATTGTATCAACATGATGTGTCATATGAATGAAAACTACGGTCCTGATTTTAGAGAACATCGACCACCAAATGTGAGAGAAGTGAGAACCTATTTTGATAGCGACGACTGCATGAAATGGTCTGGCTTACCAACAACACCTCTACACAACGATCACCTAGTTGAAACATTACGAAAATCAAGACTGATATGGTTTGTTATAAACTTATCTTTCTGATTGATGAAGGCTCATACTAACTGATTTCCATCTGTGGACATCAAAGTACATTTTGATATTTATATCAACTGGTTCTCTCATATGTCTAACTGTATAATAATAACAAAGATGTTAATATACTTTTGTGTTAAGTGTAACAATTCATTGGAAAATAAATATCTCAAATATATCTGTAAAAGTAAAATATCTATCAGGAATTCATCGAGGAAATTTAGAGTTGCGGAATTGGAATTTGCAGAAGGCGTGAGTGGATTGATTTTGGAACGACTTTTGTGACTGGAGATGAACATTAATAAATGTTTTTTTAAATAAAACTAATAAATACATTTTACTTTTACAATGTTTTTATTTATTTATGTAACAAGTTTACAATTTAAGCAAATAATATCATACAATTTTTAATACCACTAATAAAATTTCTTTTATTAAATTTAACAGCGTGATACATACATATTGAATGTAGACAAGTTTCGGCAACCCTCATCGTTTTTCAAATTGATACGGTCCCCGCTACATTTTAAAAACACCTCTTTAATATACCTTTTCATGATAACACCTTTCGCGTAAACTATCTATCCGCTCTTCGATAATATGTTTTTCTATTATGTTGGGTAACTCTTCTAAAGTAACGTTACCGCAATCATAGTCCAAACACTTCTGTGTTCTTTGTAACAACTTGATATATTTAACTATATCTGCATTTAATAACCTAGCGTTTTCAGAGTCTTAAACATATAATGTGCAGATTGAGAACTATTATAATTTACTAATTCTTTGGGTGCCTTCTCTGTTGCAATATTCACAAGTCCTAATATAATCTTTAATTTCCTTTCTCATATTTGATGTCGCTTTTTAGTTTCATGAGAAAACATGATTTGGTCTCTATCTCTGATGCTGTTTTAGATTCTCTCAAATTGGCAATTTTTGCTTCAGAATTATTAGTTGTATTGGAATTTTTAATTTTTATGGGGTTAGTTTCCATACTACTCTGTTTATTTATTGCAAAATTTTGTTTATTATTAAAATTAGATGTTTCTACTTTAGGTTTTGTTTTGCTTATTATATGTTTTTTCGTATTTAACCCAGTTTTTCCCGTGTTATTGTACTGAGCTAACAGAGCTAGCTGTTCTTAAAAGTGAGTTTGAAGACAAATTGAAAAATTTAACTAATGATATAACTTCCCATGTGCTGGATTGATATACCAAAGAATAAAGATCTAAGTGAGATACTGAATCAGCTGGATATAGCATATGAACCATCTGATACTAAAAAGCCTGGACGCAGCAAGTGCGTTATGGTAGTGAATTTTCATAGAAATGATCTGGCACAAATATTTATTATAACTTTTTTTTCTTGTAACATAGAAATCTAAATTTTGATGTATAGTTTACTTTTTATATCGTAAACCTACCTACCAAATTTGGTTATCATAGATTTCTTATTTTTTAAGATAAAAATTTTTTTCAAATTAAAACTCAAAATTTTCCCGGAAAACCTCGTTTGATTTTTTTGATTAACGAACTTGTCAAAGTCATTTACAAAAGGAAGGTACATGCCAAATTTTATCAGAATCGGCCTATGATTCTTTGAGATAAAAAATTTTTTCGAATGAAAACTCAAAATGTTCCCGGAAAACCTCGTCCGATTTTCTTGACTAACAAACTTGTCAAAGCCATTTACAAAAGAAAGGTACATGCCAAATTTTATTAAAATCGGCTTATTACTTTTTGAGATAAGAATTTTTTTCGAATGAAAACTCAAAATTTTCCCGGAAAACCTCGTCCGATTTTCCTGGCTAACGAACTTATCCAAGCCATTTACAAAACAAAGGTACATGCCAAATTTTATCAAAATCGGCCTATTATTTTTTGAGTTATCGGTGTGATACATATATATATATATATATATATATATATATATATATATATATATATATATATATATATATATATATATATATATATATATATATATATATATATATATATATATATATATATATATATATATATATATATATATATATATATATATATATATATATATATATATATATATATATATATATATATATATATATATATATATATATATATATATATATATATATATATATATATACACATATAAAAATTGAAACTGACCCCGGATATGCGTTCTAGGGGTCCTATATCGCGCTCATTTGAAGAAATTTTTTCAAAATTCAAAAGTCGAGATCTCCTCATTAGTGAATTTTTTCTAAGAAAATTCACTAAAAATTATTGATGAATTATATAAACCTGCAAGAATAGGCTTTAAACGTAGAGGTACAATAATCAAGGGTTTAAACGATTTGTGGTAGATTGATTTAGCTGAATTACAGACGACTACAAAGAAACCTCTGCTTACAAGTACAATTTAGTGGTTATCAATTGTTTTTGAAAGTATGTGTGGACACGCCCTCTTAAATCTAAAAATGATGAAGAGGTGACTAAAGCTATGGCTGATATTTAAGCCAATAGTACAGCACCGTCTAAAATCCTATCTTATCTTGGGTTAGTACTGTAAATTTAACGCATTAATGAAGAATACAACATTAATCACTGATAGTGAGTAATTATATTTCACTTATTCCACTTATGGTGGATAGAGTCATACGTATCTTGAAAGAGAATATATATAAAAATTTCAACTTGGTTTGTTCCTACAAGTGGCTTAATACACTACCTGACGTCACTGCTGCTTACAACTCTACTGTTCATCAAACAGCTGGTGACTTAATAAATAACAACATACGTTACATTAATTTTTGAGTCAGTGAGGCATCTGGAATATATCAGTAATGACGAAAATTACGCAGAAATTGTTGACGAATACCAAACTTATGAGAGAATCATCTTTAAAAGTGAAACTGAAGTGCAAATGACTAAAACTCAGGATCAGTATCAGCATACTTAGGATTTAATCGATATAAACATTTTTAATGAAGTTAAAGTTTATTTTACTCTTGACATTAGTGATAGGTAAATAAACACACCATTCACCTGAACACATAATTTATTAAACTGTTAGCTAACTCAAACGTAAACTGTTTAATTGGGTGAACGCAGTCTGAAACAATTTTCAAATGCTAGTAGATTTCTGAAACGTTGCATACTAGTTTTCTAATGATGTTTCAAAATGGCATATGTTTTTTTACGAAATTTTTTTGACAGTTCTGACATCAATTTAAATTTTGTTATTTGTTTCATGTGACAAAAATAACCCAATCATTTCAACTTTTAATTAATTTCGCACAGACGTTACTCAGGTTGTCTATTACAGGTAACCAACCGTAGACTTCACGCTTGTTTTTCTCTCTTGACATTTATGCATCCAGTATCCACCCTACCCTTGTTAACGTTGCTAGACACCAGACCTCCTTCCCTCCAGGTCGAGACTACTCACAAAACACCCCCTTGAAAACTAGAGAGGTGGCGGAAAACACTCGCTGGCATTGGTTCACCACGTCCCTAACTCTTGTTGTTTTAAAAACTTTTATATCCTGTCTTCATCCTTCTTTGACTTCGTTATTTCTACGACCCCTAGCCCCACAGTATTCCACAATCCTTTACTTCCCAGCACATGCTCCACCACATTATCTGCTGTTACATTTCTGCCAATCTTTTATACATTTTCTCTTATTTGCATACATCTTACGCACTCAAAAACAGTATGTTCTGGCGTAGTTATATCACCGCAATACGTACATTCTTATTTGTCGACTATTTTCGTTTTACTCAGGTAGACCTGAAACGTCCAAGACCTGACAGATGTTGGGTAAAATAGTAACCCACCTCCCCATGCTGTCTCGATATCCATGTCTGTATATGTGGAATGAGCCTCTTTGTCCACTGGGATGTTGACATTTCCTCTTCCCATTCTCGCTGCAACTTCAGCAATGTTTCGGTTTTTGCCTTCTTTTTTGCGGGTATTGTCATCAATGTCTTTTGTTTATTATGATTTTTTAAATATTGTTTCCAGTTGGTTTTAAATTGTGTTTTTTGTAAGTGGGGTGGGGGTGTGTGATTTTTTGTGTTGATTTCTACAAGGATGGTGACTTTATCTGAGTCTAGTTCATTGAGCATTTACGTCTCTTATATTTACATTATTTGAGATGCAGACCTCTAGTGTTGAAGGTGTGTTATCTAAGTAAGCAAAGTTGCTGTATTAATTATTTGATAGGCCGGAAGTTTATTAAGCAGCGCTGCGTGCCAGACCTGGTCGAATGCTTTGGATATGTCTAGAGCAACAATCTGGGATTCACCGTGTTGTTCCATAGACTTGTTCCAAGAATGGGTGACAAATGAAAGGAGGTCGGCAGATTTAACAAGAGTCTAGAAGGGCAGAAGCGGCACCCGACCCCAAGCAGTCGTAGTTGAGGCATGCTTAAGGCCAAGCCGCTTATAGAATTATGCATAACACTCAAAGGCAAAAAGGCAACCGCGTCATCGTTTTTAGTGACCGCCAGAGGAACCCAAAACCTCAACGAATTAAGAAAGGTAAAAGACCTTCAAAGCATCAGAATAAAATGGGAACCCCTAATGAAGAAACAACAAGTCACGTAATTGTCAAAAATTTTGGCCATGGACCAAGTCAATGCAAACCAAAATCAAGATGCGCAAATGCATTAAGAACCACATGGACTGCAAGAACGTGATATGGAAATCCAGTGATGTAACTGCCTGGTTCTTCATGCAGATAACTACCGCAAGTGCGCAGTATACACCAAGTATATGGATCAGTTGGTGAAAACAAATCAATATAACACACAAAACCATCTCACATATTTCCCAAGTCAAACACACAACTCACACATAATCTGATACTTCCTAAGACTTAAGACAAATGCTCCAACATCCCACATGTGGAAATTTGGCACATTACCCAACGAAACAAAAATCCTCAGTAACATATGCCACCTGAGCCAAATCCTCACTATGTTTCGTGTCAAACGTAGGAAAACTAAGTATTATCCCTCAAGTCACTAAAATTTATCCCTAAAAGCAGTAAAATTTAATCTTGGAATGCCTGTGCCATTGAGAACAAATTCAACGAACTTAAAATCTTAACCGAAAACATTCAACCATATATAATCTGCATACAGGACACATACCTAACACGAAGAACACCAAAACTCCGATACTACGATCACGATAACCTCCGTAACACCCCATATGTATTGTAAACGGCATCTTTCGGTAGCAAAAATTAACTCCATCACAAACGCCTTGTTCGAAACACGCACCATACAAAAACATAACACAGCAGATAACAATTATCAAAACATGAATGCTATAAGATATCAGTTACCGCCCCCCTTGGTCGCTTAGACCACGGCCTGGTCACAGCTTCCTGCGCAATGCAACCCGAGGTCACACAGTCATCACACCCACGTATCGTTTGGCACTACAACTCCGCAAACTGGGACGAAATGCGGGATTACTTTTCCTTATTTCCATGGGCGTCTGTCTGCTTCTCTCATCCTGACCCCTCTGATATCTCACAAAACGTCACTGAAATTATCCAAGCTGGCATGGAATTATTTATCCCACGTACACAGAAAACCTCTTCAGCCACTCAAAAGCCCTGGTTCTCTAAATCTTGTGACAAGGCCAGACTTGAAAATGTCAAAGCTCACAAAACGCTTCTACACAATCCCAGTCAAGAAAATCGTCAAGCATTTAACGACGCAAGAAACCGTTATGTCCGCATTCTTTCTGAGGCAAAAAACTCGTTTAATAACCACATCAAAAACAAAGTCCTCTTAAGCTCCAACGGCGGCAAACTCTTCTGGACTCTTGCTAAATCTATCGGGAATAATTTCTGCAAAAGCACGTTCCCACCTCTTGTCTCAGGGGATGAAATTGTTTCTACCGCCCTGGGCAAGGCTGAACTTTTTGCTTCGTTGTTCGCCGGCAATTCTACTCTCAACCCACCTCCAAATGTTCAACCAACAGTCCCCATGTCGCGCATAAAATGACGGATATCATTTTCGAAACTAAAAAGGTACGAAAGATGCTCTCTTCTCTTAATACCAGGAAAGCCTCTGGCCTTGACGAGATCCCAGCAATTGTTCTCTAAAAATGCGCACCAGAGTTTGCTCCTGTCCTGACTCGTCTGTTTCAGATATCTTATAATAAAGGCATATTCCCTAGTAACTGGAAAACTGCTCGAGTACAACCCATCCCCAAGAAAGGATCCAAAGCGCTTCCTAGCAACTACAGGCCTATTTCTCTCCTTTCAGTCGTCTCTAAAGTGATGGAAAAGTATATAAACACCGAATTACTAAAATTTCTTGAAAAACACAGTCTAATCCACGACAGGCAGTATGGATTCCGTCAGCGCAGATCGACTGCCGACCTCCTTTCCTTTGTCACCCATTCTTGGAACAAGTCTATGGAACAACACGGTGAATCCCAGATTGTTGCTCTAGACATATCCAAAGCATTCGACCAGGACTGGCACGCAGCGCTGCTTAATAAACTTCCAGCCTATGGCCTACCACCAAAACTTTGTAACTGGACAGCAAATTTCCTCTCCAACAGCACCATATCTGTTGTTGTGGATGGCCATTCCTCTAAACTGTATCCAATTAATGCAGGAGTTCCTCAAGGTTCAGCTTTAGCCCCTACTTTGTTTCTTCTCCACATCAGTGACCTCCTATCTAGCACATCCAACACAGTTCACAGCTACGCGGACGACAGCACCCTCCATTCAAATATACAATATTCTAAGCCTGTCTCTTTAGCCCAAATTAGATGAGGATCGCAGGCTCATGGAGGGTTCTGTCTCCATGGATCCCAAAAAAATATTAGACTGGGGAAGTAGAAATCTTGTACAATTCAACCCCACCAAAACTAAGTCGTGCTTTCTTTCTCACAAGAGATACACCAGCCCTAGACCCATCACAATGAACAACCAAGTTATTCCAAGTAATGAGTCCTTTTCTCTTGTTGGCATTTCTGTGGATCGAAATCTTAATTGGCACCAACATGGCACATCAATTGCAGAAGCGGCTGCTAAGAAATTAGGTTTCCTCTTCCGGGCTCGCAAATACTTTTCACCAGCTAATCTCTATACCTTATATGCTTCACAAATAAGGCCAAACCTCGAATACTGCTCCCACATCTTAGGTGCCGCTGCCGCTTCTACACTCGCTATCCTGGACTCCATTCAAAAGAGAGCTATACGTCTCATCGGTGACCCTACCCCCACCCAAAGGCTGCCATCCCTTGCCCACCGACGTGCCGTTGGTGACCTCTCTCTCTTTTATAGATATCTGCACGGGCACTGCTCAGAGGAGTTTTCCTCCATGGTTCCCCCACCTGCTGCCCCCAACAGATCTACCAGGGGAACAGAGCGAATGCACCCTTTTACTGTCCAGGTCACCAGACTTAGAACATCTTGTTATGCCCGCTCTTTTGTCCCGAGGACTTCCAAGTTGTGGAATTCCTTGCCGGCACATGTTTTTCCTTCTCCTCCGAACCTCCAAACCTTCAAGTCCAGAATTAACAAGCTGCCTCTTTTCTCCTTGTCAACACCCACAGTACGATAATATTTAGGCTGTAAGCCCTCGTGGTGTGTTGTTCAAATTAAAAAAAAAAACTATAACGAAACGAATAATTCTTTTCCTTTCAATGAATTAGAACAAAGACAACATTTCTTACCAGAAGAATTAGATTATGACGTAACATATAATGAACAATCACCATTCGAATTATACGATGCACAGCATCAAAATTTTCCGATAGCAGGGAGCTCAAAAACAGAACCGTAATAGATATTAATAATTTTAACACAGTATCCCAGTTACCCTACGTAATAATAAAAGAACTACCCGGAAAAATACTGCTCGACTCCGGTAGTACTAAAAGCCTTTTAAACCCGTTCATAGCATATAAAAACTTTTATAATAAGATTTACGATCACCCGTTTTTGATAAAAAGTGCGCATGGTTATTCCAGCCGTAATAATCGAGCTAAAATAATTTTAAACTCACTAACGGACAGTGAACAAGAGTTTTGTCTATTTGATTTTAACAAAAATTTCATAGGTCTTATTGGAATTGACTTCCTGATAAAAAATCAAGCGAACATTGATTTTAAAAACCAGAGGCTCAATTTAAAAAATCGAAGCATTAAGATCAACTTCCCGTATACAAAGGATCAAGAAGACAAAATGGGTAGTAATAGTAGAGTAGCAATAACAATTGGATAAATAGGAGCATCAAAGCAAATGATGAAATGAATCACATTAACGTAAATAATACAAGAGACAGAAGCATTACCGCACGGGAACTAGGAAATCAACACCAACAATGAAAAGCTGACTACAGAAGTCTGCAACTAACGAATGAAACAGGAGAAATATTTACCCATAATAAATGTAAACGTGATCAAGTTTCATTAAACACATATGAATATCGTCGAAATAAAAATGTGAGTGATACGAGGACGATACAAAAAGATATAACGGATCAAATTCAAAATAAAGTGAATAGGATATTAAATAATTCTCCCCATCACCAGAATCATAATAGGAATTATACGGGGAGTGTACAAAAAAATATTACAGATCAAATTAGGATAAATCACTTAAATAACCAGGAGAAAGAAATTTTAATTGATTTATGTACAGAATTTCAAGATATTTTTGCAAAAGAAAATGAATCACTGACGCATACAAACGTCATTAAGCACAAAATTAGGCCAAAAGACCATATACCAATAAACACCAAACTATATAGATACCCATATATTCACAAAATACAAGTTAGAATACAAAAATTTTATTTTAACAATCAATTTCACCATCAGCAATATTGATGACACATTTTATCGAATATTTCCAACAACAATAAGGAACAAAAGAGGTATAATAAACGGACTAGGATCGATATTCAAATCAATAACTGGGAACTTAGATGCAGATGACGGCGACAGAATATATAAAGCTCTTGAAATTTTGAGGAAAGATCAAAATCAAGTACATCAACTTTTGAGTTCACAGACATCCCTAATGATAGATGCTATAACAGAGTTAAATAAAACGATAGACAACCTGAACCATAACCAAGAAGCCATAGTAGCGAGAATAAACGACTTAGAATATACAATAGACAGTCTAAAAAGCGACCAACTAACAAATTTTCATAGAGTAAAACATTTGGAATTACTCACTCAAATCAGTTATTTGTTAAATGTACTAAACATGAAATTAACAACAGAAAATGCAATTACTTTTTCAAAATTGAACACGTATCATACGTCAATACTGAAACCGAAATTGATATCAAAACAATTAGAAAATATTGAAAACCATATCTCAAAATCAAGATTAATAACAAAATCCGACATTTCACTTTACGAAAAAATATTTAACATAAAAACCGTTCAAATTGACTTTAAAATTATATTCCAAATATATATAATTATATATATATATATATATATAATTGTATGCATTACCAGTCCCTAAGAATCCGTATACCCTCAGAATGATTGTCCCTCGAACCAAGTACCTAATCCTTAGAAGCAAACACTACGCTTACAGAAACGAAAAGTGCAGGAATCTAGAAGACCAAACATACTTTTGTGAAAATTACAACCCGACAGCACTTAACGAAAACAACCCATGCGAAATTAAACTGATCAGCTTCCAGAAACCGATAAATAATTGCAAGCAAGAAATTGTCAAAATAACAAAATCAACAGTCTCTAAATATGGCAATACACAATACATAATAGTGGCACCCGAAGAAACGAAAATCAAACTTAGCTGCGAAGAAAATGAAGAAACCAAAATAATGAGCGGAACAAAACTGGCGACTCTGAAACCCAAATGCCAACTTATCATTAATAACGAAAGATTCAGTTCAGTACAAATGTCATCGGAAACACAACAATCGTTCAATCTCCCAAACATCGAATTGGTAACAAATAAAGCACACATATTCCCAGACAAATTACCAGAACTAAAATTAGAAAATGTCCAACTGCACGACTTGAATAATATCAAATCCCAGTTACAATCCATCAATGGCAGAATTCCAGGAACCATCGAATTGCCCATATACCACCCTAGTGTATGGACAATTATATTATACATTGTGATAATAATAACAATAATCACAATAACTTCAAGATACATCGAGCAGAAATCAAAAACGAAAACTGCTGACTCCAAACCAAATACTGGATTCCCGATGACTATTCGGAACGAACCATAGGCTTCGTTCTCTAAAGGACCGAGGAGATAACAATAGCCAACTCATACAATGTATATAAGACGTACAGATCCCGATTCAACACCCAAGGTCGCTGACGAATGGGTTAATTAATAGCAGCGCAATTAGAAGAATAGACTATTCATAGATGGGTAAACAACTATACTTTCAAATCAGCAACCAGCCACCTGCCAGGATCACCTTCAAGACTGCAACTTAGGTGGAAACCGCCTCTCGGTCCACGCCCCACCAGAGACTATATATGGAAGTTACCAGACCACGGACGGAAATTCCTACATTGTTATTGCTTGAGTCTCTTTTAATTTGTCATAATTTATATTTATCATTTTTTTATTATTATTCATAAGTATTTTATGCAACTATAATCAATAAATTCTTTTAAAAATTCAAGTGTGTTAACAAGAAAGTTAACTCGCGTCTATAGCATTGAGATGGGGTATCAGCATCATATAAAAGCAAGGGCATTTCATATGAAAAATCAGACGGAGCCTCCCTATTCTACCTGATTACATCTGTCTCAAATTCGCGCAAGTAAGCATTTATTACTGAGCCCGGTCTCTTATTGATTTTATTTTTACTGCCAGGTGAAAACACCAGGTATTTACATATGTCGTCATTACATTGCCCTTGTTTCGACAGTTCCTCGTCTCCCCACACCACGTCCCTGGTGCTGTGGAATCCACAATTTTGCAAATAAGCATTTATTACTGACCCCGTTCTATTATTGATTTTATTTTACAGCCAGGTGAAGAACACCAGGTCTTTACATTTGTCGCCATTACACACTAGTGTGTAGTAGTAGTAGCAGTGGTAGGGAGGCCAACGTCAAGCAAGGGCCCTTTTTGCCAACCCCAGCAACCCAGCAACCATGCTCTACTCTTCCTCGGTTCTGTCGCCAAACCGCCTCGACCTCGAGATGAAGGCCGTGACGGTCTTCAATTGGACGGTACTTACCTGATTCCTCTGCAGAGTCCTCGATCCGAACAATTCTGCGCGAAGACTCCCAAAGGCTCGCACTCACACAGGTAGTGGTAGGACGTTTTTTTATCCTCGCCGCATTCCTGGCAAATGGGATCCCTCTCTACGCCTATCAATGTGAGGTGTCTTCTAAGGGCGCAGTGGCCTGTCAGCACCCCAAGGATGCGGCGAAGCGTAGGTCGACTCCTTCCGAGTAGCCAGACAGCTTTATCTCTGTCCGGCCCTTCCACAAAGTCACTCGCCTGCCTGCAGTCACCTACCCCCAGTGCCTCTCCATTGCTTCCTCGGTCCACCTGTCTAAGCCGACAGAGACTGTCTTCCTACTTATGCCTATCGCAGGCTCCGGGCCACAGAACGGCCGCCGGAAACCGAGTCTTGCGAGATTATTCGCCACCTCATTCCCCGCTACGCTACAGTGTCCCGGAACCCACACCAGTTGCACCTCCTTTGTCCTGGCTAGTCCTCTGAGGGCGTCAGCGCACTCCTGAACCAGTGGTGACCTGATTCTGGCCGCGCAGACTGCCCTGAGGACCGCCTGGCTATCCGAGCAGATGTACACGCATTTCTCGGGACTCATCTTCACATCCTGTCTATTGGCCACAGACAGGATAGCGTACGCCTCTGTTTCGAATGCCGTGGTGTATGCCCCAAGAGCATAGCTCTCGCTCACCCCAGGCCCACGATGTATATTCCTGCCCCGGAGGATTGTTGGTCCTCCAGCCGTGATCCGTCGGTGAAACAGGCTTGCGGGCTGGAATGCAACCTCATTTTCCCTCCACTGATCCCTACTGGGGATCCTGAGGGTGTATGGCCTAGTCAACCTAATATCGTCCACGGCATCCCTCACCTTTATGGCGGAAATCGGAATTTCCTTTTCCACCTCCTTGGCGACTCTTGCATGCCCTATTACTGCTCCCTCTCCACACCAGTTACCCGAGTCCCGGATTCTAAGACGCGACACCATAGCCTCCCTTCTGATACAGATGGGAAGCGGTGGCAGCATCAACAGGACATCTAGCGCAGCTGAGGGTGTCGTCTTCATAGCGCCTGTGATACCCAGGATTGCCAGCCTTTGGAGTTTGGCCAGCTTCCTGCTGGTAGTTTGGTTCACATCACACCACCAGACCAACGTCCCATAGAGGAATCTCGGCCTGACGATCGCAGTGTAGATCCAATGAAGGATCCGAGGATTAAGTCACCAGGTCCTCCCTATCACACGACGCAGCTGCCAGAGGGTCGCAACTCCCTTCCTCACTACTTACACTAGTGTGTAAGTCTTTTATTTAAACATTTTAAACATAAGTGACCACAATTATAAGTATTATACTTTTGGTATACATCATGATTATACAATATAGTAGGGTTTTTAAGATAACACAACAGTTCAATTGGTGGCTTCAAGTTTCCATATGAGTCAAAGTACACAGCTGTATCACCGCGTTTTATAACTGCAACTCAATAACTGCCAGGCTCTTTGTTTGCTTATTCATGACGATTGATTCATTTTTACGTGGTCCAGCTGATGGTAAAGTATCTCGCATGTATACGGGTGCCGCCTATAGGATGTTTTAGGGACAACAAAGTAGGTGGAGTCTCACCTGGGCGCTGACTTGGCGGCGGCTGCACTGTGAACTACGCTTAACTACGAACTGAAAAGAAGGTGGTCAATATTTGTTTAAGCACACACTGCCGTGCCACCTCTGGAAGTGGTGTGGTCATACGCCTTTATAGATAGATGTTGGCCGGCACGAATGACTCGGCCGGATTAGTTGAGAGTGACCTACGTCAACAGCGCCGCGTAACAACTACGTAGTCGATTTCGGTGCGGCCCGTCATAGCAATAGACACCCATTTAAAGGGCAACACAAAATCCGAAACATGACTACAGGGGTAAGGTTACGTAAGCAATAACCGAAAAATAAAGTTAAAGACCACAGAAGAAGAAAAACGGACCGAAACTATCGTTCCGACGTTTGTCCTGTATACTGTACGACAAGATCTTAACCTATGTTCTTGTAAATCAACATTACCATGGACTTTTCGGAAACATTTGTTTTTGAACAACTCTGTTTAAATGTTTTAAATTTGTAGAACGTCCGAAGTTTTCGATAGGAATGTTGAAAGTGATTTAAAACACAAATCTGCTTCTTTATATAACACTTACCTCCTTCATTTCTCCATAATTCATTTAATTCATTGTTATGCGCGGTATCCCCGACCTAGAGGGTGGTTAATCTTCATGCCAAAATCAAATGTTCTGTTGGAAATGAATCAAGGACGAACCCCGCCCCAAGGAATATGCCCCCATTTTCGTCCAGTATCAAAGAAATGATACTTGAAAAATATTCTATGCGTATACTAGCTACGCATCAGAAATCCCACCGACAAACGAGACGCAAACAAACTCATCAAACAAGAACTAGCGATGTGAGCGAGTCTGACTTAAGACAGTTGCTGTTGGAAATAAAAGAGCACGCTTATATAGATGAACGCCAATCTGAAGGTGAAGACTTTGCAATAAATATATCGTTGAATTGTGTGCTGTATACTTGGCCGTACTGCTCCACCCCGTTCCTTGCTTTATCTTACACTCAGTACGCCTCAGACTTCTCTTTTACTAAGCCATTGTTTAAATATTTACCAGAAGCAGCAAAATATCACTACAGAAATTGATGAACCAATGGAGATATATATTTATGAAGTCTTAAAATGATTATAATAGATTTTGAAAGTTGCCACAGCAACCGAGCAGAAAAATACAACCAATGAGAGCGGTTGGTGGAAAGAGGAAGAAGTGGAACAATAAAATCTACTTAACAGCCAATGTAACATTAGTAAGCTCGGTCAAAGTCTAAACGTAAAAGATGGTTGGTGTAAACATGAAAGTTGATTGTGATTGTATCAACATGATGTGTCATATGAATGAAAACTACGGTCCTGATTTTAGAGAACATCGACCACCAAATGTGAGAGAAGTGAGAACCTATTTTGATAGCGACGACTGCATGAAATGGTCTGGCTTACCAACAACACCTCTACACAACGATCACCTAGTTGAAACATTACGAAAATCAAGACTGATATGGTTTGTTATAAACTTATCTTTCTGATTGATGAAGGCTCATACTAACTGATTTCCATCTGTGGACATCAAAGTACATTTTGATATTTATATCAACTGGTTCTCTCATATGTCTAACTGTATAATAATAACAAAGATGTTAATATACTTTTGTGTTAAGTGTAACAATTCATTGGAAAATAAATATCTCAAATATATCTGTAAAAGTAAAATATCTATCAGGAATTCATCGAGGAAATTTAGAGTTGCGGAATTGGAATTTGCAGAAGGCGTGAGTGGATTGATTTTGGAACGACTTTTGTGACTGGAGATGAACATTAATAAATGTTTTTTTAAATAAAACTAATAAATACATTTTACTTTTACAATGTTTTTATTTATTTATGTAACAAGTTTACAATTTAAGCAAATAATATCATACAATTTTTAATACCACTAATAAAATTTCTTTTATTAAATTTAACAGCGTGATACATACATATTGAATGTAGACAAGTTTCGGCAACCCTCATCGTTTTTCAAATTGATACGGTCCCCGCTACATTTTAAAAACACCTCTTTAATATACCTTTCGCGTAAACTATCTATCCGCTCTTCGATAATATGTTTTTCTATTATGTTGGGTAACTCTTCTAAAGTAACGTTACCGCAATCATAGTCCAAACACTTCTGTGTTCTTTGTAACAACTTGATATATTTAACTATATCTGCATTTAATAACCTAGCGTTTTCAGAGTCTTAAACATATAATGTGCAGATTGAGAACTATTATAATTTACTAATTCTTTGGGTGCCTTCTCTGTTGCAATATTCACAAGTCCTAATATAATCTTTAATTTCCTTTCTCATATTTGATGTCGCTTTTTAGTTTCATGAGAAAACATGATTTGGTCTCTATCTCTGATGCTGTTTTAAATTCTCTCAAATTGGCAATTTTTGCTTCAGAATTATTAGTTGTATTGGAATTTTTAATTTTTATGGGGTTTGTTTCCATACTACTCTGTTTATTTATTGCAAAATTTTGTTTATTATTAAAATTAGATGTTTCTATTTTAGGTTTTGTTTTGCTTATTATATGTTTTTTCGTATTTAACCCAGTTTTTCCCGTGTTATTGTACTGAGCTAACAGAGCTAGCTGTTCTTAAAAGTGAGTTTGAAGACAAATTGAAAAATTTAACTAATGATATAACTTCCCATGTGCTGGATGATATTGATATACCAAAGAATAAAGATCTAAGTGAGATACTGAATTAGCTGGATATAGCATATGAACCATCTGATACTAAAAAGCCTGGACGCAGCAAGTGCGTTATGGTAGTGAATTTTCATAGAAATGATCTGGCACAAATATTTATTATAACTTTTTTTTCTTGTAACATAGAAATCTAAATTTTGGTGTATAGTTTACTTTTTATATCGTAAACCTACCTACCAAATTTGGTTATCATAGATTTCTTATTTTTTAAGATAAAAATTTTTTTCAAATTAAAACTCAAAATTTTCCCGGAAAACCTCGTTTGATTTTTTTGATTAACGAACTTGTCAAAGTCATTTACAAAAGGAAGGTACATGCCAAATTTTATCAAAATCGGCCTATTATTCTTTGAGATAAAAAATTTTTTCGAATGAAAACTCAAAATGTTCCCGGAAAACCTCGTCCGATTTTCTTGACTAACAAACTTGTCAAAGCCATTTACAAAAGAAAGGTACATGCCAAATTTTAACAAAATCGGCCTATTATTTTTTAAGTTATCGGTGTGATACATACATACATACATATATATATATATATATATATATATATATATATATATATATATATATAGATATATATATATATATATATATATATATATATATATATATATATATATATATATATATATATATATATATATATATATATATATAAAAATTGAAACTGACCCCGGATATGGGTTCTAGGGGTCCTATATCGCGCTCATTTGAAAAAATTTTTTCAAAATTCAAAAGTCGAGATCTCCTCATTAGTGAATTTTTTCTAAGAAAATTCACTAAAAATTATTGATGAATTATATAAACCTGCAAGAATAGGCTTTAAACGTAGAGGTACAATAATCAAGGGTTTAAACGATTTGTGGTAGATTGATTTAGCTGAATACAGACGACTACAAAGAAACCTCTGCTTACAAGTACAATTTAGTGGTTATCAATTGTTTTTGAAAGTATGTGTGGACACGCCCTCTTAAATCTAAAAATGATGAAGATGTGACTAAAGCTATGGCTGATATTTAAGCCAATAGTATAGCACCGTCTAAAATCCTATCTTATCTTGGGTTAGTACTGTAAATTTAACGCATTAATGAAAAATACAACATTAATCACTGATAGTGAGTAATTATATTCCACTTATTCCACTTATGGTGGATAGAGTCATACGTATCTTGAAAGAGAATATATATAAAAATTTCAACTTGGTTTGTTCCTACAAGTGGCTTAATACACTACCTGACGTCACTGCTGCTTACAACTCTACTGTTCATCAAACAGCTGGTGACTTAATAAATAACAACATACGTTACATTAATTTTTGAGTCAGTGAGGCTTCTGGAATATATCAGTAATGACGAAAGTTCCGCAGAAATTGTTGACGAATACCAAACTTATGAGAGACTCATCTTTAAAAGTGAAACTGAAGTAAAAATGACTAAAACTCAGGATCAGTATTATGCATACTTAGGATTTAATCGATATAAACATTTTTAATGAAGTTAAAGTTTATTTTACTCTTGACATTAGTGATAGGTAAATAAACACACCATTCACCTGAACACATAATTTATTAAACTGTTAGCTAACTCAAACGTAAACTGTTTAATTGGGTGAACGCAGTCTGAAACAATTTTCAAATGCTAGTAGATTTCTGAAACGTTGCATACTAGTTTTCTAATGATGTTTCAAAATGGCATATATTTTTTTACGAAATTTTTTTGACAGTTCTGATATCAATTTAAATTTTGTTATTTGTTTCATGTGACAAAAATAACCCAATCATTTCAACTTTTAATTAATTTCGCACAGACGTTACTCAGGTTGTCTATTACAGGTAACCAACCGTAGACTTCACGCTTGTTTTTCTCTCTTGACATTTATGCATCCAGTATCCACCCTACCCTTGTTAACGTTGCTAGACACCAGACCTCCTTCCCTCCAGGTCGAGACTACTCACAAAACACCCCCTTGAAAACTAGAGAGGTGGCGGAAAACACTCGCTGGCATTGGTTCACCACGTCCCTAACTCTTGTTGTTTTAAAAACTTTTATATCCTGTCTTCATCCTTCTTTGACTTCGTTATTTCTACGACCCCTAGCCCCACAGTATTCCACAATCCTTTACTTCCCAGCACATGCTCCACCACATTATCTGCTGTTACATTTCTGCCAATCTTTTATACATTTTCTCTTATTTGCATACATCTTACGCACTCAAAAACAGTATGTTCTGGCGTAGTTATATCACCGCAATACGTACATTCTTATTTGTCGACTATTTTCGTTTTACTCAGGTAGACCTGAAACGTCCAAGACCTGACAGATGTTGGGTAAAATAGTAACCCACCTCCCCATGCTGTCTCGATATCCATGTCTGTATATGTGGAATGAGCCTCTTTGTCCACTGGGATGTTGACATTTCCTCTTCCCATTCTCGCTGCAACTTCAGCAATGTTTCGGTTTTTGCCTTCTTTTTTGCGGGTATTGTCATCAATGTCTTTTGTTTATTATGATTTTTTAAATATTGTTTCCAGTTGGTTTTAAATTGTGTTTTTTGTAAGGGGGGTGGGGGTGTGTGATTTTTTGTGTTGATTTCTACAAAGATGGTGACTTTATCTGAGTCTAGTTCATTGAGCATTTACGTCTCTTATATTTACATTATTTGAGATGCAGACCTCTAGTGTTGAAGGTGTGTTATCTAAGTAAGCAAAATTGCTGTATTAATTATTTGGATAGTGAAGTGTGTATGTATTGTGTAAAATACAGTTGTTTAGATTAAGGCCGTTACCTCCGTTTTAGACACAGTTCCAGTTAGTGTTTGGCATTAAAGTACCCTATTATGAGTGTTTTGTTTCGCGAGTTTTTTTTTTTTTTTTTTTTTTTCCCTCAGGGCTCGTCCGCGGCCTTGCCGCCCCGATAGCACCGCAACCCTTGGTTGATTGTGCATACCCCTAGTCTTACTCCACCCATTCCAAAATCACTGTGCCTTGAACTAGTCTGCACAGCGATTGGTAGGGTGAAGTTTTATATTGCTCTGTCTCCGGTCTAGAGTGACCGTAGATCAGTTGTCTTTTCCGGTCCAGAGCTATACACTCGCACAAGATGTGCTGGGCTGATTCCTCCCCCTCGCCGCAGAGTCTGCATGCGAGGTCCCCTTCGAACCGCCCCATTTTATGTAGGTGTTTCTTGACGGCCATGTGTCCCGTCAAGAGACCTGTTGTGTTTCTGAGCTGTCCTCTGCTAAGGTTTAGCAGCTCCACAGCTCTCTTTGAACTGGGTCCGTCAATTATTGACTTCCCATGTCTGAGCCCTGGACAGTCCGCCCAGTACACCTTGTGTTGGTTTCTGACCCAGGACTTAATGGCTCCCCTGGCAGTGCTCTTTGACACGCCCAGAGCCGGTTCTGGTCCCATAAATGGTTCTGCTGACCCCCTCTTTGCGAGACTGTCAGCTTCTTCATTGCCTTTGACCCCCGAGTGACCCGGCACCCAGATGAGGGTCACCTCATTCTGCCCAGCCAGGTCGCTCGTCTCGTCTCGGCACTCACTCACCAGCCAGGAATTTACCCGTGGGCTACTTAGTGCCTTAAGGGCTGCCTGGCTGTCTGTGGCTATGAGGATCCGCTTGTTGGTGTAGCCCCTCCTCTTGTTCTCCCGCACACAGTGCAGGATGGCGTACATCTCGGCCTGAAACACCGTTGCATGGGCTCCGAGGGAAATACTGTGACTTACCCTCGGTCCTTCCGAGTAAACACCTGCCCCCGTCCCACGCTCCCCGCCAGATCCGTCCGTGAACCAGACGAGCGCGTCCCGTGGTATGCCCGGTGTCTCCTCCCGCCATGCCCCGCGATCAGGGATTTCCACTGTGAAGTTGTTTTCCCTGCACATTCGCGGGCTCGCGAAGTCTGACCTCATTTCAAGCATGGGTTCCTTCACGATCTCCTGAATTTTGCAGTGGCCCCTGAAGCCTGGGTTGATCTTCAGTCTACCATTGCAGGCTAGTCTGTATAGTCCTAGCCTGGCCTCTCCCATAATAACGAAGTGTAGGGGGGGTAGATCCAGCAACACCTCCATGGCGGCTGTTGGGGTTGAAGACATGGCCCCTGTGATGCCTAGGCAAGCCATCCTTTGGATCTTGCCTAGTTTTTGTTTGGCACTGGATTGTGTCACCTTAGGCCACCAGACCAGTGCGGCATATGTTAACGATGGTCTGACCACCCTTGTGTACAGCCAGTGGGCCATACTAGGTCTTAGTCCCCACGTTTTTCCATATAGCCGCCTAGTGACGGCTAAGGTCATGACTGCCTTACGCAGTATTTTTCCAATGTGACCATTCCAGGTTAGCTTAGAGTCCAATACGACCCCAAGATATTTTACCTCCCTGGCCATTGGAACGCTCCTACCGTATAGAGTGAGAGTTCTGTGGCTTTCACACTTCCTCCTCCTCGTAAACGGCACGACGGTTGCTTTCTCGGGGCTCACCCCGAGCCCTTGATCAACCGTCCACCCTTCCACCACTTTCAGTGCAGTCTGCATACGCTCCCACACTGCCTGTGTGACCTTTCCTCGGACTATGATGACAATGTCGTCCGCATAGCCCTGTACCTCATACCCCCCTCCCGAGAGCCTCCCCAGCAGGCCGTCCACGACTAGACACCAGAGCAAGGGAGACAGAACGCTCCCCTGCGGACACCCCGCCGCGACCCCCGCCAGCAGAGTCCCTCCCGCGAGTGTGGTGAACACCGCCCTGTCCCTGAGCATGGAACCGATCCACCTGCAGCAGGTCTCCTCTATTCCACGCTCCCGGGCAGCTGCCAGAACCGATCCGAACGAGGTGTTGCTAAAGGCCCCCTCTATGTCTAGGAAGGCCCCCAGCGCCACCTCCTTGTTCTCCAGCGTATTCTCCAGTTTCAGCACCAGTTGGTGCAGTGCTGTTTCTGTTGAGAATCCTGCTCTGTATGCATATTGTCCGCAGTGTAGAGGATATGCTTCCAGTACACCGCCCCTAATGTGCCGGTCGAGCAGTTTTTCCACTGTTTTCAGCAAGAAGGACATGAGACTTATTGGCCTCAGGGACTTTGCCTGGTCTGTTGGACGCCCAGGTTTAGGAATAAATACAACCCTGGCCAGTCTCCATGCCCTCGGAATGTACCCCAGAGCCAGGCTGGCCCTCATAATGAGGGTAAGCACCGGCGCCAGTATATCTATCCCCTGTTGGAGCATGATGGGCATTATTCCATCAAATCCCGGCGATTTGTATGGCTTAAAGCTGTTAATGGCCCATCTGATTTTGCTCCAGGTAACCACCTCTTTAGCGACTGTCCAGTCTACTCTAGATGCCCGCCTATAAGGCGCCTCTATTTCTGAGTGTTCCCAGTCCGGAGGTGATTGGTTTATTATGTTACAGCCGGGGAAGTGCGTCTGGAGTAAAATTTCCATAGTTTCCTCCCCCGAGCTTGTAAAGCCTCCCGTGGGTGTTCTAAGGGAGCCTATGTTAGTCTGAGGGCCCTTAGACAGGATCTTGTGTAGTCGAGCACTCTCGGACGTGTTTTCCACTTCTTCGCAGTGCCTCCTCCACGACTCCTTCTTGGCGTCCCTCAGTCTTTTGTTATAGGTCGATAGGGCCTGTCTATATTCATCCCATGCTCCCGACCTTTTGGCCGCGTTAAACAGCTTACGAACCTGCGTCCTCCTTTGCCTGAGGTCCTCGTTCCACCATGGGACGTTCCTGGTGGACACCCTCATTTTCAGGGGGCAGTTGGCGTTATAGGCCGAGGTAATTGCGTCTCGCAATTGGACTGCTGCAATCTCGAGGTCTATTGAATCCCTTATGGCCCTCTCAACCCCCCGCAGTTCCACAGCTAGGTCTGCCCTGTAGGCTTCCCAGTCCGCCTTGCGGGGGTCCCGGTACCATACCGTTTCTCTTTCGACTTTGGCGATTTCAAACCGGATGTATCTTTCGCGAGTTTAGATCGTATTGTTATTATCGATCGTTGATATTAGGTGGGAGTACGTTTTTGTCGTAACAATTGATTACTGTGTGTTATGTTTTTGTATGGTGCGTGTTTCGAACAAGGCGTGTGTGATGGTATTAATTTTTGCTACCGGAAGATGCTGTTTACATTACATATGGGGTGTTACGGAGAATATCGGTATCGTAGTATCGTAGTTTTGGTGTTCTTCGTGTTAGTTGTGTTTCCTGTATGCAGATTAATCTGGTTGAATGTTTTCGGTTAATATTTCGAGTTCGGCACAGGCATTCCAAGATTAAATTTTACTGTTTTTAGGGATAAATTTTAGCGACTTGATGGATACTACTCAGTTTTTAAAGTTTGACATGGTAATGTCACGAAACATTATGAGGATTTGGCTCAGGTCGCATATGTTACTGAGGATTTTTGGTTCGTTGAGAAATGTACCAAATTGCCACATATGGGATGTTGGAGTATTTGTCTTAGGTTGGATATAGGTATCAGATTATGTGTGAGTTGTGTGTTTGACTTGGGAAAGGTGTGTTATATTTTATGTGTTATATTGATATGTTTTCACCAACTGATCCATATACTTGGTGTATACTGGGCACTTGCGGTAGTTATCTTGCAAGAAGACCCAGGCAGTTACATCACTGAACTTCAATATCACGTTCTTGCAGTCCTTGGTGTGGTGGTTCTTCATCCATCTTGATGTAGGTTTGCATTGACTTGTTCCATGACTAAAATTTTTGACAATTACGTGACTTGTTGTTTCTTCATTAGGGGTTCCCATTTTATTCTTATGCTGTAAAGGTCTTTTACCTTGCTTAATTCGTTGAGGTTTTAGGTTCTTCTGGTGGCCACTAAAAACGATTACGAGGTTCCGTTCTTACCTTTGAGTTTTATGCATGATTCTATAAGCGGCTTGGCCTTAGGCATGCCTCAACTTCGTCTGCTTGGGGTAAGGTGCTGCATTGTAGACTAACTTTCGTAATAGCATCATTATCGGGTTATGATAATAATTACACTACAGTAGACAAGGAAATCCCTGTCTACTGTGGTGTTATTACTGGAAAAAGCTGGTGGGATGCGAGGGAGTAGAGTTTGTGGGAGTCGAGTTGTTGGAATGGTAGATTTGTGGGTGGTGGTATTAGCCAACGTAGCCTTTGCATATGAAACCCAGGGCTTTTTGGTTTTCGTGGTTTTTCCTGATTTGGGGTAATTAAATAATTGGCGGTGTGCTCACGTTTGCAGTTACAGCAAAATCCAGGGACTGTATTGGCCCTTTTACATTTGGCGGTCTCGTGGTTTTGACCGCACTTTACACAGCAAAATTCGCCCTTGTAGGAAGTTAAGAATGACCAAACCTTTGGCAGCGATCGCATTGGTTTGGCACTGATTTTATGCGTAGTGACTATACTGTGATAATTAAATCGCAGACTGTTTACTAGGCGATAACGTCAGCTTCTTTCAGTTCCGCAATGATTAGCTGAATTTCGTTGTTATGAGCATTAGTACCAGCAATTTGAGAAGCCACTAAAAGTCTAAGTCGATCAACCTTATCATTTATGTCATCCCAATATACATATTTTGTTTGTTTGTTATTTTGTATCATCAAGTTGTTGGTGCTGATTTTTCTATTATTTACATTCTGAATCCTAGGTTCGGTCTATTGTTTTTCGTTAAGAGGTGTGTCGTAACTAAAACGGTGAGGAGTTGAGGACGTTCCGCTCATGGATTTTTCATTCGTTTTATTAGAGATCAATACTTTTCCGAGAAAGCGTTAGTTCGCCTATTGGGATCATATTTAACTTTATGAACACTGTTTGACTCTAGAATATCTCTATAGTGTTGAAGATTGTCATAAGTAAAGTCCTTAAGTCTTTTCATAAAAACTAATTTTAGCAAACCTTCTATTTGTGGATATCTCATTTTATCTAGTTAAATTTCATCATTAATGAAATCTAGGTGTTTGTATAAGTAATGCAAAGCATCATCATTGTTAGGAAGCAATAAAGAGGCACTCGGGGGCGGTTGGTGGCTGCAGGCAGGCGAGGGACTTTGGAGGGGCCGGACAGAGATAAAGCTGTCTGGCTACTCAGAAGGGGTCGACCTACGCTTCGCCGCATTCTTGGGGTGCTACAGACCACTGCGCCCTTAGAAGACACCTCACATTGATAGGCGTAGAGAGGGATCCCATTTGCCAGGAATGCGGCGAGGATGAGGAAACGTCCTACTACTAGCGTGTGCGAGGCTTTTGCGAGCAGAATTGTTCCTCGGATCGAGGACTCTGCAGAGGAATCAGGTAAGTACCGTCCAATTGAAGACCGCCACGGCCTTCATCTCGAGGTCGAGGCGGTTTGGCGACGGAACCGAGGAGCAGTAGAGCATGGTTGCTGGGTTGGCAAAAGGGGCCCATGGTGGCCTACTTTCTTGGCGTTGGCCTCCCCACCACTGCTAATACTACTACTAGTAGTTCTATCAGGTTTAAACATTAGTGTTTCTTTCGAATGTTTTCAGCAGGATTTGTTGTGTGCTGTACTAAAATTTTTTTCTTAATATTTTTCTCTTGTCCATCACGTCCATCTCGCTAAAGTTGTTTGTGTCAAACAAGTTGTTGGTTTCAAACAAGATGTTTGTTTCAAACAAGTCGATTGTTGGTCTGATGTAAACCACTTATTAGTTGGTTACTGTGCTAAGAGATATAAACTGTTTGGCGGTTTAAGGTATACTAGCTCCGAGTCGGTTGTCCGCCTACCTATCTATTGTTAGTTGTCACGACAGCTGTTTGACAGCCTTGTGTCTAACAATACAGCTGTTAGACAGATACTAGTTTGACAAAACAGCTGTTGGCAGCTGTTGGGCAGCTGTTAGACAGCTGTTTGTCTTAATACCGTATAGCTATGTAATATTTTCAAAGAGCATATAAGAGAGCTTTACAGCAATTCGTTAATACGTTTAACTAGAAATTACCCCAATTTGGTTGGCTCAGCAAAAGCAGATAAAGCATTAATGTTTAACATTTACTACATTTTCACCCCAATGATGTTATACAACAGCAATTACTAAAGTCGATTACTATGGATAAAAAGGTTCTTATACCATATAGAGAATGAGAAATGTATGAATTTACCGATTCTCAATAATTCAGCTAAAGGCTCGTGGTCAATTAAGACTTCCTCAAACACTGAACAACCTAGATTTTTTATTATGAGATTTCAAACGGTTCGATACAACAACGTTAGAAAATACATTCCAGATATAAGACTTCACTTAAATTCTAAACAAATCCCCACAGAAGGTATGAATTTGAACTTTAACCAAATAAATTAAATCGAATGTTTGTATGAGGGTAGAGAACCTAAACCTACCTCGGATTAGAAGTCCTACACAAAATATTCCATGCTTGTATTTGATTGCTCCAGGTACAGCCAGTGGATATCAAATTGGAAATAAAAAATACTAACAACTTTCTCGATCACACGGAATGTTTAGGCTTGTGTGTGAGAGAATAGGCACCCAGAGAAATAAAAATTTATAATGGTTATCAATCTGCACATTATATGTTCAAGACACCGAAAACGTTAAGTTTATTGAGTGCAGATATAGTTAAACAAATCAAGTTTCTACAAGGAACACAGCAGTGTATGGATTATGATTGTGGTACCGTTATTTTAGAGGCATTACCCAACATAATAGGAAAAAACATATTATCGAAGAGCAGGTAGATAGAGGTTACGTCAAAGGTGTTATTGAAATGTGGTTACGGCGAGGATGTTATCAATTTGAAAAACGATGAAGGTTGCTGAAGCTGGTAGCAGACACTCCATATGTATGTATCACGCTGATAAATTCAATAAAAGAAAATGTATTTGTGGTATTAGAAATTGTATGCTATAATTTGCTTAAATGGTAAACTTGTCACCTAAATAAAACAGACGTTGTAAAAGGAATTTTTTTTAAATTTACTACAGTTTTGTTTTAAAATAGCTTTATTAATATTTATCTTTAGCCATAAAACACGTTCCAACATCAAACCACTCACGCCTTCCGCAAACTCCAATTCTGCAACTCTAAATTTCCTCGATGAATTCCTGAGAGGTATTTTCATAATTACTTGACACTGTAACATTTTTGTTTTTAGTATTGAATGATTTCATTTATGTTCTTTCTTTATTTCTAAACATATACAAACCAAACAATGCCAAGTGATTTGAATTGCATCATGTTTAGCTGAAACAGCTTCAATAAGCTGAAACAATATATTTTTCATTGTTTCCACGGAGTTCTTCTATGTTACTGCCTGTCGGACTAATATAGTAAGTAGTCATTCTATTTTGAAAGCTTGATTCAGGATAGGCACTTCTTCAACATCCCACGATTCACATACTTTTAATTTGTGGCTTCACTGCGCAGATATCCATAGAACACTGCTTTTCACTTGTAACGAGCACGACTCTCAATACCTCATATGATCTTCTTTGCTGACATCTTGTCACAATGAAGGGGTCTTTAACCACTAAAATAAAAAGCAAACAATTTCCTTTATATAAATTTATTAACAGATATATTTGAGATAATTATTTTCCAATGAACTGCTACAGTTTACACAAAAGAATATTAACATAAATACAGTTAGACATATAAGAGAATCAGTTGATATAAATATCGAAAAGGACTTTGATCTGCACAGATGAGAATCAGTTAGTAGGAGCCTTCACCAGTAAGGTGTCTCACTGTGGGACCATTATCAAACAGAAACATAAGTTTATAACGAACAATATCAGCCTTGATCTTGGTCATGTTGTAAGTAGAAGTTTCAACTAGGTAATCGTTGTGTAGAAGTGTTCATGGTAAGCATGCAGTCGTCGTTATCGAAATAGGTTCTCATGTCTTTCACATTTGGTCGTTTGTGGACATAAATTATATTTTGACATAGGGCTACCAAGATGATGAAACGTTTTTAAGAGGAGGAGCCACTGTTGAGTTTACTGATATCTGTCAGCACTTTGTTTTGGACGTAGTGTAAACACCCGGACATGTAATATTTAAATGCGTGTGGTGTTGAGTAGAGTTCTTATAACTTGGATACTTTGTGCTATACCAACATCGAAAATACTTAGATGACTGGACGGCAACCCTACGCATACAGTTTATGAGTTTACTCCTATGGTAGATCCAGGTTATGCAGTTGATATAACACCATATAGTAATTCAGTACCTGTGACGTTTCAATGTGAGGAGAACATTATGATATTGGAAATGAGACAGAGACCACCATATTATGTTGATTATAAATACTAGTAATCAAGCCGCTCCAGCTTCAGTATCTTCGGTACCTGCATCGATGACGATTCTATCTTGGGAGCACATGCAGTATCTAGATTAATTGGGTTACGATGTTAAGAAAACTACACATATTCGCAGACCTTGTGTACGACGATGCCCAACGGTGCCTTTGGAGGGGTACAAATTATTCTTTAGAACCAAATGTTTACCAAATGTAAGTTATGACATTCGGTGCAACGTGTTCATCTTGTGTAAATTTGTTAAAAATTTAAATGTAGAAACTTCTACAGAGTACAGAGATTTATTACCAGATGTTATAAATAATTTTTACGTAGATGACTATCTTGATAGTTGTGATTCCGAAGAAACTACTCTTGAAAAAAATTAAGATAATTATAGAAGTAAATCGTCTGGGAGGATTTGAAGTAGTTGGTTGGTTATCAAATTCAAAAAAGGTGACTTAAAAGTATGCAGTAAAAAATCAACAAGTAAAAGATTTGAATAAATCCGAAGCTGAGCGCATTTTGGGTGGAATACAAAATTAGACTCGTTTACCTTTAAACTAATATTTCATAAAATTCCACCCGACTTGTTGCAAAATAAGTTAGTTCCCACTAAAAGGGAAGTTTTAAAGATAGCAATGTCAATTTTCGATCCACTTGGATTCTTAGTGTATTAGACAATTCGTGCCAGAATTATTTTACAAAATATTTGGAGAACGGGAATTGGCTGGGATGACCATATACCGCTTAGTATAAATCAAGAATGGAAAACTTGGCTAGATAGTCTTAGAAAAATAACAACGATTCAGATTCCACGAAAATATGCTGAAAAGCTTCTGTTAGCAGAAGAATTAGAGATTCGTGTCTTTTGTGATGCAAGTGAAGTAGCATACTGTTGTGTCTGCTACTTGAGAGGGTAGCTCCACTTAAACCAATTTCAATACCAAGAATGGAGTTACAAGCAGCTCTGATAGGTAGCAGACTAGTATGGTAAGGACAGAAATAAATTTAAGTGTTGTCAAAATTTATCTATGGACAGACTAACAAACTGTTTTGGAAAATTCGCAAGCTTTACCTGATTATGCAGTTACTATGAGAGCTACTAGTCTTCACAGAAAAGAGAACGATCCTCAAGAAGACATTTTAAGAAACAGTTCTCCCAAATATCAACAAATAGTAATACCAATTCTAGGAAAATAAGCGGGCGCAATGTCACTTCCTACTTTCATAACTTCGGGTTATGGTATAATGATGCATAATAAGACTCTGAAAGAGTATGTGCACTGGGATGATATAAACGTGTTGACTGCGGCTTCTCAAGCCGCTGGTAATACCACACACAACAACGAAATTAAACCGATTAGCTTGACACGACAGCTGTTGGGCAGCTGTTGGACAGCTGTTAGACAGCGGTTTCTCCTGATACTGTACACCTATGTATTATTTTCTAAGACTATATAAGAGAGCTTTTGGCAATGCGTAATTACCGATAGCTAGAAATTGCTCCAATTTGGTTGCCGCAGCAGATGCTGATAAACTTTAATGTTTAAAATTGAATGCATGGTACTACATATTTACCGCAACGATGTTATACAACAGCAATTATTAAAGTCGATTTCTATGGATAAAGCGGTTCTTAATATAGATAATGGGAAATGTATGTATTACCGAATCTCAATAATTCAACTAAATGCTTGTGGTCCATTAAGACTTTCTCAAACACTAACCGAACTATATTTGGTATTGTAAGATTTGAAACGGATCGATACAATAACATTAGAAAATACATTCAAGATTCAAGACTTAACTTAAATTATAAGCACATCCCCACAGAAGGTATGAATCGGAACTTTAACCAAGTAAGTTACATCGAGCGTTCGTATGTTGGTAGAGAACCAACACCTATTTTGAATTACAACGCTTTTATAAAATATCCCATGTTTGTATTTGATAGCTCCAGATACAGCGATTCCATAAAACCAGCTCCGGTGGATTTCAAATTGGAAATAAAAAATACTAACAACTTTCTCGATCAGACGAAATGTTATTGTGTAATTCACCTGAGAGCGACGTCCAGTACGCCCCAGTCTCCAACATCGTGCGTTATATAATGTAAATCTTCATTGCCATACATAGTTATTAGATGAGGTTTATCATGGTAGATACACAAAGCTGCTGTGTAACAGAGTAAGCACCCAAAGAATTAGTAATTTATAATAATTATCAATCTGCACACTATATGTTTAAGACACCGAAACCGCTAGGTTATTAAATGCAGATTTAGTTAAATATATAAAGTTGCTACAAAGAACACAGAAGTGTTTGGATTAGGATTGTGGTAACCTTACTTTAGAAGAATTACCCAACATAATAGAAAAATATGTTTTTATCGAAGATGGAGTTTACGCAAAAGGTGTTATCAAGAATAGGTATATTAATGAGGTGTTACTGAGATGTGATTACAGCGGGGATGTTATCAATTTGGAAAAAGATGACGATTGGCAAAATTGTAGCATATATGTGTATGTATCACGCTGTTAAATTTGATAAAAAAAAATGTATTTGTGGTATTGTATGCAATAGGATAAATAATAATTTACTTAAATTGTAAACTAGTTACATAAATAAAAGAACCATTGTAAAAGTAAATGTTCTTATTACTTTTGTTTTAAAATATATTTCCAGTCCAGTCATCTACATTTACAAAAGACATCAATCCACTCCAGCCTTCTGCAAACTTCAATTCTGCAACTCTAAATTTCCTCTCGATGTATTCCTGATAGATATTTTCATAATTAGTAGATTGTAACATTTTTTTATTGAATGATTACATTTGTTTTCTTTCTTTATTTTAACACATTTAGTGGTCGATGTTATCTAAAATTGTTGTTTTGATTCACATGACACATCATGTTGATACAATCACATTCAACTTTCATGTTTACACCAACTATCTTTTACGTTTAGACTTTGACCGAGCTTACCGATGTTACATTGGCTGTTAAGTAGATTCTGTTGTTCCACTTTTTTCCACCAGCCGCTCTCACTGGTTGTATTTTTCTGCTGTGTCGGTTTGCTGTGTCAACTTTCAAAATCTCTTATGATCATTTTAATACTCCATAAATTTATATCTCCATTGGTTCATCTATTTCTGTGGTGATATTTTGCTACTTCTGGTAAATATTTAAAGAATGGCTTCCTTAAAGAGAACACTGAGTGTAAGATAAAGCAAATAACTGGGTGGAGCAGTAGCCGGTCAATGTATACAGCACACAATTCATCTATATTTTTGCTGTACCAGTCTTCACCTTCGGATTGGCGTTCATCTATATAAGCGTGCTCTTTTATTTCCAACAGCAATTGTCTCAAGTCAGACTCGCGCACTTCGTTAGTTCTTGTTTGATGAGTTTGTTTGCTTAACGTTTGTCGGTGGGGTTTCTGATGCGTAGAGCTAGTATACGCATTCAATTTTTTTCAAGTATAATTTCTTTGATACTGGACGGAAATGGGGGCAGATTCCTTGGGGTGGGGTTCGTCCTTCATGCATGTCCACAGAACATTGGATTTTGGACTGTAGATTAACCACCTCTCTAGGCCTGGAATGCCGCGGATAACCGGAATATTGTGGCTTCTTAGGCAGGTGATAATAACGCGCATAACATTGAAATTAAATGAATTATTGAAGAACTGAAGGAGGTAAGTGTTATATAAAGAAGCAGATTTGTCTTGTTAATCACTTTTAACATGCCAAACGAAAAACTCAGAAGTTCTACAAATTTAAAACATCTAAACAGAGTTGTTCAAAGACAAATGTTTCCGAAAAGTCCATGGTGATGTTGATTTATAAGAAAATAGGTTAAGTAAGAACCTATTGAACCTTCAGATTGTGTGATTAAAAAAAATCGAGTATTGAAAAATTTCATTAAGCCTACAAATCATGTTCTTTTAACTAGTGTTACGTAAACATCAATTACTCTCGAAAAGTATATCAAGGAGTAGATACACATCAAATAGCGTATACTCGTAACGCAAATACAAAAACACTTTTGCTGACTTGGATTTTGTTGATACTACAATATCTAAAGTCAAAAAAGACTATACAGATCTGCCATTCTTAAAACTCGAGGCCAATATGAAATAAACGTTTGCTAATAAAGGCGATTTAAATTAAAAGATGTAATCAGTATTTCCTCCGAAGATTCTCAGGTAAACTTGATACTTCTCAGTGCAGCTGTTATTACCAACATTGTTGCAAGTAAATGAGCACCAGTGAAGTTACTTAGTGAGATGAATGATGCTATAGGCCAATAGTACTCATTATTACCATCCCTATTTCAGATTAGATGTACGTATATTTTAATTTACAAGCACGATTTGGTTCTTTAAAGTTACAAGTAGCTCCTGATCAAAAAAAGAAACTAATCAAACTAGGGCATCATGCAGTGGATGTCGGGTTAACAGATAGTATCATCTCTTTATTCAGGTTATCTGAAAAATTTACTCATTCGTAATTTGTAACTACCTTTGTGTCACAAAATAAATTGGATGGCAATTTTCAACATGATATTATACAAGATGTGCATGTTCAAAACAAATCTCATTTCATAATTCCAATATTTGTCAGAATAGAAGACGGCTCGATTGATGTTATTGGAGTTTCCACAGAAAACAGAAGGAAAGAAGTCATAAAGAACTAAATGCCTGGAAGGCGCAATAAAAAAATTATGACGTGATGGACAGGAAAAAAATATTAAGAAAAATATTTTAGTACAGCACACAACAAATCTTGCTGAAAACATTCGAAAGAAACACTTACTGCTTAAACCTGATTGAACTGACAATGATGAAGCTTTTTATTACCTATACAATACAAACACCTAGACTTCAATAATGATGAACTTTAACTAGATAAAGTGAAATATCCACAAATAGAAGGCTTGCTAAAATTAGTTTTTATGTAAAGCTTAAGGCATATACATATAACAATCTTCAATACTATAGAGATATTCTAGAGTCAAACAGTGCTCATAAAGTTAAATACGATCCCAATGGGCGAACTAGAGCTTCCTCGAAAAAGTATCGACCTCTAATAAAACGAATGAAAAATCCTTGAGCAGAACGTCCTCAACTCCTCACCGTTTTGGTTACGACAAACCTCTTAACGAAAAATAAGAGACCGAACCAAGAATTCACAATGTAAATAATAGAAAAATCAGCACCAACAACTAGATGATACAAAATAACAAACAAACAAAATATCTATATCTATATTGGGATGACATAAATGAGATGGTTGATCGACTTAGACTTTTAGTGGCTTCTCAAGTTGTTGGTAATAATGCTCATAACGAAATTCAGTTAATCATTGCAGAACTGAAAGAAGCTGATGTTATCGCCTAGTAAATATACTATATACCATAAATGCCTGCCTATTGCTTAGTATAAAAATGTCAATCCATCAAATATATTTAATACTTTAATTAATACTTTAATTATACCAAATGAAGTCAAAGTCATAGTACCCGGTACTCAAAATATCATCAAAAGTAAATGTGAACCTAGTAAATGACACAAACTAGGTGGTTTAGTTGTAGATAAGCTAGGAACCTAAAATACTAAAATAATGAGGAACAGGTGCACTTGGAGAACTCAAATGACTATAATATATTTAAAAAAACCTGACTTACACTAACCAAGTTACCGTCGTCAGAGGATATATAATTTTAAATACCTTACATCGACAACTCTGCTTATATTCTTGTGCAGGTGGTCGGTCACTAACGATTAAGGCTGGTTCAACCACACAAAAATTAACATATTTCGATCGGCGGAAATACCTAAATTATTGCATTATCTAACGAACGTACTACTGCCGCTCTTTCTTGTAATAAGACCCACCTTTCGGTGCTCCTTTCGGACAAAAAATATTAATGCAAAGCCCATCTACAATATCTGGATTTAGGAAGGATAAAGGAATTTCTAAAGTTCTTTCAAAGCAGGAAAGTGAAGACGTTGTGAAAAGTGAAATTAATTAATGCATTTGCTAACAGGCCTGTAAAAATAACGCTGAACTTTATACAATATTATCCATCTTACTTGACTATAATTTTCGAAAACGTTTAGTCTCTAAAGGCACATATTATTGTAGATAAGTGCTATTTAAAAGCATCGATTACACTACTTGTTGAATCTTCGACAACTCAGCAGAATGATATTCAGATACCTGGCTATGTTAGAATTTACATATCTGATGTAATTGCATGGTGCTGCGATATATCATTTCTAATGTATACATTAGAAATGATTTAAAAACAGATGAATTTAAAGACTGAAGAATCTGAAGACAAATGCGAAACTTTGGATTTGGGTGGTATACAAACCACCATCTACCCTCTCCACGCAGTTAAAGACAAATTCCACCACATGTATATAGATATATATGTATTTTTGCATCTTCACCCAGAGTGTTTCACCTGGCTATACCGTACTGATGATGGCTAATAAACTTGAAACACGTGTCTCCTTGTGGATTTGTCCTTAACCCTTCTTCTTGTATAGTACAGAAATGGTGTGTTATAAATCAAAGGATTAAACTATAAAAGTATATACATATATAAATAATATATTGCGTTACCTATGTTATTGTGAAGTAGCTGTACATATTAATATATTTCTCACTGTGACCAATTTCTGACCGAAGTATCGGGTATGAAATAATCTACAGATGCTGTCGTAGTTTTCTCGTTGCTGCGCTTATGATTTGATCAATGTGTGCCGGTGAAAGAAAGTCGTAAATGTTAGCTTGAATGTTTTAGCAAGCTTCTATAATGATGAGTAAGTTCATCTAGATATCGATCAGCTATCTGATAAACACTCAATATGTGAATCTTTAATGAATTCTTATCTACTGCTTTGTACGTGGGCTTTATGTTGTTGATGGCTTCCACCTTCGTTCAATTTTGACTCTAACTATTCTCATATTTGAAAAAGAGAATTTGTCTTACATCTTTGCATAGGTCTCATCTAAATTTCGATGTCTGTCTAATCTCTGATGCTGTTTTTAATTCTCTCAAATTGGGTATTTTTGCTTCAGAATTATTAGTTGTATTGGAATTTTTAATTTTTATGGGGTTTGTTTCCATACTGCTCTGTTTATTTATTGCAAAATTTTGTTTATTATTAAAATTAGATGTTTCTACTTTAGGTTTTATTTTGCTTATTATATGTTTTTTCGTATTTAACCCAGTTTTTCCCGTGTTATTGTACTGAGCTAACAGAGCTAGCTGTTCTTAAAAGTGAGTTTGAAGACAAATTGAAAAATTTAACTAATGATATAACTTCCCATGTGCTGGATGATATTGATATACCAACTAACCATCTTAGTGAGATACTGAATCAGCTGGATATAGCATATGAACCATCTGATACTAAAAAGCAAATTATTGATGAATTATATAAACCTGCAAGAATAAGCTTTAAACGTAGAGGTACAATAATCAAAGGTTTAAACGATTTGTGGTAGATTGTGGTAGATTAAAAAGGGGGAATTTAAAAAGAAAAGTCGATAAGCATGCAAGGGGCTAAGTATTCAAATCAAAATAAATAAAAATAAACACCTTAATGCATGATAATATAAAAAAAATATCATATAAAATATATATTTGAAATCAAAGCGTGCAACTTACATAAAAAACGTTGTGGCTAATGGACCTGGTTTCCGAGGCCATGAGGATACAACACACACACACACACACATAAAAAACGTTTATTTTCCAAAGACTATACATTCAAAATTAAAATATTATATTTAATAAAGCAGTAGACGAGATCACTGAAGCTAATTAAAATAAAAGATCAGCATTCCGTGGCTGAATCACGTCTCCATTTTGATAGGTACGTTAAACGCAGCAAACAAATCATCAGAGTGATTAACTTTGGTACTATAACAATAAAAGTCAATTAATTTAGGAAGCAAATAGGATAAAATGTGTGGAAAATACGAACACAACATGATTAGAATGATATGAAGGTATAGCAATCAGAAATTATTGACATATTATAGATTACCTGTTATTTTGAGGTGCGATCCAGTACAATTATAAGGTAATAAGGAAAACTTCTTTCCACAGCAATTTTCATGATCAAAATTGACTGAAACTATAAATAGTAACTATATATATATATATATATATATATATATATATATATATATATATATATATATATATATATATATATATATATATATATATATATATATATATATATATATATATATATATATATATATATATATATATATATATATATATATATATATTGTGGACCATATTAGTGTCACGTCCATATAATTTGCAAATTGATAGTGCATGTCATTTCAAAATTTACATAATATGGCATTTCGGAATTTCCACAAAATTTTGATAATACCTGTAATATCAAAACAGATTTAATAATTTGAAAGCATTTGGTTGATTATATCATTATGAATCTCGAGAGTAACATAGTAGCAACGAAAATAAGGGAAAATGAAAGAAAAATGCAACTTTTAATTATTGTCGAACATCATGTTACGAGAGGACAGCTTATGTATAATATTAGATATTATTTGTTGTTGTTTATTGTTTAATAGTGTATTAAACTGTATTTTTGATTACTGTATATATTTATAATTGTAGGTAAGTAGATTATTAAAAACAATTTTAGACTGGAAATTGAAATGTCAACAGATAAAAGAATTACAAATTTCATGTATAGATTATAAGATTATTACTGAACCAAATCACATGTAAAATAGCTCTATCTAATCAGGAAATTGTCTAGAATAAGTTTTTCATTATATAATTTGTGTATTATAAAGATAGCGGTCCGTAATTTTAATATTTATGACAATTGTCAATTTTGCAAAATGGCAACTTTGCCATTAAAATTAAGAACATACGGTATAATGAAACCACATGTATGGGGTATCAAAATACGCAGTTTTAAACAAGCTTTCTTTTAAAGTATAGCATGTTTGGCTAGCTGTAATATAAAAAAAGTCCTAAATAAGCAGGTGTAAAATTAACATGGCGTAAGGACGCTAATTCAATTTTTTTTTCTGTTTTTATATAAAGGAAATGTCGATTTATTTAATCGAGGCAGTTGAATTTAAGTAGCCAAAGAGAGCACATCAGAATTTTAATTGATTTCCAGCATTTATTCTCAACAATTTTAGGTTATATTTTTAAAGGAAAATAATTAAATAAGGTTGACAAGTTTCAACTTACCTGTTTATTTTTGTGATCTTATTATTATAAATAATTATATTGGAACAAATATTATTCAATCAATTAATGGAAACTGGAGAATATATGGTAAATAAAAAAAATTTTGTTGGCATTTTATAAGTAAATATTAAATAAAAAACCAAACTGTCAACTGTCATTAGACTAGGCAAGGGATTCTTTGAGTGAATTTTCTTTAAAAAAAATCACTTATGAGGAGATCATATATATATATATATATATATATATATATATATATATATATATATATATATATATATATATATATATATATATATATATATATATATATATATATATATATATATATATATATATATATATATATATATATATATATATATTATCCTCAAAACGTCAAAATCGCGATTTTAAACGTCAAAATTGGTGAGTACCTTCCTTTTGCTAGTGGCTCGAATAAGTTCGTTAGCCAGGAAAATTCGCCGAGGTTTTCCCGGAAATTTTTATGTTTTTTTTCGAAAAAAAATTATATCTCCAAAATTAACAAAGTAAGGGCAACCAAATTTCACACGCGGGTTTATATCATTATAGGCAAGTTACCTATCAAAATTTAGCTCCGTAGGTTAAAGGACAAAAAGTTACAGGCATTCAAAGAAAAATACATTTGGCTTTTCCTCAAAACGTCAAAATCGCGATTTTAAACGTCAAAATTGGTAATATTTAGGCAATGAACCTGACACTAATATGAGCTATGGAAGGAAAATGTCTCAAGAATAATGTTTTACAAAGCCCGAAGTCTTAGTTTCAATTGTCATTGTCCTTCATTATACTAAAATATTTCCAGAAAATTTATTTCAAATAGACCCTTTCTCTGATGTTTTGGCTGTCGGTTTAGTTAAGTTGATGCTTTCGCTGTAGGTTTAGTGAAGTTTATGGTTTAACGGTCTATAATTTGTAGCTAATTTTAGTAGAACAAATTCGTTACTGCATTTTAGCATATTTTATCGAAATATGATGCATGTTTGGAAGAAAAAATCTGGACACAGTAAGTGGGTTTTGGTAGCAAATTTTTATTAAATTCACTAGTAGCTGAACTAAGATTAAATAACAAATTGTTGATGGATAGAATTTCTACTCTTGAAGAGAAACTTAAAGGTGAAAACTGTAAGTTGCTTAATGCATATGAAGTAATAGATCAACTAAAAATAGTAAAGGAAAATAATTCACAAGAAGATAAAAACAAAGCTTCAGATATCAAGAAACCTGAAGTTAAAAAAACAAAAGATAAGACTAAAAATGATATGATAAATTCTGTACAGTCCCGCACAGATAATAATTTATCTCTTGAATACAAACAAAATCATGTAAATAAACAAATAACTAACACATACGCCAATAAAGCTGGTAAAATATCGAGTGAAAGTCTTGAATCTGAAGAGGGATTTACCACAGTGATTAGAAAACGTAACACTAGCAAAGTTTTTTTCAAGAAAGGTGAAGCTAAGCTAAATGAAAACACAGGTGAAAATGAACGGAATAAAAAAGTGTTTATTAAAGCTGCAGCATTATACAATCATCTTCATGTGTATGGCTTGACAAATCCACAACTACTGAGGATTTGAAAGTATATTTGGAAGATAACGGCTTTACTAACGTTAAGTGTGAAAAGCTTAAGTCTAGAAGGCCGGATGAATATTCGTCTTTTAAGGTATCAGTTCTTGATGGTGACTTTCAACCGCTGAATTCTCCAAACCTATGGCCAGTGGGAGTTAAATACAATCGTTTTTTATATCGTCTGACAAAACCACCCACCACAGAAGCAGCTGTATGAAACAAAATAACTCACATACAAGTACTAGTCACTCTTTACACAAAAATAAAATTGTAAGTATCTTACATCAAAATGTTTGTTCACTTGGCAATTGTGTAGATTAGAGAATTGCAGAGCTTACTGTACACATATGATGGTTGTAGTGTCATAGGACTTACAGAACACTGGAAAAACGAATACCAATTACAGTTAATCAATTTCAGGAATTTTAATCTCATATCCAGTCTTTGCAGAGAATATGGACATCATAGTGGTGTAGCGTTGTATGTGAATAAAATATTTAAGGCAAACGTTAGAAGTGAAATAAATCAACTCTCAAAGCTGGGTGAATTTGAATGTGCAGTTGCCAATGTTGGCATTGATAACAACAACTATCTGATAATAACAACATACTGTCCTTCTGGTGCCAATGTAGGAATATTTTTTGAACAGATGGAAATCCTGTTATCTGCCATTGGAAATCATAGCAAAGGGAAAATAATTATGGGTGATTCTAACGTTGACCTTATATCAGAAACAAACAATAAATACAGGTTACTTGAGTTAATGTTATCTTTTAACTTGTTGCCTACAATATTAATACCAACAAGAGTTACAGATAATTCTGAATCATGTATTGACAACATCTTCAGTAATATCGAATGCAGTTCAGTAGATGTAATTGAAACATACATCTCTGATCACAGGGCCCAAGTGATGTATATTGAACTTTTTCAGTTGCTAGCGATGTTTTAATAAAAAGATCATTTAGTGAAGTTAATATTATAACTTTTCTAGACAAACTTGGAGAACTAGAGTGGTTGAAATAATTGATAGGAATGATGACATTCATAATGTTAACGTGAAGTGGGACCAATTTGCAGAAAAATTCATATGGTTGTTCAATGAATGTTTCCCTTTAAAACCACAGAAGTCAGATAAAAGAGTAAAGCTTAATTACACAACAAATGATGATGTAAGAGCTTTCAAAAATTACCTCGATACTCTGCTTGTTCTAAGTCAACACAATACTGAATGAAAATCAACTTACAAAAAAGCAAGAAAAGAATATGACATGCTACTCAAGAGAGTAAGAGCCAATAACTACTCATCTGCAATTAACAACTCAACCAACATGTCGAGGGCAACATGGAATGTAGTACATGACATCATTGGATAAAATGTAAGAGCGAAAAACCAGCTACCAGATGGAGATCCAGAATTGCTATTGGAGGAATTCAATGATTACTTTCTGAATGCCGCAAAAAGCCTCACTTTAAACCTGAAGGAAAAATACAGAAATCATCATTCGCGTGTGACAGTATTTAAAATAAAGCTGTGTTGTTATTATTATCTAAAATTCATAAAATTATTTTCCTCTTTCTACTAAAGACTTTTCTGTTTTGTCTTTTTGCAACTTTTATTTTAAGGTCATTCAAGTTTTTTAATGTAATTATTTATATATTTATTCTAATCTTATTAAATTTTGCAGGATAAGGATATAGTGGACAAAGAGAACATATACAAAGAGAGCATTGATGCTTCATCAGATGTCAAACCAGATATTGAGAAACCCCCCAAAGACAATGGTAATGACTTTAACATTGACTTCATCAGCTGCTGAAAATATAATGGAAGTTCTTCGTGATTTGGCAAATATTTTGCACATACCCCCACCAACTAGTTACCAGATTGTCGACAGAACAACAAGCCCTCCCAATGATAAATATGGAATGTACAAAGGAAAAGGGAAAGAAAAAGGTACCTTCATGTGTATTTACTTTTTGTTATATCTTATCGTTTACAATAGCTTGGTCATTATTGATTTTTTTTCTCAATTGCAAACGTGAATGTAACTTGGCTCTTCAAAAAATTTGTTATTTTGGCAAAAATATGGAACAGAAAAGAAATTTGCTTGTTCTCAAGTATTGTTAGATGGAAAGGAATACGAGGCAGTAAAGGTTTTGGGTGAAACTTTAGATGGAGAAAGAAAGAGGCAGATCTAAATTTGAAAATTGGTATGTCAAAATTTGAAATATGTTATTCAGAGGATAGCTGTCAAACATTTTTGGAATGACGTTTGGTAAAATTATGTCGAAATACTGCACAAGTCAGCGACTTATATGTATTGACATGCTGTATAATTTTGAGCAATAAAGATTATTGTTATTATTATTATTATTATTATTATACAGAGGATCACAAATTTGACAATTTTATACAAATAGTATCTTATTAATCAGCTACTTTAGCCAAAAACTAATCTTCTAGATGTATTGCTTTGCAGTTTTCCATAATGGATAGAGATAATTCAAACATTTTGTTTCCTTTCGAAGATACAGGTAAAATTGAACAGTTGTCATTTTGCCTTAGGTGTCTGTCTTCAGAATTGCAAAAAATATATATTATTTTACTATGCAAAATCGATGCTGTTAGAATTTTTATGCAAACCTTGGTTACAAAGTTATTGAACACAACTTTATTTTAAATGGATCACCTATATTTATTTACTGTGATATCTCACTGTCTATAGGGAGCATGCACGTTGACAACGCCACCAGTGGTGAGATAATGCAACAGTGAGGTACACACTACACCTGTTCCATCCATTTTCTGACAGAGATCAGTGTTAGCCTTTTACGTGAAAAGGTGTTTAATATATAGTAAAAATGTACATACTGTTATAATAACGAGACATTATGTGATGGTAGAAACATCAGCTTCTACTACAAAAAATATGACCGCACCCATATTGTATTGTAACCCCATGTATATACAAGGTGGAGCAAAAGTAATCTCATAATGGGAATTGGCTGCCATTTTATTAGAAATGAAAAAAAATGGGTTCTTGTTTTCACCGAAAATTTATTTGAAGGTGTATAATTGATGACATTAAGTTGAAAAAATGATATTTGTCAACTTACGATCTCCTGAGTTGATGCACATTTGTGCTCATTTTACAGCATTTTGAATGGTTGCTCGCAAAACACATGGCTTCAAATTGATAATTTCTTCTTCAGTGTTGGCTTTTAAGACTTGCAAGGTTTGTGGTTTGTTGTGGTAAACACGAGATTTCAAAAAGCCCCAAAGGAAGAAGCCTGGCACCGTCAAATCTGGCCGGGCAGTTCAAATTGTCAAAACGGGAGATCACACGACCCAGAAATTGGTCTTTCAAAATATCTATCCTTGCCCCAGCTGTGTGAGCGGTTGTTCGGTCTGACTGGAACCAACCATGCTCGTGCACCAATTCAGCAATTTGAGGCAAAAAACTTGTATAACATCTGTCTGTAGCGCTCACCGGTTACGGTGGTGCCACCGGCGATGGACCAATCACTTTTTCACAGCAAATGCTGTACCACTCTGAAGGGATGCAATGGCTCTTCGTGCAATTAATGTGGATTCTCCGTGCTCCAAAAACGCAAGTTTTGTTTATTCACATAACCACTTAATCGGAAATGGGCTTCGTCGTTCATTATCATCCTGGATACGAAATCATCCTGATGACCACATGATTCTGTTCGTAGTCCTTTAAGTTTTTAAAATAACTGCTGATTGGCGACTGTACCCATCCATAAAATTTGTAAATTTGTCTGTCCTTTAATTGGATGTAAGCCTGTTGGGCAATAAACTGATTATTAAATCTAAAATGAGATGGCGGTTTTGAATTGAGTCAAACGTGGATCTCTGCAATTAGCCACAACTGATTCGACAGGCACTGACAACATGCCACCATACATACCATTGTAAAAATCAATAATGGTGATGTTGTCTGCAATTAGCAATGGAAATGCTTCAGCAGGCCTTGACAACAGGACACTGTGGAAAAATCAATAATGGTGACATCATCTGCAACAGCGTCGTAGCCTGCTACGTGTACGTCCTCTACGGCCAGTCGATCAGTCATCATCTACGGGTATAAGAAGGGTTACCAGAGCGATCTTTGCTCAGTTTCAGTCAAGGTACTGAAAAATCCAACAATATGATTGACGAAAAGTCCAGCAACCTACTAAGTAAGTTCAACCATGGCAAAACAACCCGGAAATCATTTTGTATTCTAAGTAACACCGGCCATGAAAGTTTAAAATCATCAGTCATCGGTTTATTCGATACAACCTATGTAGTTAACACTTTGTGTCTATCACAGTTGTGCTGACAGTTCCTTAGTATGCAGCAGAGATGTCACAATTAGAAATAATCGTTAATTTTAAATGACCAAGAATATGCAGGCTGTTCCAATTTATAACCAAATTTTAGTTTGTATCTCAATAACACAGTCTCAATTATTTTTCAGATATGTAAAATAAAGTGTAACTTGAAAAAAAATGTACACCTTTTATGTTTTTTATTCTACAATAGCTAAATCGGGTAGTATTATGTATAAAAAAAAGTAAACCAATCTTTAACCTTGTTTGAGAACCAGTGGATATTCAAAGTGTTTTAAATGGTGCCACGAAATTCTGCAAGCATTGCGATGTTGTTATATTAAACAAGATGATAAGAAGGAAGGTATCAGAGCTACCTTTCCTTGCGAAAGATTCTGAACTACTTTGCGACAATGGCGAATTGTCTTTCTGTAGTTCCAGTTGTTATATGCAGTTCTCCTTAATCCATCGATCACCAACAATCACTGAGGTTTGTATTTTAAGGGGTGATAATAATGCATTATATTCATGACATTACCATCTGGACTTTAACTAAAGCCTTCCAGTTAAGAGTTGAATTTATAATTAGTTACTAGTTACTTATTAGTTTTCATTAATTTTACACTGTGCTATGCAAAAAGCACAAGCTTGTGCTGATTATTACACAATTTAAATTAGAAAATCAAGAAGTCTAAGATATGTCCAAGCCTCATTTCAATCTGTTCATTTTTTTCTTGTCGAATTTTAAGTTTCTTACAGTATTTTAACTCACCAACAATTGGACGGGACTTAATATTCACCATTAAAAAATATTCATGATCTAAACCTAAACAATAAAAAAAATTGAACTATTAACAGATAATGAAATAATATCCGATCCAAAAACTATAACAGAAGAATTTAATAGTTTCTTTCAACAAGCAACAGATACATTGATGAATAATGGATCAAATAAATCATATACTTGTCCTACATCGTTAACTCAAGTTCGCTCCTTTTTGTTTATCCATTGTTTGAAGATAAGAAATTATACAAAACGTAAAAAATAAACAGTCAGCTGGTTCATGCGGTGTTTCAAATGCCTTTAAAAAATATAAGTTTGAAATCACACCTTTCGCACATACAGTCGGGTCCGCTTATACCGAGCACGCTGGTGTCAAAAAATTGTGGCCGCTATATGCGAACGTCCGCTATATGCAAACCTCCGCTATATGCGATTTTTACCAAGGCCGGTTACAACGGGTGTGCTTGTTGTAAACATTAAACGAGCAAAGGTAAACGTAACTACGTAGTATATATTTATTGAACGTAACACATAAAATACCTATTTTTAATATATATATATATATATATATATATATATATATATATATATATATATATATATATATATATATATATATATATATATATATATATATATATATATATATATATATATATATATATATATATATATATATATATATATGTATTAAAATATGCACGTACCTACATAATGCACATTATGTAATACATATTCATTTAAAATATTCCGTAATCATTTTTTGAGTTATACGTTTTGTCAACAGAGATTTTCAATTCTTCTTTGGATAAAATCAAACTTTCGCCTCACGTTGCTCTCGAAACTTTGAAATTCTAAATAAGTGGATATTGTTTTTATTGCGCCAAATACTTGTTGAGGTGTTGGTGGTTCAAAGGTGCTTTCTGGCTGTTCTTCTTCTTCTGATTCCGGCTCGTCATTGAAATGCGTTTCTATAGCTGCTGTTGCAATTTCAATTTCTGATGCATACTCGCAAGTTACCAAACAATCATGCGCTTCTTGAAATTCATCAAGTATGTCAGAGATTAGAGGCCCTTTCAAAAGATCATTTTTGATAGCCCAGTCACGTAAACTCAAGAAGTCTTCTTCATCTACAGCTTATGAGTTTTTATGTTTTAATATCCACTGGGCCAAAGGAATATCATCATCTTCCTCAAATTCTGAGTGAGGATAAACTCCAGCATGTTTATAGCAATTAAAGATAGTTTCTTGTGAAACATGATTACATGGTATATTTATAGTTAATATACCATCCAATAAAGAAAAGTTAAAATCCTTAGCTAAGAAGAAATCATCTGACATAAAAACATTTTTTTATAATGTCGTTTGAGACAAGCGATGATACCTTGATCCATAGGTTCTAGGGCTGCTGTATTGGGTGGCAGAAAAGCTAACTTTATTGCACTTAGGTTTTCAATTGTAGGATGGGCTTTTTTTCTCTTACAGCTCGTCTGCGTCTTTGCTGCCCCGATAGCACCGCAGCCTTTTGATTGTTGTGCATGCCCTTTGTCTTTTCTACTCCACCTATTCCAAAAGCACTGAGCCTTAAAGTAGTCTCCACAGCAATTGGTAGGGTGAAGTTTTATATTGCTCTGTCTCCGGTCGAGGCTGTCCGTAGATCAGTTGTCTTTTGCGGTCCAGAGCCTTACACTCGCACAAGATGTACTGGGCTGATTCCTCCCCCTTACCGCAGAGTCTACATGCCAGGTCCCCCTCGAACCGCCCCATTTTATGCAGGTGTTTCTTGACAGCCATGTGTCCCGTCAAGAGTCCTGTTATGTTCCTGAGCTGTCGTCTGCTAAGATTTAGCAGCTCCACAGCTCCCTTTGAACTGGGTTCCCCAATTAGTGCCTTCCCATGTCTGAGCCCTGGACAATCTGCCCAGTATGCCTTATGCTGGTCTCTGACCCGGGACTTGTTGGTTACCTTGGCCGTGCCCTTCGATACGCCCAGGATCGGTTCTGGTCCCATAAATGGTTCTGCTGATCCTCTCTTCGCGAGACTGTCAGCTTCTTCATTGCTATTGACCCCTGAGTGACCCGACAGCTAGATGAGGGTAACCTCATTCTGCCCAGCCAGGTCACTCATCTCGTCTCGGCGTTCACTAACCAGCCTCGAATTTACCTGTGGGCTATTTAGGGCCTTTAGGGCTGCCTGGCTATCTGTGGCTATGAGGATCCGCTTGTTGGTGTAGCCCCTCCTCTTGTTCTCTCCCATGCAGTGCAAGATTGTGTACATTTCGGCCTGAAGGACCGTTGCATGAGCCCCGGGGGAAATACTGTGACTTACCCTTGCTTCTTCCAAATAAACGCCTGCCCCTGTCTCATGCTCTCCGCCGGATCCGTCCGTGGTAGGCCCTATCTCCCCCCGCTATGCCTCACGGTCGTGGATTACCACTGTAAACTAATTTTCCGTAGTACAGATTCGCGGGCTTGCCAAGTCTGACCTCATTTCAAGCATGGGCTCCTTCACGGTCGCCTGAATCTTGCAGTGGCCCCTGCAGCCTGGGTTCGCCATCAATCTATCATTGTAGGATAGTCTGTATAGTCATATCCTAGCCTCCCCCATGAACTTAGTGTAGAGGGGCAGATCCAGCAACACCTCCACGGCGGCTGTTGGGGTTGAGGTCATGGCCCCTGTGATGCCATCCTTTGGATCTTGCGCAGTTTTTGTTTGGCACTGGATTGTGTCATGTTAGGCCACCAGACCAGTGCCATATATGTTAACGATGGTCTAACCACCCTTGTGTACAGCCAATGGCCCATACTAGGTCTCAGTCACGACCTTTTTCCATATAGCCGTCTAGTGACGGCTATGGTCATAACTGCCTTGCACAGTATTTTTTCAACGAGGCCATTCCAGATTAGCTTGGGGTCCAATACGACCCCAAGATATTTTACCTCCATGGCCATCGGGATGTTTCTACTATATAGAGTGAGAGTTCTGTGGCCTTCCCACTTCCTCCTCCTTGTGAATGGTATGACGATGGCTTTCTTGGAGCTCACCCCGAGCCCTTGGCTAAATGTCCACCTTTCCACTATTTTCAGTGCTGCCTGCATGCGCTCCCACACTGACTGTGTAACCTTTCCTCGGACTATGATGACAATGTCGTCCCCATAGCCCGGTACCTCATACCCGCCTCCAGAGAGCCTCCTTAGCAAACCGTCCACGACTAGGCACCAGAGCAGGGGAGACAACACACTCCCCTGCGGGCACCCCGCCAGCAGAGTCCCGTCCCCCCGAGGTTTAGGAATGAATACCCAGGTATAGGAATGAATACAACCCGGACCCATCTCCGTGCCCTCGGAATATACCCTAGAGTCAGGCTGGCCCTCATAATGAGGGTAAGCGCCGACGCCAGTATGTCTACACCCTGTTGGAGCATGATGGGCATTATTCCATCAAATCTTGGGGAATTGTATGGCTTAAAGCTGTTAATGACCCATCTGATTTTGCTCCAAGTAACCACCTTTTTAGCGACTGTCCAGTCTACACTAGATGCCCGCCTGTACGGCGCCTCTATTTCTGAGTGTTCCCAGTCCGGAGGTGATTGGTTTATTATGTTGCAGCTGGGGAAGTGCCTCTGTAGAAAAACTTCCATAGTTTCCTCCCCTGAGCTTGTAAAACCTCCCGTGGATGTTTTAAGGGAGCCTATGTTGGTCTGAGTGCCCTTGGACACGATCTTGTGTAGTCGAGCACTCTCGGATGTGTTCTCCACTTCCTCGTAGTGCCTCCTCCACGACTCCTTCCTAGCATCCCTCAGTCTTTAGTGATAGCTCGTTAGGGCATGTCTATATTCATCCCAAGACCCCGACCTTTTTGCAGCGTTGAACATCTTACGAACCTGTGTCCTTCTTTGCCTGAGGTTCTCGTTTCACCACTGGACATTCCTGGTGGACGCCCCCATTTTCAGGGGGCAGTTGGCATTATACGCTGAGGAGATTGCGTCTCGCACTTGCGCTGCTGCAATCTCGAGTTGAATTGTCTATGGTATTCTTAACCCCCTGCAGTTCCACTGCTAGGTCTGCCATGTAGGTTTTCCAGTCTGCCTTGCGAGGGTCCCGGTACCATACCGTTTGTCTTTCGACTTTGGCAATTTCAAACCGGATGTATCTGTGGTCTGAGCTACTCACTTCCCAAGACACAGCCCAGTTCTTAACAAAGTCACCCAAAAACAGGGTGGAATCTGTTAGATCTAAAACTTCCTCACGACGTGTTGTGACGAAGGTCGGTTCATTACCTCTATTCAATATGTCTAAGTTAAATTTCATAAAGAATTGTAAAAGTGACTCACCTCTAGAGTCTGTGTCCGAGCTTCCCCACATCTCGTGGTGCGCGTTCGCATTCATGCCAATGATGGTCTGTCATCCACCTGCTCTGTTACCCACCATCAGCTGCTCCAATTCCTTGGGTGGAGAAGGGTCTGTGCTGTCTTCTGGTAGATAGGCCGATCCGACAGTAATCTCCATCGACCCATCCGCTCCTCCACTTTGAATTTTGATCGTTGCCAGGTCACTGGAACATAAATTCATTAAAGGCAGAAACTGTATCCCTTCCCTGACAAAAATGCAGGCCCTCAGGTTCTCGCTGTATCTACTGTAGATGAGCTTTCCAGCAGCTCCGTCGAGTCGCTGGATCTCTCCTTTATAGGAGTACGGTTCCTGGATGAGGGTCATATCCGTGTTCCTCAGAGCCATCAGTAGTCCGGCCGTGGCTGCCGTACTGTGTTGGAGGTTGCTTCCCCAGTGGGCAGAAACGTGAGACCTCCAGAGTCCTCAGACGCTGCCGCCCCCTGGCTCGTCTCCGTTTCCGGAGTAGACTCGAGGCACCAGTCTGTAGCCAGAGCCACACCTCGAGCTTCATTTGTTTTGATTTTATTGTCCTTCTCCATGTTGTTTCCAGCAGAATGGGGGAAATAACTGTCCACACCATCAGAACCCCCTGCGATGTGAACTCTGTAGGGTTGCCCGGTACTCCAGAGGTTCTGTTCACGCCACCATCACCCTGGTACCATCCATCCCTGGGCACGGGTCACGTGACACCGTAGATTGGGGGACTTTTATCGACCTCCAAGTCTAGATCCGTCATGTTGAGTTATAAGCAGGGTCACCTCGTGCAGGATGCGGCTCTTCACCGCACATGACGGTCTTGGGGAAAGCTTCATCGGAAGGTCTTGTTGTGGTTTTCACTTCCTCAGCTACCCCCTGGAGTCCTTTGGTCACCGACTCCTCGACCCCTGTAGAATGGGCTGGACAATTATCAACCATTAACAGTATTTTTCTTTTTTGTTTTTGTAGGTTGTGGTCTCGGTTTCTTATTTATTTTTCGAAAATTATCTTATGTTACCCATGCTTTCTTATTACCGGTATAATTTACAGGCAACACTTTGCAAGACTTAAAACATCGGGGTGTTTTTGATTTTCCGATGACGAGCAATTTTCTTTTTTTGGTACCTGTCATGTCGTTAAGTTTAATGAACGATTTGCCGTAACACATATAACTCAGTAAAACGGAAAGCTCACGCGGACCCGACTGTATAATTAAAGCCTTGTTAGCAGCAGGGATATTTCCAGAAATTTTTAAGACTGCTGACTTGAGAGCGCTACACAAGAAAGGAGACTGAAAACTATATGCCAATTTCATGAATATTCACAATATATTAAGATTTTCGAATATGCTGTGCTTTTACGATTGCATCATTATCTCTCTGCTTGCGATATCATTACTAACAGGCAGCATGGCTTCAGCAAATCTAAATCGACAATAACAGCTATAGATAACTTCTACAATTAACTCATCTAGAGTATGAACTAAAAACATCTAACTCTATGTATCTATTGTGACCTGAGCGGAGCATTCGATTTTGTTTGTCATGATTAGTTTATTTCTAGTCCTCTGGAAATTTGTATTTAGCAGGTGGTAGTGGAATTTTCCTTTAACATATATTTGCAGACCCTGGGCACGACGAGTCAATCAAAGGGAAAGGAATACACACATAGGCATCTCTATTATATGGGTATTCCCGCCTCTGCCGAAAGAATTGTATTCGTTTTTGTGGTTTTTGTGTAATCGCTCCAAGATTTCGGGTGTGAATTAGAGTTTGTGAGTTTTTGGATGTATTTTGTGTGATGAATCTTTGTAGCTGTCTTGTATGACGGTGCAGAATTCAGAAATTGTAATCAATGTCTCGTGTTGTATGTACGGGTTTATTATGAAATTTTTATACTGGTACCATTGGCTTAAATTGTGTTTTTTTGTATGGGTGCGGGGGTGTGATTTTGCGTGTTGGTTTCTACAAGGATGTGGAGCTGATCTGAGTCTAGTTCATTCAGCGTTTTACGTCTCTTATATTTACATTATTTGAGATGCAGCCGTCTAGTGTTGAAAATGTGTTGTCTGAGTAAGCAAAATGGTTGAATAAATTATTTGGATAGTGGAGTGTGTATGAATTGTGTAAAATGCAGTTGTTTAATTTAAGGCCTTTACCTTCATTATAGACACAGTTCCAATATGTGTTTGGCATTACCAGAAGTCTCCGGTGTGGCGTGGACCGAGAGGCGGTTTCTACACTAGGTTGCTGTTTTGACGGTGGCTGGTTGCTGAGTTGAAGGTGATCTTGGCAGGTGGCCGTTTGCTGAGTTGGGTCTAGTTGTTAACCCACCCATGAATAGTCTATTCTAATTGCGCTGCTATTAATCCATTCGTCAGAGACTTTGTGTGTTGAATCGGGATTTGTACTTCTTATATCTTTGATCTTCGTTTCTTCTGATGCCACTATTATGTATTGTGTATTGCCAGATTTAGAGACTGTTGTTTTTGTTATTTTGACCAGTTCTTGGTCTGGTAACTTCCATATATAGTCATATATGGAAGTTACCAGACCAAGAAGTGGTCAAAATAACAAAAACAACAGTCTCTAAATCTGGCAATACACAATACATAATAGTGGCACCAGAAGAAACGAAGATCAAACTTCGCTGCGAAGAAAACGAAGAAACCAAAATAATCAGCGGAACAAAACTGGCGACTCTGAAACCCAAATGCCAACTTATCATCATTAACGAAAGATTCAGCTCAGTACAAATGGCATCGGAAACACAACACTCATTCAATCTCTCAACCAGAATTGATAACAAATTGGTAACAAATAAAACACCCATCTTCCCAGCCAAATTATAAGAATTAAAATTAGAAAATGTCCCACTGCACGACTTGAACAATATCAAATCCCACTTACAATCAATCAATGGCAGAATTCCAGGAACCATCAATTTGCCCATATACCACACTAGTGTATGGACAATTATATTATACATCGTGATAGTAATAACAATAATCACAATAACTTCAAGATACATCTTGCAGAAGTCAAAAATGTATATATATATATATATATATACAATGTATATAAGAAGTTACAAATCCCGATTCAACACCCAAGGTCGCTGACGAATGGATTAATTAACAGCAGCGCAATTAGCATAGACTATGCATAGATGGGTAAAAAACTAGACCCAACTCAGCAAACAGCCACCTGCCAAGATCAGCAACCAGCCACCTTGAAAACAGCAATCTAGTGTGGAAACCGCCTCTCGGTCCACGCCACACCAGAAACTATATATGGAAGTTACCAGACCACGGACGGACATTCCTACATTGTTATTGAAAGAGTCCCTTTTAGGTTGTCAGAATTTAGCTTTATCATTTTTATTATTATTCATGAATATTGTGTGTAACTATAATCAATAAATTCTTTTAAAAATTCAAGTCTGTTTACATGAAAGTTAACTCGCGAAAGGTGTTATCATGAAAAGGTATATTAAAGAGGTGTTATTGAAATGTGATTACAGCGGGGATTTTATCAATTTGAAAAACGATGACGATTGCCGAAACTTGTAAGAGGCCATCTAATATGTATGTATCACGCTGTTAAATTTGATAAAAGATAATGTATTTGTTGTACTAGAAATTGTATGCTATTATTTACTTAAATTGTATACTTGTTACATAAATAAAAGAACCATTGTAAAAGTAAAATGTATTTATTAGTTTTGTTTTAAAATACATTTATTAATATTTATCTCCATTCACAAAAGACGTTCCAATATAAATCCACTCAAGTCTCTGCAAACTCCAATTCTGCACTCTAAATTTCCTCGATGAATTCCTGATAGATATTAGTTGAGATTTTTTTATTGAATGACTTCATTTGTTTTCTTTATTTATTTGGAAGCATATACAACCAAAACAATTCCAAGTTTATTTCAATTGCATCATGTTTAGTTGAAGCAGCTTCAATTAGCTGAAACAATACATGCTTCATAGTTTCTATGTTACTGTTATTCGTATTAATACGATAAGTAGCCCTTCTATTTTGAAAGCTTCATTTATCATAAGCACTTTTTCAACTACCCACGATTCACATACTTTTAATTTGTGGGCTTCACTGCGCAGATGTCCAGAGCACACACTTTTAACGAGCACAATTCACAATACTTTATACGATTGTGACAATGAAGGTTGCTTAGCTACTAAAATAAAAAACAACATTTTCCGTTATATTCATTTATTAACACTTAACACAAATGTATATTAACATATTTGTTACTATTATACGGTTAGATGGAACCAGTTGATATAAATATCAAAATGTACTTTGATGTGCACAGATGGAAATCAATTAGTATGAGCCTTCACCAGTCAGGTGTCTTTCAAACAGAAAGATAAGTTTATAACGAACCATATCAGCATTGATTTTGGTCACGTTGTAAGTGGAAGATTCAAGTAGGTGATCGTTGTGTAGAGGTGTTGTTGATAAGCCTGATCGTTTGATGCAGTCGTCGCTATCGAAATGGGTTCTCACTTCTCTCACATTTGGTAGTCGATGTTCTCTAAAATCAGGACCGTTGTTTTCATTTACATGACACATCATGTTGATACAATCACAATCAACTTTCATGTTTAAACCAACCATGTTTTAGGTTTAGACTTTGATCGAGCTTACCGATGTTACATTAACTGTTAAGTAGATTTTGTTGTTCAACTTCCTTCTCTTTCCACCACCGCTCTCACTGGTTTAATTTTTCTGCTCGGTTGCTGTGTCAACTTTCAAAAGCTATTATGATCATTTTAAGACCCCATAAATATATATCTCTATTTGTTCATCAATTTGTGTAGTGATATTTTGCTACTTCTGGTAAATATTTAAAGAATGGCTTAGTTAAATAGGACCCTGAAGCGTAGTGAGTGTAAGATAAAGCAAAGAACTGGGTGGAGCAGTAGTCGGCCAAGTATACAGCACACAATTTAACTATATTTTTACTGTAAAGTTTTCAGATTGGCGTTCATCTATATAAGCGTTCTCTTTTATTTCCATCAGCAACTGTCTTAAATCAGACTCGCTCACTTCGTTAGTTCTTGTTTGATGAGTTTGTTTGCGTCTCGTTTGTCGGTGGAGTTTCTGATGCGTAGAGCTAATATACGCATTCAAGTTTTTTCATGTACCATTTCTTTGATGCTGGACGGAAATGCGAGGCAGATTCCTTGGGGCGGGGTTCGTCCTTGATGCATGTCCAACAAAAATTGGGTTTTGGACCGCATCAAAATTCGGACGATCTACAAATTTAAAACATCTAAACAGCGTTGTTCTATGGTTCCGAAAAGTCCATGGTGATGTTGATTTACAAGAACATAGGTTAAGTAAGAACCTATTGAACTTTCAGATTGTGTGAATAAAAAAATTTTTGATTATTAAAAAATTGCATTCATTCTGCAAATCATTTTCTTTTAACTAGTGTTACGTAAACATCAATTACTCTCGAAAAGTATATCAAGGAGTAGATACACATCAAATAGCGTATATTTGTAACGCAAATACAAAAACCTTCTGCTGACATGGATTTTGTTAATACCACAATATCAAAAATCCAAAAAGACTATACAGATCTGCCATTCTTAAAACTCGAGGCTAATATGTAACAGACGTTTGCTAATAAAGACGATTTAAATCAAAAGATGTAATCGGTATTTCCTCCGAAGATTCTCAGGAAAACTTGACACTTCCCAGTGCAGCTGTTATGATCAACATTGTTGCAAGTAAATCGGCACCAATGAAGTTACTTAGTGACATGAACGATGCTATCGGCCAGTAGTGCACATTATTGCCACCCCTATTTCCGATTAGATGTAGGTAAATTTTAATTTAAAAGCACGATTTGGTTCCTTTAAAGTTACAAATAGCTCCTGATCAAAAAAAGAAACTAATCAAACAAGGACATCATGCAGTGGATGTCGGGTTAACAGATAGCATCATGGATGACTTTTTATTCCGGTTATCTCAAAAATTTACACATTTTTAATTTCTAAACACCTTTGGCCACAAAATATATTACAGTCGAATTCCCCCGTCCATACCAGTTCTGAGCTGGCGTTTTAATAAAAGCCGGCTATGAACTGGCATGGGCGTGGGAATCCGACTATCTAATTAAAACAAAGGAATGTATAATCTATTTGGATCGGACAGATTTTCCTGGAAAATTAGCCAACAAAATCTGCCCATCCCAAAAAGATTAAACATTGCTTTGTTTTAATTAGATAGTCGTATTCCCAGGTCCATGCCAGTTCTGAGCTCACTCAGAGCCAGCTCAGAACTGTCTAATTAAAACAAAGGAATGTAGTTCGCTGCGGGAATTAACTAGCGGGAATAAACTAGCAGGAAGTAACTTTCTTAAAGGTAAGAATTTTTTTGTCCAGGGATTTAAAATACAAATATAACTGAGTTTGTCGAGTATTATTTGATTTTTTCTAAGACGCGCATTTGCGCCGTCCGCATATTTATAAGAATTTATGCAATAATGCAGAAAACGCGCATGTGCGTCCTATTTTTTGAATATAATATCACTTTGCTCATATAAAACATTCTTTTATTTACATAAAATATGTTAAAAGAAAAAGAAATATTCTAAAAACTAACAAAATAATGGTCTTTACTTTATTTATAAAATCTTATTACAGTATGTCTTCTAAAATCTCCTTATGGTAATTTAGAAAACAGGTGCCTAAACACAGTCCCGGATTTTCAGGGCACGCTACACAATGGTACGTTGTGTCTTTTCTGACTTATTTGGGCGCATGCGCAATATTGTTTTCGAAGAGTTTTGCGGAATCCGACTCTCTAATTAAAACAAAGCAATCTTTAATCTATTTGTACCGGACAGATTTTCCTGGAAAATCAGCCCATTCCAAATAGATTAAACATTAATTAGACAGTCGGATTCCCCCGTCCATAACAATTCTGAGCTGGCATTTAAATAAAAGTTAGCTCTGAAGTGGCATGGACGTAGGAATACGACTATCTAATTAAAACAAACCAATGTTTAATCTATTTGGACCGGGCAGATTTTCCTGGAAAATTAGCCAGGAAAAGCTGCCCGGTCCAAAAAGATTAAACATTGCTTTGTTTTAATTAGATAGTGTGATTCCCACGTCCATGCCACTTCCAAGCTAACTTTTATTTTAAAGCCAGCTCAGAACTGTTATGGACGGGGGAATCCGACTGTCTAATTAATGTTTAATCTATTTGGAATGGGCTGATTTCCTGGCTAATTTTCCAGGAAAATCTGCCCGGTACAAATAGATTAAACATTGTTTTGTTTTAATTAGACAGTCGGATTCCCCCGTCCATACCAGTTCTGAGCTGGCTTTTAATTATAAGTCAGCTTAGAACTGGCATGAACCTGGGAATCTGACTATCTAAGAACCAGCTAAGAACTGTTATGGACGGGGGAATCCGACTGTTTAATTAATGTTTAAGCTATTTGGAATGGGCTGATTTCCTGGCTAATTTTCCAGGAAAATCTGCCCGGTACAAATAGATTAAACATTGTTTTGTTTTAATTAGACAGTCGGATTCCCCCGTCCATACAAGTTCTGAGCTGGCTTTTAATTATAAGTCAGCTCAGAACTGGCATGGACCTGGGAATCTGACTATCTAATTAAAACAAAGCAATGTTTAATCTATTTGAACCGGGCAGATTTTCCTGGCTAATTTTTCAGGAAAATCTGCCCGATGTAAGTAGATTAAAATTGCTTTGTTTTTATTAGATAGTCGGATTCCCACGTCCACGCCAGTTCACAGCTGACATTTAATATAAAGCCAGCTCAGAACCGGTATGGATGGGGGAATCAGACTGTCTAATTACAACAAAGCAATGTTTATTCTACTTGGAATGGGCAGATTTTCCTGTCTAATTTTCCAGGGAAATCTGCCCGGTCTAAATAGATTAAACATTGCTTTGTTTTAATTAGATAGTCGAATTCCCAGGTCCATGCCAGTTTTGTGGATTTGTACTTCTTATATCTTTGATCTTCGTTTCTTCTGATGCCACTATTATGTATTGTGTATTGCCAGATTTAGAGACTGTTGTTTTTGTTATTTTGACCAGTTCTTGGTCTGGTAACTTCCATATATAGTCATATATGGAAGTTACCAGACCAAGAAGTGGTCAAAATAACAAAAACAACAGTCTCTAAATCTGGCAATACACAATACATAATAGTGGCACCAGAAGAAACGAAGATCAAACTTCGCTGCGAAGAAAACGAAGAAACCAAAATAATCAGCGGAACAAAACTGGCGACTCTGAAACCCAAATGCCAACTTATCATCATTAACGAAAGATTCAGCTCAGTACAAATGGCATCGGAAACACAACACTCATTCAATCTCTCAACCAGAATTGATAACAAATTGGTAACAAATAAAACACCCATCTTCCCAGCCAAATTATCAGAATTAAAATTAGAAAATGTCCCACTGCACGACTTGAACAATATCAAATCCCACTTACAATAAATCAATGGCAGAATTCCAGGAACCATCAATTTGCCCATATACCACACTAGTGTATGGACAATTATATTATACATCGTGATAGTAATAACAATAATCACAATAACTTCAAGATACATCTTGCAGAAGTCAAAAATGTATATATATATACAATGTATATAAGAAGTTACAAATCCCGATTCAACACCCAAGGTCGCTGACGAATGGATTAATTAACAGCAGCGCAATTAGCATAGACTATGCATAGATGGGTAAAAAACTAGACCCAACTCAGCAAACAGCCACCTGCCAAGATCAGCAACCAGCCACCTTGAAAACAGCAATCTAGTGTGGAAACCGCCTCTCGGTCCACGCCACACCAGAAACTATATATGGAAGTTACCAGACCACGGACGGACATTCCTACATTGTTATTGAAAGAGTCCCTTTTAGGTTGTCAGAATTTAGCTTTATCATTTTTATTATTATTCATGAATATTGTGTGTAACTATAATCAATAAATTCTTTTAAAAATTCAAGTCTGTTAACATGAAAGTTAACTCGCGAAAGGTGTTATCATGAAAAGGTATATTAAAGAGGTGTTATTGAAATGTGATTACAGCGGGGATTTTATCAATTTGAAAAACGATGACGATTGCCGAAACTTGTAAGAGGCCATCTAATATGTATGTATCACGCTGTTAAATCTGATAAAAGATAATGTATTTGTTGTACTAGAAATTGTATGCTATTATTTACTTAAATTGTATACTTGTTACATAAATAAAAGAACCATTGTAAAAGTAAAATGTATTTATTAGTTTTGTTTTAAAATACATTTATTAATATTTATCTCCATTCACAAAAGACGTTCCAATATAAATCCACTCAAGTCTCTGCAAACTCCAATTCTGCACTCTAAATTTCCTCGATGAATTCCTGATAGATATTAGTTGAGATTTTTTTATTGAATGACTTCATTTGTTTTCTTTATTTATTTGGAAGCATATACAACCAAAACAATTCCAAGTTTATTTCAATTGCATCATGTTTAGTTGAAGCAGCTTCAATTAGCTGAAACAATACATGCTTCATAGTTTCTATGTTACTGTTATTCGTATTAATACGATAAGTAGCCCTTCTATTTTGAAAGCTTCATTTATCATAAGCACTTTTTCAACTACCCACGATTCACATACTTTTAATTTGTGGGCTTCACTGCGCAGATGTCCAGAGCACACACTTTTAACGAGCACAATTCACAATACTTTATACGATTGTGACAATGAAGGTTGCTTAGCTACTAAAATAAAAAACAACATTTTCCGTTATATTCATTTATTAACACTTAACACAAATGTATATTAACATATTTGTTATTATTATACGGTTAGATGGAACCAGTTGATATAAATATCAAAATGTACTTTGATGTGCACAGATGGAAATCAATTAGCTCAGAACTGTTATGGACGGGGGAATCCGACTGTCTAATTAATGTTTAATCTATTTGGAATGGGCTGATTTCCTGGCTAATTTTCCAGGAAAATCTGCCCGGTACAAATAGATTAAACATTGTTTTGTTTTAATTAGACAGTCGGATTCCCCCGTCCATACCAGTTCTGAGCTGGCTTTTAATTATAAGTCAGCTTAGAACTGGCATGAACCTGGGAATCTGACTATCTAATTAAAACCTTTGTTTAATCTATTTGAACCGGGCAGATTTTCCTGAATAATTTTCCAAAAAAATCTGCCTGGTATAAGTAGATTAAACATTGCTTTGTTTTTATTAGATAGTCGGATTCCCACGTCCATGCCAGTTCTCAGCTGACATTTAATTTAAAGGCAGCTCAGAACTGGTATGGATGGGGAATCAGACTGTCTAATTACAACAAATCAATGTTTACTCTACTTGGAATGGGCAGATTTTCCTGGCTAATTTTCCAGGGAAATCTGCCAGGTCTAATTAGATTAAACATTGCTTTGTTTTAATTAGATAGTCGGATTCCCATGTCCATGCCAGTTCTGAGCTGACTTTTAATTAAAAGCCAGCTCAGAACTGGTATTGACGGGAGAATCCCACTGTCTAATTAAAACGAAGCAATGTTTAGTCTATTTAGAATGGGCAGATTTTCCTGGCTAATTTTCCAGATAAATCGGCCCGGTCAAAATAGATTAAACATTGCTTTGTTTTAATTGGAGAGTCGGAATCCCACATGCATGCCAGTTCTGAGCTGACTTTTAATTAAAAGCCAGCTCAGAACTGTTTTGGACGGGGAAATCCGACTGTTAATGTTTAATCTATTTCGAATGGACAGATATTCCTATCTAATTTTCCAGGAAAATCTGTCCGGTTCAAATAGATTAAACATTGCTTTGTTTTAACTAGATAGTCGTATTCCTACGTCCATGCCTGTTCTAAGCTGACATTTAATTTAAAGACAGCTCAGAACTGGTATGGACGGGGGAATTCGACTGTCTAATTAATTTTTAATCTCTTTGGAATGGGCACATTTTCTGGGCTAATTTTCCAGGAAAATCTGCCCGGTCCAAGTAGATTAAACATTGCTTTGTTTTAATTAGATAGTCGGATTCCCTAGTCCATGCTACTTCTGAGCTGACTTTTAATTAAAAGCCAGCTCAAAACTATTATGGACGGGGGAATCCGATTGTCTAATTAATGTTTAATCTATTTGGAATGGGCTGCTTGTCTGACTAATTTTCCAGGAAAATCTGCCTGGTACAAATTGATTAAACATTGCTTCGTTTTAATTAGACAGTCGGATTCTCCCGTCCATACCAGTTCTGAGCTGGCTTTTAATTAAAAGTCAGCTCAGAACTGGCATGGACCTGGGAATTCGACTATCTAATTAAAACAAAGCAATGTTTAATCTATTTAGACCGGGCAGATTTCCCTGGAAAATTAGACAGGAAAATCTGCATGAACTTAGTGTAGAGGGGCAGATCCAGCAACACCTCCACGGCGGCTGTTGGGGTTGAGGTCATGGCCCCTGTGATGCCATCCTTTGGATCTTGCGCAGTTTTTGTTTGGCACTGGATTGTGTCATGTTAGGCCACCAGACCAGTGCCATATATGTTAACGATGGTCTAACCACCCTTGTGTACAGCCAATGGCCCATACTAGGTCTCAGTCACGACCTTTTTCCATATAGCCGTCTAGTGACGGCTATGGTCATAACTGCCTTGCACAGTATTTTTTCAACGAGGCCATTCCAGATTAGCTTGGGGTCCAATACGACCCCAAGATATTTTACCTCCATGGCCATCGGGATGTTTCTACTATATAGAGTGAGAGTTCTGTGGCCTTCCCACTTCCTCCTCCTTGTGAATGGTATGACGATGGCTTTCTTGGAGCTCACCCCGAGCCCTTGCCTAAATGTCCACCTTTCCACTATTTTCAGTGCTGCCTGCATGCGCTCCCACACTGACTGTGTAACCTTTCCTCGGACTATGATGACAATGTCGTCCCCATAGCCCGGTACCTCATACCCGCCTCCAGAGAGCCTCCTTAGCAAACCGTCCACGACTAGGCACCAGAGCAGGGGAGACAACACACTCCCCTGCGGGCACCCCGCCAGCAGAGTCCCGTCCCCCCGAGGTTTAGGAATGAATACCCAGGTATAGGAATGAATACAACCCGGACCCATCTCCGTGCCCTCGGAATATACCCTAGAGTCAGGCTGGCCCTCATAATGAGGGTAAGCGCCGACGCCAGTATGTCTACACCCTGTTGGAGCATGATGGGCATTATTCCATCAAATCTTGGGGATTTGTATGGCTTAAAGCTGTTAATGACCCATCTGATTTTGCTCCAAGTAACCACCTTTTTAGCGACTGTCCAGTCTACACTAGATGCCCGCCTGTACGGCGCCTCTATTTCTGAGTGTTCCCAGTCCGGAGGTGATTGGTTTATTATGTTGCAGCTGGGGAAGTGCCTCTGTAGAAAAACTTCCATAGTTTCCTCCCCTGAGCTTGTAAAACCTCCCGTGGATGTTTTAAGGGAGCCTATGTTGGTCTGAGTGCCCTTGGACACGATCTTGTGTAGTCGAGCACTCTCGGATGTGTTCTCCACTTCCTCGTAGTGCCTCCTCCACGACTCCTTCCTAGCATCCCTCAGTCTTTAGTGATAGCTCGTTAGGGCATGTCTATATTCATCCCAAGACCCCGACCTTTTTGCAGCGTTGAACATCTTACGAACCTGTGTCCTTCTTTGCCTGAGGTTCTCGTTTCACCACTGGACATTCCTGGTGGACGCCCCCATTTTCAGGGGGCAGTTGGCATTATACGCTGAGGAGATTGCGTCTCGCACTTGCGCTGCTGCAATCTCGAGTTGAATTGTCTATGGTATTCTTAACCCCCTGCAGTTCCACTGCTAGGTCTGCCATGTAGGTTTTCCAGTCTGCCTTGCGAGGGTCCCGGTACCATACCGTTTGTCTTTCGACTTTGGCAATTTCAAACCGGATGTATCTGTGGTCTGAGCTACTCACTTCCCAAGACACAGCCCAGTTCTTAACAAAGTCACCCAAAAACAGGGTGGAATCTGTTAGATCTAAAACTTCCTCACGACGTGTTGTGACGAAGGTCGGTTCATTACCTCTATTCAATATGTCTAAGTTAAATTTCATAAAGAATTGTAAAAGTGACTCACCTCTAGAGTCTGTGTCCGAGCTTCCCCACATCTCGTGGTGCGCGTTCGCATTCATGCCAATGATGGTCTGTCATCCACCTGCTCTGTTACCCACCATCAGCTGCTCCAATTCCTTGGGTGGAGAAGGGTCTGTGCTGTCTTCTGGTAGATAGGCCGATCCGACAGTAATCTCCATCGACCCATCCGCTCCTCCACTTTGAATTTTGATCGTTGCCAGGTCACTGGAACATAAATTCATTAAAGGCAGAAACTGTATCCCTTCCCTGACAAAAATGCAGGCCCTCAGGTTCTCGCTGTATCTACTGTAGATGAGCTTTCCAGCAGCTCCGTCGAGTCGCTGGATCTCTCCTTTATAGGAGTACGGTTCCTGGATGAGGGTCATATCCGTGTTCCTCAGAGCCATCAGTAGTCCGGCCGTGGCTGCCGTACTGTGTTGGAGGTTGCTTCCCCAGTGGGCAGAAACGTGAGACCTCCAGAGTCCTCAGACGCTGCCGCCCCCTGGCTCGTCTCCGTTTCCGGAGTAGACTCGAGGCACCAGTCTGTAGCCAGAGCCACACCTCGAGCTTCATTTGTTTTGATTTTATTGTCCTTCTCCATGTTGTTTCCAGCAGAATGGGGGAAATAACTGTCCACACCATCAGAACCCCCTGCGATGTGAACTCTGTAGGGTTGCCCGGTACTCCAGAGGTTCTGTTCACGCCACCATCACCCTGGTACCATCCATCCCTAGGCACGGGTCACGTGACACCGTAGATTGGGGGACTTTTATCGACCTCCAAGTCTAGATCCGTCATGTTGAGTTATAAGCAGGGTCACCTCGTGCAGGATGCGGCTCTTCACCGCACATGACGGTCTTGGGGAAAGCTTCATCGGAAGGTCTTGTTGTGGTTTTCACTTCCTCAGCTTACCCCCTGGAGTCCTTTGGCACCGACTCCTCGACCCCTGTAGAATGGGCTGGACAATTATCAACCATTAACAGTATTTTTCTTTTTTGTTTTTGTAGGTTGTGGTCTCGGTTTCTTATTTATTTTTCGAAAATTATCTTATGTTACCCATGCTTTCTTATTACCGGTATAATTTACAGGCAACACTTTGCAAGACTTAAAACATCGGGGTGTTTTTGATTTTCCGATGACGAGCAATTTTCTTTTTTTGGTACCTGTCATGTCGTTAAGTTTAATGAACGATTTGCCGTAACACATATAACTCAGTAAAACGGAAAGCTCACGCGGACCCGACTGTATAATTAAAGCCTTGTTAGCAGCAGGGATATTTCCAGAAATTTTTAAGACTGCTGACTTGAGAGCGCTACACAAGAAAGGAGACTGGAGAGATATGAAAACTATATGCCAATTTCATGAATATTCACAATATATTAAGATTTTCGAATATGCTGTGCTTTTACGATTGCATCATTATCTCTCTGCTTGCGATATCATTACTAACAGGCAGCATGGCTTCAGCAAATCTAAATCGACAATAACAGCTATAGATAACTTCTACAATTAACTCATCTAGAGTATGAACTAAAAACATCTAACTCTATGTATCTATTGTGACCTGAGCGGAGCATTCGATTTTGTTTGTCATGATTAGTTTATTTCTAGTCCTCTGGAAATTTGTATTTAGCAGGTGGTAGTGGAATTTTCCTTTAACATATATTTGCAGACCCTGGGCACGACGAGTCAATCAAAGGGAAAGGAATACACACATAGGCATCTCTATTATATGGGTATTCCCGCCTCTGCCGAAAGAATTGTATTCGTTTTTGTGGTTTTTGTGTAATCGCTCCAAGATTTCGGGTGTGAATTAGAGTTTGTGAGTTTTTGGATGTATTTTGTGTGATGAATCTTTGTAGCTGTCTTGTATGACGGTGCAGAATTCAGAAATTGTAATCAATGTCTCGTGTTGTATGTACGGGTTTATTATGAAATTTTTATACTGGTACCATTGGCTTAAATTGTGTTTTTTTGTATGGGTGCGGGGGTGTGATTTTGCGTGTTGGTTTCTACAAGGATGTGGAGCTGATCTGAGTCTAGTTCATTCAGCGTTTTACGTCTCTTATATTTACATTATTTGAGATGCAGCCGTCTAGTGTTGAAAATGTGTTGTCTGAGTAAGCAAAATGGTTGAATAAATTATTTGGATAGTGGAGTGTGTATGAATTGTGTAAAATGCAGTTGTTTAATTTAAGGCCTTTACCTTCATTATAGACACAGTTCCAATATGTGTTTGGCATTACCAGAAGTCTCCGGTGTGGCGTGGACCGAGAGGCGGTTTCCACACTAGGTTGCTGTTTTGACGGTGGCTGGTTGCTGAGTTGAAGGTGATCTTGGCAGGTGGCCGTTTGCTGAGTTGGGTCTAGTTGTTAACCCACCCATGAATAGTCTATTCTAATTGCGCTGCTATTAATCCATTCGTCAGAGACTTTGTGTGTTGAATCGGGATTTGTACTTCTTATATCTTTGATCTTCGTTTCTTCTGATGCCACTATTATGTATTGTGTATTGCCAGATTTAGAGACTGTTGTTTTTGTTATTTTGACCAGTTCTTGGTCTGGTAACTTCCATATATAGTCATATATGGAAGTTACCAGACCAAGAAGTGGTCAAAATAACAAAAACAACAGTCTCTAAATCTGGCAATACACAATACATAATAGTGGCACCAGAAGAAACGAAGATCAAACTTCGCTGCGAAGAAAACGAAGAAACCAAAATAATCAGCGGAACAAAACTGGCGACTCTGAAACCCAAATGCCAACTTATCATCATTAACGAAAGATTCAGCTCAGTACAAATGGCATCGGAAACACAACACTCATTCAATCTCTCAACCAGAATTGATAACAAATTGGTAACAAATAAAACACCCATCTTCCCAGCCAAATTATAAGAATTAAAATTAGAAAATGTCCCACTGCACGACTTGAACAATATCAAATCCCACTTACAATCAATCAATGGCAGAATTCCAGGAACCATCAATTTGCCCATATACCACACTAGTGTATGGACAATTATATTATACATCGTGATAGTAATAACAATAATCACAATAACTTCAAGATACATCTTGCAGAAGTCAAAAATGTATATATATATATATATATATATATATATATATATATATATATATATATATATATATATATATATACAATGTATATAAGAAGTTACAAATCCCGATTCAACACCCAAGGTCGCTGACGAATGGATTAATTAACAGCAGCGCAATTAGCATAGACTATGCATAGATGGGTAAAAAACTAGACCCAACTCAGCAAACAGCCACCTGCCAAGATCAGCAACCAGCCACCTTGAAAACAGCAATCTAGTGTGGAAACCGCCTCTCGGTCCACGCCACACCAGAAACTATATATGGAAGTTACCAGACCACGGACGGACATTCCTACATTGTTATTGAAAGAGTCCCTTTTAGGTTGTCAGAATTTAGCTTTATCATTTTTATTATTATTCATGAATATTGTGTGTAACTATAATCAATAAATTCTTTTAAAAATTCAAGTCTGTTAACATGAAAGTTAACTCGCGAAAGGTGTTATAATGAAAAGGTATATTAAAGAGGTGTTATTGAAATGTGATTACAGCGGGGATTTTATCAATTTGAAAAACGATGACGATTGCCGAAACTTGTAAGAGGCCATCTAATATGTATGTATCACGCTGTTAAATTTGATAAAAGATAATGTATTTGTTGTACTAGAAATTGTATGCTATTATTTACTTAAATTGTATACTTGTTACATAAATAAAAGAACCATTGTAAAAGTAAAATGTATTTATTAGTTTTGTTTTAAAATACATTTATTAATATTTATCTCCATTCACAAAAGACGTTCCAATATAAATCCACTCAAGTCTCTGCAAACTCCAATTCTGCACTCTAAATTTCCTCGATGAATTCCTGATAGATATTAGTTGAGATTTTTTTATTGAATGACTTCATTTGTTTTCTTTATTTATTTGGAAGCATATACAACCAAAACAATTCCAAGTTTATTTCAATTGCATCATGTTTAGTTGAAGCAGCTTCAATTAGCTGAAACAATACATGCTTCATAGTTTCTATGTTACTGTTATTCGTATTAATACGATAAGTAGCCCTTCTATTTTGAAAGCTTCATTTATCATAAGCACTTTTTCAACTACCCACGATTCACATACTTTTAATTTGTGGGCTTCACTGCGCAGATGTCCAGAGCACACACTTTTAACGAGCACAATTCACAATACTTTATACGATTGTGACAATGAAGGTTGCTTAGCTACTAAAATAAAAAACAACATTTTCCGTTATATTCATTTATTAACACTTAACACAAATGTATATTAACATATTTGTTATTATTATACGGTTAGATGGAACCAGTTGATATAAATATCAAAATGTACTTTGATGTGCACAGATGGAAATCAATTAGTATGAGCCTTCACCAGTCAGGTGTCTTTCAAACAGAAAGATAAGTTTATAACGAACCATATCAGCATTGATTTTGGTCACGTTGTAAGTGGAAGATTCAAGTAGGTGATCGTTGTGTAGAGGTGTTGTTGATAAGCCTGATCGTTTGATGCAGTCGTCGCTATCGAAATGGGTTCTCACTTCTCTCACATTTGGTAGTCGATGTTCTCTAAAATCAGGACCGTTGTTTTCATTTACATGACACATCATGTTGATACAATCACAATCAACTTTCATGTTTAAACCAACCATGTTTTAGGTTTAGACTTTGATCGAGCTTACCGATGTTACATTAACTGTTAAGTAGATTTTGTTGTTCAACTTCCTTCTCTTTCCACCACCGCTCTCACTGGTTTAATTTTTCTGCTCGGTTGCTGTGTCAACTTTCAAAAGCTATTATGATCATTTTAAGACCCCATAAATATATATCTCTATTTGTTCATCAATTTGTGTAGTGATATTTTGCTACTTCTGGTAAATATTTAAAGAATGGCTTAGTTAAATAGGACCCTGAAGCGTAGTGAGTGTAAGATAAAGCAAAGAACTGGGTGGAGCAGTAGTCGGCCAAGTATACAGCACACAATTTAACTATATTTTTACTGTAAAGTTTTCAGATTGGCGTTCATCTATATAAGCGTTCTCTTTTATTTCCATCAGCAACTGTCTTAAATCAGACTCGCTCACTTCGTTAGTTCTTGTTTGATGAGTTTGTTTGCGTCTCGTTTGTCGGTGGAGTTTCTGATGCGTAGAGCTAATATACGCATTCAAGTTTTTTCATGTACCATTTCTTTGATGCTGGACGGAAATGCGAGGCAGATTCCTTGGGGCGGGGTTCGTCCTTGATGCATGTCCAACAAAAATTGGGTTTTGGACCGCATCAAAATTCGGACGATCTACAAATTTAAAACATCTAAACAGCGTTGTTCTATGGTTCCGAAAAGTCCATGGTGATGTTGATTTACAAGAACATAGGTTAAGTAAGAACCTATTGAACTTTCAGATTGTGTGAATAAAAAAATTTTTGATTATTAAAAAATTGCATTCATTCTGCAAATCATTTTCTTTTAACTAGTGTTACGTAAACATCAATTACTCTCGAAAAGTATATCAAGGAGTAGATACACATCAAATAGCGTATATTTGTAACGCAAATACAAAAACCTTCTGCTGACATGGATTTTGTTAATACCACAATATCAAAAATCCAAAAAGACTATACAGATCTGCCATTCTTAAAACTCGAGGCTAATATGTAACAGACGTTTGCTAATAAAGACGATTTAAATCAAAAGATGTAATCGGTATTTCCTCCGAAGATTCTCAGGAAAACTTGACACTTCCCAGTGCAGCTGTTATGATCAACATTGTTGCAAGTAAATCGGCACCAATGAAGTTACTTAGTGACATGAACGATGCTATCGGCCAGTAGTGCACATTATTGCCACCCCTATTTCCGATTAGATGTAGGTAAATTTTAATTTAAAAGCACGATTTGGTTCCTTTAAAGTTACAAATAGCTCCTGATCAAAAAAAGAAACTAATCAAACAAGGACATCATGCAGTGGATGTCGGGTTAACAGATAGCATCATGGATGACTTTTTATTCCGGTTATCTCAAAAATTTACACATTTTTAATTTCTAAACACCTTTGGCCACAAAATATATTACAGTCGAATTCCCCCGTCCATACCAGTTCTGAGCTGGCGTTTTAATAAAAGCCGGCTATGAACTGGCATGGGCGTGGGAATCCGACTATCTAATTAAAACAAAGGAATGTATAATCTATTTGGATCGGACAGATTTTCCTGGAAAATTAGCCAACAAAATCTGCCCATCCCAAAAAGATTAAACATTGCTTTGTTTTAATTAGATAGTCGTATTCCCAGGTCCATGCCAGTTCTGAGCTCACTCAGAGCCAGCTCAGAACTGTCTAATTAAAACAAAGGAATGTAGTTCGCTGCGGGAATTAACTAGCGGGAATAAACTAGCAGGAAGTAACTTTCTTAAAGGTAAGAATTTTTTTGTCCAGGGATTTAAAATACAAATATAACTGAGTTTGTCGAGTATTATTTGATTTTTTCTAAGACGCGCATTTGCGCCGTCCGCATATTTATAAGAATTTATGCAATAATGCAGAAAACGCGCATGTGCGTCCTATTTTTTGAATATAATATCACTTTGCTCATATAAAACATTCTTTTATTTACATAAAATATGTTAAAAGAAAAAGAAATATTCTAAAAACTAACAAAATAATGGTCTTTACTTTATTTATAAAATCTTATTACAGTATGTCTTCTAAAATCTCCTTATGGTAATTTAGAAAACAGGTGCCTAAACACAGTCCCGGATTTTCAGGGCACGCTACACAATGGTACGTTGTGTCTTTTCTGACTTATTTGGGCGCATGCGCAATATTGTTTTCGAAGAGTTTTGCGGAATCCGACTCTCTAATTAAAACAAAGCAATCTTTAATCTATTTGTACCGGACAGATTTTCATGGAAAATCAGCCCATTCCAAATAGATTAAACATTAATTAGACAGTCGGATTCCCCCGTCCATAACAATTCTGAGCTGGCATTTAAATAAAAGTTAGCTCTGAAGTGGCATGGACGTAGGAATACGACTATCTAATTAAAACAAACCAATGTTTAATCTATTTGGACCGGGCAGATTTTCCTGGAAAATTAGCCAGGAAAAGCTGCCCGGTCCAAAAAGATTAAACATTGCTTTGTTTTAATTAGATAGTGTGATTCCCACGTCCATGCCACTTCCAAGCTAACTTTTATTTTAAAGCCAGCTCAGAACTGTTATGGACGGGGGAATCCGACTGTCTAATTAATGTTTAATCTATTTGGAATGGGCTGATTTCCTGGCTAATTTTCCAGGAAAATCTGCCCGGTACAAATAGATTAAACATTGTTTTGTTTTAATTAGACAGTCGGATTCCCCCGTCCATACCAGTTCTGAGCTGGCTTTTAATTATAAGTCAGATTAGAACTGGCATGAACCTGGGAATCTGACTATCTAAGAACCAGCTAAGAACTGTTATGGACGGGGGAATCCGACTGTTTAATTAATGTTTAAGCTATTTGGAATGGGCTGATTTCCTGGCTAATTTTCCAGGAAAATCTGCCCGGTACAAATAGATTAAACATTGTTTTGTTTTAATTAGACAGTCGGATTCCCCCGTCCATACAAGTTCTGAGCTGGCTTTTAATTATAAGTCAGCTCAGAACTGGCATGGACCTGGGAATCTGACTATCTAATTAAAACAAAGCAATGTTTAATCTATTTGAACCGGGCAGATTTTCCTGGCTAATTTTTCAGGAAAATCTGCCCGATGTAAGTAGATTAAAATTGCTTTGTTTTTATTAGATAGTCGGATTCCCACGTCCACGCCAGTTCACAGCTGACATTTAATATAAAGCCAGCTCAGAACCGGTATGGATGGGGGAATCAGACTGTCTAATTACAACAAAGCAATGTTTATTCTACTTGGAATGGGCAGATTTTCCTGTCTAATTTTCCAGGGAAATCTGCCCGGTCTAAATAGATTAAACATTGCTTTGTTTTAATTAGATAGTCGAATTCCCAGGTCCATGCCAGTTTTGTGGATTTGTACTTCTTATATCTTTGATCTTCGTTTCTTCTGATGCCACTATTATGTATTGTGTATTGCCAGATTTAGAGACTGTTGTTTTTGTTATTTTGACCAGTTCTTGGTCTGGTAACTTCCATATATAGTCATATATGGAAGTTACCAGACCAAGAAGTGGTCAAAATAACAAAAACAACAGTCTCTAAATCTGGCAATACACAATACATAATAGTGGCACCAGAAGAAACGAAGATCAAACTTCGCTGCGAAGAAAACGAAGAAACCAAAATAATCAGCGGAACAAAACTGGCGACTCTGAAACCCAAATGCCAACTTATCATCATTAACGAAAGATTCAGCTCAGTACAAATGGCATCGGAAACACAACACTCATTCAATCTCTCAACCAGAATTGATAACAAATTGGTAACAAATAAAACACCCATCTTCCCAGCCAAATTATCAGAATTAAAATTAGAAAATGTCCCACTGCACGACTTGAACAATATCAAATCCCACTTACAATAAATCAATGGCAGAATTCCAGGAACCATCAATTTGCCCATATACCACACTAGTGTATGGACAATTATATTATACATCGTGATAGTAATAACAATAATCACAATAACTTCAAGATACATCTTGCAGAAGTCAAAAATGTATATATATATACAATGTATATAAGAAGTTACAAATCCCGATTCAACACCCAAGGTCGCTGACGAATGGATTAATTAACAGCAGCGCAATTAGCATAGACTATGCATAGATGGGTAAAAAACTAGACCCAACTCAGCAAACAGCCACCTGCCAAGATCAGCAACCAGCCACCTTGAAAACAGCAATCTAGTGTGGAAACCGCCTCTCGGTCCACGCCACACCAGAAACTATATATGGAAGTTACCAGACCACGGACGGACATTCCTACATTGTTATTGAAAGAGTCCCTTTTAGGTTGTCAGAATTTAGCTTTATCATTTTTATTATTATTCATGAATATTGTGTGTAACTATAATCAATAAATTCTTTTAAAAATTCAAGTCTGTTAACATGAAAGTTAACTCGCGAAAGGTGTTATCATGAAAAGGTATATTAAAGAGGTGTTATTGAAATGTGATTACAGCGGGGATTTTATCAATTTGAAAAACGATGACGATTGCCGAAACTTGTAAGAGGCCATCTAATATGTATGTATCACGCTGTTAAATCTGATAAAAGATAATGTATTTGTTGTACTAGAAATTGTATGCTATTATTTACTTAAATTGTATACTTGTTACATAAATAAAAGAACCATTGTAAAAGTAAAATGTATTTATTAGTTTTGTTTTAAAATACATTTATTAATATTTATCTCCATTCACAAAAGACGTTCCAATATAAATCCACTCAAGTCTCTGCAAACTCCAATTCTGCACTCTAAATTTCCTCGATGAATTCCTGATAGATATTAGTTGAGATTTTTTTATTGAATGACTTCATTTGTTTTCTTTATTTATTTGGAAGCATATACAACCAAAACAATTCCAAGTTTATTTCAATTGCATCATGTTTAGTTGAAGCAGCTTCAATTAGCTGAAACAATACATGCTTCATAGTTTCTATGTTACTGTTATTCGTATTAATACGATAAGTAGCCCTTCTATTTTGAAAGCTTCATTTATCATAAGCACTTTTTCAACTACCCACGATTCACATACTTTTAATTTGTGGGCTTCACTGCGCAGATGTCCAGAGCACACACTTTTAACGAGCACAATTCACAATACTTTATACGATTGTGACAATGAAGGTTGCTTAGCTACTAAAATAAAAAACAACATTTTCCGTTATATTCATTTATTAACACTTAACACAAATGTATATTAACATATTTGTTATTATTATACGGTTAGATGGAACCAGTTGATATAAATATCAAAATGTACTTTGATGTGCACAGATGGAAATCAATTAGCTCAGAACTGTTATGGACGGGGGAATCCGACTGTCTAATTAATGTTTAATCTATTTGGAATGGGCTGATTTCCTGGCTAATTTTCCAGGAAAATCTGCCCGGTACAAATAGATTAAACATTGTTTTGTTTTAATTAGACAGTCGGATTCCCCCGTCCATACCAGTTCTGAGCTGGCTTTTAATTATAAGTCAGCTTAGAACTGGCATGAACCTGGGAATCTGACTATCTAATTAAAACCTTTGTTTAATCTATTTGAACCGGGCAGATTTTCCTGAATAATTTTCCAAAAAAATCTGCCTGGTATAAGTAGATTAAACATTGCTTTGTTTTTATTAGATAGTCGGATTCCCACGTCCATGCCAGTTCTCAGCTGACATTTAATTTAAAGCCAGCTCAGAACTGGTATGGATGGGGAATCAGACTGTCTAATTACAACAAATCAATGTTTACTCTACTTGGAATGGGCAGATTTTCCTGGCTAATTTTCCAGGGAAATCTGCCAGGTCTAATTAGATTAAACATTGCTTTGTTTTAATTAGATAGTCGGATTCCCATGTCCATGCCAGTTCTGAGCTGACTTTTAATTAAAAGCCAGCTCAGAACTGGTATTGACGGGAGAATCCCACTGTCTAATTAAAACGAAGCAATGTTTAGTCTATTTAGAATGGGCAGATTTTCCTGGCTAATTTTCCAGATAAATCGGCCCGGTCAAAATAGATTAAACATTGCTTTGTTTTAATTGGAGAGTCGGAATCCCACATGCATGCCAGTTCTGAGCTGACTTTTAATTAAAAGCCAGCTCAGAACTGTTTTGGACGGGGAAATCCGACTGTTAATGTTTAATCTATTTCGAATGGACAGATATTCCTATCTAATTTTCCAGGAAAATCTGTCCGGTTCAAATAGATTAAACATTGCTTTGTTTTAACTAGATAGTCGTATTCCTACGTCCATGCCTGTTCTAAGCTGACATTTAATTTAAAGACAGCTCAGAACTGGTATGGACGGGGGAATTCGACTGTCTAATTAATTTTTAATCTCTTTGGAATGGGCACATTTTCTGGGCTAATTTTCCAGGAAAATCTGCCCGGTCCAAGTAGATTAAACATTGCTTTGTTTTAATTAGATAGTCGGATTCCCTAGTCCATGCTACTTCTGAGCTGACTTTTAATTAAAAGCCAGCTCAAAACTATTATGGACGGGGGAATCCGATTGTCTAATTAATGTTTAATCTATTTGGAATGGGCTGCTTGTCTGACTAATTTTCCAGGAAAATCTGCCTGGTACAAATTGATTAAACATTGCTTCGTTTTAATTAGACAGTCGGATTCTCCCGTCCATACCAGTTCTGAGCTGGCTTTTAATTAAAAGTCAGCTCAGAACTGGCATGGACCTGGGAATTCGACTATCTAATTAAAACAAAGCAATGTTTAATCTATTTAGACCGGGCAGATTTCCCTGGAAAATTAGACAGGAAAATCTGCCCATTCCAAGTAGAATAAACATTGCTTTGTTGTAATTAGACAGTCTGATTCCCCCATCCATACCGGTTCTGAGCTGGCTTTATATTAAATGTCAGCTGTGAACTGGCGTGGACGTGGGAATCCGACTATCTAATAAAAACAAAGCAATTTTAATCTACTTACATCGGGCAGATTTTCCTGAAAAATTAGCCAGGAAAATCTGCCCGGTTCAAATAGATTAAACATTGCTTTGTTTTAATTAGATAGTCAGATTCCCAGGTCCATGCCAGTTCTGAGCTGACTTATAATTAAAAGCCAGCTCAGAACTTGTATGGACGGGGGAATCCGACTGTCTAATTAAAACAAAACAATGTTTAATCTATTTGTACCGGGCAGATTTTCCTGGAAAATTAGCCAGGAAATCAGCCCATTCCAAATAGCTTAAACATTAATTAAACAGTCGGATTCCCCCGTCCATAACAGTTCTTAGCTGGTTCTTAGATAGTCAGATTCCCAGGTCCATGCCAGTTCTGAGCTGACTTATAATTAGAAGCCAGCTCAGAACTTGTATGGACGGGGGAATCCGACTGTCTAATTAAAACAAAACAATGTTTAATCTATTTGTACCGGGCAGATTTTCCTGGAAAATTAGCCAGGAAATCAGCCCATTCCAAATAGGTTAAACATTAATTAGACAGTCGGATTCCCCCGTCCATAACAGTTCTTAGCTGGCTTTTAAATAAAAGTTAGCTCAGAAGTGGCATGGGCGAAGGAATACGACTATCTAATTAAAACAAAGCAATGTTTAATCTATTTGAACCGGCCAGATTTTGCTGGAAAATTAGCCAGGAAAAGCTGCCCGGTCCAAAAAGATTAAACATTGCTTTGTTTTAATTAGATAGTCTGATTCCCACGTCCATGCCAGTTCTGAGCTGACTTATAATTAAAAGCCAGCTCAGTACTGGTATGGACGGGGGAATCAGACTGTCTAATTAAAACAAAGCAATGTTTAATCTATGGGCTGAATTTCCTGGCATATTTTGCTGGAAAATTAGCCAGGAAAATCAGCGATTCCAAATAGATTAAACATTAATTACACAAATTAATTAGTCAAATTAATGTTCAATATATATGGAGTGGCAGATTTTCCTGGCTAATTTTCCAGGAAAATCTGCCAATTCCAAATAGATTCAACATTGCTTTGTTTTAATTAGATAGTCGTAGTCCTACGTCCGTGCCACTTCTGAGCTAACTTTTATTTAAAAGCCAGCTTAGAACTGTTATGGACGGGGGAATCCGACTGTCTAATTAATGTTTAATCTATTTGGAATGGGCTGATTTCCTGGCTAAATTTCTGCTGCCCGGTCCAAAAAGATTAAACATTGCTTTGTTTTAATTAGATAGTCTGATTCCCACGTCCATGCCAGTTCTGAGCTGACTTATAATTAAAAGCCAGCTCAGTACTGGTATGGACGGGGGAATCAGACTGTCTAATTAAAACAAAGCAAAGTTTAATCTATGGGCAGAATTTCCTGGCAGATTTTCCTGGAAAATTAGCCAGGCAAATCAGCGATTCCAAATAGATTAAACATTGATTAGACAAATTAATTAGACAAATTAATGTTCAATCTATATGAAATGGCAGATTTTCCTGGATAATTTTCCAGGAAAATCTGCCAATTCCAAATAGATTAAACATTGCTTTGTTTTAATTAGACAGTCGGATTCCTCGTCCATACCAGTTCTGAGCTGGCTTTTAATTAAAAGTTAGCTCAGAACTGGCATGGACGTGGGAATCCGACTATCTAATTAAAACAATCAATGTTTAATCTATTTGGACCGGGCAGATTTTCCTGGAAAATTAGCCAGAAAATCTGCTCTGTCCAAATAGTTAAACATTGCTTTGATTTATAAAAGTTTATGCAATAAACGGGAAACCGCACATGTGCGTCCTATTGAGATAATAATCACTACTCATATAAAACATTCTCTTAATTGCATAAAATATATAATAAAAAAAGAAATATTCTACAAACTAACAAAAAATGTCTTGTCTTCATTTATAAAATCTTATTACAGTATGTCTTATTATAAAATATCCTTTAATTTAGAAAAGATGTGCCTAAACACAGTCCCGGATTTCCAGAGCACGCTACACAATGGTGCGCTGTGTATCTTCTGCCTTTTTTGGCTTTTTCGTTTGTCCCCTAGATTTTGGTAGGAATATGTTCCATACTAATCGTATTTTTTCTTATTTGGTGTGACTCCGACGGTCTGGTAACATTTTTTCTAATACTGCCAGTCTGAACTCTTGCAATGTCAGTTTTCTGCCAGAATATTTCTTATACAATGAATGGGAATTCAGTAACACAAGTTGAAGTTTCCTGGCTAATTTTCCAGGAAAATCTGCCCGTTCCAAATAGATGAAACATTGCTTTGTTTTAATTAGATAGTCGTATTCCCATGTCCATGCCAGTTCTGAGCTGACTTTTAATTAAGAGCCAGCTCAGAACTGGCATGGAGGGGGAATCTGAGTGTGTAATTAATGTTTGTACTATTTGGAGTGGGCAGATTTTCCTGGTTAACTTTCCAGGAAAATCTGCCCGGTTTAAATAGATTAAAAATTGCTTTGTTCTAATTAGACAGTCGGATTACCCTGTCCATACCAGTTCTGAGCTGACTTTTATTTAAGAGCCAGGTCAGAACTGGTAGTTTTTCCTGGAAAAATAGCCAGGAAAATCTGCCCATTCCAAATAGATTAAACATTGCTTTGTTTTAATTAAACAGTCGGATTCCTCCGTCCATGTTAGTTCTGAGCTGACTTTTAATTAAAAGCCAACTCAGAACTGGTATCGACAAGCGAATCCGACTGTCTAATTAATACTTAATCCATTTGGAGTGGGCAGATTTTCCTGGCTAATTTTTTAGAAAAATCTACTCGGTCGAAATAGATCAAAGATTGCTTAATTCGGATTCCCCTGTCCATACCAGGTCTGGGATGGCTTATTATTAAAAGTCAGCTCAGAACTGGCATGGACGTGGCAATCCGACTGTCTAATTGAAATAAAGGCAATGTTTTATCTATTTGGAAATGGCAAATTATCCTGGCTAATTTCCAGGAAAATCTCCCCGGCACAAACAGATTAAACATTGCTCTGTTTTAATTAGTTAGTCGAATTCCCACGTCCATGCCAGGTCTGAGGTGACTTTTAAGTAAAACCCAGATCCGAACTGGTATGGTCGGGGGAATCCGAAAGTCTAATTAAAACAAAGCAATGTTTAATCTATTTGTAATGGGCAGGTTTTCCTGGCTAATTTTCCAGAAAAATCTGCAAATAAATTAAAAATTGCTTTGTTTTAATTAGATAGTCGGATTCCCACGTCCATGCCAGTTCTGAGATAACTTTTAATTAGAAGCCAGCTCAGAACTGGCATGGGCGGGGGAATCCGACTCTAATTAAAATAAAGCAATGTTTAATCTATTTGAAATAAGCAGATTTTCCTGGCTGATTTTCCAGGGAAATCTGCCCGGTCCTGATAGAACAACATTGCTTTGTTTTAATTAGATAGTCGGATTCCCATGTTAATGCCAGCTCTGAGCTGACTTTTAATTAAAAGCCGCTCAGAACCGGTATGGACAGGAGAATCCGACTGTCTAATTAAAACGAAGCAATGTTTAATCTATTTGGAATGGGCAGATTTTCCTGGCTAATTTTCCAGGAAAATCTACCCGGTCCAAATAGATTAAACATTGCTTTGTTTAAATAAGATAGTCGGATTCCCACGTCCATGCCAGTTCTGAGCTGACTTTTAATAATAAGTCATACCAGACCTGGTATGGGGGAATCCGAATTAAGCAATCTTTGATCTATTTGGACCAAGCGGATTTTCCTGGAAATTAGTCAGGAATATCTGCCCATTCCAAATGGATTAAGCATTAATTAGACAGTCGGATTCCCCCGTCCACTAACTAACATGGACGGAGGAATCCGACTATGTAATTAAAACAAAGCAATGTTTAATCTATTTGGAATGGGCAGATTTTCCTGGCAAATTTTCCAGGAGAAACTACCAGTTCTGAACTAGCTCTTAAATCAAAGTCAGCTCATAACTTCTATGTACAGGGGAATCCGACTGTCTAATAATAGCAAAGCAATGTTTAATCTAATTAAACCGGGTAGATTTTCCAAAAAAATTAGCCAGGAAAATCTGCCCACTACAAATAGATTAAACAGTAATTACACACTCGGATTCCCTCTTAATTAAAAGTCAGCTCAAAACTTGCATGGACGTGGGAATCTGACTATCTAGTAAAACAAAGCAATGTTTAATCTATTTGAACCGGGCAGATTTTTCTGGAAAATTAGGCACGAAAATCTGCCCATTTCAAATAGATTAAACATTGCTTAGTCTTGATTAGACAGTCGGATTCCTCCGTCCATACCAGTTCGGAGCTGGCTTTTAATTAATTCACCTCAGAACTGGCATGGACGTATGAATCCGACTATCTAATTAAAAAAAGCAATGTCTAATCTATTTGTACCGGGCAGATTTTCCTGGAAAATTAGACAGAAAAATCTGCCCTTTCCAAATAGATTAAACATTGCTTTTATTTTAATTAGACAGTCGGATTCCAACGTCCATAACAGTCCTGGAAAATTAGCCAGGAAAATGCCCATTCCAAATAGATTAAACATTAGTTTGTTTTAATTGGATAGTCGGATCCACCGTTCATTCCAGTTCTGAGCTGGTCTTAATTAAAAGTCATCTCCGAACTGACATGGACGTGGGAATATTAAGTTTTATATGAGTAAAGTGATTATTATCTTCAACAAATAGGACGCACATGCGAGGTTTCCCGTTTATTGTATATTTTTTTATAAATCAAAGCAATGTTTAATCTATTTGGGCAGAGCAGATTTTCTGGTCAATTTTCTAGGAAGATCATCCCGGTCCAAACAGATTAAACATTGCTTTGTTTTAATTAGATAGTCGGATTCCCACGTCCTTGCCAGTTCTGAGCTAACTTTTAATTAAAAGCCAGCTCAGAACTGGTATGGACGGGGAATCCGATTGTCTAATTAAAACAAAGCAATGTTTAATCTATTTGGAAACGGGAGATTTTCCTGGCAGATTTTCCTGAAAAATTAGCTAGGAAAATCTGCCATTCCATATAGATTAAACATTTATTTGTCTAATTAATGTGACTGTCTAATTAAAACAAAGCAATGTTTAATCTATGGGGAGAATTTCCTGGAAGATTTTCCTGAAAAATTAGCCAGGAATATGTGCCATTCCATATAGATTAAACATTAATTTGTCTAATTAATGTTTAATCTATTTGGAATCGCAGATTTTCCTGGCTAATTTTCCAGGAAAATCTGCCAGGAAATTCTGCCCATAGATTAAACATTGCTTTGTTTTAATTAGTCAGTCGGATTCCCCCGTCCATACCAGTTCTGAGCTGGCTTTTAATTAAAACTCAGCTCAGAACTCGCATGGACGGGGGAATCCGACTAACTAATTAATGTTTAATTTATTTGGAATGGGCTGATTTTCCTGGCTAATTTTCCAGGAAAATCTGCCCGGTACAAATTGATTAATCTTTGGTTTGTTTTAATTAGACAGTGGGATTTCTCCGTCCATACCAGTTCTGAGCTGGCTTTTAATTATAAGTCAGCTGAGAACTGGCATGGACGTGGGAATCCGGCTATCTAACAAAGCAATGTTTAATCTATTTGGCCCGTGCAGATTTTCCTGGAAATTTAGACAAGAAAATCTGCCCATTCCGAAGAGATTGAACATTAATTAGACAGTCGAATTACCCCGACCATACCCGTTCTGAGCTGACTTTTAATTAACAGTCAGCTCAGAACCGGCATGGGCGTGGGAATCCTAATATCTAATTAAAACAAAGCAATGTTTAATCTGTTTGGACGGTCAGATTTTCCTTGAAAATTAGCCAGGAAAATCTGTCCATTCCAAATAGATTAAACATTGCTTTGTTTTAATTAGACAGTCGGATTCCCCCGTCACAATACAAGTGCTGAGCTGGCTTTTAATTAAATTTCAGCTCAGAACTCGCATGGACAGGGTAATCCGACTATCTAATTAAAACAAAGCAATGTTTAGTCTATTTGGACCGTGCAAATTTTCCTAGAAAATTAGCCAGGAAAATCTGCCCATTCCAAATAGATTAAACATTGCTTTGTTTCAATTACACAGTCGGATTCCGCCGTCCTTACCAGTTCTGAGCTGGATTTTAATTAAAAGTCAGCTCAGAACTGTCATGGACGGGGGAATCCGACTATCTAATTAAAACAAAGCAATGTTCAATCTTTTTGGAACGGGCAGATTTTTCTGCGAAATTAGATAGGAATATCTGCTCATTCCAAATAGATTAAACATTAATTAGACAGTCGGCTTCCCCGTCCATACCAGTTCTAAGCAGGCTTTTAATTAAAAGTCAGCTCAGAACTGGCATGCATGGGGGATCCCGACTATCTAATTAAAACAAAGCAATGTTTAATCTATTTTCACCGGGCAGATTTGCCTGCTATTTGTTACCATGTCTACCCAACGTATCCTCAAGATCCTTCTATATGACCACATGTCAAATGCCTCCAGTCGATCACTTATATCTTTCTTTAACGTCCATGATTCCATCCCATATAGCAACACCGGGAAAACGTAGCATCTCAATATTCTGACTCTAAGTTGTAAGTTAAGATCTTTACTGCATAACACGCTTCTCATTCTGTTAAATATGGTTCTGGCTCGTCCAATTCGTGATTTAATTTCTTCAGTGTACTCATTATTTTCATTGATAGTTGTTCCCAGGTACCTGTACTTACTGACTTTCTCTACTAGTTCTCCGTTGGTCCATAAGTTTTCCTGTTGCTGAACTGATTTTGTAATGGTCATAAATTTGGTCTTTTTGATATTTAAGGTAAGTCCGCTCTCTTCGCTACTCGTCACTACTTGATCTACTAAGCTCTGTAAATCCTCTATTGTTTCGTCAATGAGTATGTTGTCGTCTGCATACCGGATATTATTAATGGGTATTCCATTGACCTTTACTCCTATTGTTATTTCTTCTAGCGTTCTCTGAATGTTTTCTTCCGAGTAAAGATTAAATAATAGCGGCGATAGTATACACCCTTGCCTTACACCACGTTGTATTTTCACTTTTTCTGAGAGTTCATTGTCCACCTTGATATTAGCCGTCTGGCTGTAGTATAAATTATTTATTATTCTAATATCTTTCATGTCTATATTTTTACTTTTAAGTAACTAAATGAAGTGGTTGTGGCGGACTCTATCAAATGCTTTGTTGTAGTCAAGGAAACAGACATACATCGGCTGATTGATGTCCATGCATCTTTGTGTCAACACATTGAAGGCAAACAAGGCTTCTCTTGTTCCTATTGCATTTCTGAAACCAAATTGGGTTTCGTTAATATCTTGTTCTAATTTCCTAAAAATTCTCTGGTGTATTATCTTTAGGAATATTTTGAGAGCGTGACTCATTAGACTGATGGTTCGGTGGTCGCTACATTCTTGTGCATTAACCTTTTTTGGTACTGTAATGAAGGTCGATCTAAGCAATTCGCGGGGAATGATTCCTGTGTTGTATTAAATAGTTCCACCAATATGTCCATTTGATCTTCTGTAATTATTTTAATTATTTCTGCTGGAATTTCGTCGGGTCCTGGAGCTTTATAAGAATTTGCCATTTTTACCGCGTGCATTACCTCTTCCTTTGTTATTGTTGGGCCCAAATCTCCTTCTGTGTCATCTTCTACTATTTATTGTTGTCTGTCATCGTCGAATAGTTCCTGGATATACTCCTTCCATCTTGCCAGCTTCCCTGCAGTGTCTGGGATTATTTTACCATCTCTGTCCAGCAAAACATTGCTTTGGTTTTGCCCTTTTATACCAGTCACCTCCCTAATTTTTTATAGAGGTTAAGATCCTTGTGTTTCATTGTCAAATCTTCTATCTCCGCACATTTTTCTCTGTACCACTTTTCTTTGGCTTCACGTATTATTTTTGTTATCTCACTATGTATATGGTGCATTGTTGTCTATGTTTTTGTATGTTCTTATTTCTTCCATTAGTTTTAAAACTTCGTCAGTTATCCATGGTTTTTGTTTGTGAGCAGTATTCTTTGTTTGCAGTAACTCTTTTGTTGAAGTCGTTATAGTGGTTTTGATGGTATTCCATATTATGTTTGGATCTTCATTCGGTTCGGCTCGGATCTTACTTAGTTCGTTGTTAATACTCTTGGTCAATTGTTCTCTCATTATTGGGCTTTTAAAGTTTAAGGTTTGTAGATGTTTTTGTTTTGTTGGGATTTTGGCTTTTTCAATCGTACTCTGAGCCTTACTGGATTATGATATGTTGCTGCATCTGCTCCAGGATAAGCCTTAGCCGACATGGAATATCGGTACCTTTTATTAATTAAGACGTAATCAATTTGATTCCTAACTATGTGTCTGGTGTTATCAGCGGGTGATTTCCAAGTATAAAGCCTCCTATCAGGCAGTTATGTGTAATCACCTTGTCTTGCTCTTGGCAGAACTGTGTCAATCTATCCCCTCTTCCATTTCTTGTGCCCAACACAAAATCACCAATAAGATCTTCTACTTTCCCCTTTCCAACTTTTGCGTTGAAGTCTCCCATTATTATTCGTTATAGAATTGTTCTATTTCTACTTCAATCTTATCGGAAGTGGGGGCGTATACTTGAATGATGTTAAGTATTCTTTGGGTTGTTGTTGCTCTTATCATCATTATTCTATTTGAGATGTGGATGAAGCCAGTTATAGCTTGAGAAAAGTTACCTTCCACCACAATCGCTACTCCGTTTCGGTGATTTGCGTCGTTGTTACCCAAGTAGTAAATCTTTGACTGATTAATCTTCATGTCGCCTGAATTAGGCCATCTAGTTTCACTGAGTACCATTATGTTCACATTGAGTCGCTGTATTTCTTGAAGCGCGTTGTGAATTTTACCTGCTTCGAACATGGATCTGATGTTCCATGTACCGATCATTATGTCTCTTTCGTTTTTCTTAGCTGCATTCAAAACTGTCTTTTTATCAAAAGCCAGCTCAGAACTCGTATCGACGAAAGAATCCGACTGACTAATTAAAACGAAGCAATGTTTAATTTATTTGGAATGGGCAGATTTTCCTGGCTAATTTTCCAGTCGGGATCCCCCATGCATGCCAGTTCTGAGCTGACTTTTAATTAAAGGCCTGCTTATAACTGGTATGGACGGGGAAGCCGACTGTCTAATTAATGTTTAATCTATTTGGAATGAGCAGATATTCTTATCTAATTTCGCAGAAAAATCTGCCCGTTCCAAAAAGATTGAACATTGCTTTGTTTTAATTAGATAGTCGGATTCCCCCGTCCATGACAGTTCTGAGCTGACTTTTAATTAAAATCCAGCTCAGAACTGGTAAGGACGGCGGAATCCGACTGTCTAATTGAAACAAAGCAATGTTTAATCTATTTGGAATGGGCAGATTTTCCTGGCTAATTTTCTAGGAAAATTTGCACGGTCCAAATAGATTAAACATTGCTTTGTTTTAATTAGATAGTCGGATTACCCTGTCCATGCGAGTTCTTAGCTGAAATTTAAGTAAAAGCCAGCTCAGCACTGGTATTGTGACGGGGGAATCCGACTGTCTAATTAAAACAAAGCAATGTTTAATCTATTTGGACCGTGCAAATTTTCCTAGAAAATTAGCCAGGAAAATCTGCCCATTCCAAATAGATTAAACATTGCTTTGTTTCAATTAGACAGTCGGATTCCGTCGTCCTTACCAGTTCTGAGCTGGATTTTAATTAAAAGTCAGCTCAGAACTGTCATGGACGGGGGAATCCGACTATCTAATTAAAACAAAGCAATGTTCAATCTTTTTGGAACGGGCAGATTTTTCTGCCTAATTAGATAGGAATATCTGCTCATTCCAAATAGATTAAACATTAATTAGACAGTCGGCTTCCCCGTCCATACCAGTTCTAAGCAGGCTTTTAATTAAAAGTCAGCTCAGAACTGGCATGCATGGGGGATCCCGACTATCTAATTAAAACAAAGCAATGTTTAATCTATTTTCACCGGGCAGATTTACCTGGAAAATTAGCCAGGAAAATCTGCCCATTCCAAATAAATTAAACATTGCTTCGTTTTAATTAGTCAGTCGGATTCTTTCGTCGATACGAGTTCTGAGCTGGCTTTTGATAAAAAGACAGTTTTGAATGCAGCTAAGAAAAACGAAAGAGACATAATGATCGGTACATGGAACATCAGATCCATGTTCGAAGCAGGTAAAATTCACAACGCGCTTCAAGAAATACAGCGACTCAATGTTAACATAATGGTACTCAGTGAAACTAGATGGCCTAATTCAGGCGACATGAAGATTAATCAGTCAAAGATTTACTACTTGGGTAACAACGACGTAAATCACCGAAACGGAGTAGCGATTGTGGTGGAAGATAACTTTTCTCAAGCTATAACTGGCTTCATCCACATCTCAAATAGAATAATGATGATAAGAGCAACAACAACCCAAAGAATACTTAACATCATTCAAGTATACGCCCCCACTTCCGATAAGATTGAAGTAGAAATAGAACAATTCTATAATGAATAATAATGGGAGACTTCAACGCAAAAGTTGGAAAGGGGAAAGTAGAAGATCTTATTGGTGATTTTGTGTTCGGCACAAGAAATGGAAGAGGGGATAGATTGACACAGTTCTGCCAAGAGCAAGACAAGGTGATTACACATAACTGCCTGATAGGAGGCTTTATACTTGGAAATCACCCGCTGATAACACCAGACACATAGTTAGGAATCAAATTGATTACGTCTTAATTAATAAAAGGTACCGATATTCCATGTCGGCTAAGGCTTATCCTGGAGCAGATGCAGCAACATATCATAATCCAGTAAGGCTCAGAGTACGATTGAAAAAGCCAAAATCCCAACAAAACAAAAACATCTACAAACCTTAAACTTTAAAAGCCCAATAATGAGAGAACAATTGACCAAGAGTATTAACAACGAACTAAGTAAGATCCGAGCCGAACCGAATGAAGATCCAAACATAATATGGAATACCATCAAAACCACTATAACGACTTCAACAAAAGAGTTACTGCAAACAAAGAATACTGCTCACAAACAAAAACCATGGATAACTGACGAAGTTTTAAAACTAATGGAAGAAATAAGAACATACAAAAACATAGACAACAATGCACCATATACATAGTGAGATAACAAAAATAATACGTGAAGCCAAAGAAAAGTGGTACAGAGAAAAATGTGCGGAGATAGAAGATTTGACAATGAAACACAAGGATCTTAACCTCTATAAAAAATTAGGGAGGTGACTGGTATAAAAGGGCAAAACCAAAGCAATGTTTTGCTGGACAGAGATGGTAAAATAATCCCAGACACTGCAGGGAAGCTGGCAAGATGGAAGGAGTATATCCAGGAACTATTCGACGATGACAGACAACAATAAATAGTAGAAGATGACACAGAAGGAGATTTGGGCCCAACAATAACAAAGGAAGAAGTAATGCACGCGGTAAAAATGGCAAATTCTTATAAAGCTCCAGGACCCGACGAAATTCCAGCAGAAATAATTAAAATAATTACAGAAGATCAAATGGACATATTGGTGGAACTATTTAACACAATATACAACACAGGAATCATTCCCCGCGAATTGCTTAGATCGACCTTCATTACAGTACCAAAAAAGGTTAATGCACAAGAATGTAGCGACCACCGAACCATCAGTCTAATGAGTCACGCTCTCAAAATATTCCTAAAGATAATACACCAGAGAATTTTTAGGAAATTAGAACAATATATTAACGAAACCTAATTTGGTTTCAGAAATGCAATGGGAACAAGAGAAGCCTTGTTTGCCTTCAATGTGTTGACACAAAGATGCATGGACATCAATCAGCCGATGTATGTCTGTTTCCTTGACTACAACAAAGCATTTGATAGAGTCCGCCACAACCACTTCATTTAGTTACTTAAAAGTAAAAATATAGACATGAAAGATATTAGAATAATAAATAATTTATACTACAGCCAGACGGCTAATATCAAGGTGGACAATGAACTCTCAGAAAAAGTGAAAATACAACGTGGTGTAAGGCAAGGGTGTATACTATCGCCGCTATTATTTAATCTTTACTCGGAAGAAAACATTCAGAGAACGCTAGAAGAAATAACAATAGGAGTAAAGGTCAATGGAATACCCATTAATAATATTCGGTATGCAGACGACAACATACTCATTGACGAAACAATAGAGGATTTACAGAGCTTAGTAGATCAAGTAGTGACGAGTAGCGAAGAGAGCGGACTTACCTTAAATATCAAAAAGACCAAATTTATGACCATTACAAAATCAGTTCAGCAACAGGAAAACTTATGGACCAACGGAGAACTAGTAGAGAAAGTCAGTAAGTACAGGTACCTGGGAACAACTATCAATGAAAATAATGAGTACACTGAAGAAATTAAATCACGAATTGGACGAGCCAGAACCATATTTAACAGAACGAGAAGCGTGTTATGCAGTAAAGATCTTAACTTACAACTTAGAGTCAGAATATTGAGATGCTACGTTTTCCCGGTGTTGCTATATGGGATGGAATCATGGACGTTAAAGAAAGATATAAGTGATCGACTGGAGGCATTTGACATGTGGTCATATAGAAGGATCTTGAGGATACGTTGGGTAGACATGGTAACAAATAGCAGGTACTGGGAAGAATGAGAAAAGTAAAAGAAATATTGAACACAATTAAAATAAGGATGCTGAAATATCTGGGTCACGTTGAGAGGAGAGAAATATGTATTGTTGCAGAATATTATGCAGGGAAAGATGCGAGGAAAAAGAAGAAAGGAAGAAGACGCATTTCCTGGCTAAATAACCTGAGAAAATGGTACAACTGTAGTTCCGTTGAGTTGTTCAGAGCTGCAGCATCAAAAGTGAGAGTAGCCATGATGATAGCCAACCTTCTAAGAGGAGACGGCACTTGAAGAAGAAGGATGTTTAATCTATTTGGACCGGGCAGATTTTCCTAGAAACTGTCTAATTAAAACAAAGCAATTTTTAACCTATTTGGAATGGGCAGATTTTCCTGGCTAATTTTTCAGGAAAATCTGCCTTGGTCAAATAGATTAAACATTGCTTTGTTTTATTAGATAGTCGGATTCCCACGTCCATGCCAGTTCTGATCTGACTTTTAATTAGAAACCACCTCAGAACTGGTATGGACAGGCAGATTTTCCTGTCTAATTTTCCAGGTTAAACTGCCTGGTCAAAATATATTAAACATGGCTTTGTTTTAATTAGATAGTCGGATTCCCACGTGCATGCCTGTTCTGAGCTGACTTTTAATTAAAAGCTGGCTCAGAACTGGTATGGACGGGGAAATCCGACTGTCTAATTCATGTTTAATCTATTTGGAATGGGCAGATTTTCCTGTCTCATTTCCCAGGAAGATCTGCCCGGTCCAAATAGATTAAACATTGCTTTGTTTTAATTAGATAGTCGGTTTCCCACGTCCATGCCAGTTCTGAGCTGACTTTTAAACTGCTATTTTGTTATTATTTGATCAAGTACCTGAATTTCAAAATGCGGCGTCTGTTGGGATTTTCCACTATTGGCTGTTTTCTCATTATACCTACTAATAGCCTTGCTTGAAGTTATTCAGCAGTTATATCATGGTAAATATACAGCCTCCATTAAACTTTTACTTTTGTTCTGTCTTTTTTCTAACATTTAAAGGTTTCTTACTAATCTGCACGCTGCTAGCTTCTTCCTTGGTTTAGGTTCCTCTTAACAGTCCCGTTCTCATTCCTCCTGGATATCATCATACATTTCTTTTGGTTATTATTACCATCAAATCTGCTAATTAGTGTATGAAATTGCTTTTTAACCAATTAATGTTTCTATTTTTAGAGAGTCCAATCACATTACAGATTATACAAAATAAGTCAAGAGAAAGCTACCTCTTTTTGATCACTGAAATGATTGACATAGTTCTGTACTCCTGCTATGTATCAACTGCAATTGGAGAAGAAGACTTCCAGAAATTTCTAACCTTCTTCAACAGAGACGTTGGGCAACATAAGAGGAAGATATTAATTGGAGTGGATTTCAGTGCGAAATTCTGGACTTGGTAACACTGGACGTAAAAAACGTATTCAATACAGCACCATGGAAAGGCAAGTGTTAAGAAAAAGGCAAGTTGAGCCATATTTGCTGAAAATAGTATGTAGTTACCTGGAGAACAGACAGATACTGATTGGACAGAAATATCGGATGCAAAATACATCCAAAAACTCACGAACTCTAATTCGCACCCGAAACCTGATTATACAAAAACCACAAAAACGAACAAAATTCTTTCGGGAGAGGCGGGAATGCCGATACGATAGAGATGCTAAGCCTATGTGTGTATTTCTTTCCCTTTGATTGACTAGTCGTCTGCGAATATGTTTAGTTTGCTTAAGATCGTAACCCAATTAATCTAGATACTGCATGTGCTCCCAAGGTGCAGGTACCGAAGATACTGAAGCTGGAGCGGCTTGATTACTAATATTTATATTTAACAAGGTCTCTGTCCCCAATATCATAATGATCTCCTCACATTGAAACGTCACAGGTACTGAATTATGAATGTTTACATTTATATGCGAAATCATGCGCGTCGTAAGATGCATAAAAACTTTACTATATGGTTTTATATCAAATGCATCATAACCTGGATCTACTATTGGAGTAAACTCATAAACTGTATGCGTTGGGTTGCCGTCCAGTCATCTAAATACTTTAGATGTTAGTAAAGCAGAAACTATCCAAGTGATAAAAACTCTACTACACCACACGCATTTAAATATTACATGTCCGGGTGTTTACACTACGCCTAAAACAAAGTGCTGACAGATATCAGTGAACTCAACAGTGGCACCTCCTCCTAAAAACGTTTCATCATCCTGGTAGCCCTATGTGAAAATATGATTTATGTCCACAAACGACCAAATGTGAAAGACGTGGGAACCTATTTCGATAGCGACGACTGCATGTCTGGCTTACCAAGAACACAACGATTACCTAGTTGAAACTTCTACTTACAACATGACCAAGATCAAGGCTGATATGGTTCGTTATAAACTTATGTTTCCGTTTGATAATGGTCCCACGGTGAGACACCTTACTGGTGAAGGCTCATACTAACTGATTCTCATCTGTGCAGCTCAAAGTACATTTTTATATTTATATCAACTGGTTCTCTTATATGTCTAACCGTATTTAGGTTAATATTCTTTTGTGTTAACTGTAGCAGTTCATTGGAAAATAATTAGCTCAAATATATCTGTTAATAAATGTATATAAAGGAAAATGTTTGCTTTTTATTTTAGTGGTTAAGAAACCTTCTTTGTGGCATGATGTCAGCAAAGAAAATCATATGTGGTATTGTGAGTCGTGCTCGTTACAAGTGAAAAGCAGTGCTTTAAGGACATCTGCGCAGTGAAGCCACAAATTAAAAGTATATGGATCGTGGGAAGTTGAAAAAGTGCCTATGTTAAATCAAGCTTTCAAAATAGAATGGCTACTTATCGTATTAATACGAAAGGCACTAACATAGAAGAACTCCGTGGAAACAATGAAACATGTATTGTTTCAGCTAATTGAAGCTGTTTCAGCTAAACATTATGCAATTAAAATAACTTGGCATTGTTTGGTTTGTATATTTTTCAAAATAAAGAAAGAAAATAAATGAAATCATTCAATACTAAAAACAAAAATGTTACAGTGTCAAATAATTATGAAAATACCTCTCAGGAATTCATCGGGGAAATTTTGAGTTGCAGAATTGGAGTGTGTCGAAGGGTGAGTGGTTGGATGTTGGAACGTCATTTATGGATGAAGAAAAATTAATAAAGGTGTTGCAGATGAAACAGGTCGTCAAGGAAGTCAATGTTAATGAAATACATTTTATTAGAGTTAGAGTTAACATTGATATTGTTTGAAGAGAGTTGTCAGTTGATATGTTTAGAAAATAAATAAAAGTTGTGAAAACGAGTAAGGCTTTTCTTATAAAAGGAATACTAGAATGTATCAACTTAACAATTAACAATTTCCAATTGTGGGGAAATTACATGGTCCTTCGAGATTACAAGAGTCAGCAGTGGTAAAAGTTCAGCAGAAAAGGCAAAATATTTTTAGAAATATTATGACAGACAAACTGGAAAAGTCAATCAGATTGACAGCTGGAAAGAACGAAAATGTAGATGAAAATTTTATATGGCCTGATCATTTTGGAACTGGAAATCAAGAGGCTGGAACAACACTGGGGAATACTTTAGATAGACATCCAAATCAGGAAATGGAAAGAACAGACGAAATTGGACTGAAGTTAGAGGTCAATGGTGGGGAGACGGAGACTAATCCTGTAATTAATGATGGATCGTGCACCGGCTTGGATAGCAGAAGGATGACGGTTTTATCAAGAAAACCAGGTGGATCAGGAATTTGCTCCAACCATACCAGTGCAAAGAGGTGTTCAAGGATTTCAAGAACTTCATCTAAAAGAATCGAAAGAAAACAAGCGGAATTAGAAGCCGAGAAGCTGAAAATACAGTTAATCAAACAGAAACAGGACTTAGGCGATAAGATAAAAATATTAGAATTAGAAAAGGATTTGAATATAGCAGAAATAGAAGAAGGTATGTCAAACAATTCAATCTCTGAAATTAATATAAAACTCTAGACGCAGCAAGTGCGTTATGGTGGTGAATTTTCATAGAAATGTTTTTATTGCAAATATGTGTGTTTCCTTTTTAAGAAATCAGGCATCAATTTTGGTTACCAGTATAACCTATATAGTAAAAACAATGTTTCATAAAAATAACTTTATTGTGTGAAAATGTACAAAAATTTCCAAACATGTAAGGCTGTCTCCGAACTGACACTGATAGAGGGAATCCGTCTGTGTAATTAAAAGAAAACATTGTTTAATCTATTTCAACTGAGCAGATTTTCCTGGTTAACAAACTTATCCAAGCCACTTGCAAAAGGAAAGTACTCACCAAATTTGATTAAAATCGGCCCATTATTTTTTGAGTTATCGGTGTGACATATATATATATATATATATATATATATATATATATATATATATATATATATATATATATATATATATATATATATATATATATATATATATATATATATATATATATATATATATATAATAGTTTTTATTATGCCAACGTTTTTGATGTCATTCGATTAAACTTTTCTCTTTGTGTGGGAATTTTTATATTAGCAATGTTAGAATTTTTTATGATATGTACGATAATAATATATATATTTATTATATTTACCTGTTATATTCAGTTGCCCTTGGAATCCTTATTTTCTTTTAGTTAATTTTGCATGAGACTCTTTATAAAAATGTATATATATATATATATATATATATATATATATATATATATATATATATATATATATTGTTTTTTTTGTTTTAATCTTTTTATATTAACAAATTATTAATAAATCTCAGAGCTTGGGTTCATGAGTCGAAAAATGCACCATTGTGTTATTAAAATTTGTATGAGCTTTATTACGAGATTCAGGGGTTTTTTCTTAATAATGAAATGGATTTCAAATACAAATGGATAATTTATTAACAAACAATTTAACTAACAAACAAAATAGAACAGTTTTTTTAACTAGGAAAAGAAATATTGCTTAACTATAAAAACTCTTATTAATATTACAAATTCTTAATAATTAAACTTCCCTTGAAAGGGTACTCACGATTTTTATGCAGGTACAGTCCTTTTTATTTATTTATTAAATTATTATTATTATTTTTGTTAATAGCTATTGAGCTACATAACATAAGTTCCATTCACCAACCTTTAAATGTCACTTGAAGTATTTGCCTACATGTGTTCAATAGTTATTCTGTCCAGCATACATTTAGGTTGTGTGTATAGTTTCTGGGTCTAATTTCGTTTTTACTGATTCTTCTTTCGATCAGATGAAGATAAAAAACTTTGGACGCAGCAAGTGCGGTATGGTAGTGAATTTTCATAAAAATGTTTTTATTGCAAATATGTGTGTTTTCTTTTTAAGAAAGTAGGCATCAATTTTGGTTACCAGTATAACCTATATAGTAAAAACAATGTGCCATGTTTTATAAAAAAAACTTTGTGTGAAAATGTACAAAAAAATTCCAAAAGTAAACTTTAAGTGTTCCCGGAAAAACTCGTTTCTTGGTCAACCTTATAGCTTAATAGCAAATTGGGCTATTCAAATATGAAGCATTTGATCAAAATTCGCTACCATAGCCACTTGCTGCATCCAGAATTTCTTTTCTTACAAACATGCATTATATTTTGATGGAAAATGCAAAAATGCAATAACATAAGGCGTGTTTGATTAAAAAAAAAAGAAAATTTGTATCACCAACGACTTATGGGCCACCTTGTGATTGTAGAAATATTTTTTTAAGATGTAGCTCAAGACACCCTATAATTAATATATACAAATTTCTTTCATATCTTGTATAATAACAGATATATTGAGCTTTACTGATTTTTTTTACGAAAATTCGACAAAAATTATATATCATTAAACGATAAACTCTATAGCTAAGATTACTGCCAAGCATCAGAGAAAGGGTCTATTTGAAATTAATTTTCTGCAAACATTTTAGTAAAATGAAGGACAATGACGGTTGAAACTAAGACTTCGGTGTTTGTAAAACATCCTTCTTGAGACATTTTCTTTCCATAGCCCGTATTAGATTCAAGTTATTTGCCTAAATGTTTGCGATTTTGACGTTTTAAATCGCAACTTTGACGTTTTGAGGAAAACCACAATTTATTTTTCTTTAAATGCCTATAACTTTTTTGTCTTTTGACCTAAGTTTTGGTAGGTAACTTACCTATAAGGATATAAACCCGCGTACCAAATTTAGTTGCCGTTACTTTGTTAATTCCAGAGATATGAATTTTTTCGAAAGAAAACAGAAAATTTTCGGGAAAACCTGGGCAGATTTTTCTGGCTAACGAACCTATCCAAGCCATTTGCAAAAGGAATTTATTCACCAAATTTAATTAAAATCGGCCCATTATTTTTTGAGTATATATATCGGTGTGATATATATATATATATATATATATATATATATATATATATATATATATATATATATATATATATATATATATATATATATATATATATATATATATATATATATATATATATATATATATATATATATATATATATATATATATATATATATATATATATATATAAACATATAAAAATTGAAACTGACCCCGGATATGTGTTCTGGGGGGCCTAATTAGCACTCATTTGAATAAATTTTTTCAAAATTCAAAAGTCTGGATCTCCTCATTAGTGAATTTTTTTAAAGAAAATTCACTAATAAATAAATTTAAAAAATCACCATATCACATGTTTCCCGATACCATCTTCAGAAGATTACCCGACATTGAGCATCCCCAGGGTGTATGTACTGGACAAGCCTAAATTTGTATGGGTGGTATTGGTGTTTTCTTAGAATGTTTTGACCTTTACATTTTGGAACCCCTACGCGCCTTTCAGGTACTCTCCAGGAGTTTGTAGAGTAAGCTTCTACATTGGCCAAACCTGTGGCTTCCTCAACGTCTTGATTTTCTTTATTATATGTTTTGAACGAGGTTTTGTTAAATGAGCCGTGACCAAGTAAATTATTTTTTATTCAGTAAAAAGTGGATGTATTGGGTTACTTCCTTTCTGGATATCTGAATAAAAATGAAGCAATAGTATTTAAACATAACTGAAAACCAACTATTTACCTGTAAAAATACATCCCAGATACCGCTTCTACAATTTGACTACTTAATATAAAACACATATCCTATTTCTCAAAATGTTCGAAAGTTTGGTTTACTGCCGTAGTCACAAATATACTTTCACATAATACATAAATAGAAAAAAAAAACAGCCAAATTTGAAAATGAAATTCAAAATTTATATAATTAAGACAAGCAGTGACACAGCATAGAACAAATTTTGGGATGTGTCACTTGCTTCCAAGTAGGTAAACGATAAACAGCAGTAGTTTCTGCATACCGGAAAATTTTGATAGCGAATTATGAAAATGTTTTCATTATTTATTATAACAGACATATATTATATATGTTTATTAAAAGTGGATGTATTGGGTTGCCTTCTTTCTGGCTTTCTAAATAAAAATGAAGCAATAGTATTTAGCATAACTGAAAACCAACCATTTACCTGTTAAAATATATCCCAGATGCCGCTTCAATAATTTCATTACTTAATATAAAACACTTATCGTATTTCTCAAAATGTTCGAAAGTTTGGTTTACTGCCATAGCCACAAATATACCTATACACAATAAATAAATACAAAAAAACAGCCAAATTTGAAAATGGAACACAAAATTTATATAATTAAGAAAAGCAGTGACATGGCATAAAACAAATTTTGGGAACTGTCACTTGCTTCCAAGTAAACAATAAACAGTACCATTTTTTGCATAACATACTGTAAAATTTTTGATTGCGAATTATGAAAATTAGAATTTTTTCGTTGTTTATTAAAATAGACCCATAATGTTAGATATTTTTCAGAAGCTTGTGAAAATGCAAATTAATTTCTTGACGAATATACAGAACGTCCCGTTTAAAAAAAACATTGGTCAATATTTCAAAAACAGTAATATTTAGAACAAACTGACCCATTTAAAAAACCAAACATTGGTCAATGTTTCAAAAAAGTAATATTTAGCAAAAAACTAACTAGGCCACTATATTCTACGTCAAAAGTTCTAAAAGGATCCGTTCATACCATTTTGAGTTGTCAGACAACTGGGGGTACCTGAAAATGCAATATTTTCAATATTGCCCTATAGCTCAGAAACTAAGAAGGTTATGACAATTTTGTTTGCAGCACCTTCCTTTCACAAAATGTAGCTCAAGTTTGCGACAACTGCAAGATTATATCTCTACTAATACCCGAAATACCCAACAATTGTAACTAAAATGGGAAACCTTGTACATTTGTTTGTAAATATGTAAGGTTTGGTCTTTGGCTGTTCAGATTTTCTTCATTTACAGTATTATGCTCGTGTGTACGAATACACTCCTTAAACAGTTCACTGTGTATTTTATCAGCATCACGCCATGCAAAATATATAAAAAGTAACAGTAAGTATACCATATTGTATTTCTAAATCAATTATGTGACAAATGACACCAAATTAAACCTGGATTGCCATTTAAAAAACATTCAAGATAGCGGCCCCTGACAACCACCAGCCACACAAAACAAAAGAAACTCATATCAAAAAATGGGTATTTGTGTATCATTTAACACAACTAAATGTCAAATCTGAATGTCAAACCGTTTCTACATAATCTCATTTGGTGAAATACTATTTACACACCCGTATATAAAGCCCATTACCTTTGAAAAACTTGATAGAACACAATGAAAACTTATATCCAGAGTATAGGAAATAATAACGAGTTGAATTCATGTGTGAAATACTATATGGAGTGATTCATTTAAAAAATATGTTTGCTTTGTCCAGAAAATATGTTAAAAGCTATTTTAAAATACGGATCTTAGGTCTATAATTTTTATATACAATCGCTTTTTAAAATCATGCATAATAATGTACATATCGGGCTTTGTCATAATGTACTAACTTATTTTTGCATACCTGGTAAATTCTCTAGCAGACGAGCAACAGCACGTTCGGTCAAACCAAACAAATCCTCGCCACTAACAAACTTAGGAAAGAACTGAACACAATAGTTCTTCTTTCTGAGAGCAGTCAAATTGTCAAAAATACAATCCCAGACAGCTCGCGGAGTGCTACCCTTGAACTCTTTGTCCTCTTCGGGTGGCTCCTGGATGAGCACCTTAAACTCTGGTATGCCTGCATTCTCGATAATTGAACATATGTATCGACATCTCTTATTTACCTTGCGCATGCTCCAATAGAACCTAATTATCTTGTACCCAATCGGGAAGATGAAATTGGCCTTACGGAAATTCTGCAACTGATGTGGCAGTAGCTGACCCACATTGAGCAGAATTAGACTTCCCACCCTTAGGATATTATTAGTTTCTGAGTAATACATGACAGCAGCAACTTGTCTGTTCTCGTCTCTATTTACATATACCCTTCTTGAAACACACAAGGTTGTTAATTCATTATCCTTCTCGTTCTTCGGCACGTGCAACATACAATACATCGTTTTGTTTTTGAAGAACACAATTGACAGCACAATTGAGATGGTATACATTTGTACATCTTGTTTTGAAACACCTTATTGTCGCGCCTAGTTTGTTGCAATGAACACAAGTGGATAGAAGGCTCTGCTGTAAGGCGTTTTCAAGGTTCATCAAACCACCATTAACGGTTTCGTATACCCCATCAGACCACAAACCACAGTTTAAATGGATCCATTTGTCGACATCAAAGTTCAGTAGTCTCGCTGGTCCATCGGCCACACCATCTCCAACTCCTTTGCAGAAAATACACCTTCTTGTGTCTTCAGGGATTTTCGCAGGAGTCACAGTGATACCTGATCTGTACAACAACTCGATTGTCTCCTTATCTGTTGATTTTCTAAATTTAACATTTGACTGTAAACAACCCGGAGTCCATGCTTTGTACCTGATGCCTTTGTATAGTTTAGAGGCTACCTGGTTATCTGCCTGAGGGGTAAACTTCTGTTCTTTATGGGCACTTTGAAATTGTGATTTAAAATCCAAATGAGGATAATTAATGTCAGTATCCATAAATTTCTTGTAACTGTTCTCATTTGGATAAATATTTTTCATTAGGTTTTCACTGCTGTTACTGGAAGAAGGGTGAGGCTGTGCTCTAAATGGAGCTGTCTTGCTTTTTTGGGACATGTGGTCAATTATTTCCAAAGCCTAAACGTAAAAAGTAAACTGATTAGATTTTCTATCCAGTTATTGTACATATTTTTTATTTAAATATTATTATACATGTAAATAGAAAATGACAATCATGATCATAATCATCTTTATTGTCGTCAAAGATGGAGAGTGGCCCAAATTGGACACTTGATGGAAAAAAATTTTTTTTTAATTTCAACAACACACCACGAGGGCTTACAGCCTAAATACTATCGTACCGTGGGTGTCGACAAGGAGGAAAGAGGTAACTTGTTAATTCTGGACTTGAAGGTTTGGAGGTTCGGAGGAGCAGGAAAAACATGTGCCGGCAAGGAATTCCACAACTTGGAAGTCCTCGGGACAGAAGAGCGGGCATAACAAGATGTTCTATGCCTGGTGACCTGGACAGTCAAAGGGTGCATTCGCTCTGTTCCCCTGGTAGATCTGTTGGGGGCAGCAGGTGGGGGAACTATGGAGGAAAGCTCCTCTGAGCAGTGCCCGTGCAGATATCTATAAAATAGAGAGAGATCACCAACGGCATGTCGGTGGGCAAGGGATCGCAGCCTTTGGGTGAGGGTAGGGTCACCGATGAGACGTATAGCTCTCTTTTGAATGGGTCCAGGATAGTGAGTGTAGAAGCGGCAGTTGCACCCCAGATGTGGGAGCAGTATTCGAGGTTTGGCCTTATTTGTGAAGTATATCAGGTATAGCGATTACCTGGTGAAAAGTATTTGTGAGCCCGGAAGAGGAAACCTAATTTCTTAGCAGCCGCTTCTGCAATTGATGTGACATGTTGGTGCCAATTAAGATTTCGATCCACAGAAATGCCAACAAGAAAAAAGGACTCATTACTTTGAATAACTTGGTTGTTCATTGTGATGGGTCTAGGGCTGGCGTATCTTTTATGAGAAAGAAAGCAAGACTGAGATTTGGTGGGGTTGAATTGTACAAGATTTCTACTTCCCCAGTCTAATACTTTTTGGAGATCCACGGAGACAGAACCCTCCAAGAGTCTGCGATCCTCATCTAATTGGGCTAAAGAGACAGGCTTAGAATATTGTATATTTGAGTGTAGGGTGCTGTTGTCCACGTAACTGTGAACTGGGTTGGATGTGCTAGAGAGAAGAAACAAAGTAGGGCCTAAAGCTGAACCTTGAGGAACTCCTGAGTTAATTGGATACAGTTTAGAGGAATGGCCATCCACAACAACAGAAATGCTCCTGTTGGAGAGGAAATTTGCTGTCCAGGTACAAAGTTTTGGTGGTAAGCCATAGGCCGGAAGTTTATTAAGCAGCGCTGCGTTCCAGACCTGGTCGAATGCTTTGGATATGTCTAGAGCGACAATCTGGGATTCATCGTGTAGTTCCATAGACTTGTTCCAAGAATGAGTGACAAAGGAAAGGAGTTCAGCAGTCGATCTGCGCTGACGGAATCCATACTGCCTGTCGTGGATTAGACTGTGTTTTTCCAGAAATTTTTGTAATTCGGTATTTATATACTTTTCCATCACTCTAGAGACGACTGAAAGGAGAGAAATAGGCCTGTAGTTGCTAGGAAGTGCTTTGGATCATTTCTTGGGGATGGGTTGTACTCGAGCAGTTTTCCAGTTACTAGGGAATATGCCTCTATTGTAAGATATTTGAAACAGACGAGTCAGGACAGGAGCAAGTTCTGGTGCGCATTTTTTGAGAACAACTGCTGGGATCTCGTCAGGGCCAGAGACTTTCCTGGTATTAAGAGAAGAGAGCATCCTTCGTACCTTTTTAGTTTTGAAAATGATATCCGTCATTTTATGCGCGACATTGGGGACTCTTGGTGGTTAAACATTTGGAGGAGGGTTGAGAGTAGGATTGCCGGCGAACAACGAAGCAAAAAGTTCAGCCTTGCCCAGGGCGGTAGAAACAATTTCATCCCCTGAGACAAGAGGTGGGAACTAGCTTTTGCAGCAATTATTCCCAATAGATTGAGCAAGAATCCAGAAGGGTTTGCCGCCGTTGGAGCTTAAGAGGACTTTGTTTTTGATGTGGTTATTAAACGAGTTTTTTGCCTCAGAAAGAATGCGGACATAGCAGTTTCTTGCGTCGTTAAATGCTTGACGGTTTTCTTGACTGGGATTGTGTAGAAGCGTTTTGTGAGCTTTTACCTTTTCAAGTCTGGCCTTGTCACAGGAGAGAATCAGGGCTTTTGAGTGGCTGAAGAGGTTTTCTGTGTACGTGCAATAAATAATTCCATACCAGCTTGGATAATTTCTGTGACGTTTTGTGAGATATCAGAGGGGTCAGGATGAGAGAAGCAGACAGACGTCCAGGGAAATGAGGAAAAGTAATCCCGCATTTCGTCCCAGTTTGCGGAGTTGTAGTGCCAAACGATATGTGGGTGTGATGACTGTGTGACCTCGGGTTGCATTGCGCAGGAAGCAGTGACCATGCCGTGGTCTGAGCGACCAAGGGGGGCGGTGACTGATATCTTATAGCATTCAGGTTTTGTAGTAAGAAGGAGATCCAAGGGATTTGAGCTGTGTGTTGGGATACGAGGAAAGTAAGTAGGTTGCTGAACCATGTTGGCTAAAGAATTGCTGACTGCAAAGGCCTCCGCTGCTCTCCCTTGTGGATCGGTTTCTGAAGATCCTAGCCATTCCTTATTATGGACATTGAAGTCACCAAGAATAGTGACCTCGGAGGAAGGATATTCAGAAATCAGATAGTCGGTTTTTTCAGAAAGGTAGTCGAAGAGCTGGACTAAGTTGTTGTCAGAAGGTGACCGGTAAATGCAACAGATGAATTTAGTTGCAGCCCTGAGAGAGTGTTTTATCCATAGTATGTCTTTTCTTCCAGCTTCTAAATTGGGGTCTGGTGCGGGGTAGATTGCTGCGGCATTATGCGCACACGCCTCCATGAAATCTAAAAAAAGTAAGGAGCTCATACCCCGGGAAATTAAGGTGATTAGTGGCTGTTTTGGCACTGATTTGGGTTTCGGTGAGAAAGAGGAGTTGGGGCCTGTTAGCCTGGAGGAAATGGTGGACGGAGTTCAGGTTAGAATTTAGGCCACATATATTCTAAAAGGATATGTTAAATCTTGATGTTGGCGCCCCCTGTACACCCCTCTCCTGGAGATCCGAATGGAGGGGTATTTTACCTCCGGAATCTTTTGTACAAGGAGCCATCATCATTTTTACTTGTAAGGGAAACCGACTCATACACCAGAACCGGAAACGTCCGTTGGGACTTCACCGTTATGGGTTGTTATGGGGTGGTACCTCCTCGGGCGTGAAAAAAATCAGTTACTATTACGTAAAGGAAAATTCCACTACCACCTGCTAAATACAAATTTCCAGAGGACTAGAAATAAACTAATCATGACAAACAAAATCGAATGCTCCGCTCAGGTCACAATAGATACATAGAGTTAGATGTTTTTAGTTCATACTCTAGATGAGTTAATTGTAGAAGTTATCTATAGCTGTTATTGTCGATTTAGATTTGCTGAAGCCATGCTGCCTGTTAGTAACGATATCGCAAGCAGAGAGATAATGATGCAATCGTAAAAGCACAGCATATTCGAAAATCTTAATATATTGTGAATATTCATGAAATTGGCATATAGTTTTCATATCTCTCCAGTCTCCTTTCTTGTGTAGCGCTCTTAAGTCAGCAGTCTTAAAAATTTCTGGAAATATCCCTGCTGCTAACAAGGCTTTAATTATACAGTCGGGTCCGCTTGAGCTTTCCGTTTTAATGAGTTATATTCGGTGTTACGGCAAATCGTTCATTAAACTTAACGACATGACAGGTACCAAAAAAAGAAAATTGCTCGTCATCGGAAAATCAAAAACACCCCGATGTTTTAAGTCTTGCAAAGTGTTGCCTGTAAATTATACCGGTAATAAGAAAGCATGGGTAACATAAGATAATTTTCGAAAAATAAATAAGAAACCGAGACCACAACCTACAAAAACAAAAAAGAAAAATACTGTTAATGATTGATAATTGTCCAGCCCATTCTACAGGGTTCGAGGAGTCGGTGACCAAAAGACTCCAGGGGGTAAGCTGAGGAAGTGAAAACCACAACAAGACCTTCCGATGAAGCTTTCCCCAAGACCGTCATGTGCGGTGAAGAGCCGCATCCTGCACGAGGTGACCCTGCTTATAACTCAACATGACGGATCTAGACTTGGAGGTCGATAAAAGTCCCCCAATCTAAGGTGTCACGAGACCCGTGCCTAGGGATGGATGGCACCAGGGTGATGGTGGCGTGAACAGAACCTCTGGAGTACCGGGCAACCCTACAGAGTTCACATCGCAGGGGGTTCTGATGGTGTGGACAGTTATTTCCCCCATTCTGCTGGAAACAACATGGAGAAGGACAATAAAATCAAAACAAATGAAGCTCGAGGTGTGGCTCTGGCTACAGACTGGTGCCTCGAGTCTACTCCGGAAACGGAGACGAGCCAGGGGGCGGCAGCATCTGCGGACTCTGGAGGTCTCACGTTTCTGCCCACTGGGGAAGCAACCTCCAACACAGTACGGCAGCCACGGCCGGACTACTGATGGCTCTGAGGAACACGGATATGACCCTCATCCAGGAACCGTACTCCTATAAAGAAGAGATCCAGCGACTCGACGGAGCTGCTGGAAAGCTCATCTACAGTAGATACAGCGAGAACCTGAGGGCCTGCATTTTTGTCAGGGAAGGGATACAGTTTCTGCCTTTAATGAATTTATGTTCCAGTGACCTGGCAACGATCAAAATTCAAAGTGGAGGAGCGGATGGGTCGATGGAGATTACTGTCGGATCGGCCTATCTACCAGAAGACAGCACAGACCCTTCTCCACCCAAGGAATTGGAGCAGCTGATGGTGGGTAACAGAGCAGGTGGATGACAGACCATCATTGGCATGAATGCGAACGCGCACCACGAGATGTGGGGAAGCTCGGACACAGACTCTAGAGGTGAGTCACTTTTACAATTCTTTATGAAATTTAATTTAGACATATTGAATAGAGGTAATGAACCGACCTTCGTCACAACACGTCGTGAGGAAGTTTTAGATCTAACAGATTCCACCCTATTTTGGGTTACTTTGTTAAGAACTGGGCTGTGTCTTGGGAAGTGAGTGGCTCAGACCACAGATACATCCGGTTTGAAATTGCCAAAGTCGAAAGACAAACGGTATGGTACCGGGACCCTCGCAAGGCAGACTGGGAAACCTACATGGCAGACCTAGCAGTGGAACTGCAGGGGGTTAAGAATACCATAGACAATTCAATCCATAGACCTCGAGATTGCAGCAGCGCAAGTGCGAGACGCAATCTCCTCAGCGTATAATGCCAACTGCCCCCTGAAAATGGGGGCGTCCACCAGGAATGTCCAGTGGTGAAACGAGAACCTCAGGCAAAGAAGGACACAGGTTCGTAAGATGTTCAACGCTGCCAAAAGGTCGGGGTCTTGGGATGAATATAGACATGCCCTAACAAGCTATCACTAAAGACTGAGGGATGCTAGGAAGGAGTCGTGGAGGAGGCACTACGAGGAAGTGGAGAACACATCCGAGAGTGCTCGACTACACAAGATCGTGTCCAAGAACACTCAGACCAACATAGGCTCCCTTAAAACATCCACGGGAGGTTTTACAAGCTCAGGGGAGGAAACTATGGAAGTTTTACTACAGAGGCACTTCCCCAGCTGCAACATAATAAACCAATCACCTCCGGACTGCGAACACTCAGAAATAGAGGCGCCGTACAGGCGGGCATCTAGTGTAGACTGGACAGTCGCTAAAAAGGTGGTTACTTGGAGCAAAATCAGATGGGCAATTAACAGCTTTAAGCCATACAAATCCCCGAGATTTGATGGAATAATGCCCATCATGCTCCAACAGGGTGTAGACATACTGGCGTCGGCGCTTACCCTCATTATGAGGGCCAGCCTGGCTCTAGGGTATATTCCGAGGGCACGGAGATGGGTCAGGGTTGTATTCATTCCTATACCTGGGTATTCATTCCTAAACCTCGGGGGGGGCGGGACTCTGCTGGCGGGGTGCCCGCAGGGGAGTGTGTTGTCTCCCCTGCTCTGGTGCCTAGTCGTGGACGGTTTACTAAGGAGGCTCTCTGGAGGCGGGTATGAGGTACCGGGCTATGGGGACGACATTGTCATCATAGTCCGAGGAAAGGTTACACAGTCAGTGTGGGAGCGCATGCAGGCAGCACTGAAAATAGTGGGAAGGTGGACATTTAGCCAAGGGCTCGGGGTGAGCTCCGAGAAAGCCATCGTCATACCATTCACAAGGAGGAGGAAGTGGGAAGGCCACAGAACTCTCACTCTATATAGTAGAAACATCCCGATGGCCATGGAGGTAAAATATCTTGGGGTCGTATTGGACCCCAAGCTAATCTGGAATGGCCACGTTGAAAAAATACTGTGCAAGGCAGTTATGACCATAGCCGTCACTAAACGGCTATATGGAAAAAGGTCGTGACTGAGACCTAGTATGGGCCATTGGCTGTACACAAGGGTGGTTAGACCATCGTTAACATATATGGCACTGGTCTGGTGGCCTAACGTGACACAATCCAGTGCCAAACAAAAACTGCGCAAGATCCAAAGGATGGCATCACAGGGGCCATGACCTCAACCCCAACAGCCGCCGTGGAGGTGTTGCTGGATCTGCCCCTCTACATATATAAATAATATATTGCGTTACCTCTGTTATTGTGAAGTAGCTGTACAGATAAATATATTTCTCACTGTGACCAATTTCTGACCGAAGTATCGGTGTCGTAGTTTTCTCGTTGCTGCGCTTATGATTTGATCAATGTGTGCCGGTGAAAGAAAGTCGTAAATGTTAGGTTGTATGGTTAGCAAGCTTCTATAATGATGAGTAAGTTCATCTAAAATTAGATGTTTCTACTTTAGGTTTTGTTTTGCTTATTATATGTTTTTTCGTAGGTAACCCAGTTTTTCCCGGGTTATCGTACTGGGCTAACAGAGCTAGCTATTCTTAAAAGTACGTTTGAAGACAATTGAAAATTTTAACTTCCTATGTGCTGCATGATATTGATATACCAAAGAATAAAGATCTAAGTAAGATACTGAATCAGCTGGATTAACATATCAACCATCTGATACTAAAAAGCCAATTATTGATGAATTATATAAACCTGCAAGAATAAGCTTTAAACGTAGACGTAATGAATGTGGTAGATTGATTTTGAAAGTATGTGTGGACTCGCTCTCTTAGATCTAAAAATGATGAAGAGGTGACTAAAGCTATGGCAGATATTTAAGCTAATATTATATATATATATATATATATATATATATATATATATATATATATATATATATATATATATATATATATATATATATATATATATATATATATATGTATATATACTAAGTATAAAAGGATTTATAACACGGCATTTCTGTACTATACAAGAAGAAGGGTTAAGAGCAAAGCCGCAAGGAGACAACCGCATACACGTGTTTAAAGCTTATTAGCCATCATCAGTACGGTATAGCCAGGTGAAGATGGAAACACTCTGGATGAAGATGCAAAAATACATATATATCTAAATACATGTGGTGGAATTTGTCTTTAACTGCGTGGAGAGGGTAGATGGTGGTTTGTATACTACCCAAATCCAAAGTTTCGCATTTGTCTTCAGACAACATTTTAAATTCATCTGATTTTCAATCATTTCGGATGTATAGCGCAGCACCATGCTCTTTACATCAGATATGTAAATTCTAACATGGCCAGGTATCTGAATATCATTCTGCTGAGTTGTCGAAGATTCAATAAGTAGTGTAATCGATGCTTTTAAATAGCGCTCATCTGCAATAATATCCTTCAAATGTGCCTTTAAAGACTAAACGTTTTCGAAAATTATAGTCAAGTAAGATGAGTAATATTGTATAAAGTTCAGCGTTATTTTACAGGCGTGTTTAGCAAATTCATTAATTAATTTCACTTTTCACAACGTCTTCACTTTTCTGCTTTGGAAGAACGTTAGAAATTCCTTTATCCTTCCTAAATCCAGATATTGTAGATGGGCTTTGCATTAATATTTTTTGTCGGAAAGGAGCACCGAAAGGAGGGTCTTATTACAATAAAGAGCGGTAGTAGTACGTTCGTTAGATAATGCAATAATTTAGGTATTTCCGCCGATCGAATATGTTAATTTTTGTATTGTTAAACCACCCTTAATCGTTAGTGACCGACCACCTGCACAAGAATATAAGCAGAGTTGTCGATGTAAGATATTTAAAATTATATATCCTCTGACGACGGTAACTTGGTTAGTGCAAGTCAGGTTTTTTTAAATATATTATAGTCATTTGAGTTCTCCAAGTGCACTTGTCCTCGTAGTAGCATCTTGTTGCTCATTATTTTAGTCGTTTAGATTTCTAGCTTATCTACAACTAAACCACCTAGTTTGTGTCATTTACTAGGTTCACATTCACTTTTGATGATTTTTTGAGTGCCGGGTACTATGACTTTGACTTCATTTGGTATATTTTTAAACTGAATTTCGTTGTTATGAGCATTATTACCAGCAACTTGAGAAGCCACTAAAAGTCTAAGTCGATCAACCATCTAATTTATGTCATCCCAATATATATATATATATATATATATATATATATATATATATATATATATATATATATATATATATATATATATATATATATATATATATTGTTATAGAATGTTATTTAGGAAGATTAAAGTCCCACGTTTTTGGGCGCTAATTGATATAGAAAGTTAATTTAAGCTAGGGTTGTTTAAGTCCCACTATTGGGTGATAATTGAAATAGGGAAAGGTTTATTTTAAGTTTTATATTATTATTATTAGGTATATTGAAATACTTGATATGGTGGCTAACTTAAATATGTTTTATTGCTTTTTGTGATGTTAATTTCGAAGTGTAATTTATCTTGTGAGTTTTATCTACCTGTAAAGTTGAGTGAATTATGCTGTAAAAAAAATGTTTATAAAATATACGTGTATTTGACTTCCACCCTGGTGTACCCAATGTCTTTTATTGCTGCATGTGATATAAACAAATTGATAGCATGGATATACTTACTCTTAAAACAGGGAGCTTCTTAAGCTGGTGGGTTCAAGTCCGAAATATCTTTGTTTTTTTTTTGAATTTTGAAATATATTACCCTATCTGTTTTTGGTTTTTAAATACTTATATACATATAAAATAAAATGAAGCAAGAATATTAAATTCACACAGAACTTGAATATTTATTAACTAACAAAACTGACAAAAAACCCAATACTTATTTGCTATTTATCATGTACTTCTTACTTTTGAATTTAGAGCTCTTTGTTTATTTTTTTAACAATGCCAATAAAAAAAAACTGATCAGTATTATTTGTTTTAAATTTTTAAGACTACTTAGATTTATGACTCTCACGCACTTCCTAAAGCCAAATGGTAACGGCACCTATTGATGTTTGTATGATTTATACAATGCCTTAGTACTACGTGCAGTCAATGGACGAGTCCCTTCACTGGCTGGGTATGGTTACTGGTTTTTCAAGCCCTTGGTGTGTGAAATGCAAACCAAGATGGTTGTTTTTTTTTTACGATGAGACCTCTCTACTTTCGTTTGATGTATTTTGAATTTTGCGAGTTATTTACTATTCTTTTTGAAGCTGGGGATATGTCGCACAATAAATGTAAATATTTATTTACTTTACTCACAGTTTATCTGGTATGTTTCTGAGCTTCCGTGTTGTGACTCCTTTTGATTGTTTACTTCTCTTCAAAAATGTACCTCCTTCTCGTTTTAAATTTTATAAAAATATTTCAATCCCTTTTTAATATCAAAAATTTTCAATCTATCTAATCTTTTAATAAAAATGTCCCCGTCTAATAATTTAATAATAATCTCAATCTTTTTTCATCTCAAAAATTTTCAATCTGATACTTTTATCAAAATTTTTCCATCTGTTTATTATTTTTCATTGTAACCCGCGTAACTAATCAAAAAACTGCTTTATGCCTGCTTCAAATAAAATATCCTAACAAATTTTTAACACAATAATTCTTTCCCATCATCTCCTCGGATACATACATTGTTGTTAGTCAATGACAGAATAATTAACCTAACTATAATTTTAGTGTCAGTTTGACGTCTGTCCTAAATAAAACCAGCTGACTTACATCTAGGTTATGACATGACATTCCTAAATCTATCACTCAAATTTTGACATCTTAACCTAGCTAAAAACTACTTATACAGTTTGTATTGTCCATTATTTACATTATCTGCTTTATAGTTTTTGTATCTTATATCTAGATTACATGACATTCTTACTTTTAGCAAACAATATCCTTAATTCTAACAAACAATAACATCTTAAATTACATAACAGCTATCAAACAATAATACCTTAAACTATCTAATTAAACTTGTCATACATTTACACCTGCCTTGCCTCCTTTTAACACATATATATCTGTAAAATTTAGTTTCTCCCTGCCTTACAGTGCAAAAACATTGCATACACCAAAGGTAAGTTGTTGTTTGTGTTTAGTATAATTTGTGGTAAAATGTGTTTATGTATGTGTATATGTGGCCCCCTTTAGTAACCATATCAAATCCCCAATAATAAGTTTTTACTGCTTTAGAGGCTTGCCTTCTGAAGCTAGGAAAAAATTTTATTCACGCTTTTAGTTTATAGCAATATAATCTTTTTCTCCCTTAATACATTTTTTTTTCATTTCAGATTACGGAAACAAGTTATGCTTTGAAATCAGAACTATCATCTGAGACTCAAGTGATCTAGCTGCGAACATGAAAAGTTATTATATTTACGTGTCAGATGCACTTATGCATGAGAGACATTATTGTGCTTATAATCATGTTTAAAAAGATACTAGCGTGCCTACAATTTAGAGGAACACTAGCGTGCCTTTAATTGTTTTATAAGAACACCGCTGTGCCAATATTTTGTCAATTATGTTTTTGAAGACCACTGCTGTGCCCGCAATTATTTTAAGAAAAATACTACTGTGCCTGCTAATTTCTGCTACTGTCGAATACTGATCCTGTTGTCATTATTGCTGCATGTTTGTTCCAGCATCACAAGTGTTCAGTTCTTCGAAGTGTTTATGGCCTTTATTTAAAATAGTGCTTCGTTAGTTTAAGTGCTTTAAAAAAATATGTGTGATGTCAGTGCTTTGTTCGTCTGGAATTTCTTCAACTTATATTCCTTTTTTAATGTCACGTTTGCCCAAGCAACGTTCGACTTAGTTATTAAGTTTGCATGTTGTATGCTATAAGAAATGCCATCAACATTTAATGAAAAAATGTTGTTAATTGACTATGTCAAGGCTAAATTTAGTTTCAAAAATTTTTACAATTCTTTGGTCATTTTCAGAATTTTGGATCCATATTTATACATATATTTATTTTTCGCCCCTGTTTGCTTTTGTAATTTAGGGCTTCGTACTTGCCTTTATTCATTACCGAGTAATTTTAATTTCCAATATCGTGTGTTCGTATGCATACATTCAAACCATTTTTATTAAATGTTCGTAATCACCCCAATATTTAAACCCTTTTTTTTAAATTATAGCTGCCATTTCGAGTTACCCTACGTTTCATTAGATAATAGGTCTTTTTCTTTATCATTCGCTTGATTATTCTGATAACCAACTTTTTTTTATATTATTAGTCTGAAACTACTATTTATCAGTCGATATATGCTCCTATTACTGGACTTTTCATCTCAATCCCCTATATTTCCGCTTATTTTTAATTGTTTACCGCATTTCGCTTCTTTTCTGCTTTAATATCTATATTTTCTTGCAACTACTGTGCACATAATCATCTATATCTATTTTCGTTATCTCAATATGCCCTCTATGGGTTTACATATTCACTGGTTAGCTTCTCCATCTATGAAATTCATTTCACTGTTCGTACATATATATTTTTGACTTTTCCCATTACTCCTTGATTCAGACGTCCTTATTTAGTTGTCTATCCTACTAAATGTTCCATAATTTTAACGAATTTTACATAATTGGCCTTGATATCTGTTTTCTTCATATATTTTTCTTTCTTTTTCCTCATTTGTTGGCAGCTCTTGTCCTCTTATCTTGGGTTTAAACTTGTCCCCACTACTTCGTTTGTTTTCGATTGCATTTTTTTACGGACAATTCTAATGCTTGTTTGTTGTACGATCCTTCCCCACGCTTGGCTGATTACTAACGTTAACTACCTCGGTTTTGAATTTGCCTATACTCTTCTTTCATGCTTGTCATTTGCTTTAAATTTTGAATTTTGGCGTGTTATTTGGTCGAACTAGTTTTGGTTCAGTTGATAGACTTAATCCAGGTCTGCAATTTTGAATTTTGATTATGTTATTTCAAAAAATGTTGGTGAGTTTAAATACTTCCCAGGTCATTAATTTTGAATTTTGAATTGTTATTTTATTTCAAAAATGTTGGTGAGTTTAAAGACTTCCCAGGTCATTTTTGTTTTAATTTCCTCCTATTGTTCAAACTTGTACACGTCTGTAATGTTGAAAATTCCTCTGATCTGTCCCGTTTGGAGCTCTGTCAGTAGACAGCTGTTAACTGGTTTCTCATTTTCTATTTTATAAGGCCCTTCGAATATAGGTTGAAGCTTGGCACATTTCTCCAACTCTCGATTTCCAACTCTGTGTGCTCTCACAATCACAATATCTCCTTTTTTGAACTTCACCCCTTTTTTTATTTTCTTACGCTGTCGGCTCAAGTATTTCTGTGCCTTTCTCCTGATTCTCTTCCTTACATTCTCAACCACTCTCTCATACGTCAATTTCTCTTATATTATCCATTTTCTCTCAGGCCTCCTTCCAGTCATCACATACATAGGTGTCTCTTCCGTGTTCAAGTTATGACATTCATTCAGAATTCTTTCAACATTCACCAATTGATTCTCCCATTCTCTCTGGTAACCATTTATCAACATTCTCAAATACTTGATTACCTCCTATATATAGCGCTCTGCTGGGTTACTACTAGGGTGTATGCTCGTGTATTGCATTTGGATGCCTTTACTTTCACATAATTGTTGTATAGCTTCATTTTGGAAATAGGTGGCGTTATTCAGTAAAATTGTTTTTTGGGTACCTACTTGTTGTATATATAACCTTAGCAGTTTCATTACGACGTGTTTGTTTGTGTGTTTTGTGGGATATAATTTGATGTATTTGGAAAATACATCAACCATGACCATTATATGCTTGTTTTGTTGTCTACTGGGTATCAACTCACTAATGAAATCTATGGCTACAATTTCTAAACACTCATTGGCTGTTATAGTTTTTGGTACTCCCACATTGTGTCGATTTTTGTGTTTATATATTTGGCATGTTTTACAAACTCTCAATGTTCCCTTTATTAACGTTAGGTCTCGTTTCGTAATGTAATTTTCTCGGAATACCATCCATACCTTTCGTGCCCCTATATGCCCATTCTCTTCATGTATACTTTTGCTGATTTCTCTCGCCAATTCATTCGTTATCACATATACTTCATACCCATTCACTGTTTTGACAAACACATTCTCCTTCTCTTCACATCCACGTTTTTCTTTCTCACTTAGCATTCTCTGGTCTCTTTCAATCACCTCTTTTGAAAATAAACCCTGATTTTCTGTCAAAACATTCATACCTGATCTGATTCGTCTAGATTCATTCACATTCTTTCCATCATCCCTCGTCAAAGCATCTGCCACTACATTCAAACTTCCTTTCACATACGTGTATTCTTGCATAATTAACACCCATCTATGTATCCGATTGCTTACGAATTTATTCTTGAGGATGCTGATCAAAGCTTGGTGGTCTGTTTCGATCACAAATTTATTCCCCAACAAATAAAATCGCAGCTTCTCCACACAAAATACTACACTCACCAATTCTAATTCAGTCACACTATACTTCTTTTCGTGCTCTTTCGTTACTCTCGACACAAAACATATTGGCACTTCCACTCCCTCTTGCATTTGTACTAACACTCCTGCCAATTTGTTAATTGACGCATCCGTTCTCAATGTGAATTCTGATTCATACCTAGGATGGTAAACTTTCAGTCCATTACAAAATTCCTCTTTTATTTTGATAAATGTTACCTCTTTCTCATTGTCCCATTTCCATTTTTGATTTTTCTTGAGCATGTTTATAAGTGGGTACAACTTCTCGCTCAAGTTTGGGACCAATCTCTTGAAATAGTTTATCATGCCAATGAATGCTCTGAGTGTTTTTAAATTTGTAGGACGTTTAAATTCTCTGATGGCCTCCACACGTTTTTCGTCCATTCTTATTCCCTCTTGGTCAATTACGTACCCCAAGAATACTACCTCTTTTTGATAAAACTGGCACTTCTCTAAATTTATCTTCAAACCAGCTTCGTCTAGGTCTCTTAAAACTGTTTCAACGTGCTCTTGGTGGTCTTTTTCTTTGCTGCTTATCAGTATATCATCAACATAGTGTACCACGAATTGTTCATACTTGTCCAAAATGGTGTGTAGTGCTCTTGTTAGTGCTGCACATGCGGATTGAATCCCGTAAGGCACTACTGCAAATCTATAGACTACTCCGTCTATCGTAAAACCTGTATAGTCTCGGCTATTTTCGTGTAACGGAATTAGCCAAAAACTATGCTTCAAATCAATCTTCGTAAATACTTCCGAACATGTTAACCTTCCAAAGATTGAGTCAATGTTCGCTGGGGCTTCATACTGTGGAACTGAACAACTATTTATGTTCCTGGCGTCCAGACATAGTCTTAGCTCGCCACTAGATTTTTTCACGACAACTACTGGATTTATATATGGGGTGTTACTGTTTTCAATTATCCCCCTCTGCTTCATTTTTAATATTTCTTCGGCTACTTCTCTTCTGTATTTATATGGAATTGGATATGACTTTGCCTTGAAATTTTCTAACCCTCTTACTTTAAACTGATGTACATAATTTTTCGCAACTCTTGTCTCATCTATAATTAACCCTCTGTATTTTTCTAGCACTCCCTTTATTTGCTTTATATATTTTTTTCCGCAGTTTATCTGCATATTATCCCCATTTTCTTCATATACTTCATCATCATATCTGCTATATCTTACTTCACATATAGCTTTTTCTTTATTCTTAAAACCGTGATCTTCCATCACTGAACTATTCCTAACTACACTACCATCCTCCCCATTTACTTCATTTTCTTCAAAATTTTCCATTTTTATTCTCTCGTTGCGAATTATTATGTATCTATTCAGGTAATCAATTATAATTTTATGTCTCTCCATTTCATCAGTGCCTATTATTATGTCATATTCCATATCGTCCATTATCAACAGCTGTAGCTCCAGTTTTTCGTTGTTTATTCCTACTTCCACAGATATCGTCTCACTAATTTCCCCAATTTTCTTTCCCCTAGCATTTACGAGTGTGATTTTTGGTATTTTTACTCTCTCCACGCTCAAATGTTGTATGATTCTTCCAGAGATAATAGAGGCTTCAGATCCTGTGTCAAATAATATTTTAATCTTTTTGTTAATTACTTCGCCCTTCAAAATTATCAAACCTACATTTTCTTCTATATTATCTGCCTCTTTGTCGTTTTTAAAGACCTCCCTGGGGTGTTCGTATATACATGTGTTAATTGCCATGGCGTGTGGGTGATTTGCTCTTACGGGTCGGTGCACATTTAAAAATTTGTATGGACAATGACATTGTCCATACCCCTATTTGGCAGTCTTGCTCTAGCCTCATTCACAGCATCACTCATCACCCTTCTCTCGTCCAGTGTCTCATTTCTTCTCTCGCCCATTTCTCTCATGCTATTCATCCCCATTTCTCTCTCCTGTCTGCTTTCGTATAGCTTCACCACTTGGGCTTATGGCTGTGTTTTCTTCTTGTATGTTGTTCTGCCTCAGTCTCGGATTGTTTTCATATTCTCATTTATTCCATTCATATCCCCTTTCATACTTTCCTTCATATCCATTAAACATTGTATTACCATTTCGATGCTTGGACCGGTTTCCTTCTGTTTTTCACCTTCTTCGCTTCTAACATTCTCCATTTCATCCACTTTTATGCTCTCTTGTGACATTACTTTCACTCTTTTATCCGGATCCTCTCTCATTTCTACTTCAGGCACTCTCTCGTCATTCATTTCCACATTTTCCTGTAGCATTTCCTCATGTACCTCCATTTCTTCTTCGTGTTCCGGTCCTCCTTCATCTCCACGATCGTGTCTGTCTCTTGATGTGGCTTTGCTCCTAGTAGTGATTTTCTTATTTGGCATTTTTCTTCCTTTTTTTTTATTTTTGATTACCCTGCCTTAATGATTATTTTACCCGCGAACCTCGAAAGCTCCCACGTTTAGGCGACAATTGTTATAGAATGTTATTTAGGAAGATTAAAGTCCCACGTAGTAATAATTTAATCTATCTAGGAAAATTATAGTCCCACGTTTTTGGGCGCTAATTGATATAGAAAGTTAATTTAAGCTAGGGTTGTTTAAGTCCCACTATTGGGTGATAATTGAAATAGGGAAAGGTTTATTTTAAGTTTTATATTATTATTATTAGGTATATTGAAATACTTGATATGGTGGCTAACTTAAATATGTTTTATTGCTTTTTGTGATGTTAATTTCGAAGTGTATTTTATCTTGTGAGTTTTATCTACCTGTAAAGTTGAGTGAATTATGCTGTAAAAAAAATGTTTATAAAATATACGTGTATTTGACTTCCACCCTGGTGTACCCAATGTCTTTTATTGCTGCATGTGATATAAACAAATTGATAGCATGGATATACTTACTCTTAAAACAGGGAGCTTCTTAAGCTGGTGGGTTCAAGTCCGAAATATCTTTGTTTATTTTTTTGAATTTTGAAATATATTACCCTATCTGTTTTTGGTTTTTAAATACTTATATACATATAAAATAAAATGAAGCAAGAATATTCAATTCACACAGAACTTGAATATTTATTAACTAACACAACTGACAAAAAACCCAATACTTATTTGCTATTTATCATGTACTTCTTACTTTTGAATTTAGAGCTCTTTGTTTATTTTTTTAACAATGCCAATAAAAAACAACTGATCAGTATTATTTGTTTTAAATTTTTAAGACTACTTATATTTATGACTCTCACGCACTTCCTAAAGCCAAATGGTAACGGCACCTATTGATGTTTGTATGATTTATACAATGCCTTAGTACTACGTGCAGTCAATGGACGAGTCCCTTCACTGGCTGGGTATGGTTACTTGTTTTTCAAGCCCTTGGTGTGTGAAATGCAAACCAAGATGGTTGTTTTTTTTTACGATGAGACCTCTCTACTTTCGTTTGATGTATTTTGAATTTTGCGAGTTATTTACTATTCTTTTTAAAGCTGGGGATATGTCGCACAATAAATGTAAATATTTATTTACTTTACTCACAGTTTATCTGGTATGTTTCTGAGCAATAGAGGCTTCAGATCCTGTGTCAAATAATATTTTAATCTTTTTGTTAATTACTTCGCCCTTCAAAATTATCAAACCTACATTTTCTTCTATATTATCTGCCTCTTTGTCGTTTTTAAAGACCTCCCTGGGGTGTTCGTATATACATGTGTTAATTGCCATGGCGTGTGGGTGATTTGCTCTTACGGGTCGGTGCACATTTAAAAATTTGTATGGACAATGACATTGTCCATACCCCTATTTGGCAGTCTTGCTCTAGCCTCATTCACAGCATCACTCATCACCCTTCTCTCGTCCAGTGTCTCATTTCTTCTCTCGCCCATTTCTCTCATGCTATTCATCCCCATTTCTCTCTCCTGTCTGCTTTCGTATAGCTTCACCACTTGGGCTTATGGCTGTGTTTTCTTCTTGTATGTTGTTCTGCCTCAGTCTCGGATTGTTTTCATATTCTCATTTATTCCATTCATATCCCCTTTCATACTTTCCTTCATATCCATTAAACATTGTATTACCATTTCGATGCTTGGACCGGTTTCCTTCTGTTTTTCACCTTCTTCGCTTCTAACATTCTCCATTTCATCCACTTTTATGCTCTCTTGTGACATTACTTTCACTCTTTTATCCGGATCCTCTCTCATTTCTACTTCAGGCACTCTCTCGTCATTCATTTCCACATTTTCCTGTAGCATTTCCTCATGTACCTCCATTTCTTCTTCGTGTTCCGGTCCTCCTTCATCTCCACGATCGTGTATGTCTCTTGATGTGGCTTTGCTCCTAGTAGTGATTTTCTTATTTGGCATTTTTCTTCCTTTTTTTTTATTTTTGATTACCCTGCCTTAATGATTATTTTACCCGCGAACCTCGAAAGCTCCCACGTTTAGGCGATAATTGTTATAGAATGTTATTTAGGAAGATTAAAGTCCCACGTAGTAATAATTTAATCTATCTAGGAAAATTATAGTCCCACGTTTTTGGGCGCTAATTGATATAGAAAGTTAATTTAAGCTAGGGTTGTTTAAGTCCCACTATTGGGTGATAATTGAAATAGGGAAAGGTTTATTTTAAGTTTTATATTATTATTATTAGGTATATTGAAATACTTGATATGGTGGCTAACTTAAATATGTTTTATTGCTTTTTGTGATGTTAATTTCGAAGTGTATTTTATCTTGTGAGTTTTATCTACCTGTAAAGTTGAGTGAATTATGCTGTAAAAAAAATGTTTATAAAATATACGTGTATTTGACTTCCACCCTGGTGTACCCAATGTCTTTTATTGCTGCATGTGATATAAACAAATTGATAGCATGGATATACTTACTCTTAAAACAGGGAGCTTCTTAAGCTGGTGGGTTCAAGTCCGAAATATCTTTGTTTATTTTTTTGAATTTTGAAATATATTACCCTATCTGTTTTTGGTTTTTAAATACTTATATACATATAAAATAAAATGAAGCAAGAATATTCAATTCACACAGAACTTGAATATTTATTAACTAACACAACTGACAAAAAACCCAATACTTATTTGCTATTTATCATGTACTTCTTACTTTTGAATTTAGAGCTCTTTGTTTATTTTTTTAACAATGCCAATAAAAAACAACTGATCAGTATTATTTGTTTTAAATTTTTAAGACTACTTATATTTATGACTCTCACGCACTTCCTAAAGCCAAATGGTAACGGCACCTATTGATGTTTGTATGATTTATACAATGCCTTAGTACTACGTGCAGTCAATGGACGAGTCCCTTCACTGGCTGGGTATGGTTACTTGTTTTTCAAGCCCTTGGTGTGTGAAATGCAAACCAAGATGGTTGTTTTTTTTACGATGAGACCTCTCTACTTTCGTTTGATGTATTTTGAATTTTGCGAGTTATTTACTATTCTTTTTAAAGCTGGGGATATGTCGCACAATAAATGTAAATATTTATTTACTTTACTCACAGTTTATCTGGTATGTTTCTGAGCTTCCGTGTTGTGACTCCTTTTGATTGTTTACTTCTCTTCAAAAATGTACCTCCTTCTCGTTTTAAATTTTATAAAAATATTTCAATCCCTTTTTAATATCAAAAATTTTCAATCTATCTAATCTTTTAATCAAAATGTCCCCGTCTAATAATTTAATAATAATCTCAATCTTTTTTCATCTCAAAAATTTTCAATCTGATACTTTTATCAAAATTTTTCCATCTGTTTATTATTTTTCATTGTAACCCGCGTAACTAATCAAAAAACTGCTTTATGCCTGCTTCAAATAAAATATCCTAACAAATTTTTAACACAATAATTCTTTCCCATCATCTCGGATACATACATTGTTGTTAGTCAATGACAGAATAATTAACCTAACTATAATTTTAGTGTCAGTTTGACGTCTGTCCTAAATAAAACCAGCTGACTTACATCTAGGTTATGACATGACATTCCTAAATCTATCACTCAAATTTTGACATCTTAACCTAGCTAAAAACTACTTATACAGTTTGTATTGTCCATTATTTACATTATCTGCTTTATAGTTTTTGTATCTTATATCTAGATTACATGACATTCTTACTTTTAGCAAACAATATCCTTAATTCTAACAAACAATAACATCTTAAATTACATAACAGCTATCAAACAATAATACCTTAAACTATCTAATTAAACTTGTCATACATTTACACCTGCCTTGCCTCCTTTTAACACATATATATCTGTAAAATTTAGTTTCTCCCTGCCTTACAGTGCAAAAACATTGCATACACCAAAGGTAAGTTGTTGTTTGTGTTTAGTATAATTTGAGGTAAAATGTGTTTATGTATGTGTATATGTGGCCCCCTTTAGTAACCATATCAATATATATATATATATATATATATATATATATATATATATATATATATATATATATATATATATATATATATATATATATATATATATATATATATATATATATATGGTTACTAAAGGGGGCCACATATACACATACATAAACACATTTTACCTCAAATTATACTAAACACAAACAACAACTTACCTTTGGTGTATGCAATGTTTTTGCACTGTAAGGCAGGGAGAAACTAAATTTTACAGATATATATGTGTTAAAAGGAGGCAAGGCAGGTGTAAATGTATGACAAGTTTAATTAGATAGTTTAAGGTATTATTGTTTGATAGCTGTTATGTAATTTAAGATGTTATTGTTTGTTAGAATTAAGGATATTGTTTGCTAAAAGTAAGAATGTCATGTAATCTAGATATAAGATACAAAAACTATAAAGCAGATAATGTAAATAATGGACAATACAAACTGTATAAGTAGTTTTTAGCTAGGTTAAGATGTCAAAATTTGAGTGATAGATTTAGGAATGTCATGTCATAACCTAGATGTAAGTCAGCTGGTTTTATTTAGGACAGACGTCAAACTGACACTAAAATTATAGTTAGGTTAATTATTCTGTCATTGACTAACAACAATGTATGTATCCGAGGAGATGATGGGAAAGAATTATTGTGTTAAAAATTTGTTAGGATATTTTATTTGAAGCAGGCATAAAGCAGTTTTTTGATTAGTTACGCGGGTTACAATGAAAAATAATAAACAGATGGAAAAATTTTGATAAAAGTATCAGATTGAAAATTTTTGAGATGAAAAAAGATTGAGATTATTATTAAATTATTAGACGGGGACATTTTGATTAAAAGATTAGATAGATTGAAAATTTTTGATATTAAAAAGGGATTGAAATATTTTTATAAAATTTAAAACGAGAAGGAGGTACATTTTTGAAGAGAAGTAAACAATCAAAAGGAGTCACAACACGGAAGCTCTGAAACATACCAGATAAACTGTGAGTAAAGTAAATAAATATTTACATTTATTGTGCGACATATCCCCAGCTTTAAAAAGAATAGTAAATAACTCGCAAAATTCAAAATACATCAAACGAAAGTAGAGAGGTCTCATCGTAAAAAAAAACAACCATCTTGGTTTGCATTTCACACACCAAGGGCTTGAAAAACAAGTAACCATACCCAGCCAGTGAAGGGACTCGTCCATTGACTGCACGTAGTACTAAGGCATTGTATAAATCATACAAACATCAATAGGTGCCGTTACCATTTGGCTTTAGGAAGTGCGTGAGAGTCATAAATATAAGTAGTCTTAAAAATTTAAAACAAATAATACTGATCAGTTGTTTTTTATTGGCATTGTTAAAAAAATAAACAAAGAGCTCTAAATTCAAAAGTAAGAAGTACATGATAAATAGCAAATAAGTATTGGGTTTTTTGTCAGTTGTGTTAGTTAATAAATATTCAAGTTCTGTGTGAATTTAATATTCTTGCTTCATTTTATTTTATATGTATATAAGTATTTAAAAACCAAAAACAGATAGGGTAATACATTTCAAAATTCAAAAAAATAAACAAAGATATTTCGGACTTGAACCCACCAGCTTAAGAAGCTCCCTGTTTTAAGAGTAAGTATATCCATGCTATCAATTTGTTTATATCACATGCAGCAATAAAAGACATTGGGTACACCAGGGTGGAAGTCAAATACACGTATATTTTATAAACATTTTTTTTACAGCATAATTCACTCAACTTTACAGGTAGATAAAACTCACAAGATAAAATACACTTCGAAATTAACATCACAAAAAGCAATAAAACATATTTAAGTTAGCCACCATATCAAGTATTTCAATATACCTAATAATAATAATATAAAACTTAAAATAAACCTTTCCCTATTTCAATTATCACCCAATAGTGGGACTTAAACAACCCTAGCTTAAATTAACTTTCTATATCAATTAGCGCCCAAAAACGTGGGACTATAATTTTCCTAGATAGATTAAATTATTACTACGTGGGACTTTAATCTTCCTAAATAACATTCTATAACAATTGTCGCCTAAACGTGGGAGCTTTCGAGGTTCGCGGGTAAAATAATCATTAAGGTAGGGTAATCAAAAATAAAAAAAAAGGAAGAAAAATGCCAAATAAGAAAATCACTACTAGGAGCAAAGCCACATCAAGAGACAGACACGATCGTGGAGATGAAGGAGGACCGGAACACGAAGAAGAAATGGAGGTACATGAGGAAATGCTACAGGAAAATGTGGAAATGAATGACGAGAGAGTGCCTGAAGTAGAAATGAGAGAGGATCCGGATAAAAGAGTGAAAGTAATGTCACAAGAGAGCATAAAAGTGGATGAAATGGAGAATGTTAGAAGCGAAGAAGGTGAAAAACAGAAGGAAACCGGTCCAAGCATCGAAATGGTAATACAATGTTTAATGGATATGAAGGAAAGTATGAAAGGGGATATGAATGGAATAAATGAGAATATGAAAACAATCCGAGACTGAGGCAGAACAACATACAAGAAGAAAACACAGCCATAAGCCCAAGTGGTGAAGCTATACGAAAGCAGACAGGAGAGAGAAATGGGGATGAATAGCATGAGAGAAATGGGCGAGAGAAGAAATGAGACACTGGACGAGAGAAGGGTGATGAGTGATGCTGTGAATGAGGCTAGAGCAAGACTGCCAAATAGGGGTATGGACAATGTCATTGTCCATACAAATTTTTAAATGTGCACCGACCCGTAAGAGCAAATCACCCACACGCCATGGCAATTAACACATGTATATACGAACACCCCAGGGAGGTCTTTAAAAACGACAAAGAGGCAGATAATATAGAAGAAAATGTAGGTTTGATAATTTTGAAGGGCGAAGTAATTAACAAAAAGATTAAAATATTATTTGACACAGGATCTGAAGCCTCTATTATCTCTGGAAGAATCATACAACATTTGAGCGTGGAGAGAGTAAAAATACCAAAAATCACACTCGTAAATGCTAGGGGAAAGAAAATTGGGGAAATTAGTGAGACGATATCTGTGGAAGTAGGAATAAACAACGAAAAACTGGAGCTACAGCTGTTGATAATGGACGATATGGAATATGACATAATAATAGGCACTGATGAAATGGAGAGACATAAAATTATAATTGATTACCTGAATAGATACATAATAATTCGCAACGAGAGAATAAAAATGGAAAATTTTGAAGAAAATGAAGTAAATGGGGAGGATGGTAGTGTAGTTAGGAATAGTTCAGTGATGGAAGATCACGGTTTTAAGAATAAAGAAAAAGCTATATGTGAAGTAAGATATAGCAGATATGATGATGAAGTATATGAAGAAAATGGGGATAATATGCAGATAAACTGCGGAAAAAAATATATAAAGCAAATAAAGGGAGTGCTAGAAAAACACAGAGGGTTAATTATAGATGAGACAAGAGTTGCGAAAAATTATGTACATCAGTTTAAAGTAAGAGGGTTAGAAAATTTCAAGGCAAAGTCATATCCAATTCCATATAAATACAGAAGAGAAGTAGCCGAAGAAATATTAAAAATGAAGCAGAGGGGGATAATTGAAAACAGTAACACCCCATATATAAATCCAGTAGTTGTCGTGAAAAAATCTAGTGGCGAGCTAAGACTATGTCTGGACGCCAGGAACATAAATAGTTGTTCAGTTCCACAGTATGAAGCCCCAGCGAACATTGACTCAATCTTTGGAAGGTTAACATGTTCGGAAGTATTTACGAAGATTGATTTGAAGCATAGTTTTTGGCTAATTCCGTTACACGAAAATAGCCGAGACTATACAGGTTTTACGATAGACGGAGTAGTCTATAGATTTGCAGTAGTGCCTTACGGGATTCAATCCGCATGTGCAGCACTAACAAGAGCACTACACACCATTTTGGACAAGTATGAGCAATTCGTGGTACACTATGTTGATGATATACTGATAAGCAGTAAAGAAAAAGACCACCAAGAGCACGTTGAAACAGTTTTAAGAGACCTAGACGAAGCTGGTTTGAAGATAAATTTAGAGAAGTGCCAGTTTTATCAAAAAGAGGTAGTATTCTTGGGGTACGTAATTGACCAAGAGGGAATAAGAATGGACGAAAAACGTGTGGAGGCCATCAGAGAATTTAAACGTCCTACAAATTTAAAAACACTCAGAGCATTCATTGGCATGATAAACTATTTCAAGAGATTGGTCCCAAACTTGGTAAGTTGTTGTTTGTGTTTAGTATAATTTGAGGTAAAATGTGTTTATGTATGTGTATATGTGGCCCCCTTTAGTAACCATATCAATATATATATATATATATATATATATATATATATATATATATATATATATATATATATATATATATATATATATATATATATATATATATATATATTTGGGATTGGGATGACATAAATTAGATGGTTGATCGACTTAGAATTATATCAATCCCCTAGATTGTGCTTGTCGAGAGACAAGCACGATCTAGATTATTGATGCCTTAATTACTCGTGAAACGTTCTTTAAGTTTAGTGTCTCGACCACAAATCTGTGATCCAGGTACGTGCAGCTCAACAGGTAACTTTTTGATGACTGTGTCAGCAAGACCTTCACCTTGACACACCAACGTTTATACTGTTAATGAGGTATGATATATCTGCGTATTTATATAGGATGTAGTAGTCGTACAAATGTTATGTTACGATGCGTATTGTAAAACACGCAAAAACCAACAGTCACAAACATAGATAATGTTGTTACCACATCATCATCACCCAAACAGCAAAGACATGGACTTTTCTTTTACAAACCTCAGTTAGATGTTTGATATGTGGTCCAATAAGTGGTTATGGTTAACAAATATTATGTTAAGTTTGTTGTTTGGTTTAAACGGCTTAAAATTTGAAAACGTATACGTATACTCAAAGCCTTTATATATCAGCCTAAATATAGCATGTTAGAAGAGGTTTTGTGTGCTACAAAAGCAGTTGGATACTATTTATACAATGAGAGAAAAGAGTTCCAGCAGCTGCAAAGAGCAATTCAATTTTTATATTAGATGATGTAGCCTGTAATAGGCAAAATAAAATAAAATCCTATTTTTGGATGGATGACATAAAGATATTGACAACACTTGTGTCCGAAACAATTGTTACGTCATAGTGCTAACATCATAGTTTAATTTAAACAAGATGCTATTACTACATACAGACTGGAGATAATTTTTCTAACTTCACTGTGAAGCCAGTAGTATGGTACAGTTTCACCAAGTAAGGGCAACAACGCTCAATGAATAGAATATGAAATTAGTCTTGTGTATGATGATCATGTAACTACCGATATGAGTTTTGAAAAGTTCAAACTCCTTTGTGGTGGATTTCGGCAAAACAAACATATTATGGTGACTGTTGTTAAAGATACTTATTTAACACAAGCAGTTTGATCACTTTATAAATCTCGGTTAACTGAAAAACGTTGGTATTCAGTTGTTCAGTTCACGAACTAATGTTAAGTTCATATCCTATTCGTGTAAAATACTATGTTGATTATTATTTCACAGAGAAACATTCATGATTCAATATATAGTGTTATTTATGATAAAACCACCAACACTTGGATGCTTGGCAACAAACCTATTAAATTTGCTGTTAAACCATAGATGATAAAAAAATTATGGCTGGTAATAATTGGTACTAATCATCTGTTAAAATTATTATTTATGAGAAAACCTGTTACGGATGCTATGGAAAATTCGCAAGCTTTACCTGATTTTGCGGAAATTATGAAAGATACTAGTCTTCACAGGAAAGAGAACGATCTGATGATCGTTCGAAGACATTATAAGAAACAGTTCTCCCAAATATCAACAAGTAGTAAAACCATTTCTAGAAAAATAAACAGGCGCTAAGTCACGTCCTACTTCAATAACTTCAGGTTATGGTATGCCACACATGATGCATAATAAGAAGCTGAAAGAGTATGTGCACTGGACTGATCTAAAGGTGTTGGTTGATAGATTGCAGCTTTTAGTGGCTTCTCAAGCCGCTGGTAATACACAACAACGAAATTCAACCAATTAGTTTGACACGACAGATGTTGGGCAGCTGTTAGACAGCGGCCTCTCCTGATACTGTATACCTATGTAATATTTTCAAAGACTATATAAGAGAGCTTTTGGCAATTCGTTAATATGGATAACTAGAAAATGTTCCAATTTGATTGCCGCAGCAGATACAGAAAAAGCTTTATTGTTTAACATTGAATGCATATTCACCCCAATGATGTTATACAACAGCAATTAAGAAACTCGATTTCTATGGATAAAAAGGTTCTTCTACCATATAGAATATGGGAAATGTATGAATTACCGAATCTAAATAATTCAACTTAAGGCCTGTGGTTCATTAAGACTTCCTCAGACACTGACCGACCTAGATTTGTAACGGATCGATACAATAACGTTAGAAAACACATTCAAGATTCAAGACTTCGCTGAAATTATAAGCAAATCCCTACAGAAGGTATGAATCTGAACTTTAACCAAGTGTATCACATCGAGCGTTCGTATGTTGGTAGAGAATCAACACCTACCATGATTTACAACGCTTTTATAAAATATCCCATGTTTGTATTTGATTGCTCCAGATACAGCGCTTCCATAAAGCCAGCTCCGGTGGATATCAAATTGGAAATGAAAATTACTAACAACTTTCTCGATCACACGAACTGTTTTTGTGTAATTCACGTGACATCGACGTCCAGTACCAATCTCTAACATCGTGCGTTATATAATGTAAATCTTCATTGCCATACATAGTTTTATGATGAGGTTTATCGTGGTAGATACAAAAGGCTTCTGTGTAACAGACTAGGCACCCAAAGAATTAGTAATTTATAATGGTTATAAATCTGCACATTATATGTTTAAGACTCCGAAAACGCTAGGTTATTAAATGCAGATATAGTTAAATATATCAAGTTAAAAAGAACATAGAAGTGTATGGATAATGATTGTGGTAACGTTACTTTAGATGAATTACCCAACATAATAGAAAAACATATTATCGAAAAGCGGGTAGATAGAGTTTACGCGAAAGGTGTTATCATGAAAAGGTATATTAAAGAGGTGTTTTTAAAATGTGGTTACAGCGAGGACCTTATCAATTTGAAAAACGATGATGGTTGCCGAAACTTGTAGCAGTCCATCCAATATGTATGTATCACGCTGTTAAATTTGATAAAAGAAAATTTATTAGTGGTATTACAAATTGTATAATATTATTTGCTTAAATTGTAAAGTTGTTACATTAATTAAAAAAACATTGTAAAAGTAAAATGTATTCATTAGTTGTATTTGAAAATGCATTTATTAATGTTCATCTTCAGTCACAAAAGACGTGCCAACCCACTCACGCCTTCTGCAAATTCCAATTCTGCAACTCTAAATTTCCTCGATGAATTCCTATTAGATATTTTTATAATTAGTGGAAACTGTAACATTTTTGTTTTTAATATTGAATGATTTCATTTGTTTTCTTTCCTTATTTTGAAACATATACAAACCAAACAAAACCAAGTGATTTTAATTGCCTCATGTTTGGCTGAAGCAGATTCAGTGAGCTGAAACAATACATGTTTCATAGTTTCCATGGATTTCTCTTTTGTTACTGTTATTCGTATTAATACGATAAGTAGCTATTTTATTTTGAAAGATTCATTTAACACAAACACTTTTTCAACTACCCACGAATCACATACTTTTAATTTTTGGCCTTCACTGCGCAGATGTCCAAAGCACATACTGCTTTTCACTTGTAACGAGCTCGATTCACAATACTTCATATGATTTTCTTTGTGGCAATAAAGGTTGCTTAGCTACTAAATTAAAAAACAACATTTTCCGGTATATACCTTTACTAACAGATATATGTGAGATATTTATTTTCCAATGAACTGTTACACTTAACACAAAAGTATGTTAACATATTTGTTATACAGTTAGACATATAAGAGAACCAGTTGATATAAATATCAAAATGTACTTTGATGTGCACAGATGGAAATCAGTTAGTATGAGCCTTCACCAATCAGGTGTCTCTCAAACAGAGAGATAAGTTTATAACAAACCATATTAGCCTTGATTTTGGTAATGTTTCAACTAGGTGATCGTTGTGTAGAGGTGTTTCATGCAGTCGTCGCTATCGAAATAGGTTCTCATTTCTCTCACATTTGGTGGTCGATGTTCTCTAAAATCAGGACCGTCGTTTTCATTTATATGACACATCATGTTGATACAATCACAATCAACTTTCATGTTTACACCAACCATCTTTTACGTTTAGACTTTGACCCAACTTATTAATGTTACATTGGCTGTAGATTTTGTTGATCCACTTCTTCCTTTTTCCACCAACCGCTCTCATTGGTTGTATTTTTCTGCTCGGTTGCTGTGCCAACTTTCAAAATCTATTATAAACATTTTAAGACTCCATTGGTTCATCAATTTCTGTAGTGATATTGTGCTACTTCTGGTAAATATTTAAAAAATGGCTTAGTTAAAGAGATCTCTGAGGCGTACTGAGTGTAAGATAAAGCAAAGAACTGGGTGGAGCAGTACGGCCAAGTATACAGCACACAATTCAACTATATTTTTACTGTAAAAGTCTTCTGCTTCAGATTGGAGTTCATCTATATAAGCATGCTCTTTTATTTACAACAGCAACTGTCTTAAGCCAGACTCGCTTACACCGTTAGTTCTTTTTTGATGAGTTTGTTTGCGTCTCGTTTGTCGGTGGGGTTTCTGATGCGTAGCCTAGTATATGCATTGAATATTTTTCAAGTATCATTTATTTGATACTGGACGGAAATGGGGGCAGATTCCTTGGGGCGGGGTTCGTCCTTGATGCATTTCCAACAGAACATTGGATTTTGGCATGTAGATTAACCACCCCACCCTCTAGGTCGGGGATGCTGCGGATAACCGGAATATTGTGGCTTCTTAGGCAGCTGGTAATAACGCGCATAGCAATGAATTGAATGAATTATTGAAGAAATGAATGGGATAAATGTTATATAAAGAAGCAAATTTGTGTTTTAAATCACTTTCAACATTCCTATCGAAAAATTCGGACGTTCTACAAATTTAAAACATTTAAACAGAGTTGTTCAAAAACAAATGTTTCCGAAAAGTCCATGGTGATGTTGATTTACAAGAACATAGGTTAAGATCTTGTCGTACAGTATACAGGACAAACGTCGGAATAATAGTGACGGTCCGTTTTTCTTCTTCTTTGGTCTTTAACTATATTTTTCGGTTGCTGCTTACGTAACTTTACCCCTGTAGTCATGTTTCGGATTTTGTGTTGCCCTTTAAATGGGTGTCGATTGTTATGACGGTCCGCACCAAAATCGCCTACGTTTTTGTTACGCGGCGCTGTTGACGTAGGTCCCTCTCAACTAATCCGGCCCCGTCATTCGTGCCGGCCAAGATCTATCTATAAAGGCATACCGCAATGACCACACCAGACATGGCACGGTAATGTATATTGACAAATATTGACCACCTTCTTCTCAGTTCGTAGTTAAGCGTAGTTCACAGTGCAGCCGCCGCCAAGTCAGTTCCCAGTGAGACTCCACCTACTTTGTTGTTCCTAAAACATCCTATTGGCTGCACTCGCAACGAACGTTCATACGTTTTTCTTCTCCATTATTATTATGCCTTCTGAAGTGTGTCGATCGAAATGACACTATGCCCTTCTTGTCTGTTATTGTGTTTGCAAATTTCAGTAGTTCGAAATATAGTGAAGAGCCAGCGTAGTTCACAGTGCAGGCGCAGTCACGTCAGCGCCAACCTACTTTGTAGTCCCTAAAACATCGTATAGGCGGCATTCCCAAGGAACGTTTATACGACTTAGTAGTAATTCCGCACAGACGTTACTCCGGTTCTCACGGCGGAGCGTCTATTACAGGTAACCAACCGTAGACTTCAGGCTTGTTTTTTTTCTCTCGCACTTATGGATCCTGTATCCGCCCTACCCGGGAATGTTATGGTTAACGTGGCTGTACTAAATCATTTATACAAATATGTTATGTTTTTCAATGGTAACCGGGTGTATAGAGAAAATAATATAAATCTAATTATTTTTCACCCCATATTGTTGATAGAAACAAAACTTATTTAATGGTAGAGCAGGTCGAAATGCCTCATAAAATAAATACTTGCAACTATATTTGTAAATGTATTTTTAACAGGCAACATGCACTTATTCCTGATATTCTAATTCCCTGATTCTGATTATGCTAAAATACTGTAAATAGTAATGAATGTAAGTAGGACATGAAATTATTTTCTGTGTAAATTTGTAAGTTGTTAGAATATTTCACTAAATATGATGTACATGCCATTGTTGTCAGGCTAATTTATGAGAATGTAAAATTAATAAGGAGACATGGTATAGGCGAAGTCATATGAACGGCAATATGAACCTAATGTCGTTTTCAGCGTTGCGAAATGCAACGTCTGATACACGGGACTTTCGCCCCAATTAACCGGCGTTCGCGTTTCTAGCATTGAGAAGGTGTATCAGCATTATATAGAACACAAGGGCATTTCGTATGAAAAATCAGACAGAGTCTCCCTATTCTACCTCGCTACAACTGTCTCAAATTCGCGCTCATTGCCACCCCGTTCTCTTATTTGTCGTCATTACATTGCCCTTGTCAAAAAGTTGCTCTTACCACATTTCCTACGTCTAACCACACCAGGGCCGTGGTGCAGTGGAATCGACAATTTTGCAAGTAAGCATTTATTACTGACCCCGTTCTCTCATTGATTTTATTTTTACTGCCGGGTGAAAACACCAGGTATTTACATTTGTCGTCATTACATTACCGTTGTTTCCACAGTTCCTACGTCTGCACCACACCACGTCTCTGGTGCCATGTAATCCACAATTTTGCAAATATGCATTTATTACTGACCCCGTTCTATTATTGATTTTATTTTACTGCCAGGTGAAGAACACCAGGTCTTTAAATTTGTCATTAAACACTAGTGTGTAAGTCTCTTATTTCAACATTTTAAACATAAGTGACCACAATTATAAGTATTATACTTTTGGTATACATCATGATTATACAATATAGTAGGGTTTTTAAGATAACACAACAATTCAATTGGTGGCTTCAAGTTTCCATATGAGTCAAAGTACACAGCTGTATCACCGCGTTTCCTAACTGCCACCCATTAACAGCCAGGCTCTTTGTTTGCTAATTAATGACGAATGATTCAGTTTTACGTGGTCCAGTTGACGGTAAAGTGTCTCGCATATATACATCTCGTAAATATTCAATTTTCATTTTATCAGAAATGTCACAAGATATACATATGTTAAAGGTAAAGAACTTATACGTTTTTGGTTTATGTAAATACCCATTACCGCTTCGTTGTTTCTTCATATACAAACCACTACCTCGCTGACCAACAGCAATAGCCTCCATCGTGTAGTTATGAGGTTCTGATTCTTCCAATTTTTGTTTGGCTGATTTTGCATCATTAAGAGCTTTAGCAATATCTGCAGCCCCCAGAGCACCTATTGCTGACAGAACACAAAAAGTTAGAGGTAGTAGTGGAAAGACACCTTCACTTTTCGGTATGAGAATAACTCGAGGTGTCTTGACTGTCTAACGGCCACCAAAATTTTTAATCACTTTTCTCGTTAGATGCAGTAAATTGTTCACAGATGGAACCTCCTCACCAACTTTTATAGCACCTCGCTTTAAATTTAGTATGATTTCGAATCGTATTTTACCATCGAACTTTACTTTTTTACTGCTACCGTTTACTTTTGGTGATTGTTTTTGATTTCACACCCATACCAAGTTTGTTTTAACTTGCATAGTGTTTGTTACACCGCAAGCAGCTAACTATTCACTAAATATAGCATGTTAAAGGAGATGTTGTATGCTACAAAAGTGAAAACGAAGAGATATTAGATACGGCAGATGCAAAGAGCAATTCAATTTTTGATAATGTAGCCTGTGATAAGCAAGACAACACAAAATCGTATTTTTGAATGGGTAGACATAAAAATAATTACCATAGGAATAAACTCATATACGGTATGCGTGGGTTTGCTGCCCTGGTATGAACTATCCACAATATTACACTCTCATAATATCCACCGATAAATCGGTAACATGGAATTACCAGCGGTAAGACGTTGTTTAGAAACACCAATATTGGTGCTATTGAAGCATCGGTACAAAAGTCTATATGAAGTATCATATAGAAGTACCCTGACATGTTATCTCACATTTTAAAGTGTTGTTGTTGGCGTATAGCGAAAACAGCTTTACCACGTCGATGTTATTCTCTACTGCAGGGTACTGATGTTTATCTTTAATGTAAGACGCAATCCTCATTCTGAATTCATTTGTCGATATCGCTGATTTCATAGGAATAATTATTTCTAGTCGACGCTTTTCACCACTCACATCAGAAAATCAGTTAAACTTATTACACCCACGCTCTATGTCTGGTATAGTGTTATATCTGTGAAAGTTTGCAAGCCCGAGCAATGAATCAAAGTGTGGTTTTAACACTAACGGTGGAAATATTCCCATCCACGTAGAGCCATTGAAAGCAAGCGTACACGCAATGACTGAAACTTAGATACTACAGTTTGTCTTTAATTTAAAAATTTTAACGAACTCGAAATCTTAACCGAAAAAATTCAATCAGATATAATCTGCATACAGGAAACACACCTAACACGAAGAACACCAAAACTCCGATACTACGATCACGATAATCTCCGTAACACCCCATATGTAATGTAAACAGCATCTTTCGGTAGCAAAACTTAACTCCGTCACAAACACCTTGTTCGAAACACACACCATACAAAAACATAGCCCAGCAGTACCCATTTATTACATCAAAAACGTACGCCAACCTAACATCGACAATCGAGAATAACAATACGATCTAAACTCACAAAACAAAACACTCATAATAAAGGACTTAAATGCCAAACACAAATTGGAACTGTGTCTATAACGAAGGTAAAGACCTTAAATTAAACAACTGCATTTTACACAATTCATACACACTCCACTATCCAAATAATTCATTCAATCATTTTGCTTACTCAGACAACACATCTTTAACACTAGACGGCTGCATCTCAAATAATGTAAATATAAGAGACGTAAATCCCTGAATGAACTAGACTCAGATCAGCTCCCCATCCTTGTAGAAACCAACACGCAAAATCACACCCCCCCACCCATACAAAAAACACAATTTAAGCCAACTGGTACCAGTATAAAAAAATCATAATAAACCCGTACATACAACACGAGACATTGATTACAATTTCTGAATTCCGCACCGTCATACAAGACAGCTACAAAGATTCATCACACAAAAAACATCCAAAAACTCATAAACTCTAATTCACACTCGAAACCTTGGAGCTGATTACACAAAAACCACAAAAACGAGCACAATTCTTTCGGGAGAGGCGGGAATACCGATACAATAGAGATGCCAAGCCTATGTGTCTATTTCTTTCTCTTTGATTAACTCGTCGTGCCCAGGGTCTGCGAATATATGTAGTTTCCTTAACATCGTAACCCAATGAATCTAGATACTGCATGTTCTCCCAGGATGGAATCTCTTCGATGGAGGTACCGAAGATACTGAAGCTGAAGCGGCTTGATTACTAGTATTTATAATCAACATAATATGGTGATCTCTGTCTCAATTCCAATATTACAATAATCTCCTCACATTGAAACGACACAGGTACTGAATTCTGATCGACAATGTTTACATTTATATGCGAAATAATGCGCGTCGTAAGAGGCATAAAAACCTTACTATATGGTTTTATATCAACTGCATAACCTGGATCTACCATAGGAGTAAACTCATATACTGTATGCGTAGGATTGCCGTCGTGGTAAGGACCATCCACAATATTACATTCTAAACGAATCGTCTTTACTCTCACAATTTCCACCGCTAAATCGGAAACATGGAGTTTACCGCTGTAAGACGTTGTTTAGAAAACACCAATATTGGTGCTATTCAAGCATCTATAGAAAAGTCTGCGTCATACTGACATCTCACATTTTAAAGTGTTGTTGTTGGCTTTTTAGCGAAAACAGCTTTGCCACGTCGATGTTGTTCTCTACTGCAGGGTACTGTTTTTTAATATAATGACGCAATGCTAATTCTGAATGTATTTATCGATATCACTGATTTCATACGAACCATCAGGAAAAATTATTTCCAGTCCACTTTTTTCACCACTCACAGCAGAAAAGTAGTGAAACTTATTATACCCTGGTATAGTGTTATATCTGTGAAAGTTTGCAAGCGAAGAGACTAATCAAAGTATTGGTTTTAATACAAATGGTGGAAATATTCCAATTGACGTAGAGCGATTGAAATCAAACGTACGCGCAATGACTGAAACACAGATAGTACTGTTCAAGTCTTTTATTTAAAAATCTTAAACATAAGTGACTCATTATAAGTATTATACTTTTGGTATACATCATGATTATATAATATCAATCCTCTAGATTGTACTTGTCGAGAGGCAAGGACGATCAAGATTATTGATACCTTGATCACCTCTCGTGAAACGTTTTAGTGCCTGGACCTCTGACCTGATAGCCAGATACGTGTAGCTAAACAGGTAATTTTTTGATGATTGCGTCAACAAGACCTTAACCTTGACACACCAACATTTATACTGTTAATGAGGTATGATATATCTGCGTATTTATATAGGATGTAGTGGTCGTACAAAGTTTTTGTTTAGTTAACGATGTGTATTGTAAAACACGGAAAAGCCAACAGTCACAAACATAGATGATGTTGTTACCACAGCATCATCACCCAAACAGCAAATACATGGACATCTTTGACCAACCTCAGTTTGATATGTGGTCCACACCACTTACATTTTGAAAACATATACGTATACTCAAAGCCTTTATATATCAGCCTAAATATAGCATGTTAAAGGAGGTGTTGTGTGCTACAAACGTTGTTGGATACTATCTATACAGTGAATACAAAGAAATATTTGACCCAGCAGATGCAAAGGGCAATTCAATTTATATATTAGATGATGTGATAAGCAAGATAAAATAAAATCGTATTTTTATATGGGTAGACATACTGACAGTTTCTATTTGTGTCCGAAACCATTGGTGCGTGATAATGCTAAAACCATAGTTTTATTTACACAAGGTGAAATTACTACATACAGACTGGACATAAATTCTCTGGCTTCAATGTGAAGCTAACTTCAGGTATGGTACAGTTTCACCAAGTAAGGGTAACAACAATCAATGAATTGAATATGAAATTAGTCCTGTGTATGATGATCATGTAACTACCTATAGGAGTTTTGAAAAGTTAAAATTCCTTTTTGGTGGATTTTGGCAAAACAAACATTTTATGTTAAAGACACTGAACACAAGAGGTTTGATCACTTCATATATCTCGGTTAACTGAAAAACGTTGGTATTGAGTTGTTCAGTTCACGAACGAATGTTAAGTTCATAGCCTACTGGTGTTAAATACTATGTTGATAGATATTTCACAGAGAAACATTCCTGATACAATTATATAGTGTTATTTATGATAAAACCACCAACACTTGGATGCTTGGTAACAAACCTATGAAATTTGATGTTAAACATAGATTATACAAATGGACATAGCTTTCAAATTATGTTTGGTAATAATTGGTACTAATCATCTGTGGGAATTAATATGTTTGAGAATACCTGTTACGGGTGCTATGGAAAATTCTCAAGCTTTACTTGATTATGCAGTTATTATGAGAGCTAACTGGTCTTCACAGAAAAGAGAACGATCCCCAAGAAGACATTTTAAGAAACAGTTCTCCCAAATATCAATAGTAATACCAATTCTATTGAAAATAAGCGGGCGCAAAGTCACCTCCTACTTTCATAACTTCAGGTTATGGTATCATGATGTAAGACTCTGAAAGAGTATGTGCACTGGAATCATATAAACGTGTTGACTGCGGCTTTTAGTGGCTTCTCAAGCCGCTGGTAATTACACACACAACAACGTAATTAAACCGATTACTTTGACACGACAGCTGTTGGGCAGCTGTTGGACAGCTGTTAGACAGCGGTCTCTCTTGATACTCTATACCTTTGTAGTATTTTCAAAGTTATATAAGAGAGCTTTTGGCAATGCGTTAATACCGATATCTAGAAATTGCTCCAATTTGGTTGTCGCAGCAGATGCAGATAAACTTTAATGTTAAAAATTGGTACTACATATTCACCCCAACTATGTTATACAACAGCAATTATTAAAGTCGATTACTATGGATAAAGCGGTTTCAATACCATATAGAAAATGGGAAAAGTTGGTTTAAATTGTGTTTTTTGTATGGGTGCGGGGGTGTGATTTTGCGTGCTGATTTCTACAAGGATGTGGAGGTTATCTGAGTCTAGTTCATTAAGCGTTTTAAGTCTCTTATATTTACATTATTTGAGATGCAGACGTCTATTGTTGAAGGTGTGTTGTCTGAGTAAGCATGATATATGAATTATTTCGTTAGTGAAGTGTGTATGTATTGTGTAAAATATAGTTGTTTAGTTTATGGCCGTTACCTTCGTTATAGACACAGACTTACGGTAGTTATCTGCATGAAGATCCAGTCAGTTACATCACTGGACTTCAATACCACATTCTTGTAGTCCTTGGTGTGGTGGTTCTTGGTGTATTTGCGCATCTTGATTTAGGTTTGCATTGACTTGAGATCCATGGCCAAAATTTTTTACAATTACGTGAGTTGTTGTTTTTTCATTAGGGGTTCCCATTTTATTCTAATGCTGTAAAGGTCTTTTACCTGGCTTAATTCGTTGAGGTTTTAGGTTCTTCTGGTGGCCACTAAAACGATTACGACCTTGCCTTTGAGTTTTGTGCATGATTCTTGGCCTTAGGCATGCCTCAACTTCGTTTGCTTGGGGTCGGGTGCTGCATTGTAGGCTATCTCTCCTAATAGCATCATTATCGGGTAATGATAATAATAATATAATAAATACACTACCGTGGACAAGGAAATCCCTGTCTACTGTAGTGTTATCACTAGAAACAGCTGGTGAGATGAGAGAGAGTAGAGTTTGTGGGAGTAGGAGCAGTTGGAATGGTAGATTTGTGGGTGGTGGTAATAGCCAAAGTAGCCTCTGCATGTGACACCCAGGGCATTTCTGGTGGCCACTAAAAACGGTGACGAGGTTCCGTTCTTGCCTTTGAGTTTTATGCATGATTCTATAAGCGGCTTGGCCTTAGGCATGCCTCAACTTCGTCTGCTTGGGGTCGGGTGCTGCATTGTAGACTATCTCTCCTAATAGCATCATTATCGGGTTATGATAATAATAATATAATATTTACACTACAGTTGACAATGAAATCCCTGTCTACTGTAGTGTTATTACTAGAAAAAGCTGGTGGGATGCGAGGGAGTATAGTTTATGGAAGTAGGAGCAGTTAGAATGGTAGATTTGTGGATGGTGGTATTAGCCAAAGTAGCCTCTGCATGTGAAACCCATGGCTTTTTGATGTTTGTGGTTTTTCTTGATTTTGAGTAATTAAATAATTGGCTGTGTGCTAACCTTTGCAGTTACAGCAAAATCCAGGGACTTTTACATTTGCCGGTCTCGTCGTTTTGACCGCACTTTACAGAGCAACCTTCGCCCTTGCAAGAAGTTAAGAATTATCAAAACTTTGGCAGCGATCGCATTGGTTTGGCTCTAATTTTATGCGTAGTGACTCTACTGTGATAATTAAATCGCAGACAGTTACCACGTCGAAGATTTGCCCTTTCAGAGCGCCGTAGGTTAATCAGATCAAGCGGCATGAGGGGTTTGGTTTTGAAGTGTTTTATCCGGTGGATGCTAATCGGAAGTCAGGTCCTTTTGTGTGAGGTTAGTTTTCCTCCTGGCGTTGGTATGTGTGATCTTGGGGTTTATCTGTGTCATGAGCTTGTTTGCCTCAAGGTAGTCTTGGGCAACCAAAAATCATTGAGATTTTTGGCTATGGTGACATTTATTTTTTTCCTGCGAAAAGCGTTGGCCAGATCTTTTAAATGCCTCTTAGCGTGGAGATGAATTGGTGGGGTGGACTTTTAAGAAGCTTACGCGGGTATTTGTGTGGAAGAGGAGTGGCAACAAAACTGAGAAACATGTGTTTTTCGGGGATCTTGACTATACTTGGTTTTGGAAACTATCTCATCGATTTTATAGTTCCTATCAATTGGATCGTCTAGTAGAAGACCGTCGTAGCGGTTTGAAGTTGATACTTTCGGACCTGAAGACGAGTCATGACTTCTCTATGAAGGTTTGGAATTGTATTTTCTTAGCGTTCTGTTGGACTTTGGGGTCGACGGAACTGTTTTAATTTCTGAGGTTTTACGGCCCACATCATAATATGATGGTGAAATTAGGGCAAGCTTTTTTTGGGGTAGTAAAGCGGCATGAACCTTTAGAATTGAATTCGTGACCGCAGATATTTTGTGGGAATAAGCTAAAAACGGTATCGAGGAAATGAATCCACCGCAGGGAGAAACCTGAGGTGACGGCGTAAGTAATTGTTGGTGGACTGGTAATGATAATGTAGATAGAATATATACAGGAACCAGAAAAATAAAAAGGTTTAAAATACTGTAGCTTAGGGCAACGCCATAAAGAGAAACCCAAAAATATACCTGAATTACTGCACACTTTGCGGGCTACGGCGAATACACATTGGACTGACGGCACTGATATTGCGCTGCACACGCAAACTGATGTCGTACCACACCAAAATTAACTTCGTTTATGTTACGCGAAATAGATAAAAATGGTCTCATCACAACAACGGGCAAACCAATTATGCAGACTCAGAGTCAGCGGATCTGAAAGCATCATGGGAAACTACGCCTTCAATCAAACTTACTGTTTGATTCTAGAAAATCTCTATAGTGTTGAGGATCGTCATAAGTATATGCCTTAAGTCTTTAATTAAAGACCAATTCTAGCAAACCTTCTAAATAGATCTGGATACCTCCTTTTATCATGTTGAATTTCTTCATTAGTGAAGTGTCAGCGTTTGTATAAACCATGTAGAGCTCCATCATTCGCAGCTCTGTCAAGCTTAAATATAAACAAAAAGATACTTTTCTGAGAAAAATTAGTTCACCCATTCGGATTGTATTTAAGTTTATAAACACTGTTTGATCCTAGAATATCTTTATAGTGTCGAAGATCGTCATAAGTATATGCCTTAGGCCTTTACAGAAAAACCAATTCTATTTTATCTAGTTTAATTTCATCATTAATGTTTGTTTAAAGGATGCAAATCTTCATCATTGTTAGGTCTATCAGATTAAAGCATTAAGTGATTTCGAATATTTTCAGCAAGTTTTGTTTTGTGTTGTACTAAAATCTTTTACTTGATATTTTTCTCTTCTCACGTCCACCTCGCTAAAGTTTTTTGTTTCAAACAAGTTGGTTGTTGGTCTGATGTAAACCACTTGTTAGTTGGTTACCGTGCTAAGAATACAAACTGTTTGGCGGTTTAAGGTATACTAGCTTTGAGTTGGTTTTCTGTCTACGTATCTATTGTTAGTCGTCTATCGCGACAGCTGTTGGCCAGCTCTGTGTCTATCACTACAACTGTTAGACAGCTACTAGTTTGACACAACAGCTGTTAGACAGCTGTCTCCTGATACTGTATACCTCTAATTTCAAAGGCTATATATGAGAGCTTTTCAGCAGTTGGTTAAATAGACATTGTTCCAATTTGATTGGCGCAGCAGATGCAAATAAATCTTTAATGTTTACCATTGAATGCATGGTACTGCAGGTCAAATATATTCACCCCAAACAATGTTATACAATAGCAATTATTAACGTCGATTACTACGGATAAAATATACGGATATACCATATGGAAAATGGGAAATGTATCAGTTACCGAATCTCACTAATTCGACTAAAGGCTTGTGGCCCAATAAGACTTCTTCAAACACTGAACGACCTAGATTTGTTATTCTGAGATTGCAAACTGATCGTTACAATTACGTTAGAAAATACATCAACGTTATAAAATATAATCGGGATATAAGACTTCACTTAAATTCTAAAGAAATCCCCACAGGACGTCTGAATTTGAACTTTAACCCAGTAAATTACATCAAGCGTTCGTATGTTACTATAGAACCTACACCTACCTTGGATTATAAGACGTTTACAAAATATCCAATGTTTATATGGAATCCCTGTACCTGGAGCAATCAAATACAAACATGAATATTTTGTAAAGGGCTTCTAATCCGAGGTAATACAAACATGGGATATTTTATAAAAGCGATGTAATTCAAGGTAGGTGTTGTTTCTCTACCAACATACGAACGCTCGATGTAACTTACTTGGTTTAAGTTCAGACTCATACCTTCTGTGGGGATTTGCTTATAATTTAAGTGATTTTCTATATGGCCTAAGAACCTTTTTATCCATAGTAGTCGACTTTACTAATTGTTGTTGTATAACATCGTTTGGGTGAATACGTAGTACAATGCATTCAATGTTAAACTTTATCTACATCTGCTGCGGCAACCAAATTGGAGCAATTTCTAGTTATCCCTATTAACGAATTGCCAAGAGCTCTCTTATATAGTCAATGAAAATATTAGATAGGTATACAGTATCACGACAGACCGCTGTCGTTAGACAGCGGTCTGTCGTGATACGACAGCTGTTGGACAGCTGTTAAGCTGTCCAACAGCTGTCGTGTGAAACTAGTAGCTGTCTAACATCAGTAGTGTTAGACCCACAGCTGTCCAAGAGCTGTGGTGATAGGCCACTAACAATAGATAGGTAGAGAGACTACCAACTCAAAGCTAATATACCTTAAAACGCCAAACAGTTTTTCTCTCTTAGCACGGTAACAAAAAGATATTATTTTAGTGCAGCACAACACAAAACTTGCTGAGAACATTCGAAAGAATCACTTGATGCTTAAACCTGATAGAGCCTACAATTATGAAGAGTACAAATACTTAGACTTCAATAATGATGAAATTCAACTAAAATACTAAAATAGAAGGTTTGCTAGAATTGGTTTTTATGCAACTAACTATTTTATTTGATTCCAACTAAACTCCACTATGCGTATCTCCACCATAACCAAAACTGCTGCCACTGCTTCTTCACTAAACTTCTTTTTACCTCTAATGTTTAGTGACAAACATGTTCTTAAATTTATTTTCAATAGTGGCGCTTGCTTAACTAATTACTGGCAATAGAGGTAACTTACGAAAGAGACGAAAATAGAAGAAAAGAAAAAAAGGAGCAAGCACCGAAACATTGCTGAAGTGGCAGCGAGAATGGGAACAGTAAAAGTCAATATCCCAGTGGACAAAGAGGCTCATTCCACATATATAGACATGGATATCGAGACAGCATTGGGAGGTGGGTTATTATTTTACCCAATTTCTGTCAGGTCATGGGCGTTTCAGGTCTTACCTGATTAAAAGAAAATAGTTGACAAATAAGAATGTACCTATTGTGGTGATAGAGATATGCCCGAACACACCGTTTTTGAGTGCGCAAGATGGCCGCAAATGAGAGAACAAATGTAAATAATATTGGCAGATATGTAACAGCAGATAATGTGGTGGAGCATATCCTGGGAAGTGAAAGGGTGTGGGAATAGAAGTCGTAGAAATTACGAAGTCAAAGGAGGATAAAGACAGGATGTAGAAGTTTTTAAAACAACAAGAGTTAGGGACGTGGTGAAGCAATGCCAGCGAGTGGTTTACGCCACCACTCTAGGTTTCAAGGGGGTGTTTAGTGGGTAGTCTCGACTTGGAGGGAAGGGGACTCTGGTTTCCAACAACGTTAACAGGGGTAGGGCGGCTACTGGATCCATAAGTGACGAGAGAAAAAAACAAGCGTGAAGTCTACGGTTGGTTACCTGTAATAGACGCTCCGCCGTGCGAACCGGAGTAACATCTGTGCGAAATTACCACTAAATCGTAAGAACGTTCGTTGGCAATTTCGCTTATACGATGTTTTAGGGTCTACAAAGTAGGTGGGTGCTGACTTGACTGCGGCTGCACTGTGAACTACACTGGCTCTTCACGATATTTCGAAGAACTCAAATTGGTAAATACAATAACAGACAAGAAGGGCATAGTGCCATTTCGATCGACACACTTTAGAGGGCAAAATAATAATTGAGAAGAAGGAACGTATACACGTTCGTTGCGAGGGCCGCCTATAGGATGTTTTAAGGACAACAAAGTAGGTGGAGCGCTGACTTGGCTGCGGCTGCACTGTAAACTACGCTGAACTACGAACTGAGAAGAAGGTGGTCAATATTTGTTTAAACATACACTGCCGTGCAACCTATGGAAGTGTTGTGGTCATTGCAGTATGCCTTTATAGATAGCTGTTGGCCGACACTAATGACGGTGACGGATTCGGTGAGAGTGACCTACGTCCACAGCGCCGCTTAACTAAAACGATGTCGATTTCGGTGCGGACCGTCATAATAATCGACACACATTTAAAGGGCAACAGAAAATCCGAAAACCTGACTACAACGGTAAAGTTGCGGAAGCAGCAACCGAAAAATATAGTTAAAAACCAAAGAAGAAGTAAAGCGGACGGCCACTATCGTTCCGACGTCTGTTATGTATACTGTCTACAAGATACCGCCGAAGGCTACAGGTAAAGTTATCAAGAAGGCCTGCAACGCCCAGAAGAACATCTCTGAGAGCGACAAAAAGAAGCGCTGGATGAAGGAGAGCTACGCAATTTATATTTACCAAATAATGAAGCAAGTACATGCCGACGTCGTAACTCGAGCAAGGCCATAAGCATAATGGACAGCTTCGTCGACGACATATTGGAGCGCATCACCGCCGCTGATTACAACAGATCCACGATAACCAGGCACCTTCTGCCCGGTAAACTCGCCAAACACGCAGTCAACGAAGGCACCAAGCCGGTTATCAAGTACACCATCTCGAAGAAAAGAAATAAACGTGTGCCTTTCAATTGTGTCACATTAGTCGGAAAACTTGGAGAGAAAAAAGTGGGCGCTTTTCAGAGTTTCAAATTTACATACATTTCGTGATAAGTACGCTCGATCCGAAAATCTAATCACAACTAGCTATTGCTTGACCAACGCCACATTTCCTCATCAGAACCTTTTTTTTCTTCTCCGTTATTATTTTGCCCTCTGAAGTGTGCCGATCGAAATGACACCACGCCCTTCTTGTCTGTTATTGTATTTGCCATTTGAGTAGTTCGAAATATCGTGAAGAGCCAGCGTAGTTCACAGTGCAGCTGCAGCCAAGTCAGCGCACAGATGAGACGCTACTACAGTTCTCACGGCGGAGCGTCTATTACAAGTCACCGACCGTAGACTTCACGCTCGTTTTATTCTCTCGTCACTTTTGGTAATTCATACGTTTCCCATTTTTTATATGGTACAAGGATCTTTTTATTTAGGGCAATCGACTGTGATAATTGTTTCTGTATAACTGCGCTTAGGTGGATAAGTTTCACCTGCAGCGCCATGCAATCAATGTAACTTTAATACTTTATCTGCCTCGACTGCTCCAATCAAAATAAAGCAATTTCTTTTGCTCTGGGCTTTAGTTATTATCCGGAAAATCACGCTTCTATTGTATTTGAAAATATTACACAAGTAACAAGGAGGTATGCAGTAGCAAAAACGTCCATCCTTCAGCATTGTATTGTACGTAGTAGGACTTCACCCGGCTTGAATTAGAGCTCTTGCTTCATTACGTTTGCTTCCAAAAGTGTTTGAATTGTTGTAACTATACCAGGATTTCTCACATGTTCAATAATCGGGCTGCTGCATTAGATGTTACTTGTATTACTTCAATCGTGCCACTCGTCTCGCTACTGCCATTTATTAGTAGAACAGCTGAAGACCAAACGTACAAATATCTTGTTGGTTGATTGCAGAATCACAGGTATCATTATCGGCAAACGAACTGGTTTGAAAAGCCTATGTGTGTATTTCTTCCCCTCGTCGTGTACAGGGTCAGCGAATATATGTAGTCTTCTTAATATCGGTACCTAATTAATCTAGATAATGCTTGTGCTTCCAAGATAGAATCGTCTTATGCTTGATTGCTGGTTTTTATAATCAACATAATATGGTGGTCTCTGTCTCAATTCCAATATCACAATGATCTCCTCACCTTGAAACGTCACAAGTACTCAATTCTGATCGACGAGGTTTACATTTATATGCGAAATAATGCGGGTCGTAAGACGCATAAAAACCTTACTATATGGTTTTATATCAACAGCTTAACCTGGATCTACCATAAGAGTAAACTCATATACTGTATGCGCAGGTTTGCCATCTACCATATTACACTATCACAATTTCCACCGGTAAATCAGAAACATGGACTTTACCAGCGGTAAGACGTTGTTTAGAAATATTGGGGCTATTGAAGTATCGGTAGAAAAGTCTATATGATACTGACATGTTATCTCACATTTTAAAGTGTTGTTGTTGGCTTTTAGCTAAAACAGCTTTACCACGTCGATGTTGTTTTCTACTGCAGGGTACTGATGTTTATCCTTAATATAAGACGCAATGCTCATTCTGAATGTATTTCTCGATATCACTGATTTCATACGAACCACCAAGAATAATCATTTCTAGCCGACTCTAATCACCACTCACAGCAGAAAAGTAGTGAAACTATTACACCCACGCTCTATGTTTGGTATAGTGTTATATCTCTGAAAATTTGCAAGCGCGAGCATTTAGTCAAAGTGAGGTTTTAACACTAACGGTGGAAATATTTCAATCGACGTAGAGCCATTGAAAGCAAGCGTAAGCGCAATGACTGAAACACAGATACTACTGTTTAAGTGCTTTATTTAAAAATTGTAAACATAAGTGACCGCATTATAAGTATTATAGTTTTGGTATACATCATGATTATACAATGTCAATCCTCTAGATCGTGCTTGTCAAGAGACAAGCAAGATCTAGATTATTGATGCGTTGATTATCTCCCCTGAAACGTTCGTTAAGTTTAGTGTCTGGACCACAAAACTGATAACCAGTTACGTGCAGCTAAACAGGTAATTTATTGATGACTGTCAACAAGACCTTCACACACCAAGATTGATACTCCAAATGAGGTTTTCTGTATCTGCTGCGGCAACCAAATTGGAGCGATTTCTAGTTATCCGTATTAACGAATATTACATGGGTATACAGTATCAGGAGAGGCCGCTGTCTAACAGCGCAGTAGCTAGCTAGAAGATGTCGTCCCTTGTGGACTCGGCAGGATGTTCATGGAAAAGTGACTACCGCCGGGGAGGGGGGGTATTCCTAGGATTGACAATATATCAAAATTTTATTCTGATTGTGATAATTGGTGAAATAGATGTTATAATTTTAATTAATACAATTCATTGATTGTTGTTGCCCTTCTACTACATACAGACTTGGAGACTACTTCTGTGGCTTCACTGTTGGTTTTCGTTAAGAAACATTAAAGTAAAGCAATGTCAGTTAGGTAATAGGTCAAGCCCGTCACGTAATTATTGACATTGAATTGATATCATCACTTGGCGTATTTACAAACAAATACACCAGTGTGTTGATATTTATAGATTTAAATGTTATAGGTTGCAAACACCGTTGTGAACTGCTGACAATGTTTATTTATTGTTGAGAATTAGGTAAGTAAATCTAGATATATAAATAATTGTAAATATGAGAAGGTTAAACTTGTTATAATATAGTTCTCTAGTTTCAGTTTAAATTCAGTGCTCCCCAGCACCTCACGAAACGACTCCTCCGCTCCCACATTAATGTGCTCAAATAAGAACGAAACTAATATATATTTCCAGTAATAATCTTCATATATATTTTTATATTATATATATATATATATATATATATATATATATATATATATATATATATATATATATATATATATATATATATATATATATATATATATATATATATATATATATATATATATATATATATATATATATATATATATATATATATATATATATACATGTGGTGGAATTTGTCTTTAACTGCGTTGAGAGGGTAGATGGTTGTTTGTATTCTACCCAAATCCAAAGATTCGCATTTGGCTTCAGACAACATTTTAAATTCATCTGATTTTAAATCATTTCTGATGTATATCGCAGCACCATGCTCTTTACATCAGATATGTAAATTCTAACATGGCCAGGTATCTGAATATCATCCTGTTGAGTTGTCGAAGAACCAACAAGTAGTATAATCGATGCTTTTAAATAGCACTAATCTGCAATAATGTCCTTGAAATGTGCCTTTAAAGACTGAACGTTTTCAAAAATTATAGTCAAGTAAGATGGGTAATATTGTGTAAAGTTCAGCGTTATTTTTACAGGCCTGTTAGCAAATGCATTAATTAATTTCACTTTTCACAATGTCTTCACTTTTCTGCTTTGGAAGAACTTTAGAGATTCCTTCATCCTTCCTAAATCCAGATATTGTAAATGCGCTGTGCATTAATATTTTTTGTCCTATTTACAAGAAAGATCGGCAGCAGCACTTTCGTTAGATAATGCAATAATTTAGGTATTTCCGCCGATCGAAATATGTTAATTTTTGTGTTGTTGAACCACCCTTAATCGTTAGTGACCGACCACTTGCACAAGAATATAAGCAGAGTTGTAGATGTAAGATATTTAAAATTATATATCCTCTGATTACGGTAACTTGGTTAGTCCAAGTCAGGTTTCTTCATCCTCATTTATTTTATTTTCAAACGACACTGGCACAACTTTTATTCACTCGCATGAATAGGTTTATTGAACTTAGTCAAAAGATAGTAAATCTAGTTTATCAGCGAGGCGAAGCCTACGTTTCACTTGCTTGTACGAAAACCAGAGTAGATTAGTTTTTTAATCAATGACCGAAGCCTAACTTTTAATTGCTTGTGTAAATAAACATAGTAACATTAATTAAAAGCCAGCTCAGAACTGGTATGGACGGGGGAATCGGATTGTCTAATTGAAACAAAGCAATGTTTAATCTACTTGGAATGGGCAGATTTTCCTGGCTAATTTTCCAGGAAAATCTGTCCGGTCCAAATAGATTAAACATTGCCTCGTTTTAATTAGATAGTTGGATTCCCACTTCCATGTCAATTCTGAGTTGACTTTTAATTAAAAGCCAGCTCAGAACTGGTTTTCTCAAAAATATTAATTTCAACAGATGATTAGTACCAATAAAAATTGATAATAACTAGGTAATAAACATACTGCATACAGACTTGGAGAATACTTCTCTGGCTTCAACAGTGAAGCGAGAGAAGTATTCTCCAAGTCTGTATGCAGTATCGACAAGTTTCACCAGGTAAGTGCAACAACAATCAATGAATAGGTAATAACCAGCCAATATTTGAAAGCTATGTCCATTTTAATCATCTATATTTAACAACAAATTTAATAGGTTTGTTACCAAGCATCCAAGTATTGGTGGTTTTATCATAAATAACACTATATGTTGTATCACGTGAATGTTTCTCTGTGAAATTTTTATCAACATAGTATTTTACACCAATAGGCTATGAAATTAACATTCGTTCGTGAACTGAACAACTGAATACCAACGTTTTTCAGTTAACCGAGATATATAAAGTGATCAAACCCCTTGTGTTAAATTAGTATCTTTAACAACAGCCACCATAATATGTTTGTTTTGCCGAAAACCACCACAAATGAGTTTAAATTTTCAAAACTCATATGGGTAACTATCCATGTAACTACATGATCATCATTAACAAGACTAATTTCATATTCAATTCATTGATCACTGATGCACTTACTTGATGAAACTGTAGCATACTACTGGCTTAACAGTGAAGCCAGAGAAGTTACGCATACAGTATATGAGTTTACTCCTATGGTAGACCCAGGTTACGCCGTTGATATAAAACCATATAGTAAGATTTTTATTCCTCTTACGGCCCGCATTATTTCGCATATAAATGTAAACCTCGTCGATCAGAATTGAGTACCTGTCACGTTTTAAGGTGAGGAGATCATCGTGATATTGGAATTGAGACAGAGACCACCATACTATGTTGATTATAAATACCAGCAATCAAGCCGCCCCACCTTCAGTATATTCGCTTCCTGCATAAGATGATTCTATCTTGGGAGCACATGCAATATCTAGATTAATTAGGTACCGATATTGAGCAGACTACATATATTCGCTGACCCAGTGTACGACGAGTCAATCAAAGGGAAAGAAATACACACATAGGCTTCTCAAACCAGTTCGTTTGCCCATATGATACCTGTGATTCTGCAATCAACCAACAAGATATTTTTACGTTTGGTCTTCAGCTGTTCTACTAATAATAGGCAGTAGAGAGACGAGTGGTACGATTGGAGATGTACAAGTAACATCTAATGCAGCAGCCCGATTATTAAACATGTGAGAAATCTTGGTATAGTTACAACAATTCGAACACTTTTGGAAGCAAACAATGATGAAACAAGAGCTCTAATTCAATCCGGGGGACATACAATACAATGCTGAAGGATGGCCGACTTTGCTACTGCATACCTCCTTGCTACTTGTGTAATATTTTCAAATCCAATAGAAGCGTATTAGAAAATTTGCGGTTAACAACTAAAGCCCAGAGCGAAAGAAATTGCTTTATTTTGATTGGAGCAGTCGACGCAGATAAAGCATTAAAGTTACATTGATTACATGGCGCTGCAGGTGAAACTTATCCACCTAAGCGAAGTTATACAGAAACAATTATCACAGTCGATTGCCCTAAATAAAAAGATCCTGGTACCATATAGAAAATGGGAAACGTATGAATTACCAAATCTGAATAATTTAACATCTAAAAGTGACGAGACAATAAAACGAGCGTGAAGTCTACGGTCGGTTACCTGTAATAGACGCTCCGCCGTGAGAACCGTAGTAACGTCTGTGCGAAATTACCAGTAAATCGTACGAACATTCGTTGAGAGTGCCGCGTATAGGACCTTTTAGGGACAGAAAGCTAGGCGGAGTCTCATCTGGGCGCTGACTTGGCTGCAGCTGCACTGTGAGCTACGCTGGCTCTTCACAATATTTCGAACTACTTAAATTGGCAAATACAATAACAGATAAGAAGGGCGTGGATTCATTTCGATCGGCACACTTCAGAGGGCAAAATAATAACGGAGAAGAAAAAAAAGGTTCTCATGAGTGAAATGTGGCGTCGGTCAAACAATAGCTAGTCAAATAAACTTTAACTTCATTAAAAATGTTTATATCGATTAAGTTTAACTCTAAATCCTAAGTATGCATAATATTGATCCTGAGTTTTAGTCATTTTTACTTCAGTTTCACTTTTAAAGATGATTCTCTCATAAGTTTGATATTCGTCAACAATTTCTGCGGAATTTTCGTCATTACTGATATATTCCAGAAGCCCCACTGACTCAAAAACTAATGTAACGTATGTTGTTATTTATTAAGGCACCAGCTGTTTGATGAACAGTAGAGTTGTAAGCAGCAGTGACGTTAGGTAATGTATTAAGCCACTTGTAGGAACAAACCAAGTTGAAATTTTTATATATATATATTCTCTTTCAAGATGTATGACTCTATCTATATATAGATACATAAGTGGAATAATAATTACTCACTATCAGTGCTATAGTGATTAATGATGTATTTTTTCATTATTGCGTTAAATTTAGAGTACTAACCCAAGATAAGATTGGTGCTGTACTATCAGCTTAAATATCTGCCATAGCTTTAGTCACCTCTTCATCATTTTTAGATCTAAGAGAGCGAGTCCACACATACTTTCAAAACCAATTTATAACCACTAAACTGTACTTGTAACCAAAGGTTTCTTTGTAGTAATCTGTAATTCAGCAAAATCATCTACCACATTCATTACGTCTACGTTTAAAGCTTATTCTTGCAGGTTTATATAATTCATCAATAATTGGCTTTTTAGTATCAGATGGTTCATATGTTATCCAGCTGATTCACTATCTTACTTAGATATTTAGTCTTTGGTATATCAATATGATGCAGCACATAGGAAGTTCAATTTTTCAATTGTCTTCAAACGCACTTTTAAGAATATACAACCCGGGAAAAACTGGGTTACATACGAAAAAACATATAATTAGCAAAACAAAACCTAAAGTAGAAACATCTAATTTTAGATGAACTAACTCATCATTATAGAAGCTTGTATATTTACAGCCCAACATTTACGACTTTCTTTCACCGGCACACATTGATCAAATCATAAGCGCAGCAACGAGAAAACTACGACACCGATACTTCGGTCAGAAATTGATCACAGTGAGAAATATATTAATCTGTACAGCTACTTCACAATAACAGAGGTAACGCAATATATTATTTATATATATATATATATATATATATATATATATATATATATATATATATATATATATATATATATATATATATATATATATATATATATATATATATATATATATATACTAAGTATAAAAGGATTTATAACACGGAATTTCTGTACTATACAAGAAGAAGGGTTAAGAGCAAAGCCGCAAGGAGACAACCGCATACACGTGTTTCAAGCTTATTAGCCATCATCAGTACGGTATAGCCAGGTGAAGATGAAAACACTCTGGATGAAGATGCAAAAATACATATATATCTCAATACATGTGGTGGAATTTGTCTTTAACTGCGTGAAGAGGGTAGATGGTGGTTTGTATACTACCCAAATCCAAAGTTTCGCGTTTGTTTTCAGACAACATTTTAAATTCATCTGATTTTAAACCATTTCGGATGTATAGCGCAGCACCATGCTCTTTACATCAGATATGTAAATTCTAACATGGCCAGGTATCTGAATATCATTCTGCTGAGTTGTCGAAGATTCAATAAGTAGTGTAATCGATGCTTTTAAATAGCACTCATCTGCAATAATATCCTTCAAATGTGCCTTTAAAGACTAAACGTTTTCGAAAATTATAGTCAAGTAAGATGAGTAATATTGTATAAAGTTCAGCGTTATTCAATACTTGTGTCCGAAACAATTGTTGCGTCATAGTGCTGACATCATAGTTTAATTTAAACAAGATGCTATTACTACATACAGACTGGAGATAATTTTTCTGACTTCACTGTGAAGCCAGTAGTATGGTACAGTTTCACCAAGTAAGGGCAACAACGACCAATGAATAGAATATGAAATTAGTCTTGCGTATGATGATCATGTAACTACCGATATGAGTTTTGAAAAGTTCAAACTCCTTTGTGGTGGATTTCGGCAAAACAAACATATTATGGTGACTGTTGTTAAAGATACTTATTTAACACAAGCAGTTTGATCACTTTATAAATCTCGGTTAACTGAAAAACGTTGGTATTCAGTTGTTCAGTTCACGAACTAATGTTAAGTTCATATCCTATTCGTGTAAAATACTATGTTGATTATTATTTCACAGAGAAACATTCATGATTCAATATATAGTGTCTATTTATGATAAAACCACCAACACTTGGATGCTTGGCAACAAACCTATTAAATTTGCTGTCAAACCATAGATGATAAAAAATTTATGGCTGGTAATAATTGATACTAATCATCTGTTAAAATGATTATTTATGAGAAAACCTGTTACGGATGCTATGGAAAATTCGCAAGCTTTACCTGATTTTGCGGAAATTATGAAAGATACTAGTCTTCACAGAAAAGAGAACGATATGATGATCGTTCGAAGACATTATAAGAAACAGTTCTCCCAAATATCAACAAGTAGTAAAACCAATTCTAGAAAAATAAACAGGCGCTAAGTCACGTCCTACTTCAATAACTTCAGGTTATGGTATACCACACATGATGCATAATAAGAAGCTGAAAGAGTATATGCACTGGACTGATCTAAAGGTGTTGGTTGATAGATTGCGGCTTTTAGTGGCTTCTCAAGCCGCTGGTAATACACAACAACGAAATTCAACCAATTAGTTTAACACGACAGCTGTTGGGCAGCTGTTAGACAGCGGCCTCTCCTGATACTGTGTACCTATGTAATATTTTCAAAGACTATATAAGAGAGCTTTTGGCAATTCGTTAATATGGATAACTAGAAAATGTTCCAATTTGGTTGCCGCAGCAGATACAGAAAAAGCTTTATTGTTTAACATTGAATGCATGGTACTACATATTCACCCCAATGATGTTATACAACAGCAATTAAGAAACTCGATTACTATGGATAAAAAGGTTATTCTACCATATAGAATATGGGAAATGTATGAATTACCGAATCTAAATAATTCAACTTAAGGCCTGTGGTTCATTAAGACTTCCTCAAACACTGACCGACCTAGATTTGTTACGGATCGATACAATAACGTTAGAAAACACATTCAAGATTCAAGACTTCGCTGAAATTATAAGCAAATCCCTACAGAAGGTATGAATCTGAACTTTAACCAAGGGTATCACATCGAGCGTTCGTATGTTGGTAGAGAATCAACACCTACCATGGGATATTTTATAAAAGCGTTGTAATTCATGAATTACAACGCTTTTATAAAATATCCCATGTTTGTATTTGATTGCTCAAGATACAGCGATTCCATAAAGCCAGCTCCGGTGGATATCAAATTGAAAATGAAAATTACTAACAACTTTCTCGATCACACGAACTGTTTTTGTGTAATTCACGTGACATCGACGTCCAGTACCAATCTCTAACATCGTGCGTTATATAATGTAAATCTTCATTGCCATACATAGTTTTATGATGAGGTTTATCGTGGTAGATACAAAAGGCTTCTGTGTAACAGACTAGGCACCCAAAGAATTAGTAATTTATAATAGTTATAAATCTGCACATTATATGTTTAAGACTCCGAAAACGCTAGGTTATTAAATGCAGATATAGTTAAATATATCAAGTTAAAAAGAACATAGAAGTGTATGGATTATGATTGTGGTAACGTTACTTTAGAAGAATTACCCAACATAATAGAAAAACATATTATCGAAAAGCGGGTAGATAGAGTTTACGCGAAAGGTGTTATCATGAAAAGGTATATTAAAGAGGTGTTTTTAAAATGTGGTTACAGCGAGGACCTTATCAATTTGAAAAACGTTGATGGTTGCCGAAACTTGTAGCAGTCCATGCAATATGTATGTATCACGCTGTTAAATTTGATATAAGAAAATTTATTAGTGGTATTACAAATTGTATAATATTATTTGCTGAAATTGTAAAGTTGTTACATAAATTAAAAAACATTGTAAAAGTAAAATGTATTCATTAGTTGTATTTTAAAATGCATTTATTAGTGTTCATCTTCAGTCACAAAAGACGTGCCAACCCACTCACGCCTTCTGCAAATTCCAATTCTGCAACTTTAAATTTCCTCGATGAATTCCTATTAGATATTTTTATAATTAGTTGAAACTGTAATATTTTTGTTTTTAATATTGAATGATTTCATTTGTTTTCTTTCCTTATTTTGAAACATATACAAACCAAACAAAACCAAGTGATTTTAATTGCCTCATGTTTGGCTGAAGCAGCTACAGTGAGCTGAAACAATACATGTTTCATAGTTTCCATGGATTTCTCTTTTGTTACTGTTATTCGTATTAATACGATAAGTAGCCATTTTATTTTGAAAGATTCATTTAACACAAACACTTTTTCAACTACCCACGAATCACATACTTTTAATTTTTGGCCTTCACTGCGCAGATGTCCAAAGCACACACTGCTTTTCACTTGTAACGAGCTCGATTCACAATACTTCATATGATTTTCTTTGTGACAATAAAGGTTGCTTAGCTACTAAATTAAAAAACAACATTTTCCGGTATATACCTTTACTAACAGATATATGTGAGATATTTATTTTCCAATGAACTGTTACACTTAACACAAAAGTATATTAACATATTTGTTATACAGTTAGACATATAAGAGAAGCAGTTGATATAAATATCAAAATGTACTTTGATGTGCACAGATGGAAATCAGTTAGTATGAGCCTTGACCAATCAGGTGTCTCTCAAACAGAAAGATAAGTTTATAACAAACCATATTAGCCTTGATTTTGGTAATGTTTCAACTAGGTGATCGTTGTGTAGAGGTGTTTCATGCAGTCGTCGCTATCGAAATAGGTTCTCATTTCTCTCACATTTGGTGGTCGATGTTCTCTAAAATCAGGACCGTCGTTTTCATTTATATGACACATCATGTTGATACAATCACAATCAACTTTCATGTTTACACCAACCATCTTTTACGTTTAGACTTTGACCGAACTTACTAATGTTACATTGGCTGTAGATTTTGTTGATCCACTTCTTCATTTTCCCACCAACCGCTCTCATTGGTTGTATTTTTCTGCTCGGTTGCTGTGCCAACTTTCAAAATCTATTATAAACATTTTAAGACCCCATTGGTTCATCAATTTCTGTAGTGATATTGTGCTACTTCTGGTAAATATTTAAAGAATGGCTTAGTTAAAGAGATCTCTGAGGCGTACTGAGTGTAAGATAAAGCAAAGAACTGGGTGGAGCAGTACGGCCAAGTATACAGCACACAATTCAACTATATTTTTACTGTAAAAGTCTTCTGCTTCAGATTGGAGTTCATCTATATAAGCATGCTCTTTTATTTACAACAGCAACTGTCTTAAGCCAGACTCGCTTACATCGTTAGTTCTTGTTTGATGTGTTTGTTTGCGTCTCGTTTGTCGGTGGGGTTTCTGATGCGTAGCCTAGTATATGCATTGAATATTTTTCAAGTATCATTTATTTGATACTGGACGGAAATGGGGGCAGATTCCTTGGGGCGGGGTTCGTCCTTGATGCATTTCTAACAGAACATTGGATTTTGGCATGTAGATTAACCACCCCACCCTCTAGGTCGGGGATGCTGCGGATAACCGGAATATTGTGGCTTCTTAGGCAGCTGGTAATAACGCGCATAGCAATGAATTGAATGAATTATTGAAGAAATCAATGAGGTAAGTGTTATATAAAGAAGCAAATTTGTGTTTTAAATCACTTTCAACATTCCTATCGAAAAATTCGGACGTTCTACAAATTTAAAACATTTAAACAGAGTTGTTCAAAAACAAATATTTCCGAAAAGTCCATGGTGATGTTGATTTACAAGAACATAGGTTAAGATCTTGTCGTACGCTACTCCGGTTCTCACGGCGGAGCGTCTATTACAGGTAACCAACCGTAGACTTCAGGCTTGTTTTTTTCTCTCGCACTTATGGATCCCGTATCCGCCCTACCCGGGAATTTTTCACCCCATATTGTTGATAAAAACAAAACTTATTTAATGGTAGAGCAGGTCGAAATGCCTCATAAAATAAATACTTGCAACTATATTTGTTAATGTATTTTTAACAGGCAATATGCACTTATTCCTGATATTCTAATTCCCTGATTCTGATTATGCTAAAATACTGTAAATAGTAATGAATGTAAGTAGGACATGAAATTATTTTCTGTGTAAATTTGTAAGTTGTTAGAATATTTCATTAAATATGATGTACATGCCAATGTTGTCAGGCTAATTTATGAGAATGTAAAATTAATAAGGAGACATGGTATAGGCGAAGTCATCTGAACGGCAATATGAACCTAATGTCGTTTTCAGCGTTGCGAAATGCAACGTCTGATACACGGGACTTTCGCCCCAATTAACCGGCGTTCGCGTTTCTAGCATTGAGAAGGTGTATCAGTATTATATAGAAGCAAGGGCATTTCGTATGAAAAATCAGACAGAGTCTCCCTATTCTACCTCGTTACAACTGTCTCAAATTCGCGCTCATTGCCACCCCGTTCTCTTATTTGTCGTCATTACATTGCCCTTGTCAAAAAGTTGCTCTTACCACATTTCCTACGTCTGACCACACCAGGTCCGTGGTGCCGTGGAATCCACAATTTTGCACATGCTTACTTAAGCATTTATTACTGACCCCGTTCTCTCATTGATTTTATTTTTGCTACCGGGTGAAAACACCAGGTATTTACATTTGTCGTCATTACATTACCGTTGTTTCCACAGTTCCTACGTCTGCACCACACCACGTCTCTGGTGCCATGTAATCCACAATTTTGCAAATATGCATTTATTACTGACCCCGTTCTATTATTGATTTTATTTTACTGCCAGGTGAAGAACACCAGGTCTTTACATTTGTCATTACACACTAGTGTGTAAGTCTCTTATTTCAACATTTTAAACATAAGTGACCACAATTATAAGTATTATACTTTTGGTATACATCATGATTATACAATATAGTAGGGTTTTTAAGATAACACAACAATTCAATGGGTGGCTTCAAGTTTCCATATGAGTCAAAGTACACAGCTGTATCAGCGCGTTTCCTAACTGCCAACCATTAACAGCCAGGCTCTTTGTTTGCTAATTCATGACGAATGATTCAGTTTTACGTGGTCCAGCTGATGGTGAAGTGTCTCGCATATATACATCTCGTAAATATTCAATTTTCATTTTATCAGAAATGTCACAAGATATACATATGTTAGAGGTGAACAACTTATACGTTTTTGGTTTATGTAAATACCCATTACCGCTTCGTTGTTTCTTCATATACAAACCACTACCTCGCTGACCAACAGCAATAGCCTCCATCGTGTGATGAGGTTCTGATTCTTCCAATTTTTGTTTGGCTGATTTTGCATCATTAAGAGCTTTAGCAATATCTGCAGCCCCCAGAGCACCTATTGCTGACAGAACACAAAAAGTTAGAGGTAGTAGTGGAAAGACACCTTCACTTTTCGGTATGAGAATAACTCGAGGTGTCTTGACTGTCTAACGGCCACCAAAATTTTTAATCACTTTTCTCGTTAGATGCAGTAAATTGTTCACAGATGGAACCTCCTTACCAACTTTTATAGCACCTCGCTTTAAATTTAGTATGATTTCGAATCGTATTTTACCATCGAACTTTACTTTTTTACTGCTACCGTTTACTTTTGGTGATTGTCTTTGATTTCACACCCATACCAAGTTTCTTTTAACTTGCATAGTGTTTGTTACACCGCAAGCAGCTAACTATTCACTAAATATAGCATGTTAAAGGCGATGTTGTATGCTACAAAAGTGAAAACGAAGAGATATTAGATACGGCAGATGCAAAGAGCAATTCAATTTTTGATAATGTAGCCTGTGATAAGCAAGACAACACAAAATCGTATTTTTGAATGGGTAGACATAAAAATAATTACCATAGGAATAAACTCATATACGGTATGCGTGGGTTTGCTGCCCTGGTATGTTTATACCAGGGATAGTTTATCCACAATATTACACTCTCATAATATCCACCGATAAATCGGTAACATGGAATTACCAGCGGTAAGACGTTGTTTAGAAACACCAATATTGGTGCTATTGAAGCATCGGTACAAAAGTCTATATGAAGTATCATATAGAAGTACCCTGACATGTTATCTCACATTTTAAAGTGTTGTTGTTGGCGTATAGCGAAAACAGCTTTACCACGTCGATGTTATTCTCTACTGCAGGGTACTGATGTTTATCTTTAATGTAAGACGCAATCCTCATTCTGAATTCATTTGTCGATATCACTGATTTCATAGGAATAATTATTTCTAGTCGACGCTTTTCACCACTCACATCAGAAAATCAGTGAAACTTATTACACCCACGCTCTATGTCTGGTATAGTGTTATATCTGTGAAAGTTTGCAAGCGCGATTAATGAATCAAAGTGTGGTTTTAACACTAACGGTGGAAATATTCCCATCGACGTAGAGCCATTGAAAGCAAGCGTACACGCAATAACTGAAACTTAGATACTACAGTTTGTCTTGAATTTAAAAGTTTTAACGAACTCGAAATCTTAACCGAAAAAATTCAATCAGATATAATCTGCATACAGGAAACACACCTAACACGAAGAACACCAAAACTCCGATACCACGATCACGATAATCTCCGTAACACCCCATATGTAATGCAAACAGCATCTTTCGGTAGCAAAACTTAACTCCATCACAAACGCCTTGTTCGAAACACACACCATACAAAAACATAACCCAGCAGTACCCATTTATTACATCAAAAACGTACGCCAACCTAACATCGACAATCAAGAATAACAATACGATCTAAACTCACAAAACAAAACACTCATAATAAAGGACTTAAATGCCAAACACAAATTGGAACTCTGTCTATAACGAAGGTAAAGACCTTAAATTAAACAACTGCATTTTACACAATTCATACACACTCCATTATCCAAATAATTCATTCAACCATTTTGCTTACTCAGACAACACATCTTCAACACTAGACGGCTGCATCTCAAATAATGTAAATATAAGAGACGTAAAACGCTGAATGAACTAGACTCAGATCAGCTCCCCATCCTTGTAGAAACCAACACGCAAAATCACACCCCCCCACCCATACAAAAAACACAATTTAAGCCAACTGGTACCAGTATAAAAAAATCATAATAAACCCGTACATACAACACGAGACATTGATTACAATTTCTGAATTCCGCACCGTCATACAAGACAGCTACAAAGATTCATCACACAAAAAACATCCAAAAACTCATAAACTCTAATTCACACTCGAAACCTTGGAGCTGATTACACAAAAACCACAAAAACGAGCACAATTCTTTCGGGAGAGGCGGGAATACCGATACAATAGAGATGCCAAGCCTATGTGTCTATTTCTTTCTCTTTGATTAACTCGTCGTGCCCAGGGTCTGCGAATATATGTAGTTTCCTTAACATCGTAACCCAATGAATCTAGATACTGCATGTTCTCCCAGGATGGAATCTCTTCGATGGAGGTACCGAAGATACTGAAGCTGAAGCGGCTTGATTACTAGTATTTATAATCAACATAATATGGTGATCTCTGTCTCAATTCCAATATTACAATAATCTCCTCACATTGAAACGACACAGGTACTGAATTCTGATCGACAATGTTTACATTTATATGCGAAATAATGCGCGTCGTAAGAGGCATAAAAACCTTACTATATGGTTTTATATCAACTGCATAACCTGGATCTACCATAGGAGTAAACTCATATACTGTATGCGTAGGGTTGCCGTCGTGGTAAGGACCATCCACAATATTACATTCTAAACGAATCGTCTTTACTCTCACAATTTCCACCGCTAAATCGGAAACATGGAGTTTACCGCTGTAAGACGTTGTTTAGAAAACACCAATATTGGTGCTATTCAAGCATCTATAGAAAAGTCTGCGTCATACTGACATCTCACATTTTAAAGTGTTGTTGTTGGCTTTTTAGCGAAAACAGCTTTACCACGTCGATGTTGTTCTCTACTGCAGGGTACTGTTTTTTAATATAATGACGCAATGCTAATTCTGAATGTATTTATCGATATCACTGATTTCATACGAACCATCAGGAAAAATTATTTCCAGTCCACTTTTTTCACCACTCACAGCAAAAAAGTAGTGAAACTTATTATACCCTGGTATAGTGTTATATCTGTGAAAGTTTGCAAGCGAAGAGACTAATCAAAGTATTGGTTTTAATACAAATGGTGGAAATATTCCAATTAACGTAGAGCGATTGAAATCAAACGTACGCGCAATGACTGAAACACAGATAGTACTGTTCAAGTCTTTTATTTAAAAATTTTAAACATAAGTGACTACATTATAAGTATTATACTTTTGGTATACATCATGATTATATAATATCAATCCTCTAGATTGTACTTGTCGAGAGGCAAGGACGATCTAGATTATTGATGCTTTGATCACCTCTCGTGAAACGTTTTAGTGCCTGGACCTCTGACCTGATAGCCAGATACGTGCAGCTAAACAGGTAATTTTTTGATGATTGCGTCAACAAGACCTTAACCTTGACACACCAACATTTATACTGTTAATGAGGTATGATATATCTGCGTATTTATATAGGATGTAGTGGTCGTACAAAGTTTTTGTTTAGTTAACGATGTGTATTGTAAAACACGGAAAAGCCAACAGTCACAAACATAGATGATGTTGTTACCACAGCATCATCACCCAAACAGCAAAGACATGGACATCTTTGACCAACCTCAGTTAGATGTTTGATATGTGGTCCACACCACTTAACATTTGAAAACATATACGTATACTCAAAGCCTTTATATATCAGCCTAAATATAGCAAGTTAAAGAAGGTGTTGTGTGCTACAAACGTTGTTGGATACTATCTATACAGTGAATACAAAGAAATATTTGACCCAGCAGATGCAAAGGGCAATTCAATTTTTATATTAGATGATGTGATAAGCAAGATAAAATAAAATCGTATTTTTATATGGGTAGACATACTGACGGTTTCTATTTGTGTCCGAAACCATTGGTGCGTGATAATGCTAAAACCATAGTTTTATTTACACAAGGTGAAATTACTACATACAGACTGGACATAATTTCTCTGCCTTCAATGTGAAGCTAACTTCAGTTTCACCAAGTAAGGGTAACAACAATCAATGAATTGAATATGAAATTAGTCCTGTGTATGATGATCATGTAACTACCGATAGGAGTTTTGAAAAGTTGAAATTCCTTTTTGGTGGATTTTGGCAAAACAAACATTTTATGTTAAAGATACTGAACACAAGAGGTTTGATCACTTTATATATCTCGGTTAACTGAAAAACGTTGGTATTGAGTTGTTCAGTTCACGAACGAATGTTAAGTACATAGCCTACTGGTGTTAAATACTATGTTGATAGATATTTCACAGATTTCCTGATACAATTATATAGTGTTATTTATGATAAAACCACCAACACTTGGATGCTTGGTAACAAACCTATGAAATTTGATGTTAAACATAGATGATAGAAATGGACATAGCTTTCAAATTATGTTTGGTAATAATTGGTACTAATCATCTGTGGGAATTAATATGTTTGAGAATACCTGTTACGGCTGCTATGAAAAATTCTCAAGCTTTACTTTATTATGCAGTTATTATGAGAGCTACTGGTCTTCACAGAAAAGAGAACGATCCCCAAGAAGACATTTTAAGCAACAGTTCTCCCAAATATCAACAAATAGTAATACCAATTCTATTGAAAATAAGCGGGCGCAAAGTCACCTCCTACTTTCATAACTTCAGGTTATGGTATCATGATGCATAATAAGACTCTGAAAGAGTATGTGCACTGGGATGATTAAACGTGTTGACTGAGGCTTTTAGTGGCTTCTCAAGCCGCTGGTAATAACACACACAACAACGTAATTAAACCGATTACTTTGACACGACAGCTGTTGGGCAGCTGTTGGGCAGCTGTTGGACAGCTGTTAGACAGCGGTCTCTCCTGATACTGTATACCTTTGTAGTATTTTCAAAGTTATATAAGAGAGCTTTTGGCAATGCGTCAATACAGATATCTAGAAATTGCTCCAATTTGGTTGTCGCAGCAGATGCAGATAAACTTTAATGTTAAAAATTGGTACTACATATTCACCCCAACTATGTTATACAACAGCAATTATTAAAGTCGATTACTATGGATAAAGCGGTTCCTATACCATATAGAAAATGGGAAAAGTTGGTTTAAATTGTGTTTTTTGTATGGGTGCGGGGGTGTGATTTTGCGTGCTGATTTCTACAAGGATGTGGAGGTTATCTGAGTCTAGTTCATTAAGCGTTTTAAGTCTCTTATATTTACATTATTTGAGATGCAGACGTCTATTGTTGAAGGTGTGTTGTCTGAGTAAGCATGATATATGAATTATTTCGGTAGTGAAGTGTGTATGTATTGTGTAAAATATAGTTGTTTAGTTTATGGCCGTTACCTTCGTTATAGACACAGACCTGCGGTAGTTATCTGCATGAAGATCCAGTCAGTTACATCACTGGACTTCAATATCACATTCTTGTAGTCCTTGGTGTGGTGGTTCTTGATGTATTTGCGCATCTTGATTTAGGTTTGCATTGACTTGAGATCCATGGACAAAATTTTTTACAATTACGTGAGTTGTTTTTTCTTCATTAGGGGTTCCCATTTTATTCTAATGCTGTAAAGGTCTTTTACCTGGCTTAATTCGTTGAGGTTTTAGGTTCTTCTGGTGGCCACTAAAACGATTACGACCTTGCCTTTGAGTTTTATGCATGATTCTTCGCCTTAGGCATGCCTCAACTTCGTTTGCTTGGGATCGGGTGCTGCATTGTAGGCTATCTCTCCTAATAGCATCATTATCGGGTAATGATAATAATAATATAATAAATACACTACCGTGGACAAGGAAATCCCTGTCTACTGTAGTGTTATCACTAGAAAGAGCTGGTGGGATGAGAGGGACTACTCCCTCTCATCCCACCAGCTCTTTCTACTACTACTACTCTACAGTTTGTGGGAGTAGGAGCAGTTGGAATGGTAGATTTGTGGGTGGTGGTAATAGCCAAAGTAGCCTCTGAATGTGAAACCCAGGGCATTTCTGGTGGCCACTAAAAACGGTGACGAGGTTCCGTTCTTGCCTTTGAGTTTTATGCATGATTCTATAAGCGGCTTGGCCTTAGGCATGCCTCAACTTCGTCTGCGTGGGGTCGGGTGCTGCATTGTAGACTATCTCTCCTAATAGCATCATTATCGGGTTATGATAATAATATAATATTTACACTACAGTTGACAATAAAATCCCTGTCTACTGTAGTGTTATTACTAGAAAAAGCTGGTGGGATGCGAGGGAGTATAGTTTATGGAAGTAGGAGCAGTTAGAATGGTAGATTTGTGGATGGTGGTATTAGCCAAAGTAGCCTCTGCATGTGAAACCCATGGCTTTTTGATGTTTGTGGTTTTTCTTGATTTTGAGTAATTAAATAATTGGCTGTGTGCTAACCTTTGCAGTTACAGCAAAATCCAGGGACTTTTACATTTGCCGGTCTCGTCGTTTTGACCGCACTTTACAGAGCAACCTTCGCCCTTGCAAGAAGTTAAGAATGATCAAAACTTTGGCAGCGATCGCATTGGTTTGGCTCTAATTTTATGCGTAGTGACTCTACTGTGATAATTAAATCGCAGACAGTTACCACGTCGAAGATTTGCCCTTTCAAAGCGCCGTAGGTTAATCAGATCAAGCGGCATGAGGGGTTTGGTTTTGAAGTGTTTTATCCGGTGGATGCTAATCGGAAGTCAGGTCCTTTTGTGTGAGGTTAGTTTTCCTCCTGGCGTTGGTATGTGTGATCTTGGGGTTTATCTGTGTCATGAGCTTGTTTGCCTCAAGGTAGTCTTGGGCAACCAAAAATCATTGAGATTTTTGGCTATGGTGACATTTATTTTTTTCCTGCGAAAAGCGTTGGCCAGATCTTTCAAATGCCTCTTAGCGTGGAGATGAATTGGTGGGGTGGACTTTTAAGAAGCTTACTCGGGTATTTGTGTGGAAGAGGAGTGGCAACAAAACTGAGAAACATGTGTTTTTCGGGGATCTTGACTCGACTTGGTTTTGGAAACTATTTGGAGGGGTGGACCACTCTCATCGATTTTATAGTTCCTATCAATTGGATCGTCTAGTAGATGACCGTCGTAGCAGTTTGAAGTTGATAATTTCGGACCTGAAGACGAGTCATGACTTCTCTATGAAGGTTTGGAATTGTATTTTCTTAGCGTTCTGTTGGACTTTGGGGTCGACGGAACTGTTTTAATTTCTGAGGTTTTACGGCCCACATCATAATATGATGGTGAAATTAGGGCAAGCTTTTTTTTAAGGTAGTAAAGCGGCATGAACCTTTAGAATTGATTCGTGACCGCAGATATTTTGTGGGAATAAGCTAAAAACGGTATCGAGGAAATGAATCCACCGCAGGGAGAAACCTGAGGTGGCGGCGTAAGTAATTGTTGGTGGACTGGTAATGATAATGTAGATAGAATATATACAGGAACCAGAAAAATAAAAAGGTTTAAAATACTGTAGCTTAGGGCAACGCCATAAAGAGAAACCCAAAAATATACCTGAATTACTGCACACTTTGCGGGCTACGGCGAATACACGTTGGACTGACGGCACTAATATTGCGCTGCACACGCAAACTGAAGTCGTACCGCACCAAAATTGACTTCGTTTATGTTACGCGAGATAGATGAGAATGGTCTCATCACAACAACGGGCTATTATTACAACAATGTAGCAAACCAAGTATGCAGACTCAGAGTCAGCGGATCTGAAAGCATCATGGGAAACTACGCCTTCAATCAAACTTACTGTTTGATTCTAGAAAATCTCTATGGTGTTGAGGATCGTCATAAGTATATGCCTTAAGTCCTTAATTAAAGACCAATTCTAGCAAACCTCCTAAATAGATGTGGATACCTCCTTTTATCATGTTGAATTTCTTCATTAGTGAAGTCTCAGCGTTTGTATAAACCATGTAGAGCTCCATCATTCGCAGCTCTGTCAAGGTTAAATATAAACAAAAAGATACTTTTCTGAGAAAAATTAGTTCACCCATTCGGATTGTATTTAAGTTTATAAACACTGTTTGATCCTAGAATATCTTTATAGTGTCGAAGATCGTCATAAGTATATGCCTTAGGCCTTTACATAAAAACCAATTCTAGCAAACCTTCTATTTTATCTAGTTTAATTTCATCATTAATGTTTGTTTAAAGGATGCAAATCTTCATCATTGTTAGCTCTATCAGATTAAAGCATTAAGTGATTTCGAATATTTTCAGCAAGTTTTGTTTTGTGTTGTACTAAAATCTTTTACTTGATATTGTTCTCTTCTCACGTCCATCTCGCTAAAGTTTTTTGTTTCAAACAAGTTGGTTGTTGGTCTGATGTAAACCACTTGTTAGTTGGTTACCGTGCTAAGAATACAAACTGTTTGGCGGTTTAAGGTATACTAGCTTTGAGTTGGTTTTCTGTCTACGTATCTATTGTTAGTCGTCTATCGCGACAGCTGTTGGCCAGCTCTGTGTCTATCACTACAACTGTTAGACAGCTACTAGTTTGACACAACAGCTGTTAGACAGCTGTCTCCTGATACTGTATACCTCTAATTTCAAAGGCTATATATGAGAGCTTTTCAGCAGTTTGTTAAATAGACATTGTTCCAATTTGATTGGCGCAGCAGATGCAAACAAATCTTTAATGTTTACCATTGAATGCATGGTACTGCAGATCAAATATATTCACCCCAAACAATGTTATACAATAGCAATTATTAACGTCGATTACTATGGATACAAAGGTTCATATGCCATATAGAAAATGGGAAATGTATCAATTACCGAATCTCACTAATTCGACTAAAGGCTTGTGGCCCAATAAGACTTCTTCAAACACTGAACGACCTAGATTTGTTATTGTAAGATTGCAAACTGATCGTTACAATTACGTTAGAAAATACATCAACGTTATAAAATATAATCGGGATATAAGACTTCACTTAAATTTTAAAGAAATCCCCACAGGACGTCTGAATTTGAACTTTAACCCGGTAAATTACTCAAGCGTTCGTATGTTGCTATAGAACCTACACCTACCTTGGATTATAAGACATTTACAAAATATCCAATGTTTATATGGAATCGCTGTACCTGGAGCAATCAAATACAAACGTGAATATTTTGTAAAGGGCTTCTAATCCGAGGTAATACAAACATGGGATATTTTATAAAAGCGATGTAATTCAAGATAGGTGTTGTTTCTCTACCAACATACGAACGCTCGATGTAACTTACTTGGTTTAAGTTCAGACTCATACCTTCTGTGGGGATTTGCTTATAATTTAAGTGAAGTCTTAGATCTCGAATGTATTTTCCAACGTTATTGTATCAACCCGTTTCAAATCTTACAATACCAAATCTTGGCTGGTCAGCGTTTGAGGAAGTCTTAATGGACCACAAGCCTTAAGTTGAATTTGTGAGATTTGGTATTCATACATTTCCCATTTTCTATATGGTATAAGAACCTTTTTATCCATAGTAGTCGACTTTACTAATTGTTGTTGTATAACATCGTTTGGTTGAATACGTAGTACAATGCATTCAATGTTAAACATAAAAGCTTTATCTACATCTGCTGTGGCAACCAAATTGGAGCAATTTCTAGTTATCCCTATTAACGAATTGCCAAGAGCTCTCTTATATAGTCTCTTATATTAGATAGGTATACAGTATCACCACAGACCGCTGTCTAACAGCTGTCCAACAGCTGCCCAAGAGCTGTGGTGATAGGCAACTAACAATAGATAGGTAGAGAGACAACCAACTCAAAGCTAATATGCCTTAAAACGCCAAACAGTTTTTCTCTCTTAGCACGGTAACAAAAAGATATTATTTTAGTGCAGCACAACACAAAACTTGCTGAGAACATTCGAAAGAATCACTTGATGCTTAAACCTGATAGAGCCTACAATTATGAAGAGTACAAATACTTAGACTTCAATAATGATGAAATTCAACTAAAATACTAAAATAGCAGGTTTGCTAGAATTGGTTTTTATGCAACTAACTATTTTATTTGATTCCAACTAAACTCCACTATGCGTATCTCCACCATAACCAAAACTGCTGCCACTGCCTCTTCACTAAACTTCTTTTTACCTCTAATGTTTAGTGACAAACATGTTCTTAAATTTATTTTCAATAGTGGCGCTTGCTTAACTAATTACTGGCAATAGAGGTAACTTACGAAAGAGACGAAAATAGAAGAAAAGAAAAAAAGAAGCAAGCACCGAAACATTGCTGAAGTGGCAGCGAGAATGGGAACAGTAAAAGTCAACATCCCAGTGGACAAAGAGGCTCATTCCACATATATAGACATGGATATCGAGACAGCATTGGGAGGTGGGTTTAATAATAATTTTTACCCAATTTCTGTCAGGTCATGGGCGTTTCAGGTCTTACCTAATTAAAACGAAAATAGTTGACAAATAAGAATGTACCTATTGTGGTGATAGAGATATGCCCGAACACACCGTTTTTGAGTGCGCAAGATAGCCGCAAATGAGAGAACAAATGTAAATAATATTGGCAGAAATGTAACAGCAGATAATGTGGTGGAGCATATGCTGGGAAGTGAAAGGGTTTGGGAATAGAAGTCGTAGAAATTACGAAGTCAAAGGAGGATAAAGACAGGATGTAGAAGTTTTTAAAACAACAAGAGTTAGGGACGTGGTGAAGCAATGCCAGCGAGTGGTTTACGCCACCACTCTAGGTTTCAAGGGGGTGTTTAGTGGGTAGTCTCGACCTGGAGGGAAGGGGAGTCTGGTTTCCAGCAACGTTAACAAGATTAGGGCGGATACTGGATCCATAAGTGACGAGAGAAAAAAACAAGCGTGAAGTCTACGGTTGGTTACCTGTAATAGACGCTCCGCCGTGCGAACCGGAGTAACATCTGTACGAAATTACCACTAAATCGTATGAACGTTCGTTGGCAATTTCGCTTATACGATGTTTTAGGGTCTACAAAGTAGGTGGGTGCTGACTTGACTGCGGCTGCACTGTGAACTACACTGGCTCTTCACGATATTTCGAAGAACTCAAATTGGTAAATACAATAACAGACAAGAAGGGCATAGTGCCATTTCGATCGACACACTTTAGAGGGCAAAATAATAATTGAGAAGAAGGAACGTATACACGTTTGTTGCGAAGGCCGCCTATAGGATGTTTTAGGGACAACAAAGTAGGTGGAGCGCTGACTTGGCTGCGGCTGCACTGTAAACTACGCTGAACTACGAACTGAGAAGAAGGTGGTCAATATTTGTTTAAACATACACTGCCGTGCCACCTATGGAAGTGTTGTGGTCATTGCAGTATGCCTTTATAGATAGCTGTTGGCCGACACTAATGACGGTGACGGATTCGTTGAGAGTGACCTACGTCCACAGCGCCGCTTAACTAAAACGATGTCGATTTCGGTGCGGACCGTCATAAGAATCGACACACATTTAAAGGGCAACAGAAAATCCGAAAACCTGACTACAACGGTAAAGTTGCGGAAGCAGCAACCGAAAAATATAGTTAAAAACCAAAGAAGAAGGAAAGCGGGCGGCCACTATCGTTCCGACGTCTGTTATGTATACTGTCTACAAGATACCGCCGAAGGCTACAGGTAAAGTTATCAAGAAGGCCTGCAAGGCCCGGAAGAACATCTCCGAGAGCGACAAAAAGAAGCGCAGGATGAAGGAGAGCTAGCAATTTATATTTACCAAATAATGAACCAAGTACATGCCGACGCCGTAACTCGAGCAAGGCCATAAGAATAATGGACAGCTTCGTCGACGACATATTGGAGCGCATCACCGCCGCTCATTACAACAGATCCACGATAACCAGCCGGGAGATCGAGACCACCGTCAGGCACCTTCTGCCCGGTAAACTCGCCAAACACGCAGTCAACGAAGGCACCAAGCCGGTTATCAAGTACACCATCTCGAAGTAAATAATTAAACGTGTGCCTTTCAATTGTGTCACATTAGTCGGAAAACTTGGAGAGAAAAAAGTGGGCGCTTTTCAGAGTTTCAAATTTACATACATTTCGTGATAAGTACGCTCGATCCGTAATCTAATCGCAATTAGCTATTGCTTGACCGACGCCACATTTCCTCATCAGAACCTTTTTTTTTTCTTCTCCGTTATTATTTTGCCCTCTGAAGTGTGCCGATCGAAATGACACCACGCCCTTCTTGTCTGTTATTGTATTTGCCATTTGAGTAGTTCGAAATATCGTGAAGAGCCAGCGTAGTTCACAGTGCAGCTGCAGCCAAGTCAGCGCCCAGATGAGACGCTACTACGGTTCTCACGCCGGAGCGTCTATTACAAGTAACCGACCGTAGACTTCACGCTCGTTTTATTCTCTCGTCACTTTTGGTAATTCATACGTTTCCCATTTTTTATATGGTACAAGGATCTTTTTATTTAGGGCAATCGACTGTAATAATTGTTTCTGTATAACTTCGCTTAGGTGGATAAGTTTCACCTGCAGCGCCATGTAATCAATGTAACTTTAATACTTTATCTGCGTCGACTACTCCAATCAAAATAAAGCAATTTCTTTTGCTCTGGGCTTTAGTTATTATCCGGAAAATCACGCTTCTATTGTATTTGAAAATATTACACAAGTAACAAGGAGGTATGCAGTAGCAAAAACGTCCATCCTTCAGCATTGTATTGTATGTAGTGGGACTTCACCCGGCTTGAATTAGAGCTCTTGCTTCATCACTGTTTGCTTCCAAAAGCGTTTGAATTGTTGTAACTATACCAGGATTTCTCAAATGTTCAATAATCGGGCTGCTGCATTACATGTTACTTGTATACTCCAATCGTGCCACTCGTCTCTCTACTGCCATTTATTAGTAGAACAGCTGAAGACCAAACGTACAAATATCTTGTTGGTTGATTACAGAATCACAGGTATCATTATCGGCAAACGAACTGGTTTGAGAAGCCTATGTGTGTATTTCTTCCCCTTTGATTGACTCGTCGTGTACAGGGTCAGCGAATATATGTAGTCTGCTTAATATCGGTACCTAATTAATCTAGATAATGCTTGTGCTTCCAAGATAGAATCGTCTTATGCAGGAAGCGAATATACTGAAGCTGGGGCGGCTTGATTGCTGGTATTTATAATCAACATAATATGGTGGTCTCTGTCTCAATTCCAGTATCACAATGATCTCCTCACCTTGAAACGTCACAAGTACTCAATTCTGATCGACGAGGTTTACATTTATATGCGAAATAATGCGGGTCGTAAGACGCATAAAAACCTTACTATATGGTTTTATATCAACGGCGTAACCTGGATCTACCATAAGAGTAAACTCATATACTGTATGCGCAGGTTTGCCATCTACCATATTACACTATCACAATTTCCACCGGTAAATCAGAAACATGGACTTTACCAGCGGTAAGACGTTGTCTAGAAATATTGGGGCTATTGAAGCATCGGTAGAAAAGTCTATATGATACTGACATGTTATCTCACATTTTAAAGTGTTGTTGTTGGCTTTTAGCGAAAACAGCTTTACCACGTCGATGTTATTCTCTACTGCAGGGTACTGATGTTTATCCTTAACATAAGACGCAATGCTCATTCTGAATGTATTTCTCGATATCACTGATTTCATACGAACCATCAGGAATAATCATTTCGAGCCGACTCTAATCACCACTCACAGCAGAAAAGTAGTGAAACTATTACACCCACGCTCTATGTCTGGTATAGTGTTACATCTCTGAAAATTTGCAAGCGCGAGCATTTAGTCAAAGTGAGGTTTTAACACTAACGGTGGAAATAGTTCAATCGACGTAGAGCCATTGAAAGCAAGCGTAAGCGCAATGACTGAAACACAGATACTACTGTTTAAGTCCTTTATTTAAAAATTGTAAACATAAGTGACCGCATTATAAGTATTATAGTTTTGGTATACATCATGATTATACAATGTCAATCCTCTAGATCGTGCTTGTCAAGAGACAAGCACGATCTAAATTATTGATGCGTTGATTATCTCCCCTGAAACGTTCGTTAAGTTTAGTGTCTGGACCACGTACGTGCAGCTAAACAGGTAATTTTTTGATGACTCTGTCAACAAGACCTTCACCTCCACACACCAAGATTGATACTGCTAATGAGGGTTTCTGTATCTGCTGCGGCAACCAAATTGGAGCAACAATCTAGTTATCCGTATTAACGAATTGCCAAAAGCTCTTTATAGTATTTGAAAGTATTACATAGGAATACAGTATCAGGAGAGGCCGCTGTCTAATAGCGCAGTAGCTAGCTAGAAGACGTCGTCCCTTGTGGACTCGGCAGGATGTTCATGGAAAAGTGACTACCGCCGGGGCGGGGGGGTATACCTAAGATTGACAATATATCATAATTTTATTCTGATTGTGATAATTGGTGAAATAGATATTATAATGTTAATTAATACAATTCATTGATTGTTGTTGCCCTTACTTGGTGAAACTTCTACTACATACAGACTTGGAGACTACTTCTCTGGCTTCACTGTTGGTTTTCGTTAAGAAACATTAAAGTAAAGCAATGTCAGTTAGGTAATAGGTCAAACCCGTCACGTAATTATTGACATTGAATTGATACCATCACTTGGCGTATTTACAAACAAATACACCAGTGTGTTGATATTTACAGATTTAAATGTTATAGGTTGCAAATACCGTTGTGAACTGCTGACAATGTTTATTTATTGTTGAGAATTAGGTAAGTAAATCTAGATATATAAATAATTGTAAATATGAGAAGGTTAAACTTGTTATAATATAGTTCTCTAGTTTCAGTTTAAATTCAGTGCTCCCCAGCACCTCACGAAACGACTCCTCCGCTCCCACATTAATGTGCTCAAATAAGAACGAAACTAATATATATTTCCAGTAATAATCTTCATATATATTTTTATATTATATATATATATATATATATATATATATATATATATATATATATATATATATATATATATATATATATATATATATATATATATATATATATATATATATATATATATATATATATATATATATATATATATATATATATATATATATATATATATACATGTGGTGGAATTTGTCTTTAACTGCGTGGAGAGGGTGATGGTTGTTTGTATTCTACCCAAATCCAAAGATTCGCATTTGTATTCAGACAACATTTTAAATTCATCTGATTTTAAATCATTTCTGATGTATATCGCAGCACCATGCTCTTTACATCAGATATGTAAATTCGAACATGGCCAGGTATCTGAATATCATCCTGTTGAGTTGTCGAAGAATCAACAAGTAGTATAATCGATGCTTTTAAATAGCACTAATCTGCAATAATATCCTTTAAATGTGCCTTTAAAGACTGAACGTTTTCGAAAATTATAGTCAAGTAAGATGGGTAATATTGTGTAAAGTTCAGCGTTATTTTTACAGGCCTGTTAGCAAATGCATTAATTAATTTCACTTTTCACATTGTCTTCACTTTTCTGCTTTGGAAGAACTTTAGAGATTCCTTCATTCTTCCTAAATCCAGATATGGTAGATGCGCTGGGCATTAATATTTTTTGTCCTATTTACAAGAAAGATCACCAGCAGCACGTTCGTAAGATAATGCAATAATTTAGGTATTTCCGCCGATCGAAATATGTTAATTTTTGTGTTGTTGAACCACCCTTAATCGTTAGTGACCGACTACTTGCACAAGAATATAAGCAGAGCTGTAGATGTAAGATATTTAAAATTATATATCCTCTGATTACGGTAACTTGGTTAGTCCAAGTCAGGTTTCCTCATCCTCATTTATTTTATTTTCAAACGACACTGGCGCAACTTTTATTCACTCGCATGAATAGGTATATTGAACTTCAAAAGATAGTAAATCTAGTTTATCAGCGAGGCGAAGCCTACGTTTCACTTGCTTGTACGAAAACCAGAGTAGATTACTTTTTTAATCAATGACCGAAGCTTGTGTAAATGCTTGTGTAAATAAACATAGTAACATTAATCAAAAGCCAGCTCAGAACTGGTATGGACGGGGGAATCGGATTGTCTAATTGAAACAAAGCAAAGTTTAATCTACTTGGAATGGGCAGATTTTCCTGGCTAATTTTTCAGGAAAATCTGCCCGGTCCAAATAGATTAAACATTGCCTCGTTTTAATTAGATAGTTGGATTCCCACGTCCATGTCAATTCTGAGTTGACTTTTAATTAAAAGCCAGCTCAGAACTGGTTTTCTCAAACATATTAATTTCAACAGATGATTAGTACCAATAAAAATTGGTAATAACTAGGTAATAAACATACTGCATACAGACTTGGAGAATACTTCTCTGGCTTCACCTACAAAAACCAACAGTGAAGCAAGAGAAGTATTCTTCAAGTCTGTATGCAGTATCGACAAGTTTCACCAGGTAAGGGCAACAACAATCAATGAATAGGTAATAACCAGCCAATATTTAAAAGCTATGTCCATTTTTATCATCTATATTTAACAACAAATTAAATAGGTTTGTTACCAAGCATCCAAGTATTGGTGGTTTTAATCATAAATAACACTATATGTTGTATCGAATGTTTCTCTGTGAAATTTTTATCAACATAGTATTTTACACCAATAGGCTATGAACTTAACATTCGTTCGTGAACTGAACAACTGAATACCAATGTTTTTCAGTTAACCGAGATATATAAAGTAATCAAACCCCTTGTGTTAAATTAGTATCTTTAACAACAGCCACCATAATATGTTTGTTTTCCCGAAAACCACCACAAATGAGTTTAAACTTTTCAAAACTCATATGGGTAACTATCCATGTAACTACATGATCATCATTCACAAGACTAATTTCATATTCAATTCATTAATCACTGATGCACTTACTTGGTGAAACTGTACCATACTACTGGCTTAACAGTGAAGCCAGAGAAGTTATCTCCAGTCTGTATTTGGTAATTTCATCTTGTTTAATTAAAACTATGATGTTAACATTATGACGCACCAATTGTTTCGGACACAAGTAGAAACTGTCAATATCTTAATGTCTACCTATACAAAAATACGATTTTATTTTATCTTGCTTATCAGAGGCTACATCATCTAATATAAAAATCGAATTGTTATTTGCATCTCTTGGATCCAATATGTTTACGATCTCACTGTATAGATAGTATCAAACACCTTTTGTAGCATACACCACCTGCTTTAACACATAATATTTGTTAACCATAACCAATTGGACCACATATCAAACATCTAACTGAGGTTGGTAAAAGAAGGCCATGTCTGCTGTTTAGGTAATGATGATGTGGTACAACATCATCTATGTTGCGACTGTTGGCTTTTGCATGTTTTACCATACGCTTTTACCATCGTTAACTAAACTAATACTTTGTACGAATGCTACATCCTATTTAAATACGCAGATATATCATACCTCATTAACAGCATAAATATTGGTGTGTGAAGGTGAAGGTCTTGCACACAGTAATCGAAAAATACCTGTTGAGCTGCACGTACCTGGTTATCAGTTTTGTGGTCCAGATACTAAATTTAAAGAACGTTTTACGAGTAATCAAGGCATCAATACTCTAGATCGTGCTTGTCTCTTGACAAGCACGATCTAGATGATTGATATTTTATAATCATGATGCATACCAAAACTATAATACTTATAATGTGGTCACTTATGTTTACAATTTTTAAATAAAAGACTTAAACAGTAGTATCTGTGTTTCAGTCATTGCGTGTGCGCTTGCTTTCAATGGTTCTACGTCGATTGAAATATTTCCACCGTTAGTGTTGAAACCTCACTTTGACTAATTGCTCGCGCTTGCTCACTTTCACCGATATAACACTATACCAGACATAGAGCGTGGGAGTAATAGTTTCACTACTTTTCTGCTGTGAGTGGTGATAAGAGTCGGCTAGAAATGATTTTTCCTGATGGTTCGTATGAAATCAGTGATATCGAGAAATACATTCAGAATGAGCATTGCGTCTTACATTAAGGATAAACATCAGTACCCTGCAGTAGAGAACAACATCGACGTGGTAAAGCTGTTTTCGCTAAAAGCCAACAACAACACTTTAAAATGTGAGATAACATGTCAGTATCATATATACTTTTCTACCGATGCTTCAATAGCCCCAATATTGGGGTTTTCTAATTAACGTATTACCACTGGTAAAGCCACGTTTCTGATTTACCGGTGGAAATTGTGATAGTGTAATATTGTAGATGGCAAACCTACGCATACAGTATATGAGTTTACTCCTATGGTAGACCCAGGTTACGCCGTTGATATAAAACCATATAGTAAGATTGTTATCCCTCTTATTTCGCATATAAATGTAAACCTCGTCGATCAGAATTGAGTACTTGTGACGTTTCAGGGTGAGGAGATCATTGTGATATTGGAATTGAGACAGAGACCACCATATTATGTTGATTATAAATACCAGCAATCAAGCCGCCCCACCTTCAGTATATTCGCTTCCTGCATAAGACGATTCTATCGTGGGAGCACGTGCAATATCTAGATTAATTAGGTACCGATATTAAGCAGACTACATATATTCGCTGACCCTGTGTACGACGAGTCTATCAAAGGGAAAGAAATACACACATAGGCTTCTCAAACCAGTGCGTTTGCCCATATGATACCTGTGATTCTGCAATCAACCAACAAGATATTTTTACGTTTGCTCTTCAGCTGTTCTACTAATAATAGGCAGTAGAGAGACGAGTGGTACGATTGGAGATGTACAAGTAACATCTAATGCAGCAGCCCGATTATTAAACATGTGAGAAATCTTGGTATAGTTACAACAATTCGAACACTTTTGGAAGCAAACAATGATGAAGCAAGAGCTCTAATTCAATCCGGGTGACATACAATATACTATGCTAAAGGATGGCCGATTTTGCTACTGCATACCTCATTGCTACTTGTGTAATATTTTCAAATACAATAGAAGCGTATTTTTGCGGTTAATAAGTAAAGCCCAGAGCGAAAGAAATTGCTTTATTTTGATTGGAGCAGTCGACGCAGATAAAGCATTAAAGTTACATTGATTACATGGCGCTGCAAGTGAAACTTATCCACCTAAGCGAAGTTATAGAGAAACAATTATCACAGTCGATTTCCCTAAATAAAAAGATCCTGGTACCATATAGAAAATGGGAAACGTATGAATTACCAAATCTGAATAATTCAACATCTAAAAGTGACGAGAGAATAAAACGAGCGTGAAGTCTACGGTCGGTTACCTGTAATAGACGCTCCGCCGTGAGAACCATAGTAACGTCTGTGCGAAATTACCAGTAAATCGTACGAACATTCGTTGCGAGTGCCGCGTATAGGACCTTTTAGGGACAGAAAGCTAGGCGGAGTCTCATCTGGGCGCTGACTTGGCTGCAGCTGCACTGTGAGCTACGCTGGCTCTTTACAATATTTCGAACTACTCAAATTGGCAAATACAATAACAGATAAGAAGGGCGTGGTTTCATTTCGATCGGCACACTTCAGAGCGCAAAATAATAACGGAGAAGAAAAAAAAGGTTCTCATGAGTGAAATGTGGCGTCGGTTAAACAATAGCTAGTCAAATAAACTTTAACTTCATTAAAAATGTTTATATCGATTAAGTTTAACTCTAAATCCTAAGTATACATAATATTGATCGTGAGTTTTAGTCATTTTTACTTCAGTTTCACTTTGAAAGATGATTCTCTCATAAGTTTGATATTCGTCAACAATTTCTGCGGAATTTTCGTCATTACTGATATATTCCAGAAGCCCCACTGACTCAAAAATTAATGTAACGTATGTTGTTATTTATTAGCGCACCAGCTGTTTGATGAACAGTAGAGTTGTAAGCAGCAGTGACGTTAGGTTTAAGCCACTTGTAGCAACAAACCAAGTTGAAATTTTTATATATATTCTCTTTCAAGATGTATGACTTTATCTATATATAGATATATAAGTGGAATAATAATTACTCACTATCAGTGCTATAGTGATTAATGATGTATTTTTTCATTATTGCGTTAAATTTAGAGTACTAACGCAAGATAAGATTGGTGCTGTACTATTAGCTTAAGTATCTGCCATAAGCTTTAGTCACCTCTTCATCATTTTTAGATCTAAGAGAGCGAGTCCACACATACTTTCAAAACCAATTTATAACCACTAAACTGTAATTGTAACCAGAGGTTTCTTTGTAGTAGTCTGTAATTCAGCAAAATCAATCTACCACATTCATTACGTCTACGTTTAAAGCTTATTCTTGCAGGTTTATATAATTCATCAATAATTGGCTTTTTAGTATCAGATGGTTCATATGTTAATCCAGCTGATTCAGTATCTTACTTAGATCTTTATTCTTTGGTATATCAATATCATGCAGCACATAGGAAGTTAAAATTTTCAATTGTCTTGAAACGTACTTTTAAGAATAGCTAGCTCCGTTAGCCCAGTACGATAACCCGGGAAAAACTGGGTTACATACGAAAAAAACATATAATAAGCAAAACAAAACCTAAAGTAGAAACATCTAATTTTAGATGAACTCACTCATCATTATAGAAGCTTGCTAAACATACAACCTAACATTTACGACTTTCTTTCGCCGGCACACATTGATCAAATCATAAGCGCAGCAACGAGAAAACTACGACACCGATACTTCGGTCAGAAATTGGTCACAGTGAGAAATATATTAATCTGTCAGAGGCAACGCAATATATTTATATTATATATATATATATTATATATATATATATATATATATATATATATATATATATATATATATATATATATATATATATATATTCCCGGTGTGTTTTGCGGTCCTACCCCCTCCAGCAAATCAGATCGCAACATATCCCATTTAGACAATTTATACGGTAGAGGGGAAGTGGTTACCTAGAACATTGACTCAATAACGGTAGTAATGGTGTGTTTTCTTAATTTTGGGGTAGATGGCGTTCGGTGTGTTTATTAGAGATATATAACACACCATATATATAGTACACACAGTCTGATCGACTGTTAGATGAGTAAGATTGGTTATGTGCAATTCAATTATTTTTGGTAAAATTGTCCGTTTTTGTCCTTTTCATAGAAATTAATTGTTATGGTCTAGATTTTACTAAGATATTAAATCATAAGCTGTGATACAAATAAGTAGCCAATGTTGTATAGCAAGAAAATTGTGCGCGCTAAGCGGTAAATTACAAAAATGATTTTGTATTATAATAATTACAAATGGAAGCAATTAATTACATAAGGAGGTTTATGACAGTATGAACTTTCAAATATAAAGGGCCAGCTTATGACATTCAATTTACGTTTTACTACAAATTTCAAAATTGTATATACTTAAATTATGTAAGCACAAGTTAATGCTTTTATTTTAGGTATGTATGCCGCATAATTAACAATTAGCCAATATTTATTTTTATTTTTTTTGTGAAAAAAAGGTTTTCAAATATATAACAAAAGTTAGTTAAACATAATAATTTTAAATATCAGTCTTTCAGTTAGCGCAGAATTAGTATTAATGCATTAATTCAGTATATTATACTTAAAAATAAATATGCGGTTGCCTTTGATTACGTTACCGAATGCGGAATATCTATTCTACCTCTTTGTGGTGATGTATGGTGATTGTGGTATAATATATTGTGATTTTTTAATAAATGACGACCATTTTAAATTATGTATGTGAAGTAAGAAATGACAACACGAGATTTTTTTCTTTTACGTCGTTTTATTTCTGCGACTATGGCCTATCACCGACGCCAGGGAACAGTTTCACCTCACTATCCTGGAAATTTTACCGAACCCCTGCCTTTTTGTAAGAAGGGTAGGGATCTTTAATGTGCCCAACATCGCATGGACACGGCTTTACGCCCTCTCCGAAGGCAGAACGTGCATACATTGACGTTCTGTGCGGTATACGGTATACCATAAGATGTTGGGCACATAAGAAATCTCAACTTTGTTTAAAAGAAGGCAGAGCGTCGCCGAAATTTCCACGTTGGTGAAGTAAAACTAGGCCTTGTCGTCGGTAAGTGGCATAAGTTGAAGTAGTAGGCCAGATTTAAAGAAACAAAAGAAAAAGACACAAAAAATATTTTAATACAATTAAGATTGTAACACGTTTTTCATATATAAGCATTATATGGCGTATTAGCAGGGAATATACTGTCGTCCTTCAAATGATACACGTTTAGACCGGTTTTTGCTTTTGTCTTATTAAAGTGTGAAGCATGTCCTGTTACAAATTGTTGGTTGTGATGATTGTCATTTTACTTTATAGGTGCATAAATTGTATTTTGAAATTGAGCGGTCTCAGTAGCTTACCGGATGGAACGGCCACTCGCGGTGCAGGTGTCGCGAGTTTCAATCTCACCACAGCCGATACTATAAGGCCGTGGCAGTGTGTGTGAGCAAGTTGAATGTCCGTAAATCCGCTTTTCGGAAGGGCTCAAGCTTTAGAAAATTATCGTGCTTGCAAAAGCGTACTACATGGATATCAGTACATACAATTATTTTCGATTTCTGGGTGCAGAACATTCTGAAACGGATTCTTCTGCACTTTTTTTATAAGACGACTTTAAAAAAACTCCGCTCTTTGGAAGGGGCGTTAAGATATCATTAGCGTGAGCAATGCAATCGTGGGTACGTAAATGACCACTAACTACACAAGACATGAGTACGGTAAAATGTCCAGGTTGGTAAGGTGAAAGTGCTCCTTAGCGTTGGTAATTGGCATTAGCCGATAACGTTTATAGATACAGAAAGTTACTGGTTCAACGGGAAACCTTATAAATAAATTACTAATATAATAAAAACTGCAATTACTAATCGTATTAATAACAGGTATAGATTCAATAGTTTAAAGTAAAAAAATAGAGGTTCGGAAAATACTTTACTGCTAAAAACTTAAATTATTTTACTAGCGCCATGTGTTGTGTAATAAGCAAATAAAAGTTTGCATTGGTCCTTAATTTTTTGTGTAGTTATTATTTGTCTCTTAATCGGCATGTCTCTATATAGTAAAACAATGTTATCTTCCAACCCTAAAAAGATAATGTTAGGATTTTTTTTAATTATTCAAAACTGGAAATTCTAAAATGTTTATGAATAATCGCCTTAAGGTTAAATAGCTGTTTTAAATGGAAACATAGGTATTTATGGTAACAGCCCTTTTTAGGAAAACATTGTAGCTTGTTTTCGGTCTATAGAATAAATAGCTCGTCAAACCTGTTATTCACTCAACTTTATTTTCTTACTGCAAAGCCTAGGTGGATGATATTTAATTTTCGGAATTTCTAAGATTACTGATGTTGACATAAATGTGCAGAGAGTTTATATTTTTTTATTTATTTAATTATCCCTATTCATAAAAATAAATTACTGAGGCTTTTCGAACAATATTATTTTATAACTTTCTTTTATTAAATGTCACTCACATTTAGTATATCGATGACGACGTGATAATATAGCGATTGCCAGCATTACATTCCCAGTTGTGATAACGTATTTGGACTCAAAAAATCCTCAGTAAATACGTCATTAACAATGGTAACTAGCCTCATACTTGGAGAATAAGAAGCTGTTCAAAAGTTTTAAAGGCAGCTGGTGAAACAAAATGCATTAGTTCCATTTTTTATTGCTGCACAAACTTTTGGTATATAATGTACATCATATTGGCAACACTATCACTCATTTAAGTAATGTTTTCAGAAAGCTTGCGTCTTAAAATACGTTCAACAAAGTTTGTCTCCTTTCAATTTTTTTCACCAAGCATCTGCTCTTCTCTAGTTTAGTCATTTAGATCCCACTTTAATGTTGAAAATTTTATATAAATATGGAGTGATTAGAATAGATTTTAGTATACAGAGAATACTGATATCTTCGGGATTTATAGTCAACGTAGGCAATCATTGAAACATAAGATCAGAGAAAAAGGAACCTAGGTTTTGGTACGTCAAAATCTAAAGTAGATAACTTTTGGAAAGCACATTTCGGCCAAGACTATATTCGAATTATGTCAAATAACATAAGTAGAAGTTGCTGACTTCAATATATGGGTGTGATGTATCGTAATAAAGCACAATCATAATAATAATAATAATAATAAAAATACTATTATATCGGCTTTGAGTGTAATTATTCTCAACACACCATCCAGTACACTGGAATACTTTGCAATTGTTTCTGCATTTCTTTGTATATTGTTTCTGAACATCAATACCTACATATGGGCACAACATATTTAGTGCTTGAGAATGAAAGACTTATAGGTGTTACCCCCTATGCATTTTAGCCAATTAAAGCCATGCTTAGGGGAATCTAGAATACACAGCGAGTATATCTCAGAAACTATCTTCCTGATACACCGCATGCAGGAAAACAAGCTGGGATATAAACTCTAAATTGCAAAAAAATGAGATGGAAGTTTTCCGTACTAGTTTTTTAGTTTTCTAGCAGATCAATTTAGTGAGATATTTTTGTACGTCCTTCCTAGTTGTGCAGTGCTGGCATTTGTGTTAGTTCTTTTGCTTTTTAAATTTTTTTCCAATATTTTTTTGTATTAGCTGTTAGTTTTTATTTTAGGATTATTGTTTTGTCTCAACAATCTAGTGTTCAAACCTTTTTTCCGTCAGGGCTCGTCTGCGGCCTTGCCGCCCCGATAGCAGTGCAACCTTTGGTTGATTGTGCATGCCCTTAGTCTTACTCCACCCATTCCAAAATCACTGTGCCTTGAACTAGTCTGCACAGCGATTGGTAGGGTGAAGTTTTATATTGCTCTATCTCCGGTCTAGACTGACCGTAGATCAGTTGCCTTTTGCGATCCAGAGCTTTACACTCGCACAAGAAGTGCTGGCCTGATCCCTCCCCCTCGCCGCAGAGCCTGAATGCGAGGTCCCCCTCGAACCGACCCATTTTATGCAGGTGTTTCTTGAGGGCCATGTGTCCCATGAAGAGACTTGTTATGTTTCTGATCTGTTCTCTGCCAAGATTCAGCAGCTCCACAGCTCTCTTTAAACTGGGTTCGTCAAATATTGACTTCCCATGTCTGAGCCTGGTCAGTCTGCCCAGTACACCTTGTGTTGGTTTCTGACCCAGGACTTAATGGCTCCCCTGGCAGTGCTCTTTGTCACACACAGAACCGGTTCTGGTCCCATAAATGGTTCTGCTGACCCTCTCTTCGCGAGACTGCCAGCTTCTTCATTTCCTTTGACCCCGAGTGATCCGGCACCCAGATGAGGGTGACCTAATTCTGCCCAGCCAGGTCGCTCGTCTCCTCTCGGTACTCACTCACCAGCCAACCAGCCAGGAATTTACCTGTGGGCTACTTAGGGCCTTTAGGGCTGCCTGGCTGTCTGTGGCTATGAGGATCCACTTGTTGGTGTAGCCCTTCCTCTTGTTCGCCCACACACAGTACACGATGGCGTACATTTCGGCCTGAAAACCGTTGCATGAGCTCCGAGGAAATACTATGACTTACCCTAAGGGGCTGGTGTTTATTCGCAAGGACCGATCCGTTCTAATAAACACCAGCCCCCGTCCCACGCTTCCCGCCGCATCCGTCCGTGAACCGGACGAGCGCGTCGCGTGGTGTGCCCGGCGTCTCCTCCCGCCATGCCTCGTGGTCGGGAATTTTCACTGTAAAGTTTTTTTCCCTGCAGATTCGCGGCCTCGCGAGGTCTGACCTCATTTCAAGCATGGGCTCCTTCACGATCTCCTGAATTTTGCATTGGCCCCTGAAGCCTGGGTTGATCTTCAGTTTACCATTGCAGGCTAGCCTGTATAGTCCTAGCCTGGCCTCCCACATAATAACTAAGTGTAGGGGGGGGGGGGGGCAGATCCAGCAACACCACATGGTGGCTGTTGGGGTTGAAAACATAGCCCCTGTGATGCCTAGGCACGCTATCCTTTGGATCTTGCCGAGTTTTTGTTTGGCACTGGATTGTGTTACCTTAGGCCACCAGACCAGTGCCGCGTATGTTAACGATGGTCTGACCACTCTTGTGTACAGCTAGTGGGCCATACTAGGTCTTAGTCCCAACGTTTTTCCATATAGCCGCCTAGTGACGGCTAAGATCATGAGTACCTTACGCAGTATTTTTTCAATGTGACCATTCCAGGTTAGCTTAGAGTCCAATACGACCTCAAGATATTTTACCTCCCTGGCCATTGGAATGCTCCTACCATATAGAGTAAGAGTTATGTGGCTCTCGCACTTCCTCCTCCTTGTAAACGGCACGACGATTGCTTTCTCAGGGCTCACTTTCAGTGCTGTCTGCATGCGATCCCATACTAACTGTGTAACCTTTCCTCGGACTAGGATGACAATGTCGTCCGCATAGCCCTGTACCTCATACCCCCTCCCGAGAGCCTCCCCAGCAGGCCGTCCACGACTAGGCAAGGGAGACAGAACGCTGCCCTGCGGACACCCCGCCAGCAGAGTCCCTCCCGCGAGTGAGGTGAACACTGCCCTGTCTCTGAGCATGGAACTGATGCACCTGCAGCAGGTCTCCTCTATTCCACGCTCCCTGACAGCTGCCAGAACCGATCCGATTGAGGTGTTGCTAAATGCCTCGTCTATGTCTAGGAGAGCCCCCAGCGCCACCTCCCTGTTCTCCAGAGTGTTCTCCAGTTTCAGCGCCAGTTGGTGCAGTGCTGTTTCTCTTGAGAATCCTGCTCTGTATGCACATTGTCCGCAGTGTAGGCGATATGCGTCCAGTACACCGCCCCTAATGTGCTAGTCGAGCAGTGTTTCCACTGTTTTTAGCAAGAAGGATATGAGATTTATTGGCCTCAGGGACTTTGCGTGGTCTGCTGGACGCCCACGTTTATAAATGAATACAACCCTGGTCAGTCTCCATATCCTCTCTATGTACCCCAGAGCCAGGCTGGCCCTCATAATGAGGGTAAGCGCCGGTGCCAGTATATCTATCACCTGTTGGAGCACGTTGGGTATTATTCCATCAAATCCCGGCGATTTGTATGGCTTAAAGCCGTTAATGGCCTATCTGATTTTGCTCCAAGTAACCACCTCTTTAGCGACTGTCCAGTCTACTCTAGATGCCCGCCTATAACGCGCCTCTATTTCTGTGCGTTCCCAGTCCGGAGGTGATTGTTTTATTATGTTACAGCCGGGGAAGTGCGTCTGGCGTAAAATTTCCATAGTTTCCTCCCCCGAACTCGTAAAGCCTGTGGATGTTCTAAGGGAACATATGTTGGTCTGAGTGCCCTTGGACAGAATCTTGTGTAATCGAGCGCTCTGGGACGTGTTCTCCACTTCCTCCCAGTGCCTCCTCCACGACTCCTTCTTGGCGCCCCTCAGTCTTTTGTTATAGGTCGTTAGGGCCTGTCTATATTCATCCCACGCCCCCGACCTTTTGGCAGCCTTAAACAGCTTACAAACCTGCGTCCTCCTGTGCTTGAGGTCCTCGTTCCACTACGGCACGTTCCTGGTGGACGCCCTCATTTTCAGGGGGCAGTTGGCATTAGAGGCGGTGATTGCGTCTCGCAAATGGGCTGCCGCAATCTCGAGGTCTATTGAATTGTCTATGGTACTCTTAACCCCCCGCAGTTCCACTGCTAGCTCTGCCCTGTACGCTTCCCATTTCACCTTGCGGGGGTCCCGGTACCATACCGTTTGTCTTTCGACTTTGGCGATTTCAAACCGGATTTATCTGTCCTCGTGCAGGATGCGGCGTTACTCCGCGCATGACGGTCTTGGGGAAAGCTTTATCGAAAGTTTATGTTGTTGTTTCCACTTCCTCAGCTTGCCCCCTGGAGTTCTTTGGACCGCGACTCCTTGACTCCAGTGTTCAACTTTAGTTTTTTTACTTGTTCCAAACAGCTTCTGTTGAGTTTGATATTCTTTGTCAAATAAATTAGATTTTTGAGTTTACAGTTTGTACTCTTGCATGGAGCCTACTACACCCTTTGTGTATTCTAGATTCTTCTGAAGATCACTCTTACCAGCCAAAACGCTTACTAAGTAGTATACCATATGCGCGTTTACCTTTTTATTATTACGCTCTTTAAACATTCTGCTTCCAGCTCTCATTTCTTCCAGTCTATTTCTTATATTTTCTATAAATGAATTGAGCAAATATGGCGCTGATTGGCATCCTTGCCGTACATGATATCTTATTTTAGCTTCAGTTTCATATTCGTTAACATATAGATGTTTACTTTGATTTTTGTATACTTAGATCTCTCTCCCATCCAACCCACCTCTCTTAATTATGCAAAGAAAATTTCCAATCTACCCTATTTAATGCTTTCTTCAATTCAACAACAGAAATAAACGTACATATCTATACCTCTCCTAAGCATCCTTTCTCATATTGGTTCAAGTGTCGCATTTAATTTTGGTGCTTATTCAACTTTTTACTATGATTAGCAGAAGCTTTGCTTCATGGCCATGTATACTTATTGTCTTTTGCCGGTTGTATTTCGGCGCATTCACCGTTTTTGGAATAGTAATACTTTTACTCTTATAACTCACTGGGCAGTTGCCTGATATTTCAGATTTCGCAATCAAGTCGAAAAGTGTTTCTTTACATTTTTTACCCTAGGAGTTTTTGTGTGGCTAGCTTGGTTAACGGCGCTCAATTTTTGCTGCCGAAATGGACAGACCCAGATCACCTGGGTTTATCTTCACTGTCTCCTTCATATACATATACTTTTGCTCATAATTAATTTTTTCATTTTTCTTTGCATCTCTTTTGCTTTCCTATATTTTTGTTAAATCATGTTTTAAATGTATTTACGTTTAAAGTATGCTGCCTCTAATCCTCATCCTAATCGTTCTTTGACAGTTACGTTTCAGTATTAACCTTTGAATTTTTACGTACCCACGGTTTTCTTCGTTTTAGTTTCTCTTGCACATTATTTTTTCCACATCTACCTTTAAATCACTGTTTGTATCTGCCCGCCCAAGCATTTCACCGTTGAAATTAATCTTAACGGTTTTTCTTCAAAATTTTACAGTAAATCTCTGCATCCAGGAAAAAACATTATACAAGTGTATAAAAATGTCTACGTTTCTATGAAACAAATATAGTTGCCATTTTAAACGAATAGCGTAAAGTGCTTAACAGTGGCTAACTTGAGCATTTTTCTTATACTATAAAATAAAATGTGGGTTATAAAAAACAATGAAATTTATGAGCCGAGATGTGAGCATTTAAAGGTCAAGCATTCAAAAACTCATAACTCAGTTGGTGCTATACAGCAGTCGATTAGGGAGATTCCAGTTGATATCACAATATGATCATACTTTAACCAAAGAATTTAAATTGAAAATTAATTGACGATATATAGAAAGTTAACATTAAAATAAAACATGCAGGTATTAGACGAAACAATGAAATTTTTAATTAATGTTTTTTGTAAATCAATCTCTCGATTTTATGCACTTGGATCTCAATTATCCAACGGTCACCTCGGATTTCACCTAGCTCTATTATTAAGCGAGATATGCGTATTTAAAATTGCACCAACCAAAAAAACGTCGTTGCTCGATTAAAAAAAATGCATAACTCGGTTCGCGTTATACCTACAGACCTCGAATAAACAACAGTCGATTTAGAAGATTCCAGTCAATTGCATAAAAAATTACTAACAAGACCCACATAAAAATATAATGAAAAAAACCCATCAAAGTGACACACACTAATAGGTGAAACTCAAAAAATATATACTTTTTTTATTAGTGCTTTTTTTTAATCAGTCACTCATTCGTATATAATTCGACCTCAGGAATCCAATGGTTACCTGCGATTCTCCCCAGCTTGATTATTAAAGTATGCGTATTTAAATTTACAAAAATGTCACAAACATTTACTTTGATCGTCGATAACTCAATTTCTATTGAAGATATGATTACAGATTTTTCACCAATTGCCAAAGAACAAATCAGCGAAATGTCCAACTAAAAACTTTCGCAGCTTACTGTAACTATTTTTTTGCGGTCCCAACTTTAATTGTTACTTTCATAAAAACCTTCAAATCGAATTTAAAAAAATTGAGCGCCTAAACCACAAACAGAGTAGTATTTTCTTGTTACACAGATGATAGGAACGTCACACTAACATTTAGCCAAAATCTAAAACCTTGATAAATTTCCATATCTGTTCAAGTTTGACGAAATAACTCTTTTTTTTATTCCAACCAAGAAATAAACCCTATATATCTTCGACAATTATAAATTCAATGAAACAATCAGTTCCTCTCTCCCGAAATATGATCATTTGAAAGTAAGACTTAAAGTAACCGACATTGTCAACTTAAAATGGATATATAGGTTGTTGAGTAACATACTTTAGCAATACGCCAATCGATTCGGGAGATTTAATTGATATAACACAATCATGCTTAAAATTGAAATGTAGGTTATTTGTCCCAAAATTCTATTCATTTTTTTGTGAAAAAACAATCAACACGGCTAAGGAAAGAAAATGATTATTTGAAAAATTTTCTTTATTAGAATTATTATTTTCTTTATTAGAATCCTGCAACCTAGAGACTCGGTGGTCCAGTGGTAAGAACGCGTGTCTCTGAGTCCAAGGGTACTGGGTTCGATTCCCAGGGTTCTCCTTTCACTTTTTAAGTACATAGGTACTGTAAAATTAACATCAACCGAGGTTGTGACATTGTATTAGAGCAAGTTGAATGTCCGCATGTTTCGCCCCTCAGAGGGAACGTAAAGCCGTCGGTCCCGTGTCCTTGCAAAGATGGACACGTTAAAGATCCCTACTCTCCTTACAGAAAGGCAGTGGTTCGGCAACATTTCCAGGATAGTGAGGTGAAACTGCTTCCTAGAGTCGGTGACTGGCCATAGTCGCGGAAATGTGCCGACGTTAAACTAAAAAGAATCGTGCAACCTTAGTGTTAGTGAATAATTAACCGAGTCATAATAATCTTTATAATTTATTTTAAGATTGTCATTTCAAATAGTAGCTACTTTTTAAGTATAAGAGTGTTTTTGGGACAACGATCTAAATACTGTAAATAAAAAGCTGCCTAAAAATAACTTGTTTTTAATACATAGAATCATATAGAGTTCAGGTAGCGCACAGACAACTGGGTTTTCACTCAAGGTCATTTACCTTTTACAATTTAAACTGGCCTTTAGATATATGAGAATTACATGCCAACATGAAAAATTATAATTATTCCATTACAGTTTAAACGCGATGTAGCCTTATCGTCGCAACCACGACTGTGTCTGCCGTGGTTGATGTTATGTTAACTGTTTAATTTTTAGAAATTGTCGGATACCTACCGAGTTGTTGAAAAAAAATTACTTAAAACTTGCACTATGTAATAAATTATTTTGTTTGAATGAAATTCAGAGACAGTGTTTCGGTCTCACGATCATTATCGATGAGCATAAAAATAATATATTTCAAAATACTATTCAAACATAGGTATAAAGAGACTTAGGTAACATATTAATAGAATTTTATAAACCAAAGTTTGGAAAATCTTATATTGTGTGCTTTGCGCCAAATATTTTCGCTAAAAAGCAATTATATAAAAGAATTTATCCACTTCCAAAATTGACTTCAAATGCGAAAAGAAAAGAAAAGGTGAGGAGACAGCGATTAGTCGAGTACAAATATATTATTATATACCCAAAACAAATTTAAAAATTATTGTTTTGAAAAATGAACAAGTCGTAAATAGGTGTAAAAAGTTAATTCTTTATAAAACATTTCAAAATAAGATTTGGCTCTTACCTGAGGTTAAGGTTTCAACAAATTTCTTAATTAAAATCTATATAACAATGTTTCAATACATTCAACTGAGAAATCTATCATTTTTCAATCAAATTCAGTACATATTCAAATAAAAACTTTTTCAACGTCAATATTTAGAAGAGCCTAAACTGAATGTGCAAAACTTGGAAAATTGCTGAAAATAAAGTTGTTGAATTATAAAACAGATCTACAGCAAATTTGTACCTATATTAGCTGGGAAATCAAAACCTGGCAGGTTTTTTCACCATCACTTTTTTATTCAACAAGCTAAAGTGTCAATCATATTTCGTTATTATATCTATTGGAATTTCTCAAAATAAATAAAATGTAATGGGGGATCATCGTAGCGCAATTTTTTTTTTTGCAAAGAAACCGTTTTAGAACAATTTTTATATACTTACGATCTTGTAAACATGATAAGTTTTGAATTTTCTTGCTTTGAATTCACATAATAAAAGCAAATAGGAATCGATTACAAGACATACCCATGATGTCAGACTGTCCAGTTAGCGTTGATTTAATCATGGGGTGGTTCCGGTTTATTTTGCCGTGACTAGGCCCATTTAGTTGATCACTAAACATTTTTCCACAAATAGCCGTAGGTTTCTTTATTAGCTAAACTGAAATTGTCTGTTCACCAAGTAGTCTTAACCACTGTAAAATAGCCCGGAAGCCATCCACCAGGCGATAAGATAGTTAATTTTTTTGTGTATACAAAGTTTTTATAAAATTATTAATGATTTACTAATTCAACCGGCATTAAAAAACTAGAAGGTTGCTAAACTTAAAATGAACAAGAATATGTTGCTGATTTTACATCAAGATAAATGTTTTCTGGTATTAATTACACTTAAACGTTTAGTCATTTGTAACAAGCAGAAAAGTAGTAAGCTTCATATAGGTATATACAAAAACTCGGGACGCAGCAAGTGCGTTATGGTAGTGAATTTTCATAAGATTAAGATGTTTGATTTATGAAAAGAAAGGTACTACCAAAGGGACAAATAAAATACAATATCTCTAGATCAATCTTTATAGTGGGTTAATTTAATAAAATAAATAAAATAAATGACAATCAGGAATTTAATTTGTCTAAACAGCACAAAATGAAATATATATATAAAATTAATTTGGTAAATTAGCAGTTTACCTCATGGAGGGTTTTGAGAATTGTTTTCCGAAACATGCTTAGGATTCTCCTAGGTGCATAACCCACAACAAACATTTCTTATAAACAACCTCTAAAAAAGTTACAGGACCAGGAGTTAATAAGGGTGTAGGGCGAGGAAAACGAACTGTAAATATGAGTGGAAAAGCGAAAAAAATAGCTTAGTCGGATCTCTAACAGCTGCCTTTTTCAGATTTTGCAGTCGTACCTCCTTTAAATGTTTTTTAACTTATAGTAACAGATCATGAAGAAGTTCACATGTAAATAACTCAGTAAAGACAAGGAATGCAAAGGGAAAGAGTAGTGTCGACGTGCATTAGTGATATCAAATTATATTTATCAGCAGTTGATTTATCTAAAAGTGTTGGATGTGGGAAATTCCCTTATAGTTCTCACAGAAAATAAACAATAAGTTAAAAGAAAGGAAGTTTAATACAATTTTAAAAGTGTAATTAACAAAAAACAATACAAGGTATATTTAAGTAAGGGACAAAATTCGCTTATTGTGACAATACAATCAAAGGCTGTTAATGAAAATCGTGTAAAATAATATATTTACTAACAGGTGTAAGATTTACATTTTATTATTATAATTACGTGGCAGCTGTTTCCCTCCGATATGGATAAATTATCTAAAAAAGACACATCGTTGGGAAAGAGCTGTCATGTAAAATCAATATAATATATAGGTCATATTAATAGTTTTAATATACATTTGAAAGTGAATTTAGTTCTAGTGTTATCTACTATCGACTAATTAAAGAAGACTATGTATCACAATTCCAACAGTTTAGTAAATGTAAAAGTACATGAAATATAATTCTCCAACAAAAAAAAGAAGCAAAACAATACGCCTAGTTGGTTTTAATTTAAACGTTTTTAATTAAATCAATTCTGATAGTGGTTTGAGATGGACAAATGAACTATTTTAATTTATAATTAATTGTTTTCTACAAAAAATTTTGGTTTGTTTAAAAATACAGACGATACAATGTTTTTATATGTTGAAGCTTAAGGTTTCTCTGGTTGGCGTTTCAAGGAATTGTTACACATGTTGATTTCCTAGCAGTCCAATGTGACACCGTACATATCTCTTCTTGAACTCATTGTGACACTCGAGTAAATTATTGAGTCCTCGCGACTGAACGTTGCTTATAAAAGTCTATACACTAATAAACGGATTTGCGTAGTATGTACATATATACGAGGCCCACTCATTGTTGTTTGATGATCTTTCGCTACCTTACTTAAAACACATTCAAAGCAATCTCAATTGTCAATAAAAATTGGAATCTTCTGCCTGAGGTTCCATAAGTGCACAGTCCATTTTTGTTACAATTTGTGCATTGTGTTGCTTGGAGTTTATGCAGGTACGTCAAAAACTTTTGTAGTTTCAAAGTTTCCATTTATTTTGATTGTCCAAATAACTAATACTGTCCCATACACAAATATAAAAAGCATGATTTGGAAACAATTTTTTTTGGTCTGTAACGAACGGTTCAGATTATTTTAAAATTGCTCCAGGGGATAGGTGATAAATGATTTTGAGAAAATTGAATGTTTTTTTAAACCTTCAGTAATATTATGTTTGTTTGTTTATTACAAAACTTTGAATTTCATCAAACATCTGGTATTCTATGCTGAAATCAAATTTGGGGTTAAATGTGTAAGGGTGGAATATTGATGCCAATTTTTTTTAAGAACAAAAAAAGACAAAACATCTGAAAACGTACACAACTTGATTCTGGAATGGGATTTGTTTTGTCTTTGGCAAAGGAACACTTCATATTGTCTTTGGGTTGGGTCACTTCAGGGGGTAGGGGATCAATGGGGGGTGATTTTATGAAAATTTAATTTTTTTTGTTAAAAGTCGAGTAATATAACCTTTCAGAAGTTTATCGGTAGAGGAATACGAATATTTTCTTTTTGTTCAAGTCATGGATCCTGAAATCATTTCATGAGATAGTATTTCTAACAAGAGTAGATTATCACAGCTATTTGGATGTAGTGATTTAATTTGCAATACTTTCTCGTTAGAAACGATTCTGACAATTGTAGTGGGGTTACCTTCCACTGCATTGAGAACTGACTCTTCAATTTGAGGAGGTCATTGGTATCTTTTGCATATAGAATTAGATTTTACAGATTTCAAGGCATCTATTTCCCTAAAACATCTGCAGATATGTCCAAAAATATTTCTGCTGCGTGCTATTCATTCGGGAAAACCTGTCATAATAAATTCTCACTGCTTCTTTTCCATTTTGTTTCGCTTCACCACAATGTAATAACAAATTAGCTAATTCACCCAAGGTATAATTGAAAAGTCAATTTTAAAAGCATATACAGCATCTATTACAAGGCTTGTTCAATTAAAACCCATCTTTGGTCAGGTTAGCCTTGAAAACAGTTGTAATCACTCAAATGACGTTTTGCAATGTAAGTTTTGTTTGTAAACATCACACTTATGAGTTCCTGTCATTTGTATTTAACAGCGATTTTAAGTATTGTGACTTTAAAATGGCGTTTGTTGTTAACAATCCATCTAAATATAATCAGTGTGCGGTCATTCAATTTTTGTGTGATAAAGGTTTGCAACCATTGCAAATTCAAACACGATTGCAAGCAGTGTATGGAAACACATGTTTTGCATATCCAACTGTCAAGGAATGGTTTCAAAAATTTAAGAGTGAAAGAGAGAAGATAAATGATAAGCCGCAACTAGGTGCATTGAGTACTGCATCAACAGACAGGAATGTGGCATGTGTAGAAGACCTGATTAGAGGAAATCGTCTATTGTCATTCAAAGCAATTACAGAAGATGTTGGTGTGATTATAGAATCTATCCGTAGTATCGTATACAAACTGGCTTACAGCAAAAGGTGTTAAAAGGTAATCGTTTTCAGTCGGATGAAGAAGTACTAAATGCCTTAAAAGAATTTTTCGGGCATTAGCCACAAGAATTCTTTAAGCAGGGTATACATCAGTAGGTGAAACAATGGGATATGTGCCCTAATAATAATAGTAATTATTTGAAAATATATTTGCCAATAAATTTGTTCTGAACCAAAAATGGGTTTCAATTGAACAAGCCTATTATTACCTTGATAAATAAATGACAATAACAGCCTAATTTTTTCATTCTTTCCAAAACACATTCGATACACAACATAAGACAACATAATTGCATTTATCTCATAAGCGAGATGAAAATCGACAAAATATAAAAAAAATTATCAGCACTAAATGACCTACATAACTGCTAAGAAAGAAACGTCAGTGACAGATTTTTTTTTTCTTAGAAAATTATTAGTAATGGCACCAATGTACCGCCCCTTTAAAGGTAACCACACTCTTTTAGCAGTAAAATATGTACCAGTCTGAATATTTATCACCTTCCAAATTTCATGCAGCTTGCTGGTCATGATCTTCATTTTTACTTGCAATATTTTGGTTTTTTGCTAATAAGTCGAAAACCGCTAATAATAGGTAGAATATTATATAGTACTTTAAGAAAGAAAATCAATTGATCTTGCTATTCCTATATAATACAGGATGTTCGATTTGAAAATCTCACATTACCTGCCATTATATGTTCTACCTAAAGACCATTTTTATTGTAGACAGCCTATATGCAATAATTGGATTTTCATGACTATATCAACCTATTAGCAAACAGCAACAAAAAACTGAAACCTCTATCTATGCTGGTTATGGAAAGACTCTTTTGTTGTTGTTAATGAATGGAGGTTGCGAACTTTCCTAACTAATAACTTTTATTTTCTTAACGTCTTGAGATAGGTTAACAGATATATAAACACACACACACACACAAATATATATATATATATATATATATATATATATATATATATATATATATATATATATATATATATATATATATATATATATATATATATATATATACTTTAAAAACATTACTGCAAACATAAGAGTGTCACAATACAGACATTTTTTTCATTTGAAAAAATAATGTTATGGGACGACGCCGTCATGTCATAAATATTTTCAAAATGAAGACCATAACCACTTAAGAACATAACCTAAATTCACATTTCTATCAATTTTGAATCACTATATACTTCTAATACTCCATCGAGTTTGGCCCACGCTTTACATATAATTTTGATACAAGTATATAAAGTGGTATTATTTGGTGGTTTTAAATTACAAATGCAAATTAAATTAGCTGCGATTTCTATGAAATCCTGTTTTTAGGATTGTCATTTTAGGAGTAAGAGTACAACAATTATACTATTTAACTCATCTGTAAATATGTACAAAGTTTTCACATCACCAGACAGACGATCCTAAATTTGATATTTTATGTCTATGATGGACAAACCTTCCCTTTAAATCTTCATTCATGTCCATGAGGCGTTTCTGGTATGGTTGATAATCTGCAACACAATTATAAAAAAATTAGATGCATAAAAAATTCTAGATTCTACATCTAACATTCTATATGTGAGGTATATAATAAACCTCACCTACCCAACCAATAGCCCCAATAAGGATTCAGATGAAAACCCCACTATAGACAATACAGAACCACCAAAGGACAGTTTGATCTCTTTCAAGTCTATGGTTGAATACACCAAGGCTTTAGAGATGATATCCGGTGAGATTTCGAGAGTAGGAAGATTACGACTCCATAATTGAACTACAACCCAACCTACACCTAACCACCACTCTAAAGATTAGGCAGATTAAGGCCTAAAGAGTTCTATTCCACTCATATTTTACCCAACCTCTTGAAAATGACAAATGGCTCCAAGCCAGAATGTCGAGGTTCAACAAATTCTAGAGAAAGTTCAACCAGACATATTAGTTAAGCGAATGATATGATATCTGTCCGCTTTACATAAGTCGTCACAAGTTATTTACTACCAGTTTCAATAATTTTCTGGGCATACTAGATCATTAAGTTTTCATAGCCAACTTAGAATGTTCTGACGACAGCCATATTTTTATGGGGCTGAATGGAGAATAAAACAAGCAGTATAAGTCACAAAAAATCAGAGATAGCATCACAAAAGGCTAAACTGGCTTCCACTTTTTGTAAGGAGTGTACATATGCTCATGCACTATGTTTGTATAATAGAACATTTCTTCATGACAATGGCAATTTTTTCTTGTTTTAACTTTTTTTTCCACATATATGAAAAATAAACACTATTCCTTATCCACTTCGACTACTCTCTTATTTCAGCATGCACAACTTGACGAAACTGAGTCACCAGCGATGCCCACTTGTCATGTTACTTGATTCATTTAGATACCACTGCCATATTTTATTTGTCCACTTTTATATACCTACCAGCAATTTTTACATTCTACTAAATATAATATTACAAGATATCACCAATAATACAATTGGTCCACAAATTATCCAAGAGGTTTATGCACCAGTAGTACATATAGCATCACAACGGAAGAACTTCGGCATAGTGTTAAAATCTAAGTATATAATACAATCTGAGTGTAGCGTGACCAGCATTAACATTGCTTTCCATAATTATAATTATAAAATTTAACAATTTAAAGGAGCACCTATTATAATAACCAGTCTAGCTAATCATATAGAATCCTGTCTCATTGAATCAGACAGGATAGAAAGCTTGTCTGCTTATACTTTGTAATCAGTATGGAAAAGCTTTCTGATAATGTAACAAAATTAATCAATGACACCCACTAAGCATGGTAACTTACAAATGCTTACCGCAACGTTAGATAATTTACCATTAGGCAAGTTAAGTTTGCAACATTTCTAAATGTTTGCAGGCAAAAAACCAATGCAAACTTACAAATGAAACTTTAACGTAACTTTCAAAAATAATATCTAGTTTGCCGTGTTGTGGTTTTTCTCCATTTGTAAGCTCACGTTAAGTTACAATTGTAATGTTTCTGAAAGTTTGTTTCAAATTGTAAACATTTGAATTCCCTCCGTTTTCGGGTATGTTCGATCCTATGTCATCGTCGTCCAATAGCAACATAGCAACACCGACGCCAACAGCGAACTGACTGACAAATGACAAAGCGCCCGGCATTAATTAATGGCGGTTTGTTGTTTACTTTTTTTATAATTTCATCATCATAAGTTGTTATTTATTGTAGCCTGAATTGTTTGAATTTTGTAATTCGTTGTCTGGAGAGTAGATAATGAAACATGGAGTATATCGACAAACATTTCAGGTAAGAATCCCTAAAACAGCTATATATTAAATACATGTGTGAATTCATTATTCTCTTTTCTGTAGCATAATTATTTTGGTATGTCGCTATTGGTGAATTATTATAAAATGGCTGCATTTATATTTTTGTTTCTTTTTATGAAATATATTATTTACATGAATTTTGTTATGTCCTTAGAAGCAGCCTGGAGATGTCATACCTGGTCAGACCAATTCATTTTAAAACGTTAAATATGATTGACCTATGGAAGCATGTGGCTTATACATAGCAATTGGCATCATAATAACAGTGGAGCAGTACCCATCAAGCTGCCAGGATTGCTTATTTTACACTTGTCGCAGTATTCTATGCTATGGAACATTCATATGGGTTAACTCGTCAGCAGCGGAACATGTGTTTATCATGCAAAAAAGAGCAATAAGGACATTGTGTGCGTAGGTCCAAGAAAAAGCTGCCCTGATGTGTTCGAGGCCAATGGGATACTTAGGTACACTTCCAGCTATATCCTTCTTCAGTATATGTATTCAAAATATCCAGTGAATGATGAAGTTTGCAACATCAATACCTCAATACCAGGTACAGGCATGAATTAAAAATACAGTTCCACAAAAAGGAGAAAACAAAGCAGATGTTTGATTACTTGGGAATCAAATTCCTCAATTTTCTACCTAATGTTATTAAGATGCTTCCACTAACAAGATTACAGTAGGCACTAGTGGATGTTATAAAACAAAAACCAAGGTGAAGGAATTTATTAGTGCTCTAAACCAATGTGTATAGTGTTACATACTACTTGTATTCATTCTTTGTAGTGTGTGTGTCTGTGTGTTAGGCAAAAGCTTTGGAAGGCAAGTTCGACTAGCCACAGACTTTTTTTATAGATACGTAATTCATTGTAGTCATAATTTTGCTTTATTTTAACTCAATGTTTGTGACATTTTAGACATTGACGGTACTATACTTACTCGATAGGGATAGTTAAGACATGCGTGAACACTTTCAGAGACTGTCGTCATGTTTAAGCTATTTTCGCAGTGAAGTTGTATTCATTTACCTGTGCTTGATTTATCCATTGCATATTCTTACGTTTGCTTAATTAAACTTTCTCTAAAATCGAAATGAACGCACCATTTTAGATATTTCTTTTTCACAATAGTATTTGATATGTTGAATTTATTTTATGTAACATATGTCACCACATATTTTAGAAGCTAAAAAAAATCTTGCCTCTCAAAACAAGTAATGCTGCAGAAGGCTTCGTTTTTGTTATTGGTGTTTCACACGTTTTTCTAGACGACTAAAGAGTTATTTAGTAAAACAATATCAAAAACAATTAATTGGTATTTATTTAGAAAAAGGAATTTTTGAAATCCGTCAATTAATAACGATATCACGAGTTCAAGTTATCTATTTTGTCGCTGAGTTTTGACTAGAACTGCATTTTAGGCTAAACATGGACACTCGCTATATGTCTAACTATTTCTATCTAGTAACTATAGTCGGTACTTATAAAGACAGTGACTTACCATGTACATTTGATGGTCAATAAAGTCTATATCTATCTATCTATCAGCAGAAATGAAATTGTAAGTCTTTAATTTTTTTATGTAATAAAGATTTTATTCTAATTAACATTGTCTTGTCATTTTTTACAGTTTTACAAGAAATTTTATATTATGTATAAATACACCTATATACCTATATTCAGTATTAGTTTGTAACTTGAAATAAATTCAGTTAATCAAATACAGTTTCTTTTTTCAAAAATGCTTGGACACATTGGTTAGTATTTCGAGTTGCAGTCTTTTAAAAAAGCTATACAGTATATACCATATTTGAAAAATGACTTCATCGATAATTTCTTTAAATCAACCTTACGTTTTTGTTGACTATTTTTAAAGTTCTTACATGTGAAGTTGTAGAAAACCAGCAGATTTAAAATTTTTATTCATTGATAACTACACAATTTTTTTCGTGCTTTCAACTCAAGATTTATAATAAAAATTTGAAAGTTGGTGGTTTTGTATCGCTTGATGTGTACTTTAAAAATAGTCAACAAAAAGCTAAGGTTGTCATTTACAAAAATTATCAATGGCATTTGATACAAATTGTATAATACATTTTTGAAAAGATTGTAACTGAGAATATTATCAGACTCCGAGCATTTTTGAAAAAAAAAGTTGAAGTAGATTAATTGGAATTATCCCAGGTTACAAACTTGCACTGTATATATAATATATACAATTGCAGATAAGTTGCAAATGTAAGTTTAAATTTTACAACTTTGCCAGGCCCTTTTAAAATTGAAGCTTGCTGTAAAGTAACATGTGTAAGTATAAAGAAAGTTTGTAACAGCTCACTACAGTAAACTTGCAGTAAAGTTACAAAAAAAACACTTACATATGTAAAGTCACTGGGGGGAAGATTTGCCATTTGCAACAAACTTGCAGGAGGCTTTCTGCAAGTTATCTATCAAACTTACACTTGCTTTGGAAAAGATTCTGCAATGTTAATGCAATATTACCTTGCTCAGTGGGCATTAGCTTAAGGGAAATTACAAGTTTGACACTATTTAAAAAAATATTACCTGGACAGTACACTTCCTGTTTTCAATACTCCATACTACATATTTTAATTAGAAAGAAGCCACTGTAGCATCAAAGGTCATAGGTTATACCTCTTGCGTGACCCTCTTACTCTTTCTCATCTTTAAGAAAACTCACTACTGCTGATTTTGTGGAAACTACCATTGCTAAAAAAGGAAATAATTTTTAAAGTAAGTTCTACTTATGTCTCCATTAATGACAATAAATTATAACAAAAACTAATTCAAGCTCACAAAACACAACAGAAAAAATCTTAGGCTTTGGACATGTGCTAAATTATTTCACCTTGGGTAAATACTTCAAAGTATATAAGATTACCTCTAAAATGATAACATAAAAAATAGGAATACATACCTTTTATATATAGTAAACATCTTTCAACTTTAATTATATAAATTCATCTCTGTTTTGTTGTTTTGCTAAAAGAGATTCGCAAATTTAAGGTTACTTTCTTAAAAACAATTCACGTAGATCCTAACTTGAATTTTGCTTTCACTTGTGTGTCTTCTTCTGATAATTTTTGTAAGGTGTTACTGCTAAAATAAATATAATATCACGATTACCTGAATCATGGTAGTGAAGGAAAGATTTCACCGTACTATTTGATATTTTGAAAAAAAACATTAAAACATGATGTGGATATACCGTGTACGTGTTGTAGCGCTTTCCACCCTAACGGCGTTTAAATTGACAGTAGACAGTACTACACTGCTGCATTGACATATAGTGCAAAAAGTTTTCAAGTATAAATAAGTTTTAATTTAAAATATCATACGGATTTGGTAATTCAAAATGTTTGAATATTGTACCGCAATTATTGTTTGAATTATGTCATTAGTAATTTAAAAATATGTTAGGTCCATATGTTTTCATCCTAAGAATCAAATTACATTTTAATATTTGTTAATTTTTATTATATCTGACAACCCTGCTTATTTATATTTACGAACTCTTGTGTCGCTTCGACGATTTTACATTTTTCGGGTCTAAAGTAATAAAACACACATTAATACTCTAACTATCCTTGTCAACGTTGAATGTGCGAAATGGCTATGCAATTCAAACTGATGTCGTAGATTATTTATTTCTTACTCATTAATTATTTCTTACACATTTTTTATTTTCGAACAACTTCTTTCCTCGTGGACCATTTAAGTTGAAATTTGGTTACCAACTTTATTTTGACATCTCCCTTATATGTGCAAATTTTCATTTGAATCACTGCAGTACTTAAAACAAAACAAAATATTGCGTTTTAAAAATTTCCTTTACATTTTTTATACAAAAAATTTAACCTACGGTGCTCATCTTCGAACTCATCCAAGCCATTAACAAAATCAAGGTAATCTCCAAATTTAGTGAAGATCGGTCAAGTATTTTTTGAGTTATCAGTTGGATACATATATATATATATATATATATATATATATATATATATATATATATATATATATACATATATATATATATATAAATATATCTATATATATATATATATATATATATATATATATATATATATATATATATATATATATATATATATATATATATATATATATATATATATATATATATATATATATATATATATATATATATATATATATATATATATATATATATATAAGCATATAAAAATCAAAACCGACCTTGGATATGGGTTCTAGAGGACCAAATTCGCGCTCATTTGAAGAAATTTTTCAAAAGTCTCACCATCGATACCTCTCTATTAGTGAATTTTCTTAATGAAAATTCACTAAAAATAAGGAAATCTATACTTACTCTCAACACTGTTCTTCTTTCGTACGTATGACTTCCTTAATAAATAAAGCCGTATCTCGGTCGGTGTCCGATTCTGCAGCACAATGTTGCTATTGATAAGTTTTTGGCAATCTTCTACAGACGGTACTTTGCGTTTACCAAATGTCCTATTTATTACGTACAATTCAGTCGATTTCCAACGAGAACTACCTGTAAAATATTTTTTACATAAGTTATTCACCTTAGTTTCGTAATCTTCTAAATTTATTTAACAATAAAAAACTAAGTTTATGCAATATATATATACACAGGATCACTCACGGTCGATAGTAGGTTAGACGTTTACGGAGAACGGGGCGTAGGATTATTTTGTAAAATTGGTGTGTAATTAGTTCTACTCTATCAATCTAAAATGTTTTAGGTACTACGGCGTTGCCGCTTATATTGTATCAACAACTTTGATATTTTGAACAAGATACCTCTATCTTATTGCATTTTTCGCTTCGCTGCGGCTTTGGAGAAAAAAATTGATTTCCATAATTTTGGTGCAAAACATAGCTTCAATTAAATCTTTATTATTGCGGTATTTGGATTAGACGAAAGCTGAAATTTTGGGTGTAGTTTAACAATGTCCTGTGAATTAGTCATGTCTAAGGAATTTCGTTATACATTACACAGGGTCCTTCAAAATTTGTGCTTTTGCCGATTTTATCTCAAGAACATAAACCTTTAAATGTGTCCTGTGTATACTTTATAGTTCAATTTAACAAATTGTGTCATTTGTCCAATGTGTTGAATGAAACATAATTGTTACCAAAGAATTGTTGTATTCGATGGAAGTTCCGCACATTACTCATATCTCAGGAATTATTTACATAATTTAAAATACTTGACAAGTTTTGGAAAGTAAATTGACTCTAAGATTATTCCCTTAGAAACTGAGAGAGTCTGCCTAAATTAGTGTTAAGAATATAATACTGATAGATAAATTATATAATGTACCTGAAAGAAAGGGTTACAAACTTGTAAGTGCAATTAATGCAACTTTAGATTGATTAAATGCTAAACTGATCAAAATTTTCCCGACTAACATTTCCTATTTGAAAATCTTCGTATTTCATATATGAGATCACCCAATATGCGAATGGTCATCTTAGACCGCAGCCAAAACTGATGAATATAAAATTTACACTATATTAATATTGCATGGCAGCTGTTTCGCCACGATGAGACTTCCTCATACAAAAAAGTTTGAGATGTATACCTGTTATATTATTCACAATTCACTCGACCATCCGTATTTTTTGTTGCAACAAATACTACATAAACTTTAATTTAACTTATTTATTGTATGTTTAAAAAATGGTCTTTATTTTATTATTATTTTATTGTGAAAATATTTTCAGCTGTTTAAAAATTGTGTTACTTTTGGAAAATATAAAAATATTTCTTTGTTAGCAGTATGTGCGACGAATGATGGTGCTTCATTGTTTGTGCTCATGTTCGGAGCTGCTGGAAAGCTCATCTACAGTAGATACAGCGAGAACCTGAGGGCCTGCATTTTTGTCAGGGAAGGGATACAGTTTCTGCCTTTAATGAATTTATGTTCCAGTGACCTGGCAACGATCAAAATTCAAAGTGGAGGAGCGGATGGGTCGATGGAGATTACTGTCGGATCGGCCTATCTACCAGAAGACAGCACAGACCCTTCTCCACCCAATGAATTGGAGCAGCTGATGGTGGGTAACAGAGCAGGTGGATGACAGACCATCATTGGCATGAATGCGAACGCGCACCACGAGATGTGGGGAAGCTCGGACACAGACTCTAGAGGTGAGTCACTTTTACAATTCTTTATGAAATTTAATTTAGACATATTGAATAGAGGTAATGAACCGACCTTCGTCACAACACGTCGTGAGGAAGTTTTAGATCTAACAGATTCCACCCTATTTTGGGTTACTTTGTTAAGAACTGGGCTGTGTCTTGGGAAGTGAGTAGCTCAGACCACAGATACATCCGGTTTGAAATTGCCAAAGTCGAAAGACAAACGGTATGGTACCGGGACCCTCGCAAGGCAGACTGGGAAACTTACATGGCAGACCTAGCAGTGGAACTGCAGGGGGTTAAGAATACCATAGACAATTCAATCCATAGACCTCGAGATTGCAGCAGCGCAAGTGCGAGACGCAATCTCCTCAGCGTATAATGCCAACTGCCCCCTGAAAATGGGGGCGTCCACCAGGAATGTCCAGTGGTGAAACGAGAACCTCAGGCAAAGAAGGACACAGGTTCGTAAGATGTTCAACGCTGCCAAAAGGTCGGGGTCTTGGGATGAATATAGACATGCCCTAACAAGCTATCACTAAAGACTGAGGGATGCTAGGAAGGAGTCGTGGAGGAGGCACTACGAGGAAGTGGAGAACACATCCGAGAGTGCTCGACTACACAAGATCGTGTCCAAGAACACTCAGACCAACATAGGCTCCCTTAAAACATCCACGGGAGGTTTTACAAGCTCAGGGGAGGAAACTATGGAAGTTTTACTACAGAGGCACTTCCCCAGCTGCAACATAATAAACCAATCACCTCCGGACTGGGAACACTCAGAAATAGAGGCGCCGTACAGGCGGGCATCTAGTGTAGACTGGACAGTCGCTAAAAAGGTGGTTACTTGGAGCAAAATCAGATGGGCAATTAACAGCTTTAAGCCATACAAATCCCCGAGATTTGATGGAATAATGCCCATCATGCTCCAACAGGGTGTATACATACTGGCGTCGGCGCTTACCCTCATTATGAGGGCCAGCCTGGCTCTAGGGTATATTCCGAGGGCACGGAGATGGGTCAGGGTTGTATTCATTCCTATACCTGGGTATTCATTCCTAAACCTCGGGGGGGGGGGTACTCTGCTGGCGGGGTGCCCGTAGGGGAGTGTGTTGTCTCCCCTGCTCTGGTGCCTAGTCGTGGACGGTTTACTAAGGAGGCTCTCTGGAGGCGGGTATGAGGTACCGGGCTATGGGGACGACATTGTCATCATAGTCCGAGGAAAGGTTACACAGTCAGTGTGGGAGCGCATGCAGGCAGCACTGAAAATAGTGGGAAGGTGGACATTTAGCCAAGGGCTCGGGGTGAGCTCCAAGAAAGCCATCGTCATACCATTCACAAGGAGGAGGAAGTGGGAAGGCCACAGAACTCTCACTCTATATAGTAGAAACATCCCGATGGCCATGGAGGTAAAATATCTTGGGGTCGTATTGGACCCCAAGCTAATCTGGAATGGCCACGTTGAAAAAATACTGTGCAAGGCAGTTATGACCATAGCCGTCACTAAACGGCTATATGGAAAAAGGTCGTGACTGAGACCTAGTATGGGCCATTGGCTGTACACAAGGATGGTTAGACCATCGTTAACATATATGGCACTGGTCTGGTGGCCTAACGTGACACAATCCAGTGCCAAACAAAAACTGCGCAAGAGCCAAAGGATGGCATCACAGGGGCCATGACCTCAACCCCAACAGCCGCCGTGGAGGTGTTGCTGGATCTGCCCCTCTACATATATAAATAATATATTGCGTTACCTCTGTTATTGTGAAGTAGCTGTACAGATAAATATATTTCTCACTGTGACCAATTTCTGACCGAAGTATCGGTGTCGTAGTTTTCTCGTTGCTGCGCTTATGATTTGATCAATGTGTGCCGGTGAAAGAAAGTCGTAAATGTTAGGTTGTATGGTTAGCAAGCTTCTATAATGATGAGTAAGTTCATCTAAAATTAGATGTTTCTACTTTAGGTTTTGTTTTGCTTATTATATGTTTTTTCGTAGGTATCCCAGTTTTTCCCGGGTTATCGTACTGGGCTAACAGAGCTAGCTATTCTTAAAAGTACGTTTGAAGACAATTGAAAATTTTAACTTCCTATGTGCTGCATGATATTGATATACCAAAGAATAAAGATCTAAGTAAGATACTGAATCAGCTGGATTAACATATCAACCATCTGATACTAAAAAGCCAATTATTGATGAATTATATAAACCTGCAAGAATAAGCTTTAAACGTAGACGTAATGAATGTGGTAGATTGATTTTGCTGACTACTACAAAGAAACCTCTGGTTACAAGTACAGTTTAGTGGTTATAAATTGATTTTGAAAGTATGTGTGGACTCGCTCTCTTAGATCTAAAAATGATGAAGAGGTGACTAAAGCTATGGCAGATATTTAAGCTAATATTATATATATATATATATATATATATATATATATATATATATATATATATATATATATATATATATATATATATATATGTATATATACTAAGTATAAAAGGATTTATAACACGGCATTTCTGTACTATACAAGAAGAAGGGTTAAGAGCAAAGCCGCAAGGAGACAACCGCATACACGTGTTTAAAGCTTATTAGCCATCATCAGTACGGTATAGCCAGGTGAAGATGGAAACACTCTGGATGAAGATGCAAAAATACATATATATCTAAATACATGTGGTGGAATTTGTCTTTAACTGCGTGGAGAGGGTAGATGGTGGTTTGTATACTACCCAAATCCAAAGTTTCGCATTTGTCTTCAGACAACATTTTAAATTCATCTGATTTTCAATCATTTCGGATGTATAGCGCAGCACCATGCTCTTTACATCAGATATGTAAATTCTAACATGGCCAGGTATCTGAATATCATTCTGCTGAGTTGTCGAAGATTCAATAAGTAGTGTAATCGATGCTTTTAAATAGCGCTCATCTGCAATAATATCCTTCAAATGTGCCTTTAAAGACTAAACGTTTTCGAAAATTATAGTCAAGTAAGATGAGTAATATTGTATAAAGTTCAGCGTTATTTTACAGGCGTGTTAGCAAATTCATTAATTAATTTCACTTTTCACAACGTCTTCACTTTTCTGCTTTGGAAGAACGTTTGAAATTCCTTTATCCTTCCTAAATCCAGATATTGTAGATGGGCTTTGCATTAATATTTTTTGTCGGAAAGGAGCACCGAAAGGAGGGTCTTATTACAATAAAGAGCGGTAGTAGTACGTTCGTTAGATAATGCAATAATTTAGGTATTTCCGCCGATCGAATATGTTAATTTTTGTATTGTTAAACCACCCTTAATCGTTAGTGACTGACCACCTGCACAAGAATATAAGCAGAGTTGTCGATGTAAGATATTTAAAATTATATATCCTCTGACGACGGTAACTTGGTTAGTGCAAGTCAGGTTTTTTAGTGAATTTTCATTAAGAAAATTCACTAATAGAGAGGTATCGATGGTGAGACTTTTGAAAAATTTCTTCAAATGAGCGCGAATTTGGTCCTCTAGAACCCATATCCAAGGTCGGTTTTGATTTTTATATGCTTATATATATATATATATATATATATATATATATATATATATATATATATATATATATATATATATATATATATATATATATATATATATATATATATATGTATCCAACTGATAACTCAAAAAATACTTGACCGATCTTCACTAAATTTGGAGATTACCTTGATTTTGTTAATGGCTTGGATGAGTTCGAAGATGAGCACCGTAGGTTAAATTTTTTGTATAAAAAATGTAAAGGAAATTTTTAAAACGCAATTTTTGTTTTGTTTTAAGTACTGCAGTGATTCAAATGAAAATTTGCACATATAAGGGAGATGTCAAAATAAAGTTGGTAACCAAATTTCAACTTAAATGGTCCACGAGGAAAGAAGTTGTTCGAAAATAAAAAATGTGTAAGAAATAATTAATGAGTAAGAAATAAATAATCTACGACATCAGTTTGAATTGCATAGCCATTTCGCCCATTCAACGTTGACAAGGATAGTTAGAGTATTAATGTGTGTTTTATTACTTTAGACCCGAAAAATGTACACAAGAGTTCGTAAATATAAATAAGCAGGGTTGTCAGATATAATAAAAATTAACAAATATTAAAATGTAATTTGATTCTTAGGATGAAAACATATGGACCTAACATATTTTTAAATTACTAATAAGATAATTCAAACAATAATTGCGGTACAATAATCAAACATTTTGAATTACCAAATCCGTATGATATTTTAAATTAAAACTTATTTATACTTGAAAACTTTTTGCACTATATGTCAATGCAGCAGTGTAGTACTGTCTACTGTCAATTTAAACGCCGTTAGGGTGGAAAGCGCTACAACACGTACACGGTATATCCACATCATGTTTTAATGTTTTTTTTCAAAATATCAAATAGTACGGTGAAATCTTTCCTTCACTACCATGATTCAGGTAATCGTGATATTATATTTATTTTAGCAGTAACACCTTACAAAAATTATCAGAAGAAGACACACAAGTGAAAGCAAAATTCAAGTTAGGATCTACGTGAATTGTTTTTAAGAAAGTAACCTTAAATTTGCGAATCTCTTTTAGCAAAACAACAAAACAGAGATGAATTTATATAATTAAAGTTGAAAGATGTTTACTATATATAAAAGGTATGTATTCCTATTTTTTATGTTATCATTTTAGAGGTAATCTTATATACTTTGAAGTATTTACCCAAGGTGAAATAATTTAGCACATGTCCAAAGCCTAAGATTTTCTGTTGTGTTTTGTGAGCTTGAATTAGTTTTTGTTATAATTTATTGTCATTAATGGAGACATAAGTAGAACTTACTTTAAAAATTATTTCCTTTTTTAGCAATGGTAGTTTCCACAAAATCAGCAGTAGTGAGTTTTCTTAAAGATGAGAAAGAGTAAGAGGGTCACGCAAGAGGTATAACCTATGACCTTTGATGCTACAGTGGCTTCTTTCTAATTAAAATATGTAGTATGGAGTATTGAAAACAGGAAGTGTACTGTCCAGGTAATATTTTTTTAAATAGTGTCAAACTTGTAATTTCCCTTAAGCTAATGCCCACTGAGCAAGGTAATATTGCATTAACATTGCAGAATCTTTTCCAAAGCAAGTGTAAGTTTGATAGATAACTTGCAGAAAGCCTCCTGCAAGTTTGTTGCAAATGGCAAATCTTCCCCCCAGTGACTTTACATATGTAAGTGTTTTTTTTGTAACTTTACTGCAAGTTTACTGTAGTGAGCTGTTACAAACTTTCTTTATACTTACACATGTTACTTTACAGCAAGCTTCAATTTTAAAAGGGCCTGGCAAAGTTGTAAAATTTAAACTTACATTTGCAACTTATCTGCAATTGTATATATTATATATACAGTGCAAGTTTGTAACCTGGGATAATTCCAATTAATCTACTTCAACTTTTTTTTTCAAAAATGCTCGGAGTCTGATAATATTCTCAGTTACAATCTTTTCAAAAATGTATTATACAATTTGTATCAAATGCCATTGATAATTTTTGTAAATGACAACCTTAGCTTTTTGTTGACTATTTTTAAAGTACACATCAAGCGATACAAAACCACCAACTTTCAAATTTTTATTATAAATCTTGAGTTGAAAGCACGAAAAAAATTGTGTAGTTATCAATGAATAAAAATTTTAAATCTGCTGGTTTTCTACAACTTCACATGTAAGAACTTTAAAAATAGTCAACAAAAACGTAAGGTTGATTTAAAGAAATTATCGATGAAGTCATTTTTCAAATATGGTATATACTGTATACCTTTTTTAAAAGACTGCAACTCGAAATACTAACCAATGTGTCCAAGCATTTTTGAAAAAAGAAACTGTATTTGATTAACTGAATTTATTTCAAGTTACAAACTAATACTGAATATAGGTATATAGGTGTATTTATACATAATATAAAATTTCTTGTAAAACTGTAAAAAATGACAAGACAATGTTAATTAGAATAAAATCTTTATTACATAAAAAAATTAAAGACTTACAATTTCATTTCTGCTGATAGATAGATAGATATAGACTTTATTGACCATCAAATGTACATGGTAAGTAACTGTCTTTATAAGTACCGACTATAGTTACTAGATAGAAATAGTTAGACATATAGCGAGTGTCCATGTTTAGCCTAAAATGCAGTTCTAGTCAAAACTCAGCGACAAAATAGATAACTTGAACTCGTGATATCGTTATTAATTGACGGATTTCAAAAATTCCTTTTTCTAAATAAATACCAATTAATTGTTTTTGATATTGTTTTACTAAATAACTCTTTAGTCGTCTAGAAAAACGTGTGAAACACCAATAACAAAAACGAAGCCTTCTGCAGCATTACTTGTTTTGAGAGGCAAGATTTTTTTTAGCTTCTAAAATATGTGGTGACATATGTTACATAAAATAAATTCAACATATCAAATACTATTGTGAAAAAGAAATATCTAAAATGGTGCGTTCATTTCGATTTTAGAGAAAGTTTAATTAAGCAAACGTAAGAATATGCAATGGATAAATCAAGCACAGGTAAATGAATACAACTTCACTGCGAAAATAGCTTAAACATGACGACAGTCTCTGAAAGTGTTCACGCATGTCTTAACTATCCCTATCGAGTAAGTATAGTACCGTCAATGTCTAAAATGTCACAAACATTGAGTTAAAATAAAGCAAAATTATGACTACAATGAATTACGTATCTATAAAAAAAGTCTGTGGCTAGTCTAACTTGCCTTCCAAAGCTTTTGCCTAACACACAGACACACACACTACAAAGAATGAATACAAGTAGTATGTAACACTATACACATTGGTTTAGAGCACTAATAAATTCCTTCACCTTGGTTTTTGTTTTATAACATCCACTAGTGCCTACTGTAATCTTGTTAGTGGAAGCATCTTAATAACATTAGGTAGAAAATTGAGGAATTTGATTCCCAAGTAATCAAACATCTGCTTTGTTTTCTCCTTTTTGTGGAACTGTATTTTTAATTCATGCCTGTACCTGGTATTGAGGTATTGATGTTGCAAACTTCATCATTCACTGGATATTTTGAATACATATACTGAAGAAGGATATAGCTGGAAGTGTACCTAAGTATCCCATTGGCCTCGAACACATCAGGGCAGCTTTTTCTTGGACCTACGCACACAATGTCCTTATTGCTCTTTTTTGCATGATAAACACATGTTCCGCTGCTGACGAGTTAACCCATATGAATGTTCCATAGCATAGAATACTGCGACAAGTGTAAAATAAGCAATCCTGGCAGCTTGATGGGTACTGCTCCACTGTTATTATGATGCCAATTGCTATGTATAAGCCACATGCTTCCATAGGTCAATCATATTTAACGTTTTAAAATGAATTGGTCTGACCAGGTATGACATCTCCAGGCTGCTTCTAAGGACATAACAAAATTCATGTAAATAATATATTTCATAAAAAGAAACAAAAATATAAATGCAGCCATTTTATAATAATTCACCAATAGCGATACCAAAATAATTATGCTACAGAAAAGAGAATAATGAATTCACACATGTATTTAATATATAGCTGTTTTAGGGATTCTTACCTGAAATGTTTGTCGATATACTCCATGTTTCATTATCTACTCTCCAGACAACGAATTACAAAATTCAAACAATTCAGGCTACAATAAGATTGTTCAATCTTTAAAACTTCCAGGAAAATAAATAGACATAGATCAAATAACAACTTATGATGATGAAATTATAAAAAAAGTAAACAACAAACCGCCATTAATTAATGCCGGGCGCTTTGTCATTTGTCAGTCAGTTCGCTGTTGGCGTCGGTGTTGCTATGTTGCTATTGGACGACGATGACATAGGATCGAACATACCCGAAAACGGAGGGAATTCAAATGTTTACAATTTGAAACAAACTTTCAGAAACATTACAATTGTAACTTAACGTGAGCTTACAAATGGAGAAAAACCACAACACGGCAAACTAGATATTATTTTTGAAAGTTACGTTAAAGTTTCATTTGTAAGTTTGCATTGGTTTTTTGCCTGCAAACATTTAGAAATGTTGTAAACTTAACTTGCCTAATGGTAAATTATCTAACGTTGCGGTAAGCATTTGTAAGTTACCATGCTTAGTGGGTGTCATTGATTAATTTTGTTACATTATCAGAAAGCTTTTCCATACTGATTACAAAGTATAAGCAGACAAGCTTTCTATCCTGTCTGATTCAATGAGACAGGATTCTATATGATTAGCTAGACTGGTTATTATAATAGGTGCTCCTTTAAATTGTTAAATTTTATAATTATAATTATGGAAAGCAATGTTAATGCTGGTCACGCTACACTCAGATTGTATTATATACTTAGATTTTAACACTATGCCGAAGTTCTTCCGTTGTGATGCTATATGTATTACTGGTGCATAAACCTCTTGGATAATTTGTGGACCAATTGTATTATTGGTGATATCTTGTAATATTATATTTAGTAGAATGTAAAAATTGCTGGTAGGTATATAAAAGTGGACAAATAAAATATGGCAGTGGTATCTAAATGAATCAAGTAACATGACAAGTGGGCATCGCTGGTGACTCAGTTTCGTCAAGTTGTGCATGCTGAAATAAGAGAGTAGTCGAAGTGGATAAGGAATAGTGTTTATTTTTCATATATGTGGAAAAAAAAAGTTAGAACAAGAAAAAATTGCCATTGTCATGAAGAAATGTTCTATTATACAAACATAGTGCATGAGCATATGTACACTCCTTACAAAAAGTGGAAGCCAGTTTAGCCTTTTGTGATGCTATCTCTGATTTTTTGTGACTTATACTGCTTGTTTTATTCTCCATTCAGCCCCATAAAAATATGGCTGTCGTCAGAACATTCTAAGTTGGCTATGGAAACTTAATGATCTAGTATGCCCAGAAAATTATTGAAACTGGTAGTAAATAACTTGTGACGACTTATGTAAAGCGGACAGATATCATATCATTCGCTTAACTAATATGTCTGGTTGAACTTTCTCTAGAATTTGTTGAACCTCGACATTCTGGCTTGGAGCCATTTGTCATTTTCAAGAGGTTGGGTAAAATATGAATGGAATAGAACTCTTTAGGCCTTAATCTGCCTAATCTTTAGAGTGGTGGTTAGGTGTAGGTTGGGTTGTAGTTCAATTATGGAGTCGTAATCTTCCTACTCTCGAAATCTCACCGGATATCATCTCTAAAGCCTTGGTGTATTCAACCATAGACTTGAAAGAGATCAAACTGTCCTTTGGTGGTTCTGTATTGTCTATAGTGGGGTTTTCATCTGAATCCTTATTGGGGCTATTGGTTGGGTATGTGAGGTTTATTATATACCTCACATATAGAATGTTAGATGTAGAATCTAGAATTTTTTATGCATCTAATTTTTTTATAATTGTGTTGCAGATTATCAACCATACCAGAAACGCCTCATGGACATGAATGAAGATTTAAAGGGAAGGTTTGTCCATCATAGACATAAAATATCAAATTTAGGATCGTCTGTCTGGTGATGTGAAAACTTTGTACATATTTACAGATGAGTTAAATAGTATAATTGTTGTACTCTTAGTCCTAAAATGACAATCCTAAAAACAGGATTTCATAGAAATCGCAGCTAATTTAATTTGCATTTGTAATTTAAAACCACCAAATAATACCACTTTATATACTTGTATCAAAATTATATGTAAAGCGTGGGCCAAACTCGATGGAGTATTAGAAGTATATAGTGATTCAAAATTGATAGAAATGTGAATTTAGGTTATGTTCTTAAGTGGTTATGGTCTTCATTTTGAAAATATTTATGACATGGCGGCGTCGTCCCATAACATTATTTTTTCAAATGAAAAAAATGTCTGTATTGTGACACTCTTATGTTTGCAGTAATGTTTTTAAAGTATATATATATATATATATATATATATATATATATATATATATATATATATATATATATATATATATATATATATATATATATATATATATATATATTTGTGTGTGTGTGTGTTTATATATCTGTTAACCTATCTCAAGACGTTAAGAAAATAAAAGTTATTAGTCAGGAAAGTTCGCAACCTCCATTCATTAACAACAACAAAAGAGTCTTTCCATAACCAGCATAGATAGAGGTTTCAGTTTTTTGTTGCTGTTTGCTAATAGGTTGATATAGTCATGAAAATCCAATTATTGCATATAGGCTGTCTACAATAAAAATGGTCTTTAGGTAGAACATATAATGGCAGGTAATGTGAGATTTTCAAATCGAACATCCTGTATTATATAGGAATAGCAAGATCAATTGATTTTCTTTCTTAAAGTACTATATAATATTCTACCTATTATTAGCGGTTTTCGACTTATTAGCAAAAAACCAAAATATTGCAAGTAAAATTTCGAAACTCCGTGGAGTAATACCAATCATTGCTCAACAACCTGTCATATTATCAAATAAAGCTGGAAAAAAAAATCTGGTTTATTAGTTAATATTAAAACACACACATATATATATATATATATATATATATATATATATATATATATATATATATATATATATATACCGGAGGTTTCATTTGAAAAAACAAACTTGGTATCGGGTAAGGATCGATGTGTCAAAAATATCAAAATGAAGATCATGACCAGCAAGCTGCATGAAATTTGGAAGGTGATAAATATTCAGACTGGTACATATTTTACTGCTAAAAGAGTGTGGTTACCTTTAAAGGGGCGGTACATTGGTGCCATTACTAATAATTTTCTAAGAAAAAAAAAATCTGTCACTGACGTTTCTTTCTTAGCAGTTATGTAGGTCATTTACTGCTGATAATTTTTTTAATATTTTGTCGATCTTCATCTCGCTCTTATGTTGTGTATCGAATGTGTTTTGGAAAGAATGAAAAAATTAGGCTGTTATTGTCATTTATTTATCAAGGTAATAATAGGCTTGTTCAATTGAAACCCATTTTTGGTTCAGAACAAATTTATTGGCAAATATATTTACAAATAATTACTATTATTTTTAGGGCACATATCCCATTGTTTCACCTACTGATGTATACCCTGCTTAAAGAATTCTTGTGGCTAATGCCCGAAAAATTCTTTTAAGGCATTTAGTACTTCTTCATCCGACTGAAAACGATTACCTTTTAACACCTTTTGCTGTAAGCCAGTTTGTATACGATACTACGGATAGATTCTATAATCACACCAACATCTTCTGTAATTGCTTTGAATGACAATAGACGATTTCCTCTAATCAGGTCTTCTACACATGCCACATTCCTGTCTGTTGATGCAGTACTCAATGCACCTAGTTGCGGCTTATCATTTATCTTCTCTCTTTCACTCTTAAATTTTTGAAACCATTCCTTGACAGTTGGATATGCAAAACATGTGTTTCCATACACTGCTTGCAATCGTGTTTGAATTTGCAATGGTTGCAAACCTTTATCACACAAAAATTGAATGACCGCACACTGATTATATTTAGATGGATTGTTAACAACAAACGCCATTTTAAAGTCACAATACTTAAAATCGCTGTTAAATACAAATGACAGGAACTCATAAGTGTGATGTTTACAAACAAAACTTACATTGCAAAACGTCATTTGAGTGATTACAACTGTTTTCAAGGCTAACCTGACCAAAGATGGGTTTTAATTGAACAAGCCTTGTAATAGATGCTGTATATGCTTTTAAAATGCACTTTTCAATTATACCTTGGGTGAATTAGCTAATTTGTTATTACATTGTGGTGAAGCGAAACAAAATGGAAAAGAAGCAGTGAGAATTTATTATGACAGGTTTTCCCGGATGAATAGCACGCAGCAGAAATATTTTTGGACATATCTGCAGATGTTTTAGGGAAATAGATGCCTTGAAATCTGTAAAATCTAATTCTATATGCAAAAGATACCAATGACCTCCTCAAATTGAAGAGTCAGTTCTCAATGCAGTGGAAGGTAACCCCACTACAATTGTCAGAATCGTTTCTAACGAGAAAGTATTGCAAATTAAATCACTACATCCAAATAGCTGTGATAATCTACTCTTGTTAGAAATACTATCTCATGAAATGATTTCAGGATCCATGACTTGAACAAAAAGAAAATATTCGTATTCCTCTACCGATAAACTTCTGAAAGGTTATATTACTCGACTTTTAACAAAAAACATTAAATTTTCATAAAATCACCCCCCATTGATCCCCTACCCCCTGAAGTGACCCAACCCAAAGACAATATGAAGTGTTCCTTTGCCAAAGACAAAACAAATCCCATTCCAGAATCAAGTTGTGTACGTTTTCAGATGTTTTGTCTTTTTTTGTTCTTAAAAAAAATTGGCATCAATATTCCACCCTTACACATTTAACCCCAAATTTGATTTCAGCATAGAATACCAGATGTTTGATGAAATTCAAAGTTTTGTAATAAACAAACAAACATAATATTACTGAAGGTTTAAAAAAACATTCAATTTTCTCAAAATCATTTATCACCTATCCCCTGGAGCAATTTTAAAATAACCTGAACCGTTCGTTACAGACCAAAAAAAATTGTTTCCAAATCATGCTTTTTATATTTGTGTATGGGACAGTATTAGTTATTTGGACAATCAAAATAAATGGAAACTTTGAAACTACAAAAGTTTTTGACGTACCTGCATAAACTCCAAGCAACACAATGCACAAATTGTAACAAAAATGGACTGTGCACTTATGGAACCTCAGGCAGAAGATTCCAATTTTTATTGACAATTGAGATTGCTTTGAATGTGTTTTAAGTAAGGTAGCGAAAGATCATCAAACAACAATGAGTGGGCCTCGTATATATGTACATACTACGCAAATCCGTTTATTAGTGTATAGACTTTTATAAGCAACGTTCAGTCGCGAGGACTCAATAATTTACTCGAGTGTCACAATGAGTTCAAGAAGAGATATGTACGGTGTCACATTGGACTGCTAGGAAATCAACATGTGTAACAATTCCTTGAAACGCCAACCAGAGAAACCTTAAGCTTCAACATATAAAAACATTGTATCGTCTGTATTTTTAAACAAACCAAAATTTTTTGTAGAAAACAATTAATTATAAATTAAAATAGTTCATTTGTCCATCTCAAACCACTATCAGAATTGATTTAATTAAAAACGTTTAAATTAAAACCAACTAGGCGTATTGTTTTGCTTCTTTTTTTTGTTGGAGAATTATATTTCATGTACTTTTACATTTACTAAACTGTTGGAATTGTGATACATAGTCTTCTTTAATTAGTCGATAGTAGATAACACTAGAACTAAATTCACTTTCAAATGTATATTAAAACTATTAATATGACCTATATATTATATTGATTTTACATGACAGCTCTTTCCCAACGATGTGTCTTTTTTAGATAATTTATCCATATCGGAGGGAAACAGCTGCCACGTAATTATAATAATAAAATGTAAATCTTACAGCTGTTAGTAAATATATTATTTTACACGATTTTCATTAACAGCCTTTGATTGTATTGTCACAATAAGCGAATTTTGTCCCTTACTTAAATATACCTTGTATTGTTTTTTGTTAATTACACTTTTAAAATTGTATTAAACTTCCTTTCTTTTAACTTATTGTTTATTTTCTGTGAGAACTATTAGGGAATTTCCCACATCCAACACTTTTAGATAAATCAACTGCTGATAAATATAATTTGATATCACTAATGCACGTCGACACTACTCTTTCCCTTTGCATTCCTTGTCTTTACTGAGTTATTTACATGTGAACTTCTTCATGATCTGTTACTATAAGTTAAAAAACATTTAAAGGAGGTACGACTGCAAAATCTGAAAAAGGCAGCTGTTAGAGATCCGACTAAGCTATTTTTTTCGCTTTTCCACTCATATTTACAGTTCGTTTTCCTCGCCCTACACCCTTATTAACTCCTGGTCCTGTAACTTTTTTAGAGGTTGTTTATAAGAAATGTTTGTTGTGGGTTATGCACCTAGGAGAATCCTAAGCATGTTTCGGAAAACAATTCTCAAAACCCTCCATGAGGTAAACTGCTAATTTACCAAATTAATTTTATATATATATTTCATTTTGTGCTGTTTAGACAAATTAAATTCCTGATTGTCATTTATTTTATTTATTTTATTAAATTAACCCACTATAAAGATTGATCTAGAGATATTGTATTTTATTTGTCCCTTTGGTAGTACCTTTCTTTTCATAAATCAAACATCTTAATCTTATGAAAATTCACTACCATAACGCACTTGCTGCGTCCCGAGTTTTTAAATATATTATAGTCATTTGAGTTCTCCAAGTGCACTTGTCCTCGTAGTAGCATCTTGTTGCTCATTATTTTAGTCGTTTAGATTTCTAGCTTATCTACAACTAAACCACCTAGTTTGTGTCATTTACTAGGTTCACATTCACTTTTGATGATTTTTTGAGTGCCGGGTACTATGACTTTGACTTCATTTGGTATATTTTTAAACTGAATTTCGTTGTTATGAGCATTATTACCAGCAACTTGAGAAGCCACTAAAAGTCTAAGTCGATCAACCATCTAATTTATGTCATCCCAATATATATATATATATATATATATATATATATATATATATATATATATATATATATATATATATATATATATATATATATATATATATATATATATATATATATATATTGTTATAGAATGTTATTTAGGAAGATTAAAGTCCCACTATTGGGTGATAATTGAAATAGGGAAAGGTTTATTTTAAGTTTTATATTATTATTATTAGGTATATTGAAATACTTGATATGGTGGCTAACTTAAATATGTTTTATTGCTTTTTGTGATGTTAATTTCGAAGTGTATTTTATCTTGTGAGTTTTATCTACCTGTAAAGTTGAGTGAATTATGCTGTAAAAAAAAATGTTTATAAAATATACGTGTATTTGACTTCCACCCTGGTGTACCCAATGTCTTTTATTGCTGCATGTGATATAAACAAATTGATAGCATGGATATACTTACTCTTAAAACAGGGAGCTTCTTAAGCTGGTGGGTTCAAGTCCGAAATATCTTTGTTTATTTTTTTGAATTTTGAAATATATTACCCTATCTGTTTTTGGTTTTTAAATACTTATATACATATAAAATAAAATGAAGCAAGAATATTAAATTCACACAGAACTTGAATATTTATTAACTAACACAACTGACAAAAAACCCAATACTTATTTGCTATTTATCATGTACTTCTTACTTTTGAATTTAGAGCTCTTTGTTTATTTTTTTAACAATGCCAATAAAAAAAAAACTGATCAGTATTATTTGTTTTAAATTTTTAAGACTACTTATATTTATGACTCTCACGCACTTCCTAAAGCCAAATGGTAACGGCACCTATTGATGTTTGTATGATTTATACAATGCCTTAGTACTACGTGCAGTCAATGGACGAGTCCCTTCACTGACTGGGTATGGTTACTGGTTTTTCAAGCCCTTGGTGTGTGAAATGCAAACCAGGATGGTTGTTTTTTTTTACGATGAGACCTCTCTACTTTCGTTTGATGTATTTTGAATTTTGCGAGTTATTTACTATTCTTTTTGAAGCTGGGGATATGTCGCACAATAAATGTAAATATTTATTTACTTTACTCACAGTTTATCTGGTATGTTTCTGAGCTTCCGTGTTCTGACTCCTTTTGATTGTTTACTTCTCTTCAAAAATGTACCTCCTTCTCGTTTTAAATTTTATAAAAATATTTCAATCCCTTTTTAATATCAAAAATTTTCAATCTATCTAATCTTTTAATCAAAATGTCCCCGTCTAATAATTTAATAATAATCTCAATCTTTTTTCATCTCAAAAATTTTCAATTTAGGAAGGATAAAGGAATTTCTAACGTTCTTCCAAAGCAGAAAAGTGAAGACGTTGTGAAAAGTGAAATTAATTAATGAATTTGCTAACACGCCTATAAAATAACGCTGAACTTTATACAATATTACTCATCTTACTTGACTATAATTTTCGAAAACGTTTAGTCTTTAAAGGCACATTTGAAGGATATTATTGCAGATGAGCGCTATTTAAAAGCATCGATTACACTACTTATTGAATCTTCGACAGCTCAGCAGAATGATATTCAGATACCTGGCCATGTTAGAATTTACATATCTGATGTAAAGAGCATGGTGCTGCGCTATACATCCGAAATGATTGAAAATCAGATGAATTTAAAATGTTGTCTGAAGACAAATGCGAAACTTTGGATTTGGGTAGTATACAAACCACCATCTACCCTCTCCACGCAGTTAAAGACAAATTCCACCACATGTATTTAGATATATATGTATTTTTGCATCTTCATCCAGAGTGTTTCCATCTTCACCTGGCTATACCGTACTGATGATGGCTAATAAGCTTTAAACACGTGTATGCGGTTGTCTCCTTGCGGCTTTGCTCTTAACCCTTCTTCTTGTATAGTACAGAAATGCCGTGTTATAAATCCTTTTATACTTAATATATATATATATATATATATATATATATATATATATATATATATATATATATATATATATATATATATATATATATATATATATATATATATATATATATATATATATAATATTAGCTTAAATATCTGCCATAGCTTTAGTCACCTCTTCATCATTTTTAGATCTAAGAGAGCGAGTCCACACATACTTTCAAAATCAATTTATAACCACTAAACTGTACTTGTAACCAGAGGTTTCTTTGTAGTAGTCAGCAAAATCAATCTACCACATTCATTACGTCTACGTTTAAAGCGTATTCTTGCAGTTTTATATAATTCATCAATAATTGGCTTTTTAGTATCAGATGGTTGATATGTTAATCCAGCTGATTCAGTATCTTACTTAGATCTTTATTCTTTGGTATATCAATATCATGCAGCACATAGGAAGTTAAAATTTTCAATTGTCTTCAAACGTACTTTTAAGAATAGCTAGCTCTGTTAGCCCAGTACGATAACCCGGGAAAAACTGGGTTACCTACGAAAAAACATATAATAAGCAAAACAAAACCTAAAGTAGAAACATCTAATTTTAGATGAACTTACTCATCATTATAGAAGCTTGCTAACCATACAACCTAACATTTACGACTTTCTTTCACCGGCACACATTGATCAAATCATAAGCGCAGCAACGAGAAAACTACGACACCGATACTTCGGTCAGAAATTGGTCACAGTGAGAAATATATTTATCTGTACAGCTACTTCACAATAACAGAGGTAACGCAATATATTATTTATATATGTAGAGGGGCAGATCCAGCAACACCTCCACGGCGGCTGTTGGGGTTGAGGTCATGGCCCCTGTGATGCCATCCTTTGGATCTTGCGCAGTTTTTGTTTGGCACTGGATTGTGTCACGTTAGGCCACCAGACCAGTGCCATATATGTTAACGATGGTCTAACCATCCTTGTGTACAGCCAATGGCCCATACTAGGTCTCAGTCACGACCTTTTTCCATATAGCCGTTTAGTGACGGCTATGGTCATAACTGCCTTGCACAGTATTTTTTCAACGTGGCCATTCCAGATTAGCTTGGGGTCCAATACGACCCCAAGATATTTTACCTCCATGGCCATCGGGATGTTTCTACTATATAGAGTGAGAGTTCTGTGGCCTTCCCACTTCCTCCTCCTTGTGAATGGTATGACGATGGCTTTCTTGGAGCTCACCCCGAGCCCTTGGCTAAATGTCCACCTTCCCACTATTTTCAGTGCTGCCTGCATGCGCTCCCACACTGGCTGTGTAACCTTTCCTCGGACTATGATGACAATGTCGTCCCCATAGCCCGGTACCTCATACCCGCCTCCAGAGAGCCTCCTTAGTAAACCGTCCACGACTAGGCACCAGAGCAGGGGAGACAACACACTCCCCTGCGGGCACCCCGCCAGCAGAGTCCCGCCCCCCCGAGGTTTAGGAATGAATACCCAGGTATAGGAATGAATACAACCCTGACCCATCTCCGTGCCCTCGGAATATACCCTAGAGCCAGGCTGGCCCTCATAATGAGGGTAAGCGCCGACGCCAGTATGTCTACACCCTGTTGGAGCATGATGGGCATTATTCCATCAAATCTCGGGGATTTGTATGGCTTAAAGCTGTTAATTGCCAATCTGATTTTGCTCCAAGTAACCACCTTTTAGCGACTGTCCAGTCTACACTAGATGCCCGCCTGTACGGCGCCTCTATTTCTGAGTGTTCCCAGTCCGGAGGTGATTGGTTTATTATGTTGCAGCTGGGGAAGTGCCTCTGTAGTAAAACTTCCATAGTTTCCTCCCCTGAGCTTGTAAAACCTCCCGTGGATGTTTTAAGGGAGCCTATGTTGGTCTGAGTGTTCTTGGACACGATCTTGTGTAGTCGAGCACTCTCGGATATGTTCTCCACTTCCTCGTAGTGCCTCCTCCACGACTCCTTCCTAGCATCCCTCAGTCTTTAGTGATAGCTTGTTAGGGCATGTCTATATTCATCCCAAGACCCCGACCTTTTGGCAGCGTTGAACATCTTACGAACCTGTGTCCTTCTTTGCCTGAGGTTCTCGTTTCACCACTGGACATTCCTGGTGGACGCCCCCATTTTCAGGGGGCAGTTGGCATTATACGCTGAGGAGATTGCGTCTCGCACTTGCGCTGCTGCAATCTCGAGGTCTATGGATTGAATTGTCTATGGTATTCTTAACCCCCTGCAGTTCCACTGCTAGGTCTGCCATGTAAGTTTCCCAGTCTGCCTTGCGAGGGTCCCGGTACCATACCGTTTGTCTTTCGACTTTGGCAATTTCAAACCGGATGTATCTGTGGTCTGAGCTACTCACTTCCCAAGACACAGCCCAGTTCTTAACAAAGTAACCCAAAATAGGGTGGAATCTGTTAGATCTAAAACTTCCTCACGACGTGTTGTGACGAAGGTCGGTTCATTACCTCTATTCAATATGTCTAAATTAAATTTCATAAAGAATTGTAAAAGTGACTCACCTCTAGAGTCTGTGTCCGAGCTTCCCCACATCTCGTGGTGCGCGTTCGCATTCATGCCAATGATGGTCTGTCATCCACCTGCTCTGTTACCCACCATCAGCTGCTCCAATTCCTTGGGTGGAGAAGGGTCTGTGCTGTCTTCTGGTAGATAGGCCGATCCGACAGTAATCTCCATCGACCCATCCGCTCCTCCACTTTGAATTTTGATCGTTGCCAGGTCACTGGAACATAAATTCATTAAAGGCAGAAACTGTATCCCTTCCCTGACAAAAATGCAGGCCCTCAGGTTCTCGCTGTATCTACTGTAGATGAGCTTTCCAGCAGCTCCGTCGAGTCGCTGGATCTCTTCTTTATAGGAGTACGGTTCCTGGATGAGGGTCATATCCGTGTTCCTCAGAGCCATCAGTAGTCCGGCCGTGGCTGCCGTACTGTGTTGGAGGTTGCTTCCCCAGTGGGCAGAAACGTGAGACCTCCAGAGTCCGCAGATGCTGCCGCCCCCTGGCTCGTCTCCGTTTCCGGAGTAGACTCGAGGCACCAGTCTGTAGCCAGAGCCACACCTCGAGCTTCATTTGTTTTGATTTTATTGTCCTTCTCCATGTTGTTTCCAGCAGAATGGGGGAAATAACTGTCCACACCATCAGAACCCCCTGCGATGTGAACTCTGTAGGGTTGCCCGGTACTCCAGAGGTTCTGTTCACGCCACCATCACCCTGGTGCCATCCATCCCTAGGCACGGGTCTCGTGACACCTTAGATTGGGGGACTTTTATCGACCTCCAAGTCTAGATCCGTCATGTTGAGTTATAAGCAGGGTCACCTCGTGCAGGATGCGGCTCTTCACCGCACATGACGGTCTTGGGGAAAGCTTCATCGGAAGGTCTTGTTGTGGTTTTCACTTCCTCAGCTTACCCCCTGGAGTCCTTTGGTCACCGACTCCTCGAACCCTGTAGAATGGGCTGGACAATTATCAATCATTAACAGTATTTTTCTTTTTTGTTTTTGTAGGTTGTGGTCTCGGTTTCTTATTTATTTTTCGAAAATTATCTTATGTTACCCATGCTTTCTTATTACCGGTATAATTTACAGGCAACACTTTGCAAGACTTAAAACATCGGGGTGTTTTTGATTTTCCGATGACGAGCAATTTTCTTTTTTTGGTACCTGTCATGTCGTTAAGTTTAATGAACGATTTGCCGTAACACCGAATATAACTCATTAAAACGGAAAGCTCAAGCGGACCCGACTGTATAATTAAAGCCTTGTTAGCAGCAGGGATATTTCCAGAAATTTTTAAGACTGCTGACTTAAGAGCGCTACACAAGAAAGGAGAATGCAGAGATATGAAAACTATATGCCAATTTCATGAATATTCACAATATATTAAGATTTTCGAATATGCTGTGCTTTTACGATTGCATCATTATCTCTCTGCTTGCGATATCGTTACTAACAGGCAGCATGGCTTCAGCAAATCTAAATCGACAATAACAGCTATAGATAACTTCTACAATTAACTCATCTAGAGTATGAACTAAAAACATCTAACTCTATGTATCTATTGTGACCTGAGCGGAGCATTCGATTTTGTTTGTCATGATTAGTTTATTTCTAGTCCTCTGGAAATTTGTATTTAGCAGGTGGTAGTGGAATTTTCCTTTACGTAATAGTAACTGATTTTTTTCACGCCCGAGGAGGTACCACCCCATAACAACCCATAACGGTGAAGTCCCAACGGACGTTTCCGGTTCTGGTGTATGAGTCGGTTTCCCTTACAAGTAAAAATGATGATGGCTCCTTGTACAAAAGATTCCGGAGGTAAAATACCCCTCCATTCGGATCTCCAGGAGAGGGGTGTACAGGGGGCGCCAACATCAAGATTTAACATATCCTTTTAGAATATATGTGGCCTAAATTCTAACCTGAACTCCGTCCACCATTTCCTCCAGGCTAACAGGCCCCAACTCCTCTTTCTCACCGAAACCCAAATCAGTGCCAAAACAGCCACTAATCACCTTAATTTCCCGGGGTATGAGCTCCTTACTTTTTTTAGATTTCATGGAGGCGTGTGCGCATAATGCCGCAGCAATCTACCCCGCACCAGACCCCAATTTAGAAGCTGGAAGAAAAGACATACTATGGATAAAACACTCTCTCAGGGCTGCAACTAAATTCATCTGTTGCATTTACCGGTCACCTTCTGACAACAACTTAGTCCAGCTCTTCGACTACCTTTCTGAAAAAACCGACTATCTGATTTCTGAATATCCTTCCTCCGAGGTCACTATTCTTGGTGACTTCAATGTCCATAATAAGGAATGGCTAGGATCTTCAGAAACCGATCCACAAGGGAGAGCAGCGGAGGCCTTTGCAGTCAGCAATTCTTTAGCCAACATGGTTCAGCAACCTACTTACTTTCCTCGTATCCCAACACACAGCTCAAATCCCTTGGATCTCCTTCTTACTACAAAACCTGAATGCTATAAGATATCAGTCACCGCCCCCCTTGGTCGCTCAGACCACGGCATGGTCACTGCTTCCTGCGCAATGCAACCCGGGGTCACACAGTCATCACACCCACATATCGTTTGGCACTACAACTCCGCAAACTGGGACGAAATGCGGGATTACTTTTCCTCATTTCCCTGGACGTCTGTCTGCTTCTCTCATCCTGACCCCTCTGATATCTCACAAAACGTCACAGAAATTATCCAAGCTGGTATGGAATTATTTATTGCACGTACACAGAAAACCTCTTCAGCCACTCAAAAGCCCTGATTCTCTCCTGTGACAAGGCCAGACTTGAAAAGGTAAAAGCTCACAAAACGCTTCTACACAATCCCAGTCAAGAAAACCGTCAAGCATTTAACGACGCAAGAAACTGCTATGTCCGCATTCTTTCTGAGGCAAAAAACTCGTTTAATAACCACATCAAAAACAAAGTCCTCTTAAGCTCCAACGGCGGCAAACCCTTCTGGATTCTTGCTCAATCTATTGGGAATAATTGCTGCAAAAGCTAGTTCCCACCTCTTGTCTCAGGGGATGAAATTGTTTCTACCGCCCTGGGCAAGGCTGAACTTTTTGCTTCGTTGTTCGCCGGCAATCCTACTCTCAACCCTCCTCCAAATGTTTAACCACCAAGAGTCCCCAATGTCGCGCATAAAATGACGGATATCATTTTCAAAACTAAAAAGGTACGAAAGATGCTCTCTTCTCTTAATACCAGGAAAGTCTCTGGCCCTGACGAGATCCCAGCAGTTATTCTCAAAAAATGCGCACCAGAACTTGCTCCTGTCCTGACTCGTCTGTTTCAAATATCTTACAATAGAGGCATATTCCCTAGTAACTGGAAAACTGCTCGAGTACAACCCATCCTCAAGAAATGATCCAAAGCACTTCCTAGCAACTACAGGCCTATTTCTCTCCTTTCAGTCGTCTCTAGAGTGATGGAAAAGTATATAAATACTGAATTACAAAAATTTCTGGAAAAACACAGTCTAATCCACGACAGGCAGTATGGATTCCGTCAGCGCAGATCGACTGCTGAACTCCTTTCCTTTGTCACTCATTCTTGGAACAAGTCTATGGAACTACACGGTGAATCCCAGATTGTCGCTCTAGACATATCCAAAGCATTCGACCAGGTCTGGAACGCAGCGCTGCTTAATAAACTTCCGGCCTATGGCTTACCACCAAAACTTTGTACCTCGACAGCAAATTTCCTCTCCAACAGGAGCATTTCTGTTGTTGTGGATGGCCATTCCTCTAAACTGTATCCAATTAACTCAGGAGTTCCTCAAGGTTCAGCTTTAGGCCCTACTTTGTTTCTTCTCTCTAGCACATCCAACCCAGTTCACAGTTACGTGGACAACAGCACCCTACACTCAAATATACAATATTCTAAGCCTGTCTCTTTAGCCCAATTAGATGAGGATCGCAGACTCTTGGAGGGTTCTGTCTCCGTGGATCTCCAAAAAGTATTAGACTGGGGAAGTAGAAATCTTGTACAATTCAACCCCACCAAATCTCAGTCTTGCTTTCTTTCTCATAAAAGATACGCCAGCCCTAGACCCATCACAATGAACAACCAAGTTATTCAAAGTAATGAGTCCTTTTTTCTTGTTGGCATTTCTGTGGATCGAAATCTTAATTGGCACCAACATGTCACATCAATTGCAGAAGCGGCTGCTAAGAAATTAGGTTTCCTCTTCCGGGCTCACAAATACTTTTCACCAGCTAATCGCTATACCTGATATACTTCACAAATAAGGCCAAACCTCGAATACTGCTCCCACATCTGGGGTGCAACTGCCGCTTCTACACTCACTATCCTGGACCGATTCAAAAGAGAGCTATACGTCTCATCGGTGACCCTACCCTCACCCAAAGGCTGCGATCCCTTGCCCACCGACATGCCGTTGGTGATCTCTCTCTATTTTATAGATATCTGCACGGGCACTGCTCAGAGGAGCTTTCCTCCATAGTTCCCCCACCTGCTGCCCCCAACAGATCTACCAGGGGAACAGAGCGAATGCACCCTTTGACTGTCCAGGTCACCAGGCATAGAACATCTTGTTATGCCCGCTCTTCTGTCCCGAGGACTTCCAAGTTGTGGAATTCCTTGCCGGCACATGTTTTTCCTGCTCCTCCGAACCTCCAAACCTACAAGTCCAGAATTAACAAGTTACCTCTTTCCTCCTTGTCGACACCCACGGTACGATAGTATTTAGGCTGTAAGCCCTCGTGGTGTGTTGTTGAAATTAAAAAAAAAATTTTTCCATCAAGTGTCCAATTTGGGCCACTCTCCATCTTTGACGACAATAAAGATGATTATGTTCATGATTGTCATTTTCTATTTACATGTATAATAATATTTAAATAAAAAATATGTACAATAACTGGATAGAAAATCTAATCAGTTTATTTTTTACGTTTAGGCTTTGGAAATAATTGACCACATGTCCCAAAAAAGCAAGACAGCTCCATTTAGAGCACAGCCTCACCCTTCTTCCAGTAACAGCAGTGAAAACCTAATGAAAAATATTTATCCAAATGAGAACAGTTACAAGAAATTTATGGATACTGACATTAATTATCCTCATTTGGATTTTAAATCACAATTTCAAAGGCCCATAAAGAACAGAAGTTTACCCCTCAGGCAGATAACCAGGTAGCCTCTAAACTATACAAAGGCATCAGGTACAAAGCATGGACTCCGGGTTGTTTACAGTCAAATGTTAAATTTAGAAAATCAACAGATAAGGAGACAATCGAGTTGTTGTACAGATCAGGTATCACTGTGACTCCTGCGAAAATCCCTGAAGACACAAGAAGGTGTATTTTCTGCAAAGGAGTTGGAGATGGTGTGGCCGATGGACCAGCGAGACTACTGAACTTTGATGTCGACAAATGGATCCATTTAAACTGTGGTTTGTGGTCTGATGGGGTATACGAAACCGTTAATGGTGGTTTGATGAACCTTGAAAACGCCTTACAGCAGAGCCTTCTATCCACTTGTGTTCATTGCAACAAACTAGGCGCGACAATAAGGTGTTTCAAAACTAGATGTACAAATGTATACCATCTCAATTGTGCTGTCAATTGTGTTCTTCAAAAACAAAACGATGTATTGTATGTTGCACGTGCCGAAGAACGAGAAGGATAATGAATTAACAACCTTGTGTGTTTCAAGAAGGGTATATGTAAATAGAGACGAGAACAGACAAGTTGCTGCTGTCATGTATTACTCAGAAACTAATAATATCCTAAGGGTGGGAAGTCTAATTCTGCTCAATGTGGGTCAGCTACTGCCACATCAGTTGCAGAATTTCCGTAAGGCCAATTTCATCTTCCCGATTGGGTACAAGATAATTAGGTTCTATTGGAGCATGCGCAAGGTAAATAAGAGATGTCGATACATATGTTCAATTATCGAGAATGCAGGCATACCAGAGTTTAAGGTGCTCATCCAGGAGCCACCCGAAGAGGACAAAGAGTTCAAGGGTAGCACTCCGCGAGCTGTCTGGGATTGTATTTTTGACAATTTGACTGCTCTCAGAAAGAAGAACTATTGTGTTCAGTTCTTTCCTAAGTTTGTTAGTGGCGAGGATTTGTTTGGTTTGACCGAACGTGCTGTTGCTCGTCTGCTAGAGAATTTACCAGGTATGCAAAAATAAGTTAGTACATTATGACAAAGCCCGATATGTACATTATTATGCATGTTTTTAAAAAGCGATTGTATATAAAAATTATAGACCTAAGATCCGTATTTTAAAATAGCTTTTAACATATTTTCTGGACAAAGCAAACATATTTTTTAAATGAATCACTCCATATAGTATTTCACACATGAATTCAACTCGTTATTATTTCCTATACTCTGGATATAAGTTTTCATTATGTTCTATCAAGTTTTTCAAAGGTAATGGGCTTTATATACGGGTGTGTAAATAGTATTTCACCAAATGAGATTATGTAGAAACGGTTTGACATTCAGATTTGACATTTAGTTGTGTTAAATGATACACAAATACCCATTTTTTGATATGAGTTTCTTTTGTTTTGTGTGGCTGGTGGTTGTCAGGGGCCGCTATCTTGAATGTTTTTTAAATGGCAATCCAGGTTTAATTTGGTGTCATTTGTCACATAATTGATTTAGAAATACAATATGGTATACTTACAGTTACTTTTTATATATTTTGCATGGCGTGATGCTGATAAAATACACAGTGAACTGTTTAAGGAGTGTATTCGTACACACGAGCATAATACTGTAAATGAAGAAAATCTGAACAGCCAAAGACCAAACCTTACATATTTACAAACAAATGTACAAGGTTTCCCATTTTAGTTACAATTGTTGGGTATTTCGGGTATTAGTAGAGATATAATCTTGCAGTTGTCGCAAACTTGAGCTACATTTTGTGAAAGGAAGGTGCTGCAAACAAAATTGTCATAACCTTCTTAGTTTCTGAGCTATAGGGCAATATTGAAAATATTGCATTTTCAGGTACCCCCAGTTGTCTGACAACTCAAAATGGTATGAACGGATCCTTTTAGAACTTTTGACGTAGAATATAGTGGCCTAGTTAGTTTTTTGCTAAATATTACTTTTTTGAAACATTGACCAATGTTTGGTTTTTTAAATGGGTCAGTTTTTTCTAAATATTACTGTTTTTGAAATATTGACCAATGTTTTTTTTAAACGGGACGTTCTGTATATTCGTCAAGAAATTAATTTGCATTTTCACAAGCTTCTGAAAAATATCTAACATTATGGGTCTATTTTAATAAACAACGAAAAAATTCTAATTTTCATAATTCGCAATCAAAAATTTTACAGTATGTTATGCAAAAAATGGTACTGTTTATTGTTTACTTGGAAGCAAGTGACAGTTCCCAAAATTTGTTTTATGCCATGTCACTGCTTTTCTTAATTATATAAATTTTGTGTTCCATTTTCAAATTTGGCTGTTTTTTTGTATTTATTTATTGTGTATAGGTATATTTGTGGCTATGGCAGTAAACCAAACTTTCGAACATTTTGAGAAATACGATAAGTGTTTTATATTAAGTAATGAAATTATTGAAGCGGCATCTGGGATATATTTTAACAGGTAAATGGTTGGTTTTCAGTTATGCTAAATACTATTGCTTCATTTTTATTTAGAAAGCCAGAAAGAAGGCAACCCAATACATCCACTTTTAATAAACATATATAATATAGTCTGTTATAATAAATAATGAAAACATTTTCATAATTCGCTATCAAAATTTTCCGGTATGCAGAAACTACTGCTGTTTATCGTTTACCTACTTGGAAGCAAGTGACACATCCCAAAATTTGTTCTATGCTGTGTCACTGCTTGTCTTAATTATATAAATTTTGAATTTCATTTTCAAATTTGGCTGTTTTTTTTTTCTATTTATGTATTATGTGAAAGTATATTTGTGACTACGGCAGTAAACCAAACTTTCGAACATTTTGAGAAATAGGATATGTGTTTTATATTAAGTAGTCAAATTGTAGAAGCGGAAAATCAAGACGTTGAGGAAGCCACAGGTTTGGCCAATGTAGAAGCTTACTCTACAAACTCCTGGAGAGTACCTGAAAGGAGCGTAGGGGTTCCAAAATGTAAAGGTCAAAACATTCTAAGAAAACACCAATACCACCCATACAAATTTAGGCTTGTCCAGTACATACACCCTGGGGATGCTCAATGTCGGGTAATCTTCTGAAGATGGTATCGGGAAACATGTGATATGGTGATTTTTTAAATTTATTTATTAGTGAATTTTCTTTAAAAAAATTCACTAATGAGGAGATCCCGACTTTTGAATTTTCAAAAAATTTATTCAAATGAGTGCTAATTAGGCCCCCCAGAACACATATCCGGGGTCAGTTTCAATTTTTATATGTTTATATATATATATATATATATATATATATATATATATATATATATATATATATATATATATATATATATATATATCACACCGATATATATACTCAAAAAATAATGGGCCGATTTTAATTAAATTTGGTGAATAAATTCCTTTTGCAAATGGCTTGGATAGGTTCGTTAGCCAGAAAAATCTGCCCAGGTTTTCCCGAAAATTTTCTGTTTTCTTTCGAAAAAATTCATATCTCTGGAATTAACAAAGTAACGGCAACCAAATTTGGTACGCGGGTTTATATCCTTATAGGTAAGTTACCTACCAAAACTTAGGTCAAAAGACAAAAAAGTTATAGGCATTTAAAGAAAAATAAATTGTGGTTTTCCTCAAAACGTCAAAGTTGCGATTTAAAACGTCAAAATCGCAAACATTTAGGCAAATAACTTGAATCTAATACGGGCTATGGAAAGACAATGTCTCAAGAAGGATGTTTTACAAACACCGAAGTCTTAGTTTCAACCGTCATTGTCCTTCATTTTACTAAAATGTTTGCAGAAAATTAATTTCAAATAGACCCTTTCTCTGATGCTTGGCAGTAATCTTAGCTATAGAGTTTATCGTTTAATGATATATAATTTTTGTCGAATTTTCGTAAAAAAAATCAGTAAAGCTCAATATATCTGTTATTATACAAGATATGAAAGAAATTTGTATATATTAATTATAGGGTGTCTTGAGCTACATCTTAAAAAAATATTTCTACAATCACAAGGTGGCCCATAAGTCGTTGGTGATACAAATTTTCTTTTTTTTTTAATCAAACACGCCTTATGTTATTGCATTTTTGCATTTTCCATCAAAATATAATGCATGTTTGTAAGAAAAGAAATTCTGGATGCAGCAAGTGGCTATGGTAGCGAATTTTGATCAAATGCTTCATATTTGAATAGCCCAATTTGCTATTAAGCTATAAGGTTGACCAAGAAACGAGTTTTTCCGGGAACACTTAAAGTTTACTTTTGGAATTTTTTTGTACATTTTCACACAAAGTTTTTTTTATAAAACATGGCACATTGTTTTTACTATATAGGTTATACTGGTAACCAAAATTGATGCCTACTTTCTTAAAAAGAAAACACACATATTTGCAATAAAAACATTTTTATGAAAATTCACTACCATACCGCACTTGCTGCGTCCAAAGTTTTTTATCTTCATCTGATCGAAAGAAGAATCAGTAAAAACGAAATTAGACCCAGAAACTATACACACAACCTAAATGTATAATGTACCTGAAAGAAAGGGTTACAAACTTGTAAGTGCAATTAATGCAACTTTAGATTGATTAAATGCTAAACTGATCAAAATTTTCCCGACTAACATTTCCTATTTGAAAATCTTCGTATTTCAAATATGAGATCACCCAATATGCGAATGGTCATCTTAGACCGCAGCCAAAACTGATGAATATAAAATTTACACTATATTAATATTGCATGGCAGCTGTTTCGCCACGATGAGACTTCCTCATACAAAAAAGTTTGAGATGTATACCTGTTATATTATTCACAATTCACTCGACCATCCGTATTTTTTGTTGCAACAAATACTACATAAACTTTAATTTAACTTATTTATTGTATGTTTAAAAAATGGTCTTTATTTTATTATTATTTTATTGTGAAAATATTTTCAGCTGTTTAAAAATTGTGTTACTTTTGGAAAATATAAAAATATTTCTTTAGTTAGCAGTATGTGCGACGAATGATGGTGCTTCATTGTTTGTGCTCATGTTCGGAGCTGCTGGAAAGCTCATCTACAGTAGATACAGCGAGAACCTGAGGGCCTGCATTTTTGTCAGGGAAGGGATACAGTTTCTGCCTTTAATAATTTTCTGAGCTGAAATTTAATTAAAAGCCAGCTCAGCACTTGTATTGTGACGGGGGAATCCGACTGTCTAATTAAAACAAAGCAATGTTTAATCTATTTGGAATGGACAGATTTTCCTGGCTAATTTTCCAGGAAAATCTGACCGTCCAAACAGATTAAACATTGCTTAGTTTTAATTAGATATTAGGATTCCCACGCCCATGCCGGTTCTGAGCTGACTGTTAATTAAAAGTCAGCTCAGAACGGGTATGGTCGGGGTAATTCGACTGTCTAATTAATGTTCAATCTCTTCGGAATGGGCAGATTTTCTTGTCTAAATTTCCAGGAAAATCTGCACGGGCCAAATAGATTAAACATTGCTTTGTTAGATAGCCGGATTCCCACGTCCATGCCAGTTCTCAGCTGACTTATAATTAAAAGCCAGCTCAGAACTGGTATGGACGGAGAAATCCCACTGTCTAATTAAAACAAACCAAAGATTAATCAATTTGTACCGGGCAGATTTTCCTGGAAAATTAGCCAGGAAAATCAGCCCATTCCAAATAAATTAAACATTAATTAGTTAGTCGGATTCCCCCGTCCATGCGAGTTCTGAGCTGAGTTTTAATTAAAAGCCAGCTCAGAACTGGTATGGACGGGGGAATCCGACTGACTAATTAAAACAAAGCAATGTTTAATCTATGGGCAGAATTTCCTGGCAGATTTTCCTGGAAAATTAGCCAGGAAAATCTGCGATTCCAAATAGATTAAACATTAATTAGACAAATTAATGTTTAATCTATATGGAATGGCACATATTCCTGGCTAATTTTTCAGGAAAATCTTCCAGGAAATTCTCCCCATAGATTAAACATTGCTTTGTTTTAATTAGACAGTCACATTAATTAGACAAATAAATGTTTAATCTATATGGAATGGCAGATTTTCCTAGCTAATTTTTCAGGAAAATCTGCCAGGAAAATCTCCCGTTTCCAAATAGATTAAACATTGCTTTGTTTTAATTAGACAATCGGATTCCCCGTCCATACCAGTTCTGAGCTGGCTTTTAATTAAAAGTTAGCTCAGAACTGGCATGGACGTGGGAATCCGACTATCTAATTAAAACAAAGCAATGTTTAATCTGTTTGGACCGGGATGATCTTCCTAGAAAATTGACCAGAAAATCTGCTCTGCCCAAATAGATTAAACATTGCTTTGATTTATAAAAAAATATACAATAACCGAGAAACCTCGCATGTGCGTCCTATTTGTTGAAGATAATAATCACTTTACTCATATAAAACTTAATATTCCCACGTCCATGTCAGTTCGGAGATGACTTTTAATTAAAACCAGCTCAGAACTGGAATGAACGGTGGATCCGACTATCCAATTAAAACAAACTAATGTTTAATCTATTTGGAATGGGCATTTTCCTGGCTAATTTTCCAGGACTGTTATGGACGTTGGAATCCGACTGTCTAATTAAAATAAAAGCAATGTTTAATCTATTTGGAAAGGGCAGATTTTTCTGTCTAATTTTCCAGGAAAATCTGCCCGGTACAAATAGATTAGACATTGCTTTTTTTAATTAGATAGTCGGATTCATACGTCCATGCCAGTTCTGAGGTGAATTAATTAAAAGCCAGCTCCGAACTGGTATGGACGGAGGAATCCGACTGTCTAATCACGACTAAGCAATGTTTAATCTATTTGAAATGGGCAGATTTTCGTGCCTAATTTTCCAGAAAAATCTGCCCGGTTCAAATAGATTAAACATTGCTTTGTTTTACTAGATAGTCAGATTCCCACGTCCATGCAAGTTTTGAGCTGACTTTTAATTAAGAGGGAATCCGAGTGTGTAATTACTGTTTAATCTATTTGGAGTGGGCAGATTTTCCTGGCTAATTTTGTTGGAAAATCTACCCGGTTTAATTAGATTAAACATTGCTTTGCTATTATTAGACAGTCGGATTCCCCTGTACATAGAAGTTATGAGCTGACTTTGATTTAAGAGCTAGTTCAGAACTGGTAGTTTCTCCTGGAAAATTTGCCAGGAAAATCTGCCCATTCCAAATAGATTAAACATTGCTTTGTTTTAATTACATAGTCGGATTCCTCCGTCCATGTTAGTTAGTGGACGGGGGAATCCGACTGTCTAATTAATGCTTAATCCATTTGGAATGGGCAGATATTCCTGACTAATTTCCAGGAAAATCCGCTTGGTCCAAATAGATCAAAGATTGCTTAATTCGGATTCCCCCATACCAGGTCTGGTATGACTTATTATTAAAAGTCAGCTCAGAACTGGCATGGACGTGGGAATCCAACTATCTTATTTAAACAAAGCAATGTTTAATCTATTTGGACCGGGTAGATTTTCCTGGAAAATTAGCCAGGAAAATCTGCCCATTCCAAATAGATTAAACATTGCTTCGTTTTAATTAGACAGTCGGATTCTCCCGTCCATACCGGTTCTGAGCGGCTTTTAATTAAAAGTCAGCTCAGAGCTGGCATTAACATGGGAATCCGACTATCTAATTAAAACAAAGCAATGTTGTTCTATCAGGACCGGGCAGATTTCCCTGGAAAATCAGCCAGGAAAATCTGCTTATTTCAAATAGATTAAACATTGCTTTATTTTAATTAGAGTCGGATTCCCCCGCCCATGCCAGTTCTGAGCTGGCTTCTAATTAAAAGTTATCTCAGAACTGGCATGGACGTGGGAATCCGACTATCTAATTAAAACAAAGCAATTTTTAATTTATTTGCAGATTTTTCTGGAAAATTAGCCAGGAAAACCTGCCCATTACAAATAGATTAAACATTGCTTTGTTTTAATTAGACTTTCGGATTCCCCCGACCATACCAGTTCGGATCTGGCTTTTACTTAAAAGTCACCTCAGACCTGGCATGGACGTGGGAATTCGACTAACTAATTAAAACAAAGCAATGTTTAATCTGTTTGTGCCGGGGAGATTTTCCTGGAAATTAGCCAGGATAATTTGCCATTTCCAAATAGATAAAACATTGCCTTTATTTCAATTAGACAGTCGGATTGCCACGTCCATGCCAGTTCTGAGCTGACTTTTAATAATAAGCCATCCCAGACCTGGTATGGACAGGGGAATCCGAATTAAGCAATCTTTGATCTATTTCGACCGAGTAGATTTTTCTAAAAAATTAGCCAGGAAAATCTGCCCACTCCAAATGGATTAAGTATTAATTAGACAGTCGGATTCGCTTGTCGATACCAGTTCTGAGTTGGCTTTTAATTAAAAGTCAGCTCAGAACTAACATGGACGGAGGAATCCGACTGTTTAATTAAAACAAAGCAATGTTTAATCTATTTGGAATGGGCAGATTTTCCTGGCTATTTTTCCAGGAAAAACTACCAGTTCTGACCTGGCTCTTAAATAAAAGTCAGCTCAGAACTGGTATGGACAGGGTAATCCGACTGTCTAATTAGAACAAAGCAATTTTTAATCTATTTAAACCGGGCAGATTTTCCTGGAAAGTTAACCAGGAAAATCTGCCCACTCCAAATAGTACAAACATTAATTACAGACTCAGATTCCCCCTCCATGCCAGTTCTGAGCTGGCTCTTAATTAAAAGTCAGCTCAGAACTGGCATGGACATGGGAATACGACTATCTAATTAAAACAAAGCAATGTTTCATCTATTTGGAACGGGCAGATTTTCCTGGAAAATTAGCCAGGAAACTTCAACTTGTGTTACTGAATTCCCATTCATTGTATAAGAAATATTCTGGCAGAAAACTGACATTGCAAGAGTTCAGACTGGCAGTATTAGAAAAAATGTTACCAGACCGTCGGAGTCACACCAAATAAGAAAAAAGACGATTAGTATGGAACATATTCCTACCAAAATCTAGGGGACAAACGAAAAAGCCAAAAAAGGCAGAAGATACACAACGTACCATTGTGTAGCGTGCTCTGGAAATCCGGGACTGTGTTTAGGCACATCTTTTCTAAATTAAAGGATATTTTATAATAAGACATATTGTAATAAGATTTTATAAATAAAGACAAGACATTTTTTGTTAGTTTTTAGAATATTTCTTTTTTTATTATATATTTTATGCAATTAAGAGAATGTTTTATATGAGTAGTGATTATTATCTCAATAGGACGCACATGTGCGGTTTCCCGTTTATTGCATAAACTTTTATAAATTAAAGCAATGTTTAACTATTTGGACAGAGCAGATTTTCTGGCTAATTTTCCAGGAAAATTTGCCCGGTCCAAATAGATTAAACATTGATTGTTTTAATTAGATAGTCGGATTCCCACGTCCATGCCAGTTCTGAGCTAACTTTTAATTAAAAGCCAGCTCAGAACTGGTATGGACGAGGAATCCGACTGTCTAATTAAAACAAAGCAATGTTTAATCTATTTGGAATTGGCAGATTTTCCTGGAAAATTATCCAGGAAAATCTGCCATTTCATATAGATTGAACATTAATTTGTCTAATTAATTTGTCTAATCAATGTTTAATCTATTTGGAATCGCTGATTTGCCTGGCTAATTTTCCAGGAAAATCTGCCAGGAAATTCTGCCCATAGATTAAACTTTGCTTTGTTTTAATTAGACAGTCTGATTCCCCCGTCCATACCAGTACTGAGCTGGCTTTTAATTATAAGTCAGCTCTGAACTGGCATGGACGTGGGAATCGGACTATCTAATTAAAACAAAGCAATGTTTAATCTTTTTGGACCGGGCAGCAGAAATTTAGCCAGGAAATCAGCCCATTCCAAATAGATTAAACATTAATTAGACAGTCGGATTCCCCCGTCCATAACAGTTCTAAGCTGGCTTTTAAATAAAAGTTAGCTCAGAAGTGGCACGGACGTAGGACTACGACTATCTAATTAAAACAAAGCAATGTTGAATCTATTTGGAATTGGCAGATTTTCCTGGAAAATTAGCCAGGAAAATCTGCCATTCCATATATATTGAACATTAATTTGACTAATTAATTTGTGTAATTAATGTTTAATCTATTTGGAATCGCTGATTTTCCTGGCTAATTTTCCAGCAAAATATGCCAGGAAATTCAGCCCATAGATTAAACATTGCTTTGTTTTAATTAGACAGTCTGATTCCCCCGTCCATACCAGTACTGAGCTGGCTTTTAATTATAAGTCAGCTCAGAACTGGCATGGACGTGGGAATCAGACTATCTAATTAAAACAAAGCAATATTTAATCTTTTTGGACCGGGCAGCTTTTCCTGGCTAATTTTCCAGCAAAATCTGGCCGGTTCAAATAGATTAAACATTGCTTTGTTTTAATTAGATAGTCGTATTCCTTCGCCCATGCCACTTCTGAGCTAACTTTTATTTAAAAGCCAGCTAAGAACTGTTATGGACGGGGGAATCCGACTGTCTAATTAATGTTTAACCTATTTGGAATGGGCTGATTTCCTGGCTAATTTTCCAGGAAAATCTGCCCGGTACAGATAGATTAAACATTGTTTTGTTTTAATTAGACAGTCGGATTCCCCCGTCCATACAAGTTCTGAGCTGGCTTCTAATTATAAGTCAGCTCAGAACTGGCATGGACCTGGGAATCTGACTATCTAAGAACCAGCTAAGAACTGTTATGGACGGGGGAATCCGACTGTTTAATTAATGTTTAAGCTATTTGGAATGGGCTGATTTCCTGGCTAATTTTCCAGGAAAATCTGCCCGGTACAAATAGATTAAACATTGTTTTGTTTTAATTAGACAGTCGGATTCCCCCGTCCATACAAGTTCTGAGCTGGCTTTTAATTATAAGTCAGCTCAGAACTGGCATGGACCTGGGAATCTGACTATCTAATTAAAACAAAGCAATGTTTAATCTATTTGAACCGGGCAGATTTTCCTGGCTAATTTTTCAGGAAAATCTGCCCGATGTAAGTAGATTAAAATTGCTTTGTTTTTATTAGATAGTCGGATTCCCACGTCCACGCCAGTTCACAGCTGACATTTAATATAAAGCCAGCTCAGAACCGGTATGGATGGGGGAATCAGACTGTCTAATTACAACAAAGCAATGTTTATTCTACTTGGAATGGGCAGATTTTCCTGTCTAATTTTCCAGGGAAATCTGCCCGGTCTAAATAGATTAAACATTGCTTTGTTTTAATTAGATAGTCGAATTCCCAGGTCCATGCCAGTTCTGAGCTGACTTTTAATTAAAAGCCAGCTCAGAACTGGTATGGACGGGAGAATCCGACTGTCTAATTAAAACGAAGCAATGTTTAATCAATTTGTACCGGGCAGATTTTCCTGGAAAATTAGTCAGACAAGCAGCCCATTCCAAATAGATTAAACATTAATTAGACAATCGGATTCCCCCGTCCATAATAGTTTTGAGCTGGCTTTTAATTAAAAGTCAGCTCAGAAGTAGCATGGACTAGGGAATCCGACTATCTAATTAAAACAAAGCAATGTTTAATCTACTTGGACCGGGCAGATTTTCCTGGAAAATTAGCCCAGAAAATGTGCCCATTCCAAAGAGATTAAAAATTAATTAGACAGTCGAATTCCCCCGTCCATACCAGTTCTGAGCTGTCTTTAAATTAAATGTCAGCTTAGAACAGGCATGGACGTAGGAATACGACTATCTAGTTAAAACAAAGCAATGTTTAATCTATTTGAACCGGACAGATTTTCCTGGAAAATTAGATAGGAATATCTGCCCATTCGAAATAGATTAAACATTAACAGTCGGATTTCCCCGTCCAAAACAGTTCTGAGCTGGCTTTTAATTAAAAGTCAGCTCAGAACTGGCATGCATGTGGGATTCCGACTCTCCAATTAAAACAAAGCAATGTTTAATCTATTTTGACCGGGCCGATTTATCTGGAAAATTAGCCAGGAAAATCTGCCCATTCTAAATAGACTAAACATTGCTTCGTTTTAATTAGACAGTGGGATTCTCCCGTCAATACCAGTTCTGAGCTGGCTTTTAATTAAAAGTCAGCTCAGAACTGGCATGGACATGGGAATCCGACTATCTAATTAAAACAAAGCAATGTTTAATCTAATTAGACCTGGCAGATTTCCCTGGAAAATTAGCCAGGAAAATCTGCCCATTCCAAGTAGAGTAAACATTGATTTGTTGTAATTAGACAGTCTGATTCCCCATCCATACCAGTTCTGAGCTGGCTTTAAATTAAATGTCAGCTGAGAACTGGCATGGACGTGGGAATCCGACTATCTAATAAAAACAAAGCAATGTTTAATCTACTTATACCAGGCAGATTTTTTTGGAAAATTATTCAGGAAAATCTGCCCGGTTCAAATAGATTAAACAAAGGTTTTAATTAGATAGTCAGATTCCCAGGTTCATGCCAGTTCTAAGCTGACTTATAATTAAAAGCCAGCTCAGAACTGGTATGGACGGGGGAATCCGACTGTCTAATTAAAACAAAACAATGTTTAATCTATTTGTACCGGGCAGATTTTCCTGGAAAATTAGCCAGGAAATCAGCCCATTCCAAATAGATTAAACATTAATTAGACAGTCGGATTCCCCCGTCCATAACAGTTCTGAGCTGGCTTTAAAATAAAAGTTAGCTTGGAAGTGGCATGGACGTGGGAATCACACTATCTAATTAAAACAAAGCAATGTTTAATCTTTTTGGACCGGGCAGCTTTTCCTGGCTAATTTTCCAGGAAAATCTGCCCGGTCCAAATAGATTAAACATTGGTTTGTTTTAATTAGATAGTCGTATTCCTACGTCCATGCCACTTCAGAGCTAACTTTTATTTAAATGCCAGCTCAGAATTGTTATGGACGGGGGAATCCGACTGTCTAATTAATGTTTAATCTATTTGGAATGGGCTGATTTTCCATGAAAATCTGTCCGGTACAAATAGATTAAAGATTGCTTTGTTTTAATTAGAGAGTCGGATTCCGCAAAACTCTTCGAAAACAATATTGCGCATGCGCCCAAATAAGTCAGAAAAGACACAACGTACCATTGTGTAGCGTGCCCTGAAAATCCGGGACTGTGTTTAGGCACCTGTTTTCTAAATTACCATAAGGAGATTTTAGAAGACATACTGTAATAAGATTTTATAAATAAAGTAAAGACCATTATTTTGTTAGTTTTTAGAATATTTCTTTTTCTTTTAACATATTTTATGTAAATAAAAGAATGTTTTATATGAGCAAAGTGATATTATATTCAAAAAATAGGACGCACATGCGCGTTTTCTGCATTATTGCATAAATTCTTATAAATATGCGGACGGCGCAAATGCGCGTCTTAGAAAAAATCAAATAATACTCGACAAACTCAGTTATATTTGTATTTTAAATCGCTGGACAAAAAAATTCTTACCTTTAAGAAAGTTACTTCCTGCTAGTTTATTCCCGCTAGTTAATTCCCGCAGCGAACTACATTCCTTTGTTTTAATTAGACAGTTCTGAGCTGGCTCTGAGTGAGCTCAGAACTGGCATGGACCTGGGAATACGACTATCTAATTAAAACAAAGCAATGTTTAATCTTTTTGGGATGGGCAGATTTTGTTGGCTAATTTTCCAGGAAAATCTGTCCGATCCAAATAGATTATACATTCCTTTGTTTTAATTAGATAGTCGGATTCCCACGCCCATGCCAGTTCATAGCCGGCTTTTATTAAAACGCCAGCTCAGAACTGGTATGGACGGGGGAATTCGACTGTAATATATTTTGTGGCCAAAGGTGTTTAGAAATTAAAAATGTGTAAATTTTTGAGATAACCGGAATAAAAAGTCATCCATGATGCTATCTGTTAACCCGACATCCACTGCATGATGTCCTTGTTTGATTAGTTTCTTTTTTTGATCAGGAGCTATTTGTAACTTTAAAGGAACCAAATCGTGCTTTTAAATTAAAATTTACCTACATCTAATCGGAAATAGGGGTGGCAATAATGTGCACTACTGGCCGATAGCATCGTTCATGTCACTAAGTAACTTCATTGGTGCCGATTTACTTGCAACAATGTTGATCATAACAGCTGCACTGGGAAGTGTCAAGTTTTCCTGAGAATCTTCGGAGGAAATACCGATTACATCTTTTGATTTAAATCGTCTTTATTAGCAAACGTCTGTTACATATTAGCCTCGAGTTTTAAGAATGGCAGATCTGTATAGTCTTTTTGGACTTTTGATATTGTGGTATTAACAAAATCCATGTCAGCAGAAGGTTTTTTGTATTTGCGTTACAAATATACGCTATTTGATGTGTATCTACTCCTTGATATACTTTTCGAGAGTAATTGATGTTTACGTAACACTAGTTAAAAGAAAATGATTTGCAGAATGAATGCAATTTTTTAATAATCAAAAATTTTTTTATTCACACAATCTGAAAGTTCAATAGGTTCTTACTTAACCTATGTTCTTGTAAATCAACATCACCATGGACTTTTCGGAACCATAGAACAACGCTGTTTAGATGTTTTAAATTTGTAGATCGTCCGAATTTTGATGCGGTCCAAAACCCAATTTTTGTTGGACATGCATCAAGGACGAACCCCGCCCCAAGGAATCTGCCTCGCATTTCCGTCCAGCATCAAAGAAATGGTACATGAAAAAACTTGAATGCGTATATTAGCTCTACGCATCAGAAACTCCACCGACAAACGAGACGCAAACAAACTCATCAAACAAGAACTAACGAAGTGAGCGAGTCTGATTTAAGACAGTTGCTGATGGAAATAAAAGAGAACGCTTATATAGATGAACGCCAATCTGAAAACTTTACAGTAAAAATATAGTTAAATTGTGTGCTGTATACTTGGCCGACTACTGCTCCACCCAGTTCTTTGCTTTATCTTACACTCACTACGCTTCAGGGTCCTATTTAACTAAGCCATTCTTTAAATATTTACCAGAAGTAGCAAAATATCACTACACAAATTGATGAACAAATAGAGATATATATTTATGGGGTCTTAAAATGATCATAATAGCTTTTGAAAGTTGACACAGCAACCGAGCAGAAAAATTAAACCAGTGAGAGCGGTGGTGGAAAGAGAAGGAAGTTGAACAACAAAATCTACTTAACAGTTAATGTAACATCGGTAAGCTCGATCAAAGTCTAAACCTAAAACATGGTTGGTTTAAACATGAAAGTTGATTGTGATTGTATCAACATGATGTGTCATGTAAATGAAAACAACGGTCCTGATTTTAGAGAACATCGACTACCAAATGTGAGAGAAGTGAGAACCCATTTCGATAGCGACGACTGCATCAAACGATCAGGCTTATCAACAACACCTCTACACAACGATCACCTACTTGAATCTTCCACTTACAACGTGACCAAAATCAATGCTGATATGGTTCGTTATAAACTTATCTTTCTGTTTGAAAGACACCTGACTGGTGAAGGCTCATACTAATTGATTTCCATCTGTGCACATCAAAGTACATTTTGATATTTATATCAACTGGTTCCATCTAACCGTATAATAATAACAAATATGTTAATATACATTTGTGTTAAGTGTTAATAAATGAATATAACGGAAAATGTTGTTTTTTATTTTAGTAGCTAAGCAACCTTCATTGTCACAATCGTATAAAGTATTGTGAATTGTGCTCGTTAAAAGTGTGTGCTCTGGACATCTGCGCAGTGAAGCCCACAAATTAAAAGTATGTGAATCGTGGGTAGTTGAAAAAGTGCTTATGATAAATGAAGCTTTCAAAATAGAAGGGCTACTTATCGTATTAATACGAATAACAGTAACATAGAAACTATGAAGCATGTATTGTTTCAGCTAATTGAAGCTGCTTCAACTAAACATGATGCAATTGAAATAAACTTGGAATTGTTTTGGTTGTATATGCTTCCAAATAAATAAAGAAAACAAATGAAGTCATTCAATAAAAAAATCTCAACTAATATCTATCAGGAATTCATCGAGGAAATTTAGAGTGCAGAATTGGAGTTTGCAGAGACTTGAGTGGATTTATATTGGAACGTCTTTTGTGAATGGAGATAAATATTAATAAATGTATTTTAAAACAAAACTAATAAATACATTTTACTTTTACAATGGTTCTTTTATTTATGTAACAAGTATACAATTTAAGTAAATAATAGCATACAATTTCTAGTACAACAAATACATTATCTTTTATCAAATTTAACAGCGTGATACATACATATTAGATGGCCTCTTACAAGTTTCGGCAATCGTCATCGTTTTGATAAAATCCCCGCTGTAATCACATTTCAATAACACCTCTTTAATATACCTTTTCATGATAACACCTTTCGCGAGTTAACTTTCATGTTAACAGACTTGAATTTTTAAAAGAATTTATTGATTATAGTTACACACAATATTCATGAATAATAATAAAAATGATAAAGCTAAATTCTGACAACCTAAAAGGGACTCTTTCAATAACAATGTAGGAATGTCCGTCCGTGGTCTGGTAACTTCCATATATAGTTTCTGGTGTGGCGTGGACCGAGAGGCGGTTTCCACACTAGATTGCTGTTTTCAAGGTGGCTGGTTGCTGATCTTGGCAGGTGGCTGTTTGCTGAGTTGGGTCTAGTTTTTTACCCATCCATGCATAGTCTATGCTAATTGCGCTGCTGTTAATTAATCCATTCGTCAGCGACCTTGGGTGTTGAATCGGGATTTGTAACTTCTTATATACATTGTATATATATATATATACATTTTTGACTTCTGCAAGATGTATCTTGAAGTTATTGTGATTATTGTTATTACTATCACGATGTATAATATAATTGTCCATACACTAGTGTGGTATATGGGCAAATTGATGGTTCCTGGAATTCTGCCATTGATTGTTGTAAGTGGGATTTGATATTGTTCAAGTCGTGCAGTGGGACATTTTCTAATTTTAATTCTGATAATTTGGCTGGGAAGATGGGTGTTTTATTTGTTACCAATTTGTTATCAATTCTGGTTGAGAGATTGAATGAGTGTTGTGTTTCCGATGCCATTTGTACTGAGCTGAATCTTTCGTTAATGATGATAAGTTGGCATTTGGGTTTCAGATTTTTGGCTATGGGGACATTTATTTTTTTCCTGCGAAAAGCGTTGGCCAGATCTTTCAAATGCCTCTTAGCGTGGAGATGAATTGGTGGGGTGGACTTTTAAGAAGCTTACTCGGGTATTTGTGTGGAAGAGGAGTGGCAACAAAACTGAGAAACATGTGTTTTTCGGGGATCTTGACTCGACATGGTTTTGGAAACTATTTGGAGGGGTGGACCACTCTCATCGATTTTATAGTTCCTATCAATTGGATCGTCTAGTAGATGACCGTCGTAGCAGTTTGAAGTTGATAATTTCGGACCTGAAGACGAGTCATTACTTCTCTATGAAGGTTTGGAATTGTATTTTCTTAGCGTTCTGTTGGACTTTGGGGTCGACGGAACTGTTTTAATTTCTGAGGTTTTACGGCCCACATCATAATATGATGGTGAAATTAGGGCAAGCTTTTTTTGGGGTAGTAAAGCGGCATGAACCTTTAGAATTGATTCGTGACCGCAGATATTTTGTGGGAATAAGCTAAAAACGGCATCGAGGAAATGAATCCACCGCAGGGAGAAACCTGAGGTGGCGGCGTAAGTAATTGTTGGTGGACTGGTAATGATAATGTAGATAGAATATATACAGGAACCAGAAAAATAAAAAGGTTTAAAATACTGTAGCTTAGGGCAACGCCATAAAGAGAAACCCAAAAATATACCTGAATTACTGCACACTTTGCGGGCTACGGCGAATACACGTTGGACTGACGGCACTAATATTGCGCTGCACACGCAAACTGAAGTCGTACCGCACCAAAATTGACTTCGTTTATGTTACGCGAGATAGATGAGAATGGCTCATCACAACAACGGGCTATTATTACAACAATGTCGCAAACCAAGTATGCAGACTCAGAGTCAGCGGATCTGAAAGCATCATGGGAAACTACGCCTTCAATCAAACTTACTGTTTGATTCTAGAAAATCTCTATGGTGTTGAGGATCGTCATAAGTATATGCCTTAAGTCCTTAATTAAAGACCAATTCTAGCAAACCTCCTAAATAGATATGGATACCTCCTTTTATCATGTTGAATTTCTTCATTAGTGAAGTCTCAGCGTTTGTATAAACCATGTAGAGCTCCATCATTCGCAGCTCTGTCAAGCTTAAATATAAACAAAAAGATACTTTTCTGAGAAAAATTAGTTCACCCATTCGGATTGTATTTAAGTTTATTAACACTGTTTGATCCTAGAATATCTTTATAGTGTCGAAGATCGTCATAAGTATATGCCTTAGGCCTTTACATAAAAACCAATTCTAGCAAACCTTCTATTTTATCTAGTTTAATTTCATCATTAATGTTTGTTTAAAGGATGCAAATCTTCATCATTGTTAGGTCTATCAGATTAAAGCATTAAGTGATTTCGAATATTTTCAGCAAGTTTTGTTTTGTGTTGTACTAAAATCTTTTACTTGATATTTTTCTCTTCTCACGTCCATCTCGCTAAAGTTTTTTGTTTCAAACAAGTTGGTTGTTGGTCTGATGTAAACCACTTGTTAGTTGGTTACCGTGCTAAGAATACAAAGAAGTTTTTAAAACAACAAGAGTTAGGGACGTGGTGAAGCAATGCCAGCGAGTGGTTTACGCCACCACTCTAGGTTTCAAGGGGGTGTTTAGTGGGTAGTCTCGACCTGGAGGGAAGGGGAGTCTGGTTTCCAGCAACGTTAACAAGATTAGGGCGGATACTGGATCCATAAGTGACGAGAGAAAAAAACAAGCGTGAAGTCTACGGTTGGTTACCTGTAATAGACGCTCCGCCGTGCGAACCGGAGTAACATCTGTACGAAATTACCACTAAATCGTATGAACGTTCGTTGGCAATTTCGCCTATACGATGTTTTAGGGTCTACAAAGTAGGTGGGTGCTGACTTGACTGCGGCTGCACTGTGAACTACACTGGCTCTTCACGATATTTCGAAGAACTCAAATTGGTAAATACAATAACAGACAAGAAGGGCATAGTGCCATTTCGATCGACACACTTTAGAGGGCAAAATAATAATTGAGAAGAAGGAACGTATACACGTTTGTTGCGAAGGCCGCCTATAGGATGTTTTAGGGACAACAAAGTAGGTGGAGCGCTGACTTGGCTGCGGCTGCACTGTAAACTACGCTGAACTACGAACTGAGAAGAAGGTGGTCAATATTTGTTTAAACATACACTGCCGTGCCACCTATGGAAGTGTTGTGGTCATTGCAGTATGCCTTTATAGATAGCTGTTGGCCGACACTAATGACGGTGACGGATTCGTTGAGAGTGACCTACGTCCACAGCGCCGCTTAACTAAAACGATGTCGATTTCGGTGCGGACCGTCATAAGAATCGACACACATTTAAAGGGCAACAGAAAATCCGAAAACCTGACTACAACGGTAAAGCTGCGGAAGCAGCAACCGAAAAATATAGTTAAAAACCAAAGAAGAAGGAAAGCGGGCGGCCACTATCGTTCCGACGTCTGTTATGTATACTGTCTACAAGATACCGCCGAAGGCTACAGGTAAAGTTATCAAGAAGGCCTGCAAGGCCCGGAAGAACATCTCCGAGAGCGACAAAAAGAAGCGCAGGATGAAGGAGAGCTAGCAATTTATATTTACCAAATAATGAACCAAGTACATGCCGACGCCGTAACTCGAGCAAGGCCATAAGAATAATGGACAGCTTCGTCGACGACATATTGGAGCGCATCACCGCCGCTCATTACAACAGATCCACGATAACCAGCCGGGAGATCGAGACCACCGTCAGGCACCTTCTGCCCGGTAAACTCGCCAAACACGCAGTCAACGAAGGCACCAAGCCGGTTATCAAGTACACCATCTCGAAGTAAATAATTAAACGTGTGCCTTTCAATTGTGTCACATTAGTCGGAAAACTTGGAGAGAAAAAAGTGGGCGCTTTTCAGAGTTTCAAATTTACATACATTTCGTGATAAGTACGCTCGATCCGTAATCTAATCGCAATTAGCTATTGCTTGACCGACGCCACATTTCCTCATCAGAACCTTTTTTTTTCTTCTCCGTTATTATTTTGCCCTCTGAAGTGTGCCGATCGAAATGACACCACGCCCTTCTTGTCTGTTATTGTATTTGCCATTTGAGTAGTTCGAAATATCGTGAAGAGCCAGCGTAGTTCACAGTGCAGCTGCAGCCAAGTCAGCGCCCAGATGAGACGCTACTACGGTTCTCACGCCGGAGCGTCTATTACAAGTAACCGACCGTAGACTTCACGCTCGTTTTATTCTCTCGTCACTTTTGGTAATTCATACGTTTCCCATTTTTTATATGGTACAAGGATCTTTTTATTTAGGGCAATCGACTGTAATAATTGTTTCTGTATAACTTCGCTTAGGTGGATAAGTTTCACCTGCAGCGCCATGTAATCAATGTAACTTTAATACTTTATCTGCGTCGACTGCTCCAATCAAAATAAAGCAATTTCTTTTGCTCTGGGCTTTAGTTATTATCCGGAAAATCACGCTTCTATTGTATTTGAAAATATTACACAAGTAACAAGGAGGTATGCAGTAGCAAAAACGTCCATCCTTCAGCATTGTATTGTATGTAGTGGGACTTCACCCGGCTTGAATTAGAGCTCTTGCTTCATCACTGTTTGCTTCCAAAAGCGTTTGAATTGTTGTAACTATACCAGGATTTCTCAAATGTTCAATAATCGGGCTGCTGCATTACATGTTACTTGTATACTCCAATCGTGCCACTCGTCTCTCTACTGCCATTTATTAGTAGAACAGCTGAAGACCAAACGTACAAATATCTTGTTGGTTGATTACAGAATCACAGGTATCATTATCGGCAAACGAACTGGTTTGAGAAGCCTATGTGTGTATTTCTTCCCCTTTGATTGACTCGTCGTGTACAGGGTCAGCGAATATATGTAGTCTGCTTAATATCGGTACCTAATTAATCTAGATAATGCTTGTGCTTCCAAGATAGAATCGTCTTATGCAGGAAGCGAATATACTGAAGCTGGGGCGGCTTGATTGCTGGTATTTATAATCAACATAATATGGTGATCTCTGTCTCAATTCCAATATCACAATGATCTCCTCACCTTGAAACGTCACAAGTACTCAATTCTGATCGACGAGGTTTACATTTATATGCGAAATAATGCGGGTCGTAAGACGCATAAAAACCTTACTATATGGTTTTATATCAACGGCGTAACCTGGATCTACCATAAGAGTAAACTCATATACTGTATGCGCAGGTTTGCCATCTACCATATTACACTATCACAATTTCCACCGGTAAATCAGAAACATGGACTTTACCAGCGGTAAGACGTTGTCTAGAATTATTGGGGCTATTGAAGCATCGGTAGAAAAGTCTATATGATACTGACATGTTATCTCACAATTTAAAGTGTTGTTGGCTTTTAGCTAAAACAGCTTTACCACGTCGATGTTATTCTCTACTGCAGGGTACTGATGTTTATCCTTAATATAAGACGCAATGCTCATTCTGAATGTATTTCTCGATATCACTGATTTCATACGAACCATCAGGAATAATCATTTCGAGCCGACTCTAATCACCACTCACAGCAGAAAAGTAGTGAAACTATTACACCCACGCTCTATGTCTGGTATAGTGTTACATCTCTGAAAATTTGCAAGCGCGAGCATTTAGTCAAAGTGAGGTTTTAACACTAACGGTGGAAATAGTTCAATCGACGTAGAGCCATTGAAAGCAAGCGTAAGCGCAATGACTGAAACACAGATACTACTGTTTAAGTCCTTTATTTAAAAATTGTAAACATAAGTGACCGCATTATAAGTATTATAGTTTTGGTATACATCATGATTATACAATGTCAATCCTCTAGATCGTGCTTGTCAAGAGACAAGCACGATCTAAATTATTGTGGCGTTGATTATCTCCCCTGAAACGTTCGTTAAGTTTAGTGTCTGGACCACAAAACTAATAACCAGGTACGTGCAGCTAAACAGGTAATTTTTTGATGACTCTGTCAACAAGACCTTCACCTCCACACACCAAGATTGATACTGCTAATGAGGGTTTCTGCATCTGCTGCGGCAACCAAATTGGAGCAATTTCGAGTTATCCGTATTAACGAATTGCCAAAAGCTCTTTATAGTATTTGAAAGTATTACATAGGAATACAGTATCAGGAGAGGCTGCTGTCTAATAGCGCAGTAGCTAGCTAGAAGACGTCGTCCCTTGTGGACTCGGCAGGATGTTCATGGAAAAGTGACTACCGCCGGGGCGGGGGGGTATACCTAGGATTGACAATATATCATAATTTTATTCTGATTGTGATAATTGGTGAAATAGATATTATAATGTTAATTAATACAATTCATTGATTGTTGTTGCCCTTACTTGGTGAAACTTCTACTACATACAGACTTGGAGACTACTTCTCTGGCTTCACTGTTGGTTTTCGTTAAGAAACATTAAAGTAAAGCAATGTCAGTTAGGTAATAGGTCAAACCCGTCACGTAATTATTGACATTGAATTGATACCATCACTTGGCGTATTTACAAACAAATACACCAGTGTGTTGATATTTACAGATTTAAATGTTATAGGTTGCAAATACCGTTGTGAACTGCTGACAATGTTTATTTATTGTTGAGAATTAGGTAAGTAAATCTAGATATATAAATAATTGTAAATATGAGAAGGTTAAACTTGTTATAATATAGTTCTCTAGTTTCAGTTTAAATTCAGTGCTCCCCAGCACCTCACGAAACGACTCCTCCGCTCCCACATTAATGTGCTCAAATAAGAACGAAACTAATATATATTTCCAGTAATAATCTTCATATATATTTTTATATTATATATATATATATATATATATATATATATATATATATATATATATATATATTTATATATATATATATATATACATGTGGTGGAATTTGTCTTTAACTGCGTGGAGAGGGTGATGGTTGTTTGTATTCTACCCAAATCCAAAGATTCGCATTTGTATTCAGACAACATTTTAAATTCATCTGATTTTAAATCATTTCTGATGTATATCGCAGCACCATGCTCTTTACATCAGATATGTACGTCGCTATCGAAATGGGTTCTCACTTCTCTCACATTTGGTAGTCGATGTTCTCTAAAATCAGGACCGTTGTTTTCATTTACATGACACATCATGTTGATACAATCACAATCAACTTTCATGTTTAAACCAACCATGTTTTAGGTTTAGACTTTGATCGAGCTTACCGATGTTACATTAACTGTTAAGTAGATTTTGTTGTTCAACTTCCTTCTCTTTCCACCACCGCTCTCACTGGTTTAATTTTTCTGCTCGGTTGCTGTGTCAACTTTCAAAAGCTATTATGATCATTTTAAGACCCCATAAATATATATCTCTATTTGTTCATCAATTTGTGTAGTGATATTTTGCTACTTCTGGTAAATATTTAAAGAATGGCTTAGTTAAATAGGACCCTGAAGCGTAGTGAGTGTAAGATAAAGCAAAGAACTGGGTGGAGCAGTAGTCGGCCAAGTATACAGCACACAATTTAACTATATTTTTACTGTAAAGTTTTCAGATTGGCGTTCATCTATATAAGCGTTCTCTTTTATTTCCATCAGCAACTGTCTTAAATCAGACTCGCTCACTTCGTTAGTTCTTGTTTGATGAGTTTGTTTGCGTCTCGTTTGTCGGTGGAGTTTCTGATGCGTAGAGCTAATATACGCATTCAAGTTTTTTCATGTACCATTTCTTTGATGCTGGACGGAAATGCGAGGCAGATTCCTTGGGGCGGGGTTCGTCCTTGATGCATGTCCAACAAAAATTGGGTTTTGGACCGCATCAAAATTCGGACGATCTACAAATTTAAAACATCTAAACAGCGTTGTTCTATGGTTCCGAAAAGTCCATGGTGATGTTGATTTACAAGAACATAGGTTAAGTAAGAACCTATTGAACTTTCAGATTGTGTGAATAAAAAAATTTTTGATTATTAAAAAATTGCATTCATTCTGCAAATCATTTTCTTTTAACTAGTGTTACGTAAACATCAATTACTCTCGAAAAGTATATCAAGGAGTAGATACACATCAAATAGCGTATATTTGTAACGCAAATACAAAAAACCTTCTGCTGACATGGATTTTGTTAATACCACAATATCAAAAGTCCAAAAAGACTATACAGATCTGCCATTCTTAAAACTCGAGGCTAATATGTAACAGACGTTTGCTAATAAAGACGATTTAAATCAAAAGATGTAATCGGTATTTCCTCCGAAGATTCTCAGGAAAACTTGACACTTCCCAGTGCAGCTGTTATGATCAACATTGTTGCAAGTAAATCGGCACCAATGAAGTTACTTAGTGACATGAACGATGCTATCGGCCAGTAGTGCACATTATTGCCACCCCTATTTCCGATTAGATGTAGGTAAATTTTAATTTAAAAGCACGATTTGGTTCCTTTAAAGTTACAAATAGCTCCTGATCAAAAAAAGAAACTAATCAAACAAGGACATCATGCAGTGGATGTCGGGTTAACAGATAGCATCATGGATGACTTTTTATTCCGGTTATCTCAAAAATTTACACATTTTTAATTTCTAAACACCTTTGGCCACAAAATATATTACAGTCGAATTCCCCCGTCCATACCAGTTCTGAGCTGGCGTTTTAATAAAAGCCGGCTATGAACTGGCATGGGCGTGGGAATCCGACTATCTAATTAAAACAAAGGAATGTATAATCTATTTGGATCGGACAGATTTTCCTGGAAAATTAGCCAACAAAATCTGCCCATCCCAAAAAGATTAAACATTGCTTTGTTTTAATTAGATAGTCGTATTCCCAGGTCCATGCCAGTTCTGAGCTCACTCAGAGCCAGCTCAGAACTGTCTAATTAAAACAAAGGAATGTAGTTCGCTGCGGGAATTAACTAGCGGGAATAAACTAGCAGGAAGTAACTTTCTTAAAGGTAAGAATTTTTTTGTCCAGGGATTTAAAATACAAATATAACTGAGTTTGTCGAGTATTATTTGATTTTTTCTAAGACGCGCATTTGCGCCGTCCGCATATTTATAAGAATTTATGCAATAATGCAGAAAACGCGCATGTGCGTCCTATTTTTTGAATATAATATCACTTTGCTCATATAAAACATTCTTTTATTTACATAAAATATGTTAAAAGAAAAAGAAATATTCTAAAAACTAACAAAATAATGGTCTTTACTTTATTTATAAAATCTTATTACAGTATGTCTTCTAAAATCTCCTTATGGTAATTTAGAAAACAGGTGCCTAAACACAGTCCCGGATTTTCAGGGCACGCTACACAATGGTACGTTGTGTCTTTTCTGACTTATTTGGGCGCATGCGCAATATTGTTTTCGAAGAGTTTTGCGGAATCCGACTCTCTAATTAAAACAAAGCAATCTTTAATCTATTTGTACCGGACAGATTTTCATGGAAAATCAGCCCATTCCAAATAGATTAAACATTAATTAGACAGTCGGATTCCCCCGTCCATAACAATTCTGAGCTGGCATTTAAATAAAAGTTAGCTCTGAAGTGGCATGGACGTAGGAATACGACTATCTAATTAAAACAAACCAATGTTTAATCTATTTGGACCGGGCAGATTTTCCTGGAAAATTAGCCAGGAAAAGCTGCCCGGTCCAAAAAGATTAAACATTGCTTTGTTTTAATTAGATAGTGTGATTCCCACGTCCATGCCACTTCCAAGCTAACTTTTATTTTAAAGCCAGCTCAGAACTGTTATGGACGGGGGAATCCGACTGTCTAATTAATGTTTAATCTATTTGGAATGGGCTGATTTCCTGGCTAATTTTCCAGGAAAATCTGCCCGGTACAAATAGATTAAACATTGTTTTGTTTTAATTAGACAGTCGGATTCCCCCGTCCATACCAGTTCTGAGCTGGCTTTTAATTATAAGTCAGCTTAGAACTGGCATGAACCTGGGAATCTGACTATCTAATTAAAACCTTTGTTTAATCTATTTGAACCAGGCAGATTTTCCTGAATAATTTTCCAAAAAAATCTGCCTGGTATAAGTAGATTAAACATTGCTTTGTTTTTATTAGATAGTCGGATTCCCACGTCCATGCCAGTTCTCAGCTGACATTTAATTTAAAGCCAGCTCAGAACTGGTATGGATGGGGAATCAGACTGTCTAATTACAACAAATCAATGTTTACTCTACTTGGAATGGGCAGATTTTCCTGGCTTTCCTGGAAAATTAGCCAGGAAAATCTGCCATTCCATAAATATTGAACATTAATTTGACTAATTAATTTGTGTAATTAATGTTTAATCTATTTGGAATCGCTGATTTTCCTGGCTAATTTTCCAGCAAAATATGCCAGGAAATTCAGCCCATAGATTAAACATTGCTTTGTTTTAATTAGACAGTCTGATTCCCCCGTCCATACCAGTACTGAGCTGGCTTTTAATTATAAGTCAGCTCAGAACTGGCATGGACGTGGGAATCAGACTATCTAATTAAAACAAAGCAATATTTAATCTTTTTGGACCGGGCAGCTTTTCCTGGCTAATTTTCCAGCAAAATCTGGCCGGTTCAAATAGATTAAACATTGCTTTGTTTTAATTAGATAGTCGTATTCCTTCGCCCATGCCACTTCTGAGCTAACTTTTATTTAAAAGCCAGCTAAGAACTGTTATGGACGGGGGAATCCGACTGTCTAATTAATGTTTAACCTATTTGGAATGGGCTGATTTCCTGGCTAATTTTCCAGGAAAATCTGCCCGGTACAGATAGATTAAACATTGTTTTGTTTTAATTAGACAGTCGGATTCCCCCGTCCATACAAGTTCTGAGCTGGCTTCTAATTATAAGTCAGCTCAGAACTGGCATGGACCTGGGAATCTGACTATCTAAGAACCAGCTAAGAACTGTTATGGACGGGGGAATCCGACTGTTTAATTAATGTTTAAGCTATTTGGAATGGGCTGATTTCCTGGCTAATTTTCCAGGAAAATCTGCCCGGTACAAATAGATTAAACATTGTTTTGTTTTAATTAGACAGTCGGATTCCCCCGTCCATACAAGTTCTGAGCTGGCTTTTAATTATAAGTCAGCTCAGAACTGGCATGGACCTGGGAATCTGACTATCTAATTAAAACAAAGCAATGTTTAATCTATTTGAACCGGGCAGATTTTCCTGGCTAATTTTTCAGGAAAATCTGCCCGATGTAAGTAGATTAAAATTGCTTTGTTTTTATTAGATAGTCGGATTCCCACGTCCACGCCAGTTCACAGCTGACATTTAATATAAAGCCAGCTCAGAACCGGTATGGATGGGGGAATCAGACTGTCTAATTACAACAAAGCAATGTTTATTCTACTTGGAATGGGCAGATTTTCCTGTCTAATTTTCCAGGGAAATCTGCCCGGTCTAAATAGATTAAACATTGCTTTGTTTTAATTAGATAGTCGAATTCCCAGGTCCATGCCAGTTCTGAGCTGACTTTTAATTAAAAGCCAGCTCAGAACTGGTATGGACGGGAGAATCCGACTGTCTAATTAAAACGAAGCAATGTTTAATCAATTTGTACCGGGCAGATTTTCCTGGAAAATTAGTCAGACAAGCAGCCCATTCCAAGTAGATTAAACATTAATTAGACAATCGGATTCCCCCGTCCATAATAGTTTTGAGCTGGCTTTTAATTAAAAGTCAGCTCAGAAGTAGCATGGACTAGGGAATCCGACTATCTAATTAAAACAAAGCAATGTTTAATCTACTTGGACCGGGCAGACTTTCCTGGAAAATTAGCCCAGAAAATGTGCCCATTCCAAAGAGATTAAAAATTAATTAGACAGTCGAATTCCCCCGTCCATACCAGTTCTGAGCTGTCTTTAAATTAAATGTCAGCTTAGAACAGGCATGGACGTAGGAATACGACTATCTAGTTAAAACAAAGCAATGTTTAATCTATTTGAACCGGACAGATTTTCCTGGAAAATTAGATAGGAATATCTGCCCATTCGAAATAGATTAAACATTAACAGTCGGATTTCCCCGTCCAAAACAGTTCTGAGCTGGCTTTTAATTAAAAGTCAGCTCAGAACTGGCATGCATGTGGGATTCCGACTCTCCAATTAAAACAAAGCAATGTTTAATCTATTTTGACCGGGCCGATTTATCTGGAAAATTAGCCAGGAAAATCTGCCCATTCTAAATAGACTAAACATTGCTTCGTTCGTTCGTTGCCGGTTCAAATAGATTAAACATTGCTTTGTTTTAATTAGATAGTCGTATTCCTTCGCCCATGCCACTTCTGAGCTAACTTTTATTTAAAAGCCAGCTCAGAACTGTTTTGGACGGGGAAATCCGACTGTTAATGTTTAATCTATTTCGAATGGGCAGATATTCCTATCTAATTTTCCAGGAAAATCTGTCCGGTTCAAATAGATTAAACATTGCTTTGTTTTAACTAGATAGTCGTATTCCTACGTCCATGCCTGTTCTAAGCTGACATTTAATTTAAAGACAGCTCAGAACTGGTATGGACGGGGGAATTCGACTGTAATTAATTTTTAATCTCTTTGGAATGGGCACATTTTCTGGGCTAATTTTCCAGGAAAATCTGCCCGGTCCAAGTAGATTAAACATTGCTTTGTTTTAATTAGATAGTCGGATTCCCTAGTCCATGCTACTTCTGAGCTGACTTTTAATTAAAAGCCAGCTCAAAACTATTATGGACGGGGGAATCCGATTGTCTAATTAATGTTTAATCTATTTGGAATGGGCTGCTTGTCTGACTAATTTTCCAGGAAAATCTGCCCGGTACAAATTGATTAAACATTGCTTCGTTTTAATTAGACAGTCGGATTCTCCCGTCCATACCAGTTCTGAGCTGGCTTTTAATTAAAAGTCAGCTCAGAACTGGCATGGACCTGGGAATTCGACTATCTAATTAAAACAAAGCAATGTTTAATCTATTTAGACCGGGCAGATTTCCCTGGAAAATTAGACAGGAAAATCTGCCCATTCCAAGTAGAATAAACATTGCTTTGTTGTAATTAGACAGTCTGATTCCCCCATCCATACCGGTTCTGAGCTGGCTTTATATTAAATGTCAGCTGTGAACTGGCGTGGACGTGGGAATCCGACTATCTAATAAAAACAAAGCAATTTTAATCTACTTACATCGGGCAGATTTTCCTGAAAAATTAGCAGGAAAATCTGCCCGGTTCAAATAGATTAAACATTGCTTTGTTTTAATTAGATAGTCAGATTCCCAGGTCCATGCCAGTTCTGAGCTGATTTATAATTAAAAGCCAGCTCAGAACTTGTATGGACGGGGGAATCCGACTGTCTAATTAAAACAAAACAATGTTTAATCTATTTGTACCGGGCAGATTTTCCTGGAAAATTAGCCAGGAAATCAGCCCATTCCAAATATCTTAAACATTAATTAAACAGTCGGATTCCCCCGTCCATAACAGTTCTTAGCTGGTTCTTAGATAGTCAGATTCCCAGGTCCATGCCAGTTCTGAGCTGACTTATAATTAGAAGCCAGCTCAGAACTTGTATGGACGGGGGAATCCGACTGTCTAATTAAAACAAAACAATGTTTAATCTATCTGTACCGGGCAGATTTTCCTGGAAAATTAGCCAGGAAATCAGCCCATTCCAAATAGGTTAAACATTAATTAGACAGTCGGATTCCCCCGTCCATAACAGTTCTTAGCTGGCTTTTAAATAAAAGTTAGCTCAGAAGTGGCATGGGCGAAGGAATACGACTATCTAATTAAAACAAAGCAATGTTTAATCTATTTGAACCGGCCAGATTTTGCTGGAAAATTAGCCAGGAAAAGCTGCCCGGTCCAAAAAGATTAAATATTGCTTTGTTTTAATTAGATAGTCTGATTCCCACGTCCATGCCAGTTCTGAGCTGACTTATAATTAAAAGCCAGCTCAGTACTGGTATGGACGGGGGAATCAGACTGTCTAATTAAAACAAAGCAATGTTTAATCTATGGGCTGAATTTCCTGGCATATTTTGCTGGAAAATTAGCCAGGAAAATCAGCGATTCCAAATAGATTAAACATTAATTACACAAATTAATTAGTCAAATTAATGTTCAATATATATGGAATGGCAGATTTTCCTGGCTAATTTTCCAGGAAAGCCAGGAAAATCTGCCCATTCCAAGTAGAGTAAACATTGATTTGTTGTAATTAGACAGTCTGATTCCCCATCCATACCAGTTCTGAGCTGGCTTTAAATTAAATGTCAGCTGAGAACTGGCATGGACGTGGGAATCCGACTATCTAATAAAAACAAAGCAATGTTTAATCTACTTATACCAGGCAGATTTTTTTGGAAAATTATTCAGGAAAATCTGCCCGGTTCAAATAGATTAAACAAAGGTTTTAATTAGATAGTCAGATTCCCAGGTTCATGCCAGTTCTAAGCTGACTTATAATTAAAAGCCAGCTCAGAACTGGTATGGACGGGGGAATCCGACTGTCTAATTAAAACAAAACAATGTTTAATCTATTTGTACCGGGCAGATTTTCCTGGAAAATTAGCCAGGAAATCAGCCCATTCCAAATAGATTAAACATTAATTACACAGTCGGATTCCCCCGTCCATAACAATTCTGAGCTGGCATTTAAATAAAAGTTAGCTCTGAAGTGGCATGGACGTAGGAATACGACTATCTAATTAAAACAAACCAATGTTTAATCTATTTGGACCGGGCAGATTTTCCTGGAAAATTAGCCAGGAAAAGCTGCCCGGTCCAAAAAGATTAAACATTGCTTTGTTTTAATTAGATAGTGTGATTCCCACGTCCATGCCACTTCCAAGCTAACTTTTATTTTAAAGCCAGCTCAGAACTGTTATGGACGGGGGAATCCGACTGTCTAATTAATGTTTAATCTATTTGGAATGGGCTGATTTCCTGGCTAATTTTCCAAGAAAATCTGCCCGGTACAAATAGATTAAACATTGTTTTGTTTTAATTAGACAGTCGGATTCCCCCGTCCATACCAGTTCTGAGCTGGCTTTTAATTATAAGTCAGCTTAGAACTGGCATGAACCTGGGAATCTGACTATCTAATTAAAACCTTTGTTTAATCTATTTGAACCAGGCAGATTTTCCTGAATAATTTTCCAAAAAAATCTGCCTGGTATAAGTAGATTAAACATTGCTTTGTTTTTATTAGATAGTCGGATTCCCACGTCCATGCCAGTTCTCAGCTGACATTTAATTTAAAGCCAGCTCAGAACTGGTATGGATGGGGAATCAGACTGTCTAATTACAACAAATCAATGTTTACTCTACTTGGAATGGGCAGATTTTCCTGGCTTTCCTGGAAAATTAGCCAGGAAAATCTGCCATTCCATATATATTGAACATTAATTTGACTAATTAATTTGTGTAATTAATGTTTAATCTATTTGGAATCGCTGATTTTCCTGGCTAATTTTCCAGCAAAATATGCCAGGAAATTCAGCCCATAGATTAAACATTGCTTTGTTTTAATTAGACAGTCTGATTCCCCCGTCCATACCAGTACTGAGCTGGCTTTTAATTATAAGTCAGCTCAGAACTGGCATGGACGTGGGAATCAGACTATCTAATTAAAACAAAGCAATATTTAATCTTTTTGGACCGGGCAGCTTTTCCTGGCTAATTTTCCAGCAAAATCTGGCCGGTTCAAATAGATTAAACATTGCTTTGTTTTAATTAGATAGTCGTATTCCTTCGCCCATGCCACTTCTGAGCTAACTTTTATTTAAAAGCCAGCTAAGAACTGTTATGGACGGGGGAATCCGACTGTCTAATTAATGTTTAACCTATTTGGAATGGGCTGATTTCCTGGCTAATTTTCCAGGAAAATCTGCCCGGTACAGATAGATTAAACATTGTTTTGTTTTAATTAGACAGTCGGATTCCCCCGTCCATACAAGTTCTGAGCTGGCTTCTAATTATAAGTCAGCTCAGAACTGGCATGGACCTGGGAATCTGACTATCTAAGAACCAGCTAAGAACTGTTATGGACGGGGGAATCCGACTGTTTAATTAATGTTTAAGCTATTTGGAATGGGCTGATTTCCTGGCTAATTTTCCAGGAAAATCTGCCCGGTACAAATAGATTAAACATTGTTTTGTTTTAATTAGACAGTCGGATTCCCCCGTCCATACAAGTTCTGAGCTGGCTTTTAATTATAAGTCAGCTCAGAACTGGCATGGACCTGGGAATCTGACTATCTAATTAAAACAAAGCAATGTTTAATCTATTTGAACCGGGCAGATTTTCCTGGCTAATTTTTCAGGAAAATCTGCCCGATGTAAGTAGATTAAAATTGCTTTGTTTTTATTAGATAGTCGGATTCCCACGTCCACGCCAGTTCACAGCTGACATTTAATATAAAGCCAGCTCAGAACCGGTATGGATGGGGGAATCAGACTGTCTAATTACAACAAAGCAATGTTTATTCTACTTGGAATGGGCAGATTTTCCTGTCTAATTTTCCAGGGAAATCTGCCCGGTCTAAATAGATTAAACATTGCTTTGTTTTAATTAGATAGTCGAATTCCCAGGTCCATGCCAGTTCTGAGCTGACTTTTAATTAAAAGCCAGCTCAGAACTGGTATGGACGGGAGAATCCGACTGTCTAATTAAAACGAAGCAATGTTTAATCAATTTGTACCGGGCAGATTTTCCTGGAAAATTAGTCAGACAAGCAGCCCATTCCAAATAGATTAAACATTAATTAGACAATCGGATTCCCCCGTCCATAATAGTTTTGAGCTGGCTTTTAATTAAAAGTCAGCTCAGAAGTAGCATGGACTAGGGAATCCGACTATCTAATTAAAACAAAGCAATGTTTAATCTACTTGGACCGGGCAGACTTTCCTGGAAAATTAGCCCAGAAAATGTGCCCATTCCAAAGAGATTAAAAATTAATTAGACAGTCGAATTCCCCCGTCCATACCAGTTCTGAGCTGTCTTTAAATTAAATGTCAGCTTAGAACAGGCATGGACGTAGGAATACGACTATCTAGTTAAAACAAAGCAATGTTTAATCTATTTGAACCGGACAGATTTTCCTGGAAAATTAGATAGGAATATCTGCCCATTCGAAATAGATTAAACATTAACAGTCGGATTTCCCCGTCCAAAACAGTTCTGAGCTGGCTTTTAATTAAAAGTCAGCTCAGAACTGGCATGCATGTGGGATTCCGACTCTCCAATTAAAACAAAGCAATGTTTAATCTATTTTGACCGGGCCGATTTATCTGGAAAATTAGCCAGGAAAATCTGCCCATTCTAAATAGACTAAACATTGCTTCGTTCGTTCGTTGCCGGTTCAAATAGATTAAACATTGCTTTGTTTTAATTAGATAGTCGTATTCCTTCGCCCATGCCACTTCTGAGCTAACTTTTATTTAAAAGCCAGCTCAGAACTGTTTTGGACGGGGAAATCCGACTGTTAATGTTTAATCTATTTCGAATGGGCAGATATTCCTATCTAATTTTCCAGGAAAATCTGTCCGGTTCAAATAGATTAAACATTGCTTTGTTTTAACTAGATAGTCGTATTCCTACGTCCATGCCTGTTCTAAGCTGACATTTAATTTAAAGACAGCTCAGAACTGGTATGGACGGGGGAATTCGACTGTAATTAATTTTTAATCTCTTTGGAATGGGCACATTTTCTGGGCTAATTTTCCAGGAAAATCTGCCCGGTCCAAGTAGATTAAACATTGCTTTGTTTTAATTAGATAGTCGGATTCCCTAGTCCATGCTACTTCTGAGCTGACTTTTAATTAAAAGCCAGCTCAAAACTATTATGGACGGGGGAATCCGATTGTCTAATTAATGTTTAATCTATTTGGAATGGGCTGCTTGTCTGACTAATTTTCCAGGAAAATCTGCCCGGTACAAATTGATTAAACATTGCTTCGTTTTAATTAGACAGTCGGATTCTCCCGTCCATACCAGTTCTGAGCTGGCTTTTAATTAAAAGTCAGCTCAGAACTGGCATGGACCTGGGAATTCGACTATCTAATTAAAACAAAGCAATGTTTAATCTATTTAGACCGGGCAGATTTCCCTGGAAAATTAGACAGGAAAATCTGCCCATTCCAAGTAGAATAAACATTGCTTTGTTGTAATTAGACAGTCTGATTCCCCCATCCATACCGGTTCTGAGCTGGCTTTATATTAAATGTCAGCTGTGAACTGGCGTGGACGTGGGAATCCGACTATCTAATAAAAACAAAGCAATTTTAATCTACTTACATCGGGCAGATTTTCCTGAAAAATTAGCCAGGATAATCTGCCCGGTTCAAATAGATTAAACATTGCTTTGTTTTAATTAGATAGTCAGATTCCCAGGTCCATGCCAGTTCTGAGCTGATTTATAATTAAAAGCCAGCTCAGAACTTGTATGGACGGGGGAATCCGACTGTCTAATTAAAACAAAACAATGTTTAATCTATTTGTACCGGGCAGATTTTCCTGGAAAATTAGCCAGGAAATCAGCCCATTCCAAATAGCTTAAACATTAATTAAACAGTCGGATTCCCCCGTCCATAACAGTTCTTAGCTGGTTCTTAGATAGTCAGATTCCCAGGTCCATGCCAGTTCTGAGCTGACTTATAATTAGAAGCCAGCTCAGAACTTGTATGGACGGGGGAATCCGACTGTCTAATTAAAACAAAACAATGTTTAATCTATCTGTACCGGGCAGATTTTCCTGGAAAATTAGCCAGGAAATCAGCCCATTCCAAATAGGTTAAACATTAATTAGACAGTCGGATTCCCCCGTCCATAACAGTTCTTAGCTGGCTTTTAAATAAAAGTTAGCTCAGAAGTGGCATGGGCGAAGGAATACGACTATCTAATTAAAACAAAGCAATGTTTAATCTATTTGAACCGGCCAGATTTTGCTGGAAAATTAGCCAGGAAAAGCTGCCCGGTCCAAAAAGATTAAATATTGCTTTGTTTTAATTAGATAGTCTGATTCCCACGTCCATGCCAGTTCTGAGCTGACTTATAATTAAAAGCCAGCTCAGTACTGGTATGGACGGGGGAATCAGACTGTCTAATTAAAACAAAGCAATGTTTAATCTATGGGCTGAATTTCCTGGCATATTTTGCTGGAAAATTAGCCAGGAAAATCAGCGATTCCAAATAGATTAAACATTAATTACACAAATTAATTAGTCAAATTAATGTTCAATATATATGGAATGGCAGATTTTCCTGGCTAATTTTCCAGGAAAGCCAGGAAAATCTGCCCATTCCAAGTAGAGTAAACATTGATTTGTTGTAATTAGACAGTCTGATTCCCCATCCATACCAGTTCTGAGCTGGCTTTAAATTAAATGTCAGCTGAGAACTGGCATGGACGTGGGAATCCGACTATCTAATAAAAACAAAGCAATGTTTAATCTACTTATACCAGGCAGATTTTTTTGGAAAATTATTCAGGAAAATCTGCCCGGTTCAAATAGATTAAACAAAGGTTTTAATTAGATAGTCAGATTCCCAGGTTCATGCCAGTTCTAAGCTGACTTATAATTAAAAGCCAGCTCAGAACTGGTATGGACGGGGGAATCCGACTGTCTAATTAAAACAAAACAATGTTTAATCTATTTGTACCGGGCAGATTTTCCTGGAAAATTAGCCAGGAAATCAGCCCATTCCAAATAGATTAAACATTAATTAGACAGTCGGATTCCCCCGTCCATAACAGTTCTGAGCTGGCTTTAAAATAAAAGTTAGCTTGGAAGTGGCATGGACGTGGGAATCACACTATCTAATTAAAACAAAGCAATGTTTAATCTTTTTGGACCGGGCAGCTTTTCCTGGCTAATTTTCCAGGAAAATCTGCCCGGTCCAAATAGATTAAACATTGGTTTGTTTTAATTAGATAGTCGTATTCCTACGTCCATGCCACTTCAGAGCTAACTTTTATTTAAATGCCAGCTCAGAATTGTTATGGACGGGGGAATCCGACTGTCTAATTAATGTTTAATCTATTTGGAATGGGCTGATTTTCCATGAAAATCTGTCCGGTACAAATAGATTAAAGATTGCTTTGTTTTAATTAGAGAGTCGGATTCCGCAAAACTCTTCGAAAACAATATTGCGCATGCGCCCAAATAAGTCAGAAAAGACACAACGTACCATTGTGTAGCGTGCCCTGAAAATCCGGGACTGTGTTTAGGCACCTGTTTTCTAAATTACCATAAGGAGATTTTAGAAGACATACTGTAATAAGATTTTATAAATAAAGTAAAGACCATTATTTTGTTAGTTTTTAGAATATTTCTTTTTCTTTTAACATATTTTATGTAAATAAAAGAATGTTTTATATGAGCAAAGTGATATTATATTCAAAAAATAGGACGCACATGCGCGTTTTCTGCATTATTGCATAAATTCTTATAAATATGCGGACGGCGCAAATGCGCGTCTTAGAAAAAATCAAATAATACTCGACAAACTCAGTTATATTTGTATTTTAAATCCCTGGACAAAAAAATTCTTACCTTTAAGAAAGTTACTTCCTGCTAGTTTATTCCCGCTAGTTAATTCCCGCAGCGAACTACATTCCTTTGTTTTAATTAGACAGTTCTGAGCTGGCTCTGAGTGAGCTCAGAACTGGCATGGACCTGGGAATACGACTATCTAATTAAAACAAAGCAATGTTTAATCTTTTTGGGATGGGCAGATTTTGTTGGCTAATTTTCCAGGAAAATCTGTCCGATCCAAATAGATTATACATTCCTTTGTTTTAATTAGATAGTCGGATTCCCACGCCCATGCCAGTTCATAGCCGGCTTTTATTAAAACGCCAGCTCAGAACTGGTATGGACGGGGGAATTCGACTGTAATATATTTTGTGGCCAAAGGTGTTTAGAAATTAAAAATGTGTAAATTTTTGAGATAACCGGAATAAAAAGTCATCCATGATGCTATCTGTTAACCCGACATCCACTGCATGATGTCCTTGTTTGATTAGTTTCTTTTTTTGATCAGGAGCTATTTGTAACTTTAAAGGAACCAAATCGTGCTTTTAAATTAAAATTTACCTACATCTAATCGGAAATAGGGGTGGCAATAATGTGCACTACTGGCCGATAGCATCGTTCATGTCACTAAGTAACTTCATTGGTGCCGATTTACTTGCAACAATGTTGATCATAACAGCTGCACTGGGAAGTGTCAAGTTTTCCTGAGAATCTTCGGAGGAAATACCGATTACATCTTTTGATTTAAATCGTCTTTATTAGCAAACGTCTGTTACATATTAGCCTCGAGTTTTAAGAATGGCAGATCTGTATAGTCTTTTTGGACTTTTGATATTGTGGTATTAACAAAATCCATGTCAGCAGAAGGTTTTTTGTATTTGCGTTACAAATATACGCTATTTGATGTGTATCTACTCCTTGATATACTTTTCGAGAGTAATTGATGTTTACGTAACACTAGTTAAAAGAAAATGATTTGCAGAATGAATGCAATTTTTTAATAATCAAAAATTTTTTTATTCACACAATCTGAAAGTTCAATAGGTTCTTACTTAACCTATGTTCTTGTAAATCAACATCACCATGGACTTTTCGGAACCATAGAACAACGCTGTTTAGATGTTTTAAATTTGTAGATCGTCCGAATTTTGATGCGGTCCAAAACCCAATTTTTGTTGGACATGCATCAAGGACGAACCCCGCCCCAAGGAATCTGCCTCGCATTTCCGTCCAGCATCAAAGAAATGGTACATGAAAAAACTTGAATGCGTATATTAGCTCTACGCATCAGAAACTCCACCGACAAACGAGACGCAAACAAACTCATCAAACAAGAACTAACGAAGTGAGCGAGTCTGATTTAAGACAGTTGCTGATGGAAATAAAAGAGAACGCTTATATAGATGAACGCCAATCTGAAAACTTTACAGTAAAAATATAGTTAAATTGTGTGCTGTATACTTGGCCGACTACTGCTCCACCCAGTTCTTTGCTTTATCTTACACTCACTACGCTTCAGGGTCCTATTTAACTAAGCCATTCTTTAAATATTTACCAGAAGTAGCAAAATATCACTACACAAATTGATGAACAAATAGAGATATATATTTATGGGGTCTTAAAATGATCATAATAGCTTTTGAAAGTTGACACAGCAACCGAGCAGAAAAATTAAACCAGTGAGAGCGGTGGTGGAAAGAGAAGGAAGTTGAACAACAAAATCTACTTAACAGTTAATGTAACATCGGTAAGCTCGATCAAAGTCTAAACCTAAAACATGGTTGGTTTAAACATGAAAGTTGATTGTGATTGTATCAACATGATGTGTCATGTAAATGAAAACAACGGTCCTGATTTTAGAGAACATCGACTACCAAATGTGAGAGAAGTGAGAACCCATTTCGATAGCGACGACTGCATCAAACGATCAGGCTTATCAACAACACCTCTACACAACGATCACCTACTTGAATCTTCCACTTACAACGTGACCAAAATCAATGCTGATATGGTTCGTTATAAACTTATCTTTCTGTTTGAAAGACACCTGACTGGTGAAGGCTCATACTAATTGATTTCCATCTGTGCACATCAAAGTACATTTTGATATTTATATCAACTGGTTCTATCTAACCGTATAATAATAACAAATATGTTAATATACATTTGTGTTAAGTGTTAATAAATGAATATAACGGAAAATGTTGTTTTTTATTTTAGTAGCTAAGCAACCTTCATTGTCACAATCGTATAAAGTATTGTGAATTGTGCTCGTTAAAAGTGTGTGCTCTGGACATCTGCGCAGTGAAGCCCACAAATTAAAAGTATGTGAATCGTGGGTAGTTGAAAAAGTGCTTATGATAAATGAAGCTTTCAAAATAGAAGGGCTACTTATCGTATTAATACGAATAACAGTAACATAGAAACTATGAAGCATGTATTGTTTCAGCTAATTGAAGCTGCTTCAACTAAACATGATGCAATTGAAATAAACTTGGAATTGTTTTGGTTGTATATGCTTCCAAATAAATAAAGAAAACAAATGAAGTCATTCAATAAAAAAATCTCAACTAATATCTATCAGGAATTCATCGAGGAAATTTAGAGTGCAGAATTGGAGTTTGCAGAGACTTGAGTGGATTTATATTGGAACGTCTTTTGTGAATGGAGATAAATATTAATAAATGTATTTTAAAACAAAACTAATAAATACATTTTACTTTTACAATGGTTCTTTTATTTATGTAACAAGTATACAATTTAAGTAAATACTAGCATACAATTTCTAGTACAACAAATACATTATCTTTTATCAAATTTAACAGCGTGATACATACATATTAGATGGCCTCTTACAAGTTTCGGCAATCGTCATCGTTTTGATAAAATCCCCGCTGTAATCACATTTCAATAACACCTCTTTAATATACCTTTTCATGATAACACCTTTCGCGAGTTAACTTTCATGTTAACAGACTTGAATTTTTAAAAGAATTTATTGATTATAGTTACACACAATATTCATGAATAATAATAAAAATGATAAAGCTAAATTCTGACAACCTAAAAGGGACTCTTTCAATAACAATGTAGGAATGTCCGTCCGTGGTCTGGTAACTTCCATATATAGTTTCTGGTGTGGCGTGGACCGAGAGGCGGTTTCCACACTAGATTGCTGTTTTCAAGGTGGCTGGTTGCTGATCTTGGCAGGTGGCTGTTTGCTGAGTTAGGTCTAGTTTTTTACCCATCCATGCATAGTCTATGCTAATTGCGCTGCTGTTAATTAATCCATTCGTCAGCGACCTTGGGTGTTGAATCGGGATTTGTAACTTCTTATATACATTGTATATATATATATATACATTTTTGACTTCTGCAAGATGTATCTTGAAGTTATTGTGATTATTGTTATTACTATCACGATGTATAATATAATTGTCCATACACTAGTGTGGTATATGGGCAAATTGATGGTTCCTGGAATTCTGCCATTGATTGATTGTAAGTGGGATTTGATATTGTTCAAGTCGTGCAGTGGGACATTTTCTAATTTTAATTCTGATAATTTGGCTGGGAAGATGGGTGTTTTATTTGTTACCAATTTGTTATCAATTCTGGTTGAGAGATTGAATGAGTGTTGTGTTTCCGATGCCATTTGTACTGAGCTGAATCTTTCGTTAATGATGATAAGTTGGCATTTGGGTTTCAGATTTTTGGCTATGGGGACATTTATTTTTTTCCTGCGAAAAGCGTTGGCCAGATCTTTCAAATGCCTCTTAGCGTGGAGATGAATTGGTGGGGTGGACTTTTAAGAAGCTTACTCGGGTATTTGTGTGGAAGAGGAGTGGCAACAAAACTGAGAAACATGTGTTTTTCGGGGATCTTGACTCGACATGGTTTTGGAAACTATTTGGAGGGGTGGACCACTCTCATCGATTTTATAGTTCCTATCAATTGGATCGTCTAGTAGATGACCGTCGTAGCAGTTTGAAGTTGATAATTTCGGACCTGAAGACGAGTCATTACTTCTCTATGAAGGTTTGGAATTGTATTTTCTTAGCGTTCTGTTGGACTTTGGGGTCGACGGAACTGTTTTAATTTCTGAGGTTTTACGGCCCACATCATAATATGATGGTGAAATTAGGGCAAGCTTTTTTTGGGGTAGTAAAGCGGCATGAACCTTTAGAATTGATTCGTGACCGCAGATATTTTGTGGGAATAAGCTAAAAACGGCATCGAGGAAATGAATCCACCGCAGGGAGAAACCTGAGGTGGCGGCGTAAGTAATTGTTGGTGGACTGGTAATGATAATGTAGATAGAATATATACAGGAACCAGAAAAATAAAAAGGTTTAAAATACTGTAGCTTAGGGCAACGCCATAAAGAGAAACCCAAAAATATACCTGAATTACTGCACACTTTGCGGGCTACGGCGAATACACGTTGGACTGACGGCACTAATATTGCGCTGCACACGCAAACTGAAGTCGTACCGCACCAAAATTGACTTCGTTTATGTTACGCGAGATAGATGAGAATGGCTCATCACAACAACGGGCTATTATTACAACAATGTCGCAAACCAAGTATGCAGACTCAGAGTCAGCGGATCTGAAAGCATCATGGGAAACTACGCCTTCAATCAAACTTACTGTTTGATTCTAGAAAATCTCTATGGTGTTGAGGATCGTCATAAGTATATGCCTTAAGTCCTTAATTAAAGACCAATTCTAGCAAACCTCCTAAATAGATATGGATACCTCCTTTTATCATGTTGAATTTCTTCATTAGTGAAGTCTCAGCGTTTGTATAAACCATGTAGAGCTCCATCATTCGCAGCTCTGTCAAGCTTAAATATAAACAAAAAGATACTTTTCTGAGAAAAATTAGTTCACCCATTCGGATTGTATTTAAGTTTATTAACACTGTTTGATCCTAGAATATCTTTATAGTGTCGAAGATCGTCATAAGTATATGCCTTAGGCCTTTACATAAAAACCAATTCTAGCAAACCTTCTATTTTATCTAGTTTAATTTCATCATTAATGTTTGTTTAAAGGATGCAAATCTTCATCATTGTTAGGTCTATCAGATTAAAGCATTAAGTGATTTCGAATATTTTCAGCAAGTTTTGTTTTGTGTTGTACTAAAATCTTTTACTTGATATTTTTCTCTTCTCACGTCCATCTCGCTAAAGTTTTTTGTTTCAAACAAGTTGGTTGTTGGTCTGATGTAAACCACTTGTTAGTTGGTTACCGTGCTAAGAATACAAACTGTTTGGCGGTTTAAGGTATACTAGCTTGGTTTTCTGTCTACGTATCTATTGTTAGTCGTCTATCGCGACAGCTGTTGGCCAGCTCTGTGTCTATCACTACAACTGTTAGACAGCTACTAGTTTGACACAACAGCTGTTAGACAGCTGTCTCCTGATACTGTATACCTCTAATTTCAAAGGCTATATATGAGAGCTTTTCAGCAGTTTGTTAAATAGACATTGTTCCAATTTGATTGGCGCAGCAGATGCAAACAAATCTTTAATGTTTACCATTGAATGCATGGTACTGCAGGTCAAATATATTCACCCCAAACAATGTTATACAATAGCAATTATTAACGTCGATTACTATGGATACAAAGGTTCATATGCCACATAGAAAATGGGAAATGTATCAATTACCGGATCTCACTAATTCGACTAAAGGCTTGTGGCCCAATAAGACTTCTTCAAACACTGAACGACCTAGATTTGTTATTGTAAGATTGCAAACTGATCGTTACAATTACGTTAGAAAATACATCAACGTTATAAAATATAATCGGGATATAAGACTTCACTTAAATTTTAAAGAAATCCCCACAGGACGTCTGAATTTGAACTTTAACCCGGTAAATTACTCAAGCGTTCGTATGTTGCTATAGAACCTACACCTACCTTGGATTATAAGACGTTTACAAAATATCCAATGTTTATATGGAATCGCTGTACCTGGAGCAATCAAATACAAACATGAATATTTTGTAAAGGGCTTCTAATCCGAGGTAATACAAACATGGGATATTTTATAAAAGCGATGTAATTCAAGATAGGTGTTGTTTCTCTACCAACATACGAACGCTCGATGTAACTTACTTGGTTTAAGTTCAGACTCATACCTTCTGTGGGGATTTGCTTATAATTTAAGTGAAGTCTTAGATCTCGAATGTATTTTCCAACGTTATTGTATCAACCCGTTTCAAATCTTACAATACCAAATCTTGGCTGGTCAGCGTTTGAGGAACTCTTAATGGACCACAAGCCTTAAGTTGAATTTGTGAGATTCGGTATTCATACATTTCCCATTTTCTATATGGTATAAGAACCTTTTTATCCATAGTAGTCGACTTTACTAATTGTTGTTGTATAACATCGTTTGGGTGAATACGTAGTACAATGCATTCAATGTTAAACATAAAAGCTTTATCTACATCTGCTGCGGCAACCAAATTGGAGCAATTTCTAGTTATCCCTATTAACGAATTGCCAAGAGCTCTCTTATATAGTCTCTTATATTAGATAGGTATACAGTATCACGACAGACCGCTGTCTAACAGCTGTCCAACAGCTGCCCAAGAGCTGTGGTGATAGGCAACTAACAATAGATAGGTAGAGAGACAACCAACTCAAAGCTAATATGCCTTAAAACGCCAAACAGTTTTTCTCTCTTAGCACGGTAACAAAAAGATATTATTTTAGTGCAGCACAACACAAAACTTGCTGAGAACATTCGAAAGAATCACTTGATGCTTAAACCTGATAGAGCCTACAATTATGAAGAGTACAAATACTTAGACTTCAATAATGATGAAATTCAACTAAAATACTAAAATAGAAGGTTTGCTAGAATTGGTTTTTATGCAACTAACTATTTTATTTGATTCCAACTAAACTCCACTATGCGTATCTCCACCATAACCAAAACTGCTGCCACTGCCTCTTCACTAAACTTCTTTTTACCTCTAATGTTTAGTGACAAACATGTTCTTAAATTTATTTTCAATAGTGGCGCTTGCTTAACTAATTACTGGCAATAGAGGCAACTTACGAAAAAGACGAAAATAGAAGAAAAGAAAAAAAGGAGCAAGCACCGAAACATTGCTGAAGTGGCAGCGAGAATGGGAACAGTAAAAGTCAACATCCCAGTGGACAAAGAGGCTCATTCCACATATATAGACATGGATATCGAGACAGCATTGGGAGGTGGGTTATTATTTTACCCAATTTCTGTCAGGTCATGGGCGTTTCAGGTCTTACCTAATTAAAACGAAAATAGTTGACAAATAAGAATGTACGTATTGTGGTGATAGAGATATGCCCGAACACACCGTTTTTGAGTGCGCAAGATAGCCGCAAATGAGAGAACAAATGTAAATAATATTGGCAGAAATGTAACAGCAGATAATGTGGTGGAGCATATGCTGGGAAGTGAAAGGGTTTGGGAATAGAAGTCGTAGAAATTACGAAGTCAAAGGAGGATAAAGACAGGATTTAGAAGTTTTTAAAACAACAAGAGTTAGGGACGTGGTGAAGCAATGCCAGCGAGTGGTTTACGCCACCACTCTAGGTTTCAAGGGGGTGTTTAGTGGGTAGTCTCGACCTGGAGGGAAGGGGAGTCTGGTTTCCAGCAACGTTAACAAGATTAGGGCGGATACTGGATCCATAAGTGACGAGAGAAAAAAACAAGCGTGAAGTCTACGGTTGGTTACCTGTAATAGACGCTCCGCCGTGCGAACCGGAGTAACATCTGTACGAAATTACCACTAAATCGTATGAACGTTCGTTGGCAATTTCGCCTATACGATGTTTTAGGGTCTACAAAGTAGGTGGGTGCTGACTTGACTGCGGCTGCACTGTGAACTACACTGGCTCTTCACGATATTTCGAAGAACTCAAATTGGTAAATACAATAACAGACAAGAAGGGCATAGTGCCATTTCGATCGACACACTTTAGAGGGCAAAATAATAATTGAGAAGAAGGAACGTATACACGTTTGTTGCGAAGGCCGCCTATAGGATGTTTTAGGGACAACAAAGTAGGTGGAGCGCTGACTTGGCTGCGGCTGCACTGTAAACTACGCTGAACTACGAACTGAGAAGAAGGTGGTCAATATTTGTTTAAACATACACTGCCGTGCCACCTATGGAAGTGTTGTGGTCATTGCAGTATGCCTTTATAGATAGCTGTTGGCCGACACTAATGACGGTGACGGATTCGTTGAGAGTGACCTACGTCCACAGCGCCGCTTAACTAAAACGATGTCGATTTCGGTGCGGACCGTCATAAGAATCGACACACATTTAAAGGGCAACAGAAAATCCGAAAACCTGACTACAACGGTAAAGCTGCGGAAGCAGCAACCGAAAAATATAGTTAAAAACCAAAGAAGAAGGAAAGCGGGCGGCCACTATCGTTCCGACGTCTGTTATGTATACTGTCTACAAGATACCGCCGAAGGCTACAGGTAAAGTTATCAAGAAGGCCTGCAAGGCCCGGAAGAACATCTCCGAGAGCGACAAAAAGAAGCGCAGGATGAAGGAGAGCTAGCAATTTATATTTACCAAATAATGAACCAAGTACATGCCGACGCCGTAACTCGAGCAAGGCCATAAGAATAATGGACAGCTTCGTCGACGACATATTGGAGCGCATCACCGCCGCTCATTACAACAGATCCACGATAACCAGCCGGGAGATCGAGACCACCGTCAGGCACCTTCTGCCCGGTAAACTCGCCAAACACGCAGTCAACGAAGGCACCAAGCCGGTTATCAAGTACACCATCTCGAAGTAAATAATTAAACGTGTGCCTTTCAATTGTGTCACATTAGTCGGAAAACTTGGAGAGAAAAAAGTGGGCGCTTTTCAGAGTTTCAAATTTACATACATTTCGTGATAAGTACGCTCGATCCGTAATCTAATCGCAATTAGCTATTGCTTGACCGACGCCACATTTCCTCATCAGAACCTTTTTTTTTCTTCTCCGTTATTATTTTGCCCTCTGAAGTGTGCCGATCGAAATGACACCACGCCCTTCTTGTCTGTTATTGTATTTGCCATTTGAGTAGTTCGAAATATCGTGAAGAGCCAGCGTAGTTCACAGTGCAGCTGCAGCCAAGTCAGCGCCCAGATGAGACGCTACTACGGTTCTCACGCCGGAGCGTCTATTACAAGTAACCGACCGTAGACTTCACGCTCGTTTTATTCTCTCGTCACTTTTGGTAATTCATACGTTTCCCATTTTTTATATGGTACAAGGATCTTTTTATTTAGGGCAATCGACTGTAATAATTGTTTCTGTATAACTTCGCTTAGGTGGATAAGTTTCACCTGCAGCGCCATGTAATCAATGTAACTTTAATACTTTATCTGCGTCGACTGCTCCAATCAAAATAAAGCAATTTCTTTTGCTCTGGGCTTTAGTTATTATCCGGAAAATCACGCTTCTATTGTATTTGAAAATATTACACAAGTAACAAGGAGGTATGCAGTAGCAAAAACGTCCATCCTTCAGCATTGTATTGTATGTAGTGGGACTTCACCCGGCTTGAATTAGAGCTCTTGCTTCATCACTGTTTGCTTCCAAAAGCGTTTGAATTGTTGTAACTATACCAGGATTTCTCAAATGTTCAATAATCGGGCTGCTGCATTACATGTTACTTGTATACTCCAATCGTGCCACTCGTCTCTCTACTGCCATTTATTAGTAGAACAGCTGAAGACCAAACGTACAAATATCTTGTTGGTTGATTACAGAATCACAGGTATCATTATCGGCAAACGAACTGGTTTGAGAAGCCTATGTGTGTATTTCTTCCCCTTTGATTGACTCGTCGTGTACAGGGTCAGCGAATATATGTAGTCTGCTTAATATCGGTACCTAATTAATCTAGATAATGCTTGTGCTTCCAAGATAGAATCGTCTTATGCAGGAAGCGAATATACTGAAGCTGGGGCGGCTTGATTGCTGGTATTTATAATCAACATAATATGGTGATCTCTGTCTCAATTCCAATATCACAATGATCTCCTCACCTTGAAACGTCACAAGTACTCAATTCTGATCGACGAGGTTTACATTTATATGCGAAATAATGCGGGTCGTAAGACGCATAAAAACCTTACTATATGGTTTTATATCAACGGCGTAACCTGGATCTACCATAAGAGTAAACTCATATACTGTATGCGCAGGTTTGCCATCTACCATATTACACTATCACAATTTCCACCAGTAAATCAGAAACATGGACTTTACCAGCGGTAAGACGTTGTCTAGAAATATTGGGGCTATTGAAGCATCGGTAGAAAAGTCTATATGATACTGACATGTTATCTCACAATTTAAAGTGTTGTTGGCTTTTAGCTAAAACAGCTTTACCACGTCGATGTTATTCTCTACTGCAGGGTACTGATGTTTATCCTTAATATAAGACGCAATGCTCATTCTGAATGTATTTCTCGATATCACTGATTTCATACGAACCATCAGGAATAATCATTTCGAGCCGACTCTAATCACCACTCACAGCAGAAAAGTAGTGAAACTATTACACCCACGCTCTATGTCTGGTATAGTGTTACATCTCTGAAAATTTGCAAGCGCGAGCATTTAGTCAAAGTGAGGTTTTAACACTAACGGTGGAAATAGTTCAATCGACGTAGAGCCATTGAAAGCAAGCGTAAGCGCAATGACTGAAACACAGATACTACTGTTTAAGTCCTTTATTTAAAAATTGTAAACATAAGTGACCGCATTATAAGTATTATAGTTTTGGTATACATCATGATTATACAATGTCAATCCTCTAGATCGTGCTTGTCAAGAGACAAGCACGATCTAAATTATTGTGGCGTTGATTATCTCCCCTGAAACGTTCGTTAAGTTTAGTGTCTGGACCACAAAACTAATAACCAGGTACGTGCAGCTAAACAGGTAATTTTTTGATGACTCTGTCAACAAGACCTTCACCTCCACACACCAAGATTGATACTGCTAATGAGGGTTTCTGCATCTGCTGCGGCAACCAAATTGGAGCAATTTCGAGTTATCCGTATTAACGAATTGCCAAAAGCTCTTTATAGTATTTGAAAGTATTACATAGGAATACAGTATCAGGAGAGGCTGCTGTCTAATAGCGCAGTAGCTAGCTAGAAGACGTCGTCCCTTGTGGACTCGGCAGGATGTTCATGGAAAAGTGACTACCGCCGGGGCGGGGGGGTATACCTAGGATTGACAATATATCATAATTTTATTCTGATTGTGATAATTGGTGAAATAGATATTATAATGTTAATTAATACAATTCATTGATTGTTGTTGCCCTTACTTGGTGAAACTTCTACTACATACAGACTTGGAGACTACTTCTCTGGCTTCACTGTTGGTTTTCGTTAAGAAACATTAAAGTAAAGCAATGTCAGTTAGGTAATAGGTCAAACCCGTCACGTAATTATTGACATTGAATTGATACCATCACTTGGCGTATTTACAAACAAATACACCAGTGTGTTGATATTTACAGATTTAAATGTTATAGGTTGCAAATACCGTTGTGAACTGCTGACAATGTTTATTTATTGTTGAGAATTAGGTAAGTAAATCTAGATATATAAATAATTGTAAATATGAGAAGGTTAAACTTGTTATAATATAGTTCTCTAGTTTCAGTTTAAATTCAGTGCTCCCCAGCACCTCACGAAACGACTCCTCCGCTCCCACATTAATGTGCTCAAATAAGAACGAAACTAATATATATTTCCAGTAATAATCTTCATATATATTTTTATATTATATATATATATATATATATATATATATATATATATATATATATATATATATATATATATATATATATATATATATATATATATATATATATATATATATATATATATATATATATATATATATATATATATATATATATATATACATACATGTGGTGGAATTTGTCTTTAACTGCGTGGAGAGGGTGATGGTTGTTTGTATTCTACCCAAATCCAAAGATTCGCATTTGTATTCAGACAACATTTTAAATTCATCTGATTTTAAATCATTTCTGATGTATATCGCAGCACCATGCTCTTTACATCAGATATGTAAATTCTAACATGGCCAGGTATCTGAATATCATCCTGTTGAGTTGTCGAAGAATCAACAAGTAGTATAATCGATGCTTTTAAATAGCACTAATCTGCAATAATATCCTTTAAATGTGCCTTTAAAGACTGAACGTTTTCGAAAATTATAGTCAAGTAAGATGGGTAATATTGTGTAAAGTTCAGCGTTATTTTTACAGGCCTGTTAGCAAATGCATTAATTAATTTCACTTTTCACATTGTCTTCACTTTTCTGCTTTGGAAGAACTTTAGAGATTCCTTCATTCTTCCTAAATCCAGATATGGTAGATGCGCTGGGCATTAATATTTTTTGTCCTATTTACAAGAAAGATCGCCAGCAGCACGTTCGTAAGATAATGCAATAATTTAGGTATTTCCGCCGATCGAAATATGTTAATTTTTGTGTTGTTGAACCACCCTTAATCGTTAGTGACCGACTACTTGCACAAGAATATAAGCAGAGTTGTAGATGTAAGATATTTAAAATTATATATCCTCTGATTACGGTAACTTGGTTAGTCCAAGTCAGGTTTCCTCATCCTCATTTATTTTATTTTCAAACGACACTGGCGCAACTTTTATTCACTCGCATGAATAGGTATATTGAACTTAGTCAAAAGATAGTAAATCTAGTTTATCAGCGAGGCGAAGCCTACGTTTCACTTGCTTGTACGAAAACCAGAGTAGATTACTTTTTTAATCAATGACCGAAGCCCAACTTTTAATTGCTTGTGTAAATAAACATAGTAACATTAATCAAAAGCCAGCTCAGAACTGGTATGGACGGGGGAATCGGATTGTCTAATTGAAACAAAGCAATGTTTAATCTACTTGGAATGGGCAGATTTTCCTGGCTAATTTTTCAGGAAAATCTGCCCGGTCCAAATAGATTAAACATTGCCTCGTTTTAATTAGATAGTTGGATTCCCACGTCCATGTCAATTCTGAGTTGACTTTTAATTAAAAGCCAGCTCAGAACTGGTTTTCTCAAAAATATTAATTTCAACAGATGATTAGTACCAATAAAAATTGGTAATAACTAGGTAATAAACATACTGCATACAGACTTGCAGAATACTTCTCTGGCTTCACCTACAAAAACCAACAGTGAAGCAAGAGAAGTATTCTTCAAGTCTGTATGCAGTATCGACAAGTTTCACCAGGTAAGGGCAACAACAATCAATGTAATAACCAGCCAATATTTGAAAGCTATGTCCATTTTTATCATCTATATTTAACAACAAATTAAATAGGTTTGTTACCAAGCATCCAAGTATTGGTGGTTTTAATCATAAATAGCACTATATGTTGTATCGAATGTTTCTCTGTGAAATTTTTATCAACATAGTATTTTACACCAATAGGCTATGAACTTAACATTCGTTCGTGAACTGAACAACTAAATACCAATGTTTTTCAGTTAACCGAGAAAAAAGTAATCAAACCCCTTGTGTTAAATTAGTATCTTTAACAACAGCCACCATAATATGTTTGTTTTGCCGAAAACCACCACAAATGAGTTTAAACTTCTCAAAACTCATATGGGTAACTATCCATGTAACTACATGATCATCATTCACAAGACTAATTTCATATTCAATTCATTAATCACTGATGCACTTACTTGGTGAAACTGTACCATACTACTGGCTTAACAGTGAAGCCAGAGAAGTTATCTCCAGTCTGTATTTGGTAATTTCATCTTGTTTAATTAAAACTATGATGTTAACATTATGACGCACCAATTGTTTCGGACACAAGTAGAAACTGTCAATATCTTAATGTCTACCTATACAAAAATACGATTTTATTTTATCTTGCTTATCAGAGGCTACATCATCTAATATAAAAATCGAATTGTTATTTGCATCTCTTGGATCCAATATGTTTACGATCTCACTGTATAGATAGTATCAAACACCTTTTGTAGCATACACCACCTGCTTTAACACATAATATTTGTTAACCATAACCAATTGGACCACATATCAAACATCTAACTGAGGTTGGTAAAAGAAGGCCATGTCTGCTGTTTGGGTAATGATGATGTGGTACAACATCATCTATGTTGCGACTGTTGGCTTTTGCATGTTTTACCATACGCTTTTACCATCGTTAACTAAACTAATACTTTGTACGAATGCTACATCCTATTTAAATACGCAGATATATCATACCTCATTAACAGTATAAATGTTGGTGTGTGAAGGTGAAGGTCTTGCACCCAGTAATCGAAAATTACCTGTTGAGCTGCACGTACCTGGTTATCAGTTCTGTGGTCCAGATACTAAATTTAAAGAACGTTTCACGAGTAATCAAGGCATCAATACTCTAGATCGTGCTTGTCTCTTGACAAGCACGATCTAGATGATTGATATTTTATAATCATGATGCATACCAAAACTATAATACTTATAATGTGGTCACTTATGTTTACAATTTTTAAATAAAAGACTTAAACAGTAGTATCTGTGTTTCAGTCATTGCGCGTGCGCTTGCTTTCAATGGCTCTACGTCGATTGAAATATTTCCACCGTTAGTGTTGAAACCTCACTTTGACTAATTGCTCGCGCTTGCTAACTTTCAACGATATAACACTATATCAGACATAGAGCGTGGGAGTAATAGTTTCACTACTTTTCTGCTGCGAGTGGTGATAAGAGTCGGCTAGAAATGATTATTCCTGATAGTTCGTATGAAATCAGTGATATCGAGAAATACATTCAGAATGAGCATTACGTCTTATATTAAGGATAAACATCAGTACCCTGCAGTAGAGAACAACATCGACGTGGTAAAGCTGTTTTCGCTAAAAGCCAACAACAACACTTTAAAATGTGAGATAACATGTCAGTATCATATATACTTTTCTACCGATGCTTCAATAGCCCCAATATTGGGGTTTTCTAAACAACGTATTACCACTGGTAAAGCCACGTTTCTGATTTACCGGTGGAAATTGTGATAGTGTAATATTGTAGATGGCAAACCTACGCATACAGTATATGAGTTTACTCCTATGGTAGACCCAGGTTACGCCGTTGATATAAAACCATATAGTAAGATTGTTATCCCTCTTATTTCGCATATAAATGTAAACCTCGTCGATCAGAATTGAGTACTTGTGACGTTTCAGGGTGAGGAGATCATTGTGATATTGGAATTGAGACAGAGACCACCATATTATGTTGATTATAAATACCAGCAATCAAGCCGCCCCACCTTCAGTATATTCGCTTCCTGCATAAGACGATTCTATCTTGGGAGCACGTGCAATATCTAGATTAATTAGGTACCGATATTAAGCAGACTACATATATTCGCTGACCCTGTGTACGACGAGTCAATCAAAGGGAAAGAAATACACACATAGGCTTCTCAAACCAGTGCGTTTGCCCATATGATACCTGTGATTCTGCAATCAACCAACAAGATATTTTTACGTTTGCTCTTCAGCTGTTCTACTAATAATAGGCAGTAGAGAGACGAGTGGTACGATTGGAGATGTACAAGTAACATCTAATGCAGCAGCCCGATTATTAAACATGTGAGAAATCTTGGTATAGTTACAACAATTCGAACACTTTTGGAAGCAAACAATGATGAAGCAAGAGCTCTAATTCAATCCGGGTGACATACAATACAATGCTGAAGGATGGCCGATTTTGCTACTGCATACCTCATTGCTACTTGTGTAATATTTTCAAATACAATAGAAGCGTATTTTTGCGGTTAATAAGTAAAGCCCAGAGCGAAACAAAATTGGTTTATTTTGATTGGAGCAGTCGACGCAGATAAAGCATTAAAGTTACATTGATTACATGGCGCTGCAAGTGAAACTTATCCACCTAAGCGAAGTTATAGAGAAACAATTATCACAGTCGATTTCCCTAAATAAAAAGATCCTGGTACCATATAGAAAATGGGAAACGTATGAATTACCAAATCTGAATAATTCAACATCTAAAAGTGACGAGAGAATAAAACGAGCGTGAAGTCTACGGTCGGTTACCTGTAATAGACGCTCCGCCGTGAGAACCGTAGTAACGTCTGTGCGAAATTACCAGTAAATCGTACGAACATTCGTTGCGAGTGCCGCGTATAGGACCTTTTAGGGACAGAAAGCTAGGCGGAGTCTCATCTGGGCGCTGACTTGGCTGCAGCTGCACTGTGAGCTACGCTGGCTCTTTACAATATTTCGAACTACTCAAATTGGCAAATACAATAACAGATAAGAAGGGCGTGGTTTCATTTCGATCGGCACACTTCAGAGCGCAAAATAATAACGGAGAAGAAAAAAAAGGTTCTCATGAGTGAAATGTGGCGTCGGTTAAACAATAGCTAGTCAAATAAACTTTAACTTCATTAAAAATGTTTATATCGATTAAGTTTAACTCTAAATCCTAAGTATACATAATATTGATCGTGAGTTTTAGTCATTTTTACTTCAGTTTCACTTTGAAAGATGATTCTCTCATAAGTTTGATATTCGTCAACAATTTCTGCGGAATTTTCGTCATTACTGATATATTCCAGAAGCCCCACTGACTCAAAAATTAATGTAACGTATGTTGTTATTTATTAGCGCACCAGCTGTTTGATGAACAGTAGAGTTGTAAGCAGCAGTGACGTTAGGTAATGTATTAAGCCACTTGTAGGAACAAACCAAGTTGAAATTTTTATATATATTCTCTTTCAAGATGTATGACTTTATCTATATATAGATATATAAGTGGAATAATAATTACTCACTATCAGTGCTATAGTGATTAATGATGTATTTTTTCATTATTGCGTTAAATTTAGAGTACTAACCCAAGATAAGATTGGTGCTGTACTATTAGCTTAAATATCTGCCATAGCTTTAGTCACCTCTTCATCATTTTTAGATCTAAGAGAGCGAGTCCACACATACTTTCAAAACCAATTTATAACCACTAAACTGTAATTGTAACCAGAGGTTTCTTTGTAGTAGTCTGTAATTCAGCAAAATCAATCTACCACATTCATTACGTCTACGTTTAAAGCTTATTCTTGCAGGTTTATATAATTCATCAATAATTGGCTTTTTAGTATCAGATGGTTCATATGTTAATCCAGCTGATTCAGTATCTTACTTAGATCTTTATTCTTTGGTATATCAATATCATGCAGCACATAGGAAGTTAAAATTTTCAATTGTCTTGAAACGTACTTTTAAGAATAGCTAGCTCCGTTAGCCCAGTACGATAACCCGGGAAAAACTGGGTTACATACGAAAAAAACATATAATAAGCAAAACAAAACCTAAAGTAGAAACATCTAATTTTATACATTTACGACTTTCTTTCACCGGCACACATTGATCAAATCATAAGCGCAGCAACGAGAAAACTACGACACCGATACTTCGGTCAGAAATTGGTCACAGTGAGAAATATATTAATCTGTCAGAGGCAACGCAATATATTTATATTATATATATATATATATTATATATATATATATATATATATATATATATATATATATATATATATATATATATATATATATATATATATATATATATATATATATATATATATATATATATATATATATATATATATATATATATATATTTATTCCCGGTGTGTTTTGCGGTCCTACCCCCTCCAGCAAATCAGATCGCAACATATCCCATTTAGACAATTTATACGGAAGAGGGGAAGTGGTTGCCTAGAACATTGACTCAATAACGGTAGTAATGGTGTGTTTTCTTAATTTTGGGGTAGATGGCGTTCGGTGGGTTTATTAGAGATATATAACACACCATATATATAGTACACACAGTCTGATCGACTGTTAGATGAGTAAGATTGGTTATGTGCAATTCAATTATTTTTGGTAAAATTGTCCGTTTTTGTCCTTTTCATAGAAATTAATTGTTATGGTCTAGATTTTACTAAGATATTAAATCATAAGCTGTGATACAAATAAGTAGCCAATGTTGTATAGCAAGAAAATTGTGCGCGCTAAGCGGTAAATTACAAAAATGATTTTGTATTATAATAATTACAAATGGAAGCAATTAATTACATAAGGAGGTTTATGACAGTATGAACTTTCAAATATAAAGGGCCAGCTTATGACATTCAATTTACGTTTTACTAGAAATTTCAAAATTGTATATACTTAAATTATGTAAGCACAAGTTAATGCTTTTATTTTAGGTATGTATGCCGCATAATTAACAATTAGCCAATATTTATTTTTCTTTTTTTTTGTGAAAAAAAGGTTTTCAAATATATAACAAAAGTTAGTTAAACATAATAATTTTAAATATCAGTCTTTCAGTTAGCGCAGAATTAGTATTAATGCATTAATTCAGTATATTATACTTAAAAATAAATATGCGGTTGCCTTCGACTACGTTACCGAATGCGGAATATCTATTCTACCTTTTTGTGGTGATGTATGGTGATTGTGGTATAATATATTGTGATTTTTTAATAAATGACGACCATTTTAAATTATGTATGTGAAGTAAGAAATGACAACACGAGATTTTTTTCTTTTACGTCGTTTTATTTCTGCGACTATGGCCTATCACCGACGCCAGGGAGCAGTTTCACCTCACTATCCTGGAAATTTTACCGAACCCCTGCCTTTTTGTAAGAAGGGTAGGGATCTTTAATGTGCCCAACATCGCATGGACACGGCTTTACGCCCTCTCCGAAGGCAGAACGTGCATACATTGACGTTCTGTGCGGTATACGGTATACCATAAGATGTTGGGCACATAAGAAATCTCAACTTTGTTTAAAAGAAGGCAGAGCGTCGCCGAAATTTCCACGTTGGTGAAGTAAAACTAGGCCTTGTCGTCGGTAAGTGGCATAAGTTGAAGTAGTAGGCCAGATTTAAAGAAACAAAAGAAAAAGACACAAAAAATATTTTAATACAATTAAGTAACACGTTAAGTAACACGTTTTTCATATATAAGCATTATATGGCGTATTAGCAGGGAATATACTGTCGTCCTTCAAATGATACACGTTTAGACCGGTTTTTGCTTTTGTCTTATTAAAGTGTGAAGCATGTCCTGTTACAAATTGTTGGTTTTGATGATTGTCATTTTACTTTATAGGTGCATAAATTGTATTTTGAAATTGAGCGGTCTCAGTAGCTTACCGGATGGAACGGCCACTCGCGGTGCAGGTGTCGCGAGTTTCAATCTCACCACAGCCGATACTATAAGGCCGTGGCAGTGTGTGTGAGCAAGTTGAATGTCCGTAAATCCGCTTTTCGGAAGGGCTCAAGCTTTAGACAATTATCGTGCTTGCAAAAGCGTACTACATGGATATCAGTACATACAATTATTTTCGATTTCTGGGTGCAGAACATTCTGAAACGGATTCTTCTGCACTTTTTTTATAAGACGACTTTAAAAAAACTCCGCTCTTTGGAAGGGGCGTTAAGATATCATTAGCGTGAGCAATGCAATCGTGGGTACGTAAATGACCACTAACTACACAAGACATGAGTACGGTAAAATGTCCAGGTTGGTAAGGTGAAAGTGCTCCTTATCGTTGGTAATTGGCATTAGCCGATAACGTTTATAGATACAAAAAGTTACTGGTTCAACGGGAAACCTTATAAATAAATTACTGATATAATAAAAACTATAATTACTAATCGTATTAATAACAGGTATAGATTCAATAGTTTAAAGTAAAAAAATAGAGGTTCGGAAAATACTTTACTGCTAAAAACTTAAATTATTTTACTAGCGCCATGTGTTGTGTAATAAGCAAATAAAAGTTTGCATTGGTCCTTAATTTTTTGTGTAGTTATTATTTGTCTCTTAATCGGCATGTCTCTATATAGTAAAACAATGTTATCTTCCAACCCTAAAAAGATAATGTTAGGATTTTTTTTAATTATTCAAAACTGGAAATTCTAAAATGTTTATGAATAATCGCCTTAAGGTTAAATAGCTGTTTTAAATGGAAACATAGGTATTTATGGTAACAGCCCTTTTTAGGAAAACATTGTAGCTTGTTTTCGGTCTATAGAATAAATAGCTCGTCAAACCTGTTATTCACTCAACTTTATTTTCTTACTGCAAAGCCTAGGTGGATGATATTTAATTTTCGGAATTTCTAAGATTACTGATGTTGACATAAATGTGCAGAGAGTTTATATTTTTTTATTTATTTAATTATCACTATTCATAAAAATAAATTACTGAGGCTTTTCGAACAATATTATTTTATAACTTTCTTTTATTAAATGTCACTCACATTTAGTATATCGATGACGACGTGATAATATAGCGATTGCCAGCATTCCCAGTTGTGATAACGTATTTGGACTCAAAAAATCCTCAGTAAATACGTCATTAACAATGGTAACTAGCCTCATACTTGGAGAATAAGAAGCTGTTCAAAAGTTTTAAAGGCAGCTCGTGAAACAAAATGCATTAGTTCCATTTTTTATTGCTGCACAAACTTTTGGTATATAATGTACATCATATTGGCAACACTATCACTCATTTAAGTAATGTTTTCAGAAAGCTTGCGTCTTAAAATACGTTCAACAAAGTTTGTCTCCTTTCAATTTTTTTCACCAAGCATCTGCTCTTCTCTAGTTTAGTCATTTAGATCCCACTTTAATGTTGAAAATTTTATATAAATATGGAGTGATTAGAATAGATTTTAGTATACAGAGAATACTGATATCTTCGGGATTTATAGTCAACGTAGGCAATCATTGAAACATAAGATCAGAGAAAAAGGAACCTAGGTTTTGGTACGTCAAAATCTAAAGTAGATAACTTTTGGAAAGCACATTTCGGCCAAGACTATATTCGAATTATGTCAAATAACATAAGTAGAAGTTGCTGACTTCAATATATGGGTGCGATGTATCGTAATAAAGCACAATCATAATAATAATAATAATAATAAAAATACTATTATATCGGCTTTGAGTGTAATTATTCTCAACACACCATCCAGTACACTGGAATACTTTGCAATTGTTTCTGCATTTCTTTGTATATTGTTTCTGAACATCAATACCTACATATGGGCACAACATATTTAGTGCTTGAGAATGAAAGACTTATAGGTATTACCCCCTATGCATTTTAGCCAATTAAAGCCATGCTTAGGGGAATCTAGAATACACAGCGAGTATATCTCAGAAACTATCTTCCTGATACATCGCATGCAGGAAAACAAGCTGGGATATAAACTCTAAATTGCAAAAAAATGAGATGGAAGTTTTCCGTACTAGTTTTTTAGTTTTCTAGCAGATCAATTTAGTGAGATATTTTTGTACGTCCTTCCTAGTTGTGCAGTGCTGGCATTTGTGTTAGTTCTTTTGCTTTTTAAATTTTTTTCCAATATTTTTTTGTATTCGCTGTTAGTTTTTATTTTAGGATTATTGTTTTGTCTCAACAATCTAGTGTTCAAACCTTTTTTCCGTCAGGGCTCGTCCGCGGCCTTGCCGCCCCGATAGCAGTGCAACCTTTGGTTGATTGTGCATGCCCTTAGTCTTACTCCACCCATTCCAAAATCACTGTGCCTTGAACTAGTCTGCACAGCGATTGGTAGGGTGAAGTTTTATATTGCTCTATCTCCGGTCTAGACTGACCGTAGATCAGTTGCCTTTTGCGATCCAGAGCTTTACACTCGCACAAGAAGTGCTGGCCTAATCCCTCCCCCTCGCCGCAGAGCCTGAATGCGAGGTCCCCCTCGAACCGACCCATTTTATGCAGGTGTTTCTTGAGGGGCATGTGTCCCATGAAGAGACTTGTTATGTTTCTGATCTGTTCTCTGCCAAGATTCAGCAGCTCCACAGCTCTCTTTAAACTGGGTTCGTCAAATATTGACTTCCCATGTCTGAGCCTGGTCAGTCTGCCCAGTACACCTTGTGTTGGTTTCTGACCCAGGACTTAATGGCTCCCCTGGCAGTGCTCTTTGTCACGCACAGAACCGGTTCTGGTCCCATAAATGGTTCTGCTGACCCTCTCTTCGCGAGACTGCCAGCTTCTTCATTTCCTTTGACCCCGAGTGACCCGGCACCCAGATGAGGGTGACCTAATTCTGCCCAGCCAGGTCGCTCGTCTCCTCTCGGTACTCACTCACCAGCCAACCAGCCAGGAATTTACCTGTGGGCTACTTAGGGCCTTTAGGGCTGCCTGGCTGTCTGTGGCTATGAGGATCCACTTGTTGGTGTAGCCCTTCCTCTTGTTCGCCCACACACAGTACACGATGGCGTACATTTCGGCCTGAAAACCGTTGCATGAGCTCCGAGGAAATACTATGACTTACCCTAAGGGGCTGGTGTTTATTCGCAAGGACCGATCCGTTCTAATAAACACCAGCCCCCGTCCCACGCTTCCCGCCGCATCCGTCCGTGAACCGGACGAGCGCGTCGCGTGGTGTGCCCGGCGTCTCCTCCCGCCATGCCTCGTGGTCGGGAATTTTCACTGTAAAGTTTTTTTCCCTGCAGATTCGCGGCCTCGCGAGGTCTGACCTCATTTCAAGCATGGGCTCCTTCACGATCTCCTGAATTTTGCATTGGTCCCTGAAGCCTGGGTTGATCTTCAGTTTACCATTGCAGGCTAGCCTGTATAGTCCTAGCCTGGCCTCCCACATAATAACTAAGTGTAGGGGGGGGGGCAGATCCAGCAACACCACATGGTGGCTGTTGGGGTTGAAAACATAGCCCCTGTGATGCCTAGGCACGCCATCCTTTGGATCTTGCCGAGTTTTTGTTTGGCACTGGATTGTGTTACCTTAGGCCACCAGACCAGTGCCGCGTATGTTAACGATGGTCTGACCACTCTTGTGTACAGCTAGTGGGCCATACTAGGTCTTAGTCCCAACGTTTTTCCATATAGTTGCCTAGTGACGGCTAAGATCATGAGTACCTTACGCAGTATTTTTTCAATGTGACCATTCCAGGTTAGCTTAGAGTCCAATACGACCTCAAGATATTTTACCTCCCTGGCCATTGGAATGCTCCTACCATATAGAGTAAGAGTTATGTGGCTCTCGCACTTCCTCCTCCTTGTAAACGGCACGACTATTGCTTTCTCAGGGCTCACTTTCAGTGCTGTCTGCATGCGATCCCATACTAACTGTGTAACCTTTCCTCGGACTATGATGACAATGTCGTCCGCATAGCCCTGTACCTCATACCCCCTCCCGAGAGCCTCCCCAGCAGGCCGTCCACGACTAGGCACCAGAGCAAGGGAGACAGAACGCTCCCCTGCGGACACCCCGCCAGCAGAGTCCCTCCCGCGAGTGAGGTGAACACTGCCCTGTCTCTGAGCATGGAACTGATGCACCTGCAGCAGGTCTCCTCTATTCCACGCTCCCTGACAGCTGCCAGAACCGATCCGATTGAGGTGTTGCTAAATGCCTCGTCTATGTCTAGGAAAGCCCCCAGCGCCACCTCCCTGTTCTCCAGAGTGTTCTCCAGTTTCAGCGCCAGTTGGTGCAGTGCTGTTTCTCTTGAGAATCCTGCTCTGTATGCACATTGTCCGCAGTGTAGGCGATATGCGTCCAGTACACCGCCCCTAATGTGCTAGTCGAGCAGTGTTTCCACTGTTTTTAGCAAGAAGGACATGAGATTTATTGGCCTCAGGGACTTTGCGTGGTCTGCTGGACGCCCACGTTTATAAATGAATACAACCCTGGTCAGTCTCCATATCCTCTCTATGTACCCCAGAGCCAGACTGGCCCTCATAATGAGGGTAAGCGCCGGTGCCAGTATATCTATCAGCTGTTGGAGCACGTTGGGTATTATTCCATCAAATCCCGGCGATTTGTATGGCTTAAAGCCGTTAATGGCCTATCTGATTTTGCTCCAAGTAACCACCTCTTTAGCGACTGTCCAGTCTACTCTAGATGCCCGCCTATAACGCGCCTCTATTTCTGTGCGTTCCCAGTCCGGAGGTGATTGTTTTATTATGTTACAGCCGGGGAAGTGCGTCTGGCGTAAAATTTCCATAGTTTCCTCCCCCGAACTCGTAAAGCCTGTGGATGTTCTAAGGGAACATATGTTGGTCTGAGTGCCCTTGGACAGAATCTTGTGTAATCGAGCGCTCTGGGACGTGTTCTCCACTTCCTCCCAGTGCCTCCTCCACGACTCCTTCTTGGCGCCCCTCAGTCTTTTGTTATAGGTCGTTAGGGCCTGTCTATATTCATCCCACGCCCCCGACCTTTTGGCAGCGTTAAACAGCTTACAAACCTGCGTCCTCCTGTGCTTGAGGTCCTGGTTCCACTACGGCACGTTCCTGGTGGACGCCCTCATTTTCAGGGGGCAGTTGGCATTAGAGGCGGTGATTGCGTCTCGCAAATGGGCTGCCGCAATCTCGAGGTCTATTGAATTGTCTATGGTACTCTTAACCCCCCGCAGTTCCACTGCTAGCTCTGCCCTGTACGCTTCCCATTTCACCTTGCGGGGGTCCCGGTACCATACCGTTTGTCTTTCGACTTTGGCGATTTCAAACCGGATTTATCTGTCCTCGTGCAGGATGCGGCGTTACTCCGCGCATGACGGTCTTGGGGAAAGCTTTATCGAAAGTTTATGTTGTTGTTTCCACTTCCTCAGCTTGCCCCCTGGAGTTCTTTGGACCGCGACTCCTTGACTCCAGTGTTCAACTTTAGTTTTTTTACTTGTTCCAAACAGCTTTTGTTGAGTTTGATATTCTTTGTCAAATAAATTAGATTTTTGAGTTTACAGTTTGTACTCTTGCATGGAGCCTACTACACCCTTTGTGTATTCTAGATTCTTCTGAAGATCACTCTTACCAGCCAAAACGCTTACTAAGTAGTATACCATATGCGCGTTTACCTTTTTATTATTACGCTCTTTAAACATTCTGCTTCCAGCTCTCATTTCTTCCAGTCTATTTCTTATATTTTCTATAAATGAATTGAGCAAATATGGCGCTGATTGGCATCCTTGCCGTACATGATATCTTATTTTAGCTTCAGTTTCATATTCGTTAACATATAGATGTTTACTTTGATTTTTGTATACTTAGATCTCTCTCCCATCCAACCCACCTCTCTTAATTATGCAAAGAAAATTTCCAATCTACCCTATTTAATGCTTTTTTCAATTCAACAACAGAAATAAACGTACATATCTATACCTCTCCTAAGCATCCTTTCTCATATTGGTTCAAGTGTCGCATTTAATTTTGGTGCTTATTCAACTTTTTACTATGATTAGCAGAAGCTTTGCTTCATGGCCATGTATACTTATTGTCTTTTGCCGGTTGTATTTCGGCGCATTCACCGTTTTTGGAATAGTAATACTTTTACTCTTATAACTCACTGGGCAGTTGCCTGATATTTCAGATTTCGCAATCAAGTCGAAAAGTGTTTCTTTACATTTTTTACCCTAGGAGTTTTTGTGTGGCTAGCTTGGTTAACGGCGCTCAATTTTTGCTGCCGAAATGGACAGACCCAGATCACCTGGGTTTATCTTCACTGTCTCCTTCATATACATATACTTTTGCTCATAATTAATTTTTTTCATTTTTCTTTGCATCTCTTTTGCTTTCCTATATTTTTGTTAAATCATGTTTTAAATGTATTTACGTTTAAAGTATGCTGCCTCTTATCCTCATCCTAATCGTTCTTTGACAGTTACGTTTCAGTATTAACCTTTGAATTTTTACGTACCCACGGTTTTCTTCGTTTTAGTTTCTCCTGCACATTATTTTTTCCACATCTACCTTTAAATCACTGTTTGTATCTGCCCGCCCAAGCATTTCACCGTTGAAATTAATCTTAACGGTTTTTCTTCAAAATTTTACAGTAAATCTCTGCATCCAGGAAAAAACATTATACAAGTGTATAAAAATGTCTACGTTTCTATGAAACAAATATAGTTGCCATTTTAAACGAATAGCGTAAAGTGCTTAACAGTGGCTAACTTGAGCATTTTTCTTATACTATAAAATAAAATGTGGGTTATAAAAAACAATGAAATTTATGAGCCTAGATGTGAGCATTTAAAGGTCAAGCATTCAAAAACTCATAACTCAGTTGGTGCTATAGCTACAGACTTCAGCGATACACCAATCGATTCAAAATATTTCAATTAATATCAAAAAATGATCATACCGTAACCAAAAAATTTCAATTCAAAATAAAGCGATGATATATATCGAAAGTTAACATCAAAATTAAACATGTGTTATACAATGAAATTTTTATTAATGATTTTCTTAAAACCATTTTTTCTATTTTGTCTAATTTCACCTCAATTATCCGACGGTCACCTTAAATTCCGCCTAGTTCAATTATTAAGGGAGAGATGAGCATTTAAGGTTACGCCACCGAAAAATCCGACCCTGTTCGATTAAAAAACTCATAACTCGGTTCGTGTTAGAGCTACAGACTTAGGCAGTACACCAATCGATTAGGGAGATTCAAATTGATATCACAGCATGATCATACTTTAACAAAAAAAAAATTGAAAATGAATCGACGATATATCGAAAGTTAAAATTAATATGAAACATGTGTTATATGGAACAATATTTTTTTAATGTTTTTTTTTAGATCGATCTCTCGATAAAATGTAATTTGATCTCAACAACGGTCACCTCTGATTACACCTAGCTCAATTATTAAACGCGATATGAGCAGCTAAAGTTGTGCCCACCGAAAAAAAAAAACGACATTGTCCGATTAAAAAACTCAAACTCGGTTCGTGCTATAGCTACAGACTTCAGCAATACAGCAGTCGATTAGGGAGATTCCAGTTGATATCACAATATGATCATACTTTAACCAAAGAATTTAAATTGAAAATTAATTGACGATATATAGAAAGTTAACATTAAAATAAAACATGCAGGTATTAGACGAAACAATGAAATTTTTAATTAATGTTTTTTGTAAATCAATCTCTCGATTTTATGCACTTGGATCTCAATTATCCAACGGTCACCTCGGATTTCACCTAGCTCTATTATTAAGCGAGATATGCGTATTTAAAATTGCACCAACCAAAAAAACGTCGTTGCTCGATTAAAAAAATGCATAACTCGGTTCGCGTTATACCTACACACCTCGAATAAACAACAGTCGATTTAGAAGATTCCAGTCAATTGCATAAAAAATTACTAACAAGACCCACATAAAAATATAATGAAAAAAACCCATCAAAGTGACACACACTAATAGGTGAAACTCAAAAAATATATACTTTTTTTATTAGTGCTTTTTTTTAATCAGTCACTCATTCGTATATAATTCGACCTCAGGAATCCAATGGTTACCTGCGATTCTCCCCAGCTTGATTATTAAAGTATGCGTATTTAAATTTACAAAAATGTCACAAACATTTACTTTGATCGTCGATAACTCAATTTCTATTGAAGATATGATTACAGATTTTTCACCAATTGCCAAAGAACAAATCAGCGAAATGTCCAACTAAAAACTTTCGCAGCTTACTGTAACTATTTTTTTGCGGTCCCAACTTTAATTGTTACTTTCATAAAAACCTTCAAATCGAATTTAAAAAAATTGAGCGCCTAAACCACAAACAGAGTAGTATTTTCTTGTTACACAGATGATAGGAACGTCACACTAACATTTAACCAAAATCTAAAACCTTGATAAATTTCCATATCTGTTCGAGTTTGACGAAATAACTCTTTTTTTTATTCCAACCAAGAAATAAACCCTATATATCTTCGACAATTATAAATTCAATGAAACAATCAGTTCCTCTCTCCCGAAATATGATCATTTGAAAGTAAGACTTAAAGTAACCGACATTGTCAACTTAAAATGGATATATAGGTTGTTGAGTAACATACTTTAGCAATACGCCAATCGATTCGGGAGATTTAATTGATATAACACAATCATGCTTAAAATTGAAATGTAGGTTATTTGTCCCAAAATTCTATTCATCTTTTTGTGAAAAAACAATCAACACGGCTAAGGAAAGAAAATGATTATTTGAAAAATTTTCTTTATTAGAATTATTATTTTCTTTATTAGAATCCTGCAACCTAGAGACTCGGTGGTCCAGTGGTAAGAACGCGTGTCTCTGAGTCCAAGGGTACTGGGTTCGATTCCCAGGGTTCTCCTTTCACTTTTTAAGTACATAGGTACTGTAAAATTAACATCAACCGAGGTTGTGACATTGTATTAGAGCAAGTTGAATGTCCGCATGTTTCGCCCCTCAGAGGGAACGTAAAGCCGTCGGTCCCGTGTCCTTGCAAAGATGGACACGTTAAAGATCCCTACTATCCTTACAGAAAGGCAGTGGTTCGGCAACATTTCCAGGATAGTGAGGTGAAACTGCTTCCTAGAGTCGGTGACTGGCCATAGTCGCGGAAATGTGCCGACGTTAAACTAAAAAGAATCGTGCAACCTTAGTGTTAGTGAATAATTAACCGAGTCATAATAATCTTTATAATTTATTTTAAGATTGTCATTTCAAATAGTAGCTACTTTTTAAGTATAAGAGTGTTTTTGGGACAACGATCTAAATACTGTAAATAAAAAGCTGCCTAAAAATAACTTGTTTTTAATACATAGAATCATATAGAGTTCAGGTAGCGCACAGACAACTGGGTTTTCACTCAAGGTCATTTACCTTTTACAATTTAAACTGGCCTTTAGATATATGAGAATTACATGCCAACATGAAAAATTATAATTATTCCATTACAGTTTAAACGCGATGTAGCCTTATCGTCGCAACCACGACTGTGTCTGCCGTGGTTGATGTTATGTTAACTGTTTAATTTTTAGAAATTGTCGGATACCTACCGAGTTGTTGAAAAAAAATTACTTAAAACTTGCACTATGTAATAAATTATTTTGTTTGAATGAAATTCAGAGACAGTGTTTCGGTCTCACGATCATTATCGATGAGCATAAAAATAATATATTTCAAAATACTATTCAAACATAGGTATAAAGAGACTTAGGTAACATATTAATAGAATTTTATAAACCAAAGTTTGGAAAATCTTATATTGTGTGCTTTGCGCCAAATATTTTCGCTAAAAAGCAATTATATAAAAGAATTTATCCACTTCCAAAATTGACTTCAAATGTGAAAAGAAAAGAAAAGGTGAGGAGACAGCGATTAGTCGAGTACAAATATATTATTATATACCCAAAACAAATTTAAAAATTATTGTTTTGAAAAATGAACAAGTCGTAAATAGGTGTAAAAAGTTAATTCTTTATAAAACATTTCAAAATAAGATTTGGCTCTTACCTGAGGTTAAGGTTTCAACAAATTTCTTAATTAAAATCTATATAACAATGTTTCAATACATTCAACTGAGAAATCTATCATTTTTCAATCAAATTCAGTACATATTCAAATAAAAACTTTTTCAACGTCAAGATTTAGAAGAGCCTAAACTGAATGTGCAAAACTTGGAAAATTGCTGAAAATAAAGAGTTGTTGAATTATAAAACAGATCTACAGCAAATTTGTACCTATATTAGCTGGGAAATCAAAACCTGGCAGGTTTTTTCACCATCACTTTTTTATTCAACAAGCTAAAGTGTCAATCATATTTCGTTATTATATCTATTGGAATTTCTCAAAATAAATAAAATGTAATGGGGGATCATCGTAGCGCAATTTTTTTTTTTGCAAAGAAACCGTTTTAGAACAATTTTTATATACTTACGATCTTGTAAACATGATAAGTTTTGAAAGTCTCAAGATAACTACTTTGTTTTTAGTAAATGCAAACCGTTGAAAGCGCATAATAAAGAGATTAGAAATCCACCCAGATTGAAACAGCTGTAGAGGCTTGTTTATTCTCTTTTGGAAAAAAATACTGTGTTATTAGTTGAGCAATTGATTTTACGAAATGCGTTTTGCAACGGGCTTAAGAAAAGTTAAATATAACATATCTTGTGGTTTTTAGCTAAACCCAATCGTTTAAAACGTTCGGCGACTTTTATTTTTTAAATGTGTTGAATGTAGAACGAGTTTAAAAATCTGAAAACTTCAGAAAGCGTCGAGTTGGTGATTTCGGTGATTAAGAGCCAACTAGACATTATTAGTTCCTCGCTGGTCAAATACAATAAGTTTAAACGTTTAAACTAACATTTTTGTTTTGTTTTTTCTGCTTTATTAGGTTGTCTCCAACGTTTTTAGGTCAGGTCAGGTCAGGTCAGGTCAGGTCGGGTCGGGTCGGGTCGGGTCGGGTCGGGTCGGGTCGGGTCGGGTCGGGTCGGGTCGGGTCGGGTCGGGTCGGGTCGGGTCGGGTCGGGTCGGGTCGGGTCGGGTCGGGTCGGGTCGGGTCGGGTCGGGTCGGGTCGGGTCGGGTCGGGTCGGGTCGGGTCGGGTCGGGTCGGGTCGGGTCAGGTCAGGTCAGGTAAGGTTGTTCAAGCTGGGGGACCTGGAGCAAATAGGTAGGCGTGATGGAGGGGAAAGAATATTATTAAAAGAAAATTTTGATGCAAAGTGTGAAAAAGGCGGCTTATAGAAGTCCACCTAAGCTGTTTTTGTCGATATTCCTTCTTTATTTTCTTCCCTAACACGATTTCTGAAAAAAATGTATGTTTTTTCTATTACTGTTGTAACAACTTGCATCTATTTTGCAATGAAGTTCTAAAAACCAAAACGTACCCTCTTGTGACCGGAACTTTCTGCTAAATCTACCCATTTTACATTGGAGTCTTTATATAATATAATACTATCATTACTGGTGATACTATGTAGAGTTAAAAAGGTTTGTAAATGGCAGTATTATTTTGGTAGCCTTAAGTAATTTTTACTACAGTAAAAAATTTAAAAAATGGCGGCCAATTTGTTCAAACGATTTTGTGAACATGATAATTTTTGAGGGGTTGGTGCTAATGACATTATTTCTAGCGTAAAATAAATTGTCAAGATGTTTAAACACACTAAACCCCTTTACAATGCTTTTTTTTATTTATCCTTTCAAAATGTTTAAAAAAAGACCTTTCTAATTGATTTATTCAAATACCATGCAGAATATGTTTAACTCTTAGAACATTTGAATATAGTATCATGTTGTGAATCTGTACTTAACCTACTTAATTAAAAATGACGGCCATTTATAATAACTGACGGCTATTAAAAAAAATTATATGCATGGAACCCCAGTCATCACATATTGCTTAAAAAATTCAAATAGATATTTAGCATTCAGCAACGTGGTTGTTTTTCTGTTTCTCTTCAATTTTTATTGTATGTTTATTACGAGATCTTCAACCTAAAGGTTGAAAAATCATAGCTGCGGCCTAATATTTAAACTAGGTATCTATTTTCGCAGCCATAGTTTATTTTTATTTTTTATTTTTTATTTAATATTATTGGCTGCGGCATCTCAGGCCATTAGCACATTCTTTCCCATCATTTAATATTATTTACAAATTTTCCAGACAAAGTCAACTTGGCTCGCCCGGGAATCGTACCCGGGACCTCTCGCTTTGCAGACTGACACCTAGCCACCTGCGCCAGGAGGGCGTCTCATAGTTTATTTATTTAGGTAAAATGATGGGTAACCTACTTAATGAAGAGACAAATTTATTTTTACTTGCACAGTATGCTTACAATATCAGTTTGAAATACATAATTTTACGTTATTAAAGTTTACAAAAATTTTTATCCAAATTACCTATATCATTAGTGTTTTTTATGTTAATATTAATCGTACAATGCGTCATACAACTGTAAGCTTTTTATATTCCTGTAATCCAAAAGTTCTTTATTTAGGCATATCAAACACCATTTTTGTCACATCTAAAAGATTTCTTCACTTCTAATACATAACTTTTATAGGTAATATTACTTCCACATCGTCACGTGCTAAGTACCGCGTCGGCGACGAAAATTTCAAAATCTTTTTTTAGCTTAAACATCGTAAAAAGTGTCAAACGAATTGAAATATCGTCTTCAAATTTGGTATATAGTTATCACTTGACAAACGAACGGTTCAGATTGTTTGTGGGTAAAGTCGCTTTAAGAGGAGAGAATGAATGGTGGTGGGGGGTGGTGTGGTAGGTGGTGATTTGATAAAAATTTGGTATATAGTTATCACTTGACACACGAACGGTTCAGATTGTTTTTGGGTAAAGTCGCTTTAAGAGGAGAGAATGAATGGGGGTGGGGGGTGGTGTGGGGGGTGGTGATTTGATAAAAATTTGGTATATAGTTATCACTTGACAAACGAACGGTTCAGATTGTTTTTGGGTAAAGTCGCTTTAAGAGGAGATAATGAATGGGGGTGGGGGGTGGTGTGGTGTGTGGTGATTTGATAAAAATTTGGTATATAGTTATCACTTGGCAAACGAACGGTTCAGATTGTTTTTGGGTAAAGTCGCTTTAAGAGGAGAGAATGAATGGGGGTGGGGGGTGGTGTGGTGGGTGGTGATTTGATAAAAATTTGGTATATAGTTATCACTTGACAAACGAACGGTTCAGATTGTTTTTGGGTAAAGTCGCTTTAAGAGGAGAGAATGAATGGGGGTGGGGGGTGGTGTGGTGGGTGGTGATTTGATAAAAATTGACATTTTTTAGTTAAAACTCGAGAACTCGAGTAATATAACGGTTTAGGGTTGATTTATTAGAAAACTTTTAATTTCATCACTCATTTGGTATTCTGTGCTGAAATGAAAATTAGGGGTTTAATGTGTGGGAGTGGAATATTACTGACAAAAATTTCAATTATTTTTTTTGTTGCTAAGACGGTGTAAAAAGTCTCAAAACATACAGAAAACATGATTATACCCCGAATTTTTTTTCTCTGTCGGTCGGTCGGTCTGTCGGCATGTACGTCTGTCTGATAATAGGCGCAATAACTTTCGAACGAATTGAGATATCATCTTTAAATTTAATATCCAGTTAGCACCCGACAAAGGAACGCTTCGAATTTTTTTTTGTTGTTGGTTAAGATCGCTTAAAGGGGGGGATAAATAAGGTGTGATTTGGTGAAAATTGATTTTTTTTTCAATATAAGTCGAGTAATATAACGTTTCAAAAGTTTATGGGTACAGGAATACAAATATTTTCTTTGTGGTCAAGTCGTGGACCCTAAATTCGTTCCATGAGAATGTCTTTCTGGAGAGAATAAATTATCATAGCTATGTGGAAGTTATGATTCAATTTGCAGCACTATTTTTTTAGATAAATTAAAGCGTAAAAGTGTTACCATACATAATTGAGATAACTGTATACCTACTATCTATATCAAACAAAGTTTTAAATGTCCTAGATATTATTCAAAGTTGCAAAATCTTAGTTGCCGATTTTTCATTTTATAAAGGTAGTACCTATGTACTTAGTTCCAACGACAATTTAATACGTTACCAATACTTCAATAATATTAAATCTGCTGTTGCCATTGTAACGTCATATTATTTATTGGTGAGCATACACGTTGCTTAAAACACGTATATCTAGGTGGTGACCTATTAAAATTGTTAACATAAACAGTTAGTTTGAAAAAAAATGTTGCTTGTAGTTTAAATAACTAAGAAACATAAATGCCTAAACCGGTGTGTTATTAATATGTACGCAGAGATAAAAAACTATAAAGGAAATGCGGTTAGACATTTTGTAGAACGCTCATCTACCAACTTTTTGTCTTTCTATGCCACATTACAAATAATAATTAATAAGAAAATTTAAACTTTGAGAGCCTGTTTTTTATTAGTAACAATTGGCATAAGATACGTTTACCTAAGTCTAATATTTGCCATCAAATACCACTGCTGCTTTATATTCCAATAGTGCTGCTAATTGAATCATGACTTCCACATAGCTGTGATAATCTACTCTCCTCAGAAAGACATTATCATGAAATAAACTCACGGTCCATGACTCGATCCTAAAGGAAATATTCATATTCCTGTCATCATAAACTTCTGAAACGTTACCTTACTCGAGTTTTAATCAAAAAATGTCAATTTTCACCAAATCAGCCCCTATTTATCCCCTATCCTACCCCCTGAAGCGATCTTACGCAAAAACAATTCGAAGCGTTCCTCTGTCGGGTTTTTACAGGATACCAAATTTAAGGACTGTACCTCAATTATTTCGAAAGTTATTGCGCCTACTAGCAGAAAGCCATACAGGCCGACAGACAAAAAAAATTGCGGTTCGAAAATCAAGTTTTTTGTATGTTTTAAGACTTTTTACCTCGTCTTAGCAAAAAAATTTTAAAGTTCTATCACTGATATTCCACACCCACAAATTCAACCCCTAATTTAATTCAGTTCAGCACATAATACCAGATGTTTTATGAAATTGAAAGTTTTCTAATAAATACACTCTAAAACCTTATATTACTCGAGTTTTAACGAAAAAATATCAATTTTCACCACATCACTCTCCATTCATCCCCTACCCTCTGGAGCGTTTTTACCCGAAAAAAATCCGAACCGATAGTTTTTCGGGTGCTAACTGTATACAGAATTTGAAGACGATATCTCAATTCGTTCTAAAGTTATCGTGGCAACAAACAGACATACAGACCGACAGACAAAAAAATCGTTCCCAAATGATATTTTCTATATGTTTTGACCCTTTTTACGACGTTTAAGCGAAAAAAAATTTGACATTTTTGTCACCGATGCGATACTTCCACAATGTGAAAGCAATAATTACAGGACACATGTATTGTTCCCTTTAGAACTCATTTATAAGCAAGCGAAACGATCATTAGCCAAAAATACAATTGCAGAGAATTTGACTTTTTTAAAAACTATATTTAGGTGTATTAAGTTATTAAAAAACATGGTGATGTTTCATGTGAAATGTTAGAGGTATATCTAGATATGCTCTCAAGATATATTAGTTCAATGTGTATTTTCTTAATTAAGTACTTCTTGTCCCTGTTTTTTTTTTTTTTAATGAAAACCGGATACACTGTATTTTACCACTTTCACAGTTCGTTTCACTTTTAAATAAAAAAATTTTTTTTAACGTTCGGCCTATTTCTGCGACTATGGCCAATCACCGACGCCAGGGAGCAGTTACACCTCACTATTTTGGAAATTTCGCCGATCCCCTGCCTTTTTGTAAGGAGGGTTGGGATCTTTAACATGCCCAATATCGCATGGTCACGGAAGCGACGGTTTTACGCCCCCTCCGAAGGGCGAACGTGCAGACATTCAACTTGGTCAATACAGTGCCACAACCTCGGTTGATGTTGATTTTACAGTATGTAGTAAAAATGTGAAAGAGGAACCCTGGGAATGGAACACAGTACTCTTCGGTTCAGAGGCTCACAATCAAAAGAAATCAATCAAACGTCCTTACCACTGAACCAACGATGATCTTAAAAATAACTTAAATATCGTAAAGCTTTCTATTGTTTAAGTGGTTACTAACTTCTTTACTTTGAATATCTAATTTTTACGCTCAGCTTTTTAAAGTAAGTTTTGCTGTTTTTCTGACTCTAAAATCAATCATTTATAGTATTAAAGAATTATCAAAAATCTTTTATTTGGCACGTGTTTGCAAATGTTTACCTCTTTAGATTTATTACAGACTGCACATTTTATTTGGTCACAGGCTGTAAAGGAATATTCCAATCCTAGAATATCTTACAAATTGTTTAGAAATATGGTGTCTATAATAGAGCTTCAGTTAAACGGTTTTCAATACATTACACTATAAGCCGATCATAAGTACACTTGGAGAACCCAAATCACCGCAACACATCTTTTAAAAACCTGACGATCGTTTCGCTAACAAAGTTAGCATCGTCAGTGGATGATGTCTTTAAAATATGTGTTGTGGTGATTTGGGTTCTCAAAGTATACTTCTCAGTGCCCATCATAGATTCCAATCTTCACTTAGTAGTAGAAGCCAATAATTTTAATCGGATCGCCATGTAAATTTTTATGTTACCTTTTCAATCTGTTTATGTTTATGTTTATACTCATCGCTCTGACGGTTTTCGAAATATTGGGGGGTTCGCAGATTAGGAATGTATACTTAAAGTTTACAAGTTCAAAATGACAACTCCAACATGGTAGATAATTGTTTCGAATGGTCCGATTCTACTTAAAATTATATTTAACGATTTTGCTGGTCACAGATTAGAAATTTCTGTTTAAAATTTAGAATTTCAAAATGTTTACGTCATGGTTAACGAATTTTGTCTTTTAATGGTCCGATTCGACTTAAAATCAATATCTGGAGGATTTTGGTATCTTTGGTTAGGAATTTATAGTTAAATTTTAGAAATTCAAAATGACAGCTCCAGCATGGTGGACAAATACGTTGTATCGTGTTGTTTGATTGCTATATGAGTAGTTTTATGGGCGCAGTTTAGGAATTTGCGTTTAAAATTAAAAATTATATTACCGCGCTTTTATTAGCTTGACTTTGACTAAGTATATAGGTAAGCAACTATTGCAAATCGAATTTCATCCATTTCTAATTGTCGTTTGAAGCTTTGCAATTCTGACGACATAAAATTATATGGCATCATCGCACTGAAAACTAAAAAGTAGAAAAATAATTTATAGTTTCATTATGCTAGTATTTATTATTAGTAGGTAATGCACCAACAAATATTAGAATTGACTTATATGTAATTGCAAGAGGCGCTTTACGTATTAAAATAAAAGAACACCCCACGCTTTTGCAGTTAGATACAAGTGAAACTAATATAATTACATTTTCTTTTCAGTGCATTATTACTAAAAGTCTGTTTTTAGTTTTTTTTTCACTTAAATAACATATGCATATACAGAAATAAATGAAAATAACAAAGGAATCTTGTATTGTTAAGCGATTTTGTGGCCGTGCAACATTTCATCATTGTATGAAGTCGGAAAATTACAAGAGGTTTGAACATACATCATCATACCACTGTAAGTTAAAAAGAAGTATGCAATTAATAAACGATCTTATAAAGGAGTTCTTCTTTCTAAAAATGAAATAAGGTGTAGATTTATTTTGTAATAGAAGATAATTCGTTTTAAAGGAATTCCTGACGTAAAAATTGTAGTTTCTGCTATATATCATGTCTGTATCAGGTAAGTAATTAAAATATTAACATTGGTAATTGATCAAATGTGCGATGTTTCCAGGTAAGTATAAGATTTTTTTCACCTTTTCGGAAAACATATGTAGCTACGTACTTAGTCTGAAGTGTACCCATGTTTACAACAATATTTTTAAACAAGAAGGGATTATAGTTTTTCTTTTTTAAGACTTAATCATTATAATAGATGCAGGGGATATAAAAAAAATGCTCTATTTAAATTCTCTACTGAAAGATATTAGAGATGTTCGACATGTTTCATGTTATTTGCTTTCTTTCTTTTCCAAACGTTATTTCAGTCATATACATTCCTTTTTATATCTAAAACAAGCCAGGTATATCTAGTACACAGGTTATTTTTAGCAGCAACAGTGTCCTTGATCCTTTACGTCTGTACTTTTTATAAGGTTTAATACAACAGAACACAAAACCCAGATAATTGTTAGGATTCTTGGAATTACTTCAACCCCTACTTCTGTTTGATTTTACTATCCTGACTCCTGAAACTAGTAGTCGCACATCTCATAATGTCATGTCATGTGTGGTAAGTAATGTGTGTTAAGTCTAAGTCCTAGAATTAGGTATCAGTGTCGTGTCAGTTTAATGGTTTACCTCGGCACCCTACATATTTTGCACAGAAAACGGGAATAAAGAGTTCTAAATAAGTGCGGTATTTCGCTGGGTCATTTAAAATCTTGGCTATTAATGAACGAGCGTTGTTTCCTTCTTTTAGAGCCGAATAATGTATACCTTGGTAAAGTTTAGTTATGACAATGTAATGTTTGTATGCGATAGTAAAAAAGTGCAAATTGATAAAAATGGATGTCTGGTAGCCAAATGGATAAATGATAAATTCTATAAGGCCAGCATAATTACTACGTCAAAAAATAAAAAGCAGTTGGAATCAATAGCATATGGTTTGACACATAATTATCCAAAGGTTATTCTTGAAAAATTAAGAGGTGCCGAAGAACATATTAACGATGCCGAAATGAGCGGTGAGTATTCTATAATTTTTTTATTTTAATTTTATTTCATTAGGTGCTAAAATGTTAATTATGCAATTCATTATACATTTGGCGGATTATTTATTTCAACAGTTTTTTGGTACACCCTTACATTACAAATTAGTCATTAAAAAAATAATAAAAATATTTGGTAGGACTTCACAGGTGTACTTTAACTGGTACGCTCGGACAGTGTTTCTCATGACAATTGTTAATGACCATAAAATGTATTTATATATAAGCATAAAATATATAAAATGGTACTCGTGGGACCAAACCACTTCGTGCGAGCCGAAAAAATATATCCTGTGATGTTTCTTCTTGAAGTTAACTACGTAATTTTAAAAAACAAAATATTAATTACGTACACAAAATTTTTTTCATTAAAGTTTCTGGACTTCTAAGGTCATTAAGATAATAAAACTTTTTTGGATAAACAATTTTGACAATCTGCTCTTTCAAGAGGCATGTTAAGCAGGTAACTCATTTACACGTACTAAAATTACTGGTTATTTATTGCATTAAAATGCATGTATATGTGCGTAGTGTACGTTATTTTATTAGCTTAATTAAATATTATCTAAAAGATAATGTTTAATACTTTCTGTAACGTACAAAACCTGCAACATATAGTAATATTTTTTTATTTCATTACACCAGCTATAGAAAAATAAAGAAAATATTTCTCATTTGAAAAGTGCCAGAAGATGCAAATATTTTCACATAAATGTTTTTGTCTCTTTTCTAATTATATGTTACCTAACTTGCTTTTTTTTTTCACGTGAGTCACTACAATATTGAATTTTTTTGGTTCTACCTTTAAACTTTACTTTATTAAATAACTGTGGTCATATTGTGCCTTATTTATAACCTCTGTGATAAATAAACTTATACGTGAATAACTTGGTTTCTGGTTGCTCACCGATTAACTTTAACATATTTTCCTAATCTATTGAGATAGTTATATAATTTGGTAAAACACATGCGTAAACATAACTGCAATTTAAAAAAAAATGTTTCCAAATAGTTTACAAACATTTCCTAATTTTAGATAAACACAATATAGGTAGGCACCTACTGAATTTTCAATTGTACAAAAAATTACTCCTAAGTTATTATTGCGGCCTTGAATTATACCTATTCAGAAATATAAGTTGTTTTTTTTTGTAATAGGGCACGAAAAAAAAGTAAGACATCCAATCTAAAAATTATGAGATTTGTTTGTTTTAAATTCGCTTCCTCTAAAGGTTTTTTTATAAATTTAATACTTTTATAGGGTGTGCCAGCAGCTTTAAGATAAACTAATGTCGCCGTTATGGGAATAAAAAAAATGTCATTTAGAAACAGTCTTGTAACTTTTTTGTCTTAAGACTTACAAAAAAATATATATATCAAATATATATTTATCAGATAAAATTCTGTTTGAATTTCGTTAACAGTTATATGGATTGTTTGCAGTAACTTGACCAGTTTTTTCGGTAGCTCGAGTTTCTCGAGTGGTTCTGGGAATCTCCTATTCATTATTATTATGACTTTAGCCCGAAAGGCTACAGTCGTCCCTCAAAGGGTTCATCTCTTAATGCACTCATCCCAGGTATCTCAAATACCAAAGGGACTGAGCTCAGGTGAACCCCTTTCCAAGTTTTCGGGTCCTGAACGACATTACGTCACTTCTTCGTGTCCCAGATATATCCGCACGATATGGGCAGTTGCCAGGATTACTGCTTCCTTCAAAGCCTTGTAAAGGTATATTATTATGAATTTGGCCTGAAAGACTTTCACTCTCCCTGAAAGAGGACCATTTGTTTCCCAGATATCTCTGCACGATATGGGCAGTTGCCAGGATGACTGCTTCCTTCGAAGCCTTGTAAACGTGTATTATTATTATTATTATTATTATTATTATTATTATTATTATTATGACTGACCTGAAAGGCTTTCACGCTCACTGAAAGAGGAACATTTGTTTCCCAGATATCTCCGCACGATGTGGGAACTTATTTTTTTTTTAATTACTGCTTTTTGCATAGCCTCGTAAAGGTGTGCTATTTTTATTATGCCTGTAGTTTTAGTTGCCACAAGGATATAATAAATGTATATCATTGTCAGAATACAATCTTGCCAACATGTCCTAAGTACCTATAATATTTCATTTTTTTCATAAGACGTTATTTGGCCAACATGCCCGTCTGAAATGAATCCGTTGGATTTATCTAGATTCTCTTTAAGTCTGAATAACATGGATGATTATTGTTAATATTGGCTTTGAAGCCGTTATACTTTGGACAACGCAGTTTTCCTCTAAGGTACACCTACATAACTTTAAAATATAGAAAAAAGTTATAATTTGTTGGCAATTGAAAGGAACGTAATATGTATTTACATGTATCTGTACATCAGTTGAAATTAAAAAATAAGGTAAAAACAAAGCAAAATATGTTTAACTTTGTTTAAAGGTAAAGTTAAAAAAAAGCAATTGTATTTGGGGTATCCTAGAATAATCAAATTCGGTTCTACATGGTAAAAATAAAACAATATACCGCAAGTAAAAGTAATTTTCGTTTGTTTTACAGTGTTTTTCCAAATGAAAACCCCTTTTCCAATATTTTTTTCAAAACATTTAAAAGGCGTAAATCTTTCTTATTTGGCATATCATTGTATAACTTTCATAACAGCATTAATAAAATACAGCGAGAACAGAAAATAGTAGTCAATACATTGTTAAGTGTTGTATTTTTTCTAATTTTTAATTTATAAAGGGTCTTTAAAATTAATTACTTTACAGGTATTAAAGATAAACCTACTAATGAGGTATTGCTGACAAAAAAACGAACGTGCAAACAACATTGCTGTCCCTATTGCTATAAACTGATAACAAAATTACCCAGACATTTACAACAGAAACATTTTGATAAGGAAGATGTTAAAGTAGCGATTAAACTAAAAAACGGTAAGTGTATGTTTTTTTATAAATCTTATTGTTTTCTCCCAGATTTAGATATTTCTGCGACAAAATAACTCTGGGACATAAAAGTTTTAAAGTTAAGTAAGATAAACAGGCATGGTTTAAATTTTGAACAAGCTTAAAGTTTGAATTTCATTCAGCCGATAATTTTGAAGCATGTTAAAATGTATATGCTTAGTTGCGCACATTAGATAAATAAGCGATATTTTTCTATTAACGATCCTATTAGACTTATTTTCCAAAATAAGATGGGTAGAATATTATGCTGAGATATTATTTCATGTCTTTAAACTACACAGGAATTCTTATAACACCATTGCTCAGGACGTTATGTAGGTATTAAGCAATCTCTAAGCCAAAGCCAATTTTTATTCTAATTGTAGATAAAAAGGTAGCTATAAACTAATTCTTTGCTAAAAGTTCATTAACCATATTTTATTACATTTTTTTAAATTATTTAGTTTTGGCTTATATAAATTTAATTAGTTTTCACCCTGACATTCCTTAACGTAAGGATTTTTAATTGGTGTTATATCTTATTTACTAAAATTATATTTTGCAATCAGTTAGATATATTAAGTCGTTAGCATGGTGGTAGGTATAATAAAAGTTGTTTTCAAAGAACCTTTATATCATACAACTTATTTTGTTTTAACTGTATTAATAATATATCCATTTTCACCCCCTTTAATTGTCAAAAAATATCAACAAAAAACAAAAATTATTAATACAAAATAAATTATATTGTTTTTATATAGCTAGTGTCTATCAGTTTATGTGTAACTTAACAGTACATTTTAAATATATACCACAATAATTTATTATTATTCTCTGGGCAAAGGTATTCACCACAGCCATTTCAAGCGAAACACAAATATATACCACTGAAATATTTGGAATTGAATATATAAAATTTTAATTAATTTAATTTGCATTCCATTAAAAATACAGTTTTTCTCCACAATACTTGAACACCTAGTGCCAGCAAATTTTAGTGTAAGCATAACCAAATTATTTTACAGTATCAGTGGATTAGGTAAAACTTTAAAAATCGTAACCTACGAAAGTTAATTACAGCCGTTTAAATTCGCCTTTATAGTGTGCCAAAATATTTTAAACACAAAATTGAATGTATACAACTAAAATGCTATAAATACTGGCGTAATCAAATCAACTAATGAGACAAAGTCAACTACTGTATATAGTATCCCAAATTCAACACTCCTATAGGGTATTTATACTCAGAAAGTAACCAGCAGCTTTGAACCAAAAACTAATGTTGTTATCATGGGCCCGATTAACGTACTTACTAGGTACTTCTGGCGTAGACAGAACAACAAAGTTTGTTCTGAAGATACAGGTAAAATTAAAATTTTGTCATTCTTAATAATGCCTTATAAATATTTGCCTTAAGATTATAAAAAACAATCGGACGCAGCAAATGCGTTAATCGTAGCAAATTTTCATAAGAATGGGTTTCATTTTTTGGTATCTTTCAGGATATTAACCGAGAATATACTTCCTGCTGTCAATGAAATTTAATAAATTCTTCTTATACAAATTTTTATAATCTTGTGCTCTAATTAAAAAAAATAACTTAAAAGATTTAAAACCTATTTTTCTAGGAAGCTATAAATTTTAAATTTAGTATATTATGTCGGTACTGTAATCTGTTTAAAGAAAACAACGAAAGTTTTTTAGAAAAAAAAAAGTTTTATAACTGGGCCGGTCGGGCTACTTATTCAAGCTGTTTGCGAATGGAAGGCACGTTTTAAATTAGAAAGTTGAAGTATTTGCTATTGTTATTCCCTTGAATGATTTCATTTTAGCCAACCCAATCGTACCGTTTTCTTCAAAAGAAAAGTATTTTTAAAATAATGTTTTATCTCCCAAGTTTACTACGTTATTTTCATAAAATTTCGTACCGACTTACATACATAAACTCGTCGAGTAATTGATACCGAATTTATTCAAGCTATTTACGAAAGCAAGGTATCTGCCAAATTATAAACGTGGCTGTTACTTTTCCTCATAAATGGCTTGGACGATTCCATGTGAGGCCAGTAAAAAAGATCCACTTATTTCACATTAATTTTATGCAAACTTTTTAGGCAAATGTTAACGTAAGAACTTATCAAGCACGTCACGAAATATTTAGTTTCTCAGAATCTTCGTTTGAAAATCATTTAATGTGACATTTATCTTTGTTACAACCGGTCAGGAATCATTGGCTCTCCCAAGTATTAACGTCGCTATGCATATCCAAACTGACAAAATAAGTTTTCTACAAACATTTTTTCAACTAAATGAAGAAATGAACAAAAACTTAAAATTTTGTAAAACACATTTCATGCAGCATTTGTTTCTTTACAAACTGGACCTGCTCCAGATTCTTCGTTTAGTTCGCCAAGTTTGTCATTTAATTGTGAGAAAATAAACATTTGCTTCTTGCCGCGTTATTGGTCAAGACCTACCGAATCGTAAGATATGGTTAATACAAAGTACAAACGCAGTAGGTGCGTTATGGTAGTGAATTAATTTCAAACTAAAACAACTTAATTTTATATTATTATAGAAACCTCGTTTTTTGTACGTGCATGTGTTTCTATTTAGGCTACATGTGTACCAAATTTCATGAAAATTGACATTTTTTCGTTAAAACTTGAGTAATATAACGTTTTAGGGTTTATTTATTAGAAAACTTTTAATTTCAGAGATCTGCTATTCTGTGCTGAAATTAAATTAGGGGTGGAATATCGTTTGCAAAAATTTGGATTTTTTTTTGCTAAAACGGCGTAAAAAGTCTGAAAACATATATAAAACTTGATTCTGGAAGGAAAATATTTTTGTCTGTCGGTCTGTCAGTCGGTCGGAATGTACGTCGTCTGTTAATAGGCGCAATAATTATCGAACGAACTGAGATATCATTTTCAAATTTGGTATATAGTTAGCAGCCGACAAATGAAAGCTTCTAATTGTTTTTGCTTAAGATCGCTTCAGATGGTAAGGGATAAATAAGGGGTGATTTAGTGAAAATGGACATTTTTTCGATAAAACTCGAGTAATATAACGTTTGAAAAGTTTACGGGTACAGGAATACAAATATTTGCTTTGTGGTCGAAGTCATTGTTCCTAAATTCATTCCATGAGAATGTCTTTCTGAAGAGAATAAATTATCACAGCTACGTGGAAATTAGGATTCAATCTGCAGCACTACTTTTTTAAGTAATCGATTGGATACATATAGTCTCACTATGGTGACCTCTCTGATATTTTTTTGATAATTCTAATTAGGGCTTCTAAAGTAATATAATAAATGGTTTTTTGTCGTTTATTATAAGTAGTAAGAGTTGCAAATAAGCGTCGCCGTGGCCGTGTTGGAAAGTCGACTGAAACTTCCCAATTCGGACTCGGGGGACGATGGTTCGAGACTCATCGGCAGCGGATGATTTCTCAATTTTGTCGTTGAGATCGAGCTTAAGGTGGAGGGTAGGTTAGTTTAGATGAGCAAAAAGGGTCAGCAGTGGCCTAATTGCCAGTAAGCATCTTACTTTTTTTTTAAGTTGAAAATGATTGATATCTTGACAAAGCTTTCATCTTACGTGTCACATAAATGGCTCACTTGCACATTTTCTCTTCCTACCAGTTTCGGTTACATTTTTTCTTTAATAAAACACAGTTTGTTTTATTAATTGTAAAACGTATTTTTTTACTTATAAAGAAATAAAATATTTGTTTTTATACTAAATTATGTAAACAACTCTCTCCACAGGTTCTACAGAGAAGAAAAAAGCTTGGCTGTCTCTGCAAAAAACAGGAGATTTCAAATATTTTGAGCTATGCGACAAGAAAAAAATTATCAGTGTTAGAAGATCTAAAAGTAAGACTGCAACTGACAGTTTCCTTCCTTGTCCGATATGTAAAGGATTTTATTCCAAAGAAAATTTAAAAGGACACATTCGTTTATCTTGTGATCCTAAAAACAGAACGGTTAGAAGAGTGATCAAAAGCAAGGCTCGAGAACTTGTTCAAAAGGTTCACCCTAAAGCTAATACGCTCATAAAAAAATTATTTTTCCAACTATGAGGCAGGATAATACTCTGAAAATTGTTATGGCAGATGAACTCGCGGTAACCTATGGAAACCTTGTAGCTATGAAATATAGTTCTAGTAGTCACAATTACAAAATGGTCAGGTCACAACTTCGACTACTTGGATACTTATTTATTACACTGCAATCCATTAACAAGTAAATTGGTAATATGATGGAGATGTTTTGTCCTAAATATTTCGACGATTTTATACAGGCTGTCCAACTGATTTCAGGATTCGATTTTATAAAATCCGAATATCGGGTTCCGTCCAGAGCAATAACTAGCTGTACTTTGATAACAAAAGTAGCAAATACAGGCATTGTTTTGGCCATAAAAAATGAGGACGCTGATAAGCAAAACGAAATTAGTCAATTTCTTCATTTATTAAAGGAATTGCAAAACTCATTGGTGAAACGTATAGCAATCGAGAACATAACACAAAGAAGAAGGCAAAAGGTGGTTACCTTACCTAAAACTAATTATGTCACTCAACTGTTCCAATATATAGAACATGAAATCCAAAGCACGAACAACTTTCTTTGTGTTTCGACATACATTTCTGGATAAAAATGACTAAATTGGTGCTGGTCCATGCAATGGTATTTAATCGAAAAAGGCCAGGAGAAATAGAAAGGGCCCATATTCTAGATTTTAAAAACCTAAAAGAAGTGGATGAAGCTGCTAAAGGTAAACTGTCTGCATCAGAAAGGAAAATGGCTAACACATTGTGCAGATTTGTTATAAGAGGAAAATTAAATAGACCTGTGCCAGTTTTAATTGCAAAACTAGTAAAGCAGTCAATAGATGTTCTTTTAAGTTTTAGAAAACAGGCTAAAATTCGTTCGGGCAATACTTACTTGTTTGCTCGGCCTCATTTTGATTCAGACACACCTAAGTACTACAGTGCTGCAGCTGCCCTTAAAGAGCTCCTTAAAGCAGCAGAAATTCCCGAAAATGAACATTTCATGCCAACAGGCTTGAGAAAACACTTGGCCAGTGTGTCAAGTGGTCTTAATTTAAAGGATCATGAGCTTAACAGCCTTTTTGATTTTATGGGACATGCAGAAAGAGTGCACAAAAATATTTATCGCCAAGTTCCAGTTGAAAAGGATATATGTACTATTGGCACTGTTCTTGCCGCAGCTGTGAACCGAACAGTACCAGAAAATGACTCGTCACCCAAACGATCTTCATCTTCCGTAAATGAAGGTGAATGTTCAACATCATCAGCCAAGAATTACACACAGAACATGTCAATTGAAACTGACTTTAATTCTGACTCGGAACAGTCTGTTTCAGAAGACCCGCATGGTGTAGACTTACTTCCCACAGAAGCTGACGAGAACATTCAAGCTTTTGACGTATCTGAAGTATCTGAGTCCAAGAGAAATGTAAGAAGTCCATCACCATTTTCTACTTCATCATATGGATCATCGGTTTCAGCTACTGTCTTAATCAAGCAAGGTTTGTTATATTACATATTCGCTAGTTACAAAGAAAATTGCTGAAAAAAAACTGAAAACATAGATCAAAACAATGTTTTCGGATTTTTTTGCAGTTTTTATAAATAATCACTAACGTCTTAGTAAAGCTTACTTTCGTTCACATACAAGATTAATATAGATAGATCTGACTTTAAAGTATATGTTTAAACAAAAGCAAGAACAACATGAGCACAAACAATGAAGCACCATCATTCGTCGCACATACTGCTAACTAAAGAAATATTTTTATATTTTCCAAAAGTAACACAATTTTTAAACAGCTGAAAATATTTTCACAATAAAATAATAATAAAATAAAGACCATTTTTTAAACATACAATAAATAAGTTAAATTAAAGTTTATGTAGTATTTGTTGCAACAAAAAATACGGATGGTCGAGTGAATTGTGAATAATATAACAGGTATACATCTCAAACTTTTTTGTATGAGGAAGTCTCATCGTGGCGAAACAACTGCCATGCAATATTAATATAGTGTAAATTTTATATTCATCAGTTTTGGCTGCGGTCTAAGATGACCATTCGCATATTGGGTGATCTCATATTTGAAATACGAAGATTTTCAAATAGGAAATGTTAGTCGGGAAAATTTTGATCAGTTTAGCATTTAATCAATCTAAAGTTGCATTAATTGCACTTACAAGTTTGTAACCCTTTCTTTCAGGTACATTATATAATTTATCTATCAGTATTATATTCTTAACACTAATTTAGGCAGACTCTCTCAGTTTCTAAGGGAATAATCTTAGAGTCAATTTACTTTCCAAAACTTGTCAAGTATTTTAAATTATGTAAATAATTCCTGAGATATGAGTAATGTGCGGAACTTCCATCAAATACAACAATTCTTTGGTAACAATTATGTTACATTCAACACATTGGACAAATGACACAATTTGTTAAATTGAACTATAAAGTATACACAGGACACATTTAAAGGTTTATGTTCTTGAGATAAAATCGGCAAAAGCACAAATTTTGAAGGACCCTGTGTAATGTATAACGAAATTCCTTAGACACGACTAATTCACAGGACATTGTTAAACTACACCCAAAATTTCAGCTTTCGTCTAATCCAAATACCGCAATAATAAAGATTTAATTGAAGCTATGTTTTGCACCAAAATTATGGAAATCAATTTATTTCTCCAAAGCCGCAGCGAAGCGAAAAATGCAATAAGATAGAGGTATCTTGTTCAAAATATCAAAGTTGTTGATACAATATAAGCGGCAACGCCGTAGTACCTAAAACATTTTAGATTGATAGAGTAGAACTAATTACACACCAATTTTACAAAATAATCCTACGCCCCGTTCTCCGTAAACGTCTAACCTACTATCGACCGTGAGTGATCCTGTGTATATATATATTGCATAAACTTAGTTTTTTATTGTTAAATAAATTTAGAAGATTACGAAACTAAGGTGAATAACTTATGTAAAAAATATTTTACAGGTAGTTCTCGTTGGAAATCGACTGAATTGTACGTAATAAATAGGACATTTGGTAAATGCAAAGTACCGTCTGTAGAAGATTGCCAAAAACTTATCAATAGCAACATTGTGCTGCAGAATCGGACACCGACCGAGATGCGGCTTTATTTATTAAGGAAGTCATACGTACGAAAGAAGAACAGTGTTGAGAGTAAGTATAGATTTCCTTATTTTTGTATATACCTATATGAAGCTTACTACTTTTCTGCTTGTTACAAATGACTAAACGTTTAAGTGTAATTAATACCAGAAAACATTTATCTTGATGTAAAATCAGCAACATATTCTTGTTCATTTTAAGTTTAGCAACCTTCTAGTTTTTTAATGCCGGTTGAATTAGTAAATCATTAATAATTTTATAAAAACTTTGTATACACAAAAAAATTAACTATCTTATCGCCTGGTGGATGGCTTCCGGGCTATTTTACAGTGCTTAAGACTACTTGGTGAACAGACAATTTCAGTTTAGCTAATAAAGAAACCTACGGCTATTTGTGGAAAAATGTTTAGTGATCAACTAAATGATCACGGCATGATGGGTCACGGCAAAATAAACCGGAACCACCCCATGATTAAATCAACGCTAACTGGACAGTCTGACATCATGGGTATGTCTTGTAATCGATTCCTATTTGCTTTTATTATGTGAATTCAAAGCAAGAAAAATTTGGTTTTAAACAGCGTTAAATGTGAAAAATATTTCTTTTTTTATTAAATCCCATTTATACAATTGCAAAGTTCTTCACTGATCTTCTTGAGTAGCGCCACTGGTAACATGACTTACATATTACTAATAACCTGTATGCACCAACTTAAATTGAATTATTCTTGCTATTTTCTAAAAAAGTTTTGTTGATTATCTGTAAATGTAAATTGTTTTTAACATTATTGAGAAATCAGAAAAACTAAAAAAGACACACCAGTGAAAGTCAAAGCTTCACTGTGTTATTTGATAATTATACATGTATGGGTGAAATATAATACTTTTAAAAAATCTTTTTTATTTTTTATTAACTAAGTACAGCCTAAGTAAAAGCTGTGTAATAGTAATTTAAGTTGTAATAAAAGTATATTGAAGTCCGGTATGTAGCCAATGTCTTTATTTAAGTTGTAGTATTATATTTTTTAAAAGTGTGCTATAGCTGTTTATAAATGTTGCTGTTGACCAGTTCATGAGGCTGAGATAAGTCGTTTAAAAATATCCCCTAACATTTTTTTGTTTTTACTAACTAGAGTAGTTTCTACGTGAGATTTTGTCAAAATGTCAAAAACTAAGTTGGTTTTTGTGCTGTCGATTAACCGATGGCAGACGTAGTACTCACTCGCTCTGATATCTTCCATCTCAAGTGCTGGTATTATCTTCCCTGTATAAACTTTAAAATTGTGTATCAGCGCGTCGTTGTCGCATAAGACAAATATTTTTTGATTCCATTTATTGGGCTTCTATTAACTGCTTAAATAATGGTGCCTTTGGAATGGGATAATTTCCCGTAATTTCTGGAATTTTGCTTGGCTTATAAATTGATGCTAGAAATACAGGAATGCTCTTAGCTTCTCTATTTTGGGTAAGATTGTTATTATTATTAACTCGAATAATTTATCTCTGTTTCCATCATTTATATCATGGGGAAGATTGTTGTTATTATTGAAATGAAGCTCTTTCTTTATTTCTTTCCATTTTCGGGACATAGCCGCAGCAACCTGTGAAATAAAGTACTTGTCTTGGCAACCTAAAAATTGACATATATATAAAAGTCCAAATAAATGTTTCTTTTCCGAAAGTGAGAGGTTCAGAGGTTTTTAGTTTAAAAAAATAATTAAAATCATGTTATGGATCTTCATATCTCTGGTTCATATTCAATATTTTCTGGAATAGGCACAATCTCACCTTTACTTTCTTTAGTCCAGTTGAATTATTTTTTTCGAAGACCAGCTACATTATTAGTGATACTTCATCTTTCGGATCTGATGTTAAATATTCATCACTATCACATAATTTTTGCACCTGAGCTGGTAGGTACATATTCATAACCCTAAGAGTCGCTCATCTTCGCAAAATCAGAAAATTTAGAAATAAGCACATCCACTAAATACCAGTTGTTCCATGTTTTGAACATATCAAAACATTCTGGTTCCTGATGTGGAAGATTGAACAAATGTAAAGTTGGAAATTTGTATGTAAACAAATATGCCTCAGTGTATAACTAATAACAACTATAAGTATTTCTTAGGTTTACACGCTCGAAAACTTAGCTAAAACTGGGACACAATCACTGAGTCTCCCAATGTCAACAAAACTATCAGAATGGAATTCAACAGGGCTGCCTTGACAGTGTACTTCTTTCAGCATAGATAAGATGGCGTGGATGCTTGTTTTTATATAAATGTTCATTGTACCAACTCAGGACTAACGGTCCATTACCAAAAATTCAGTAAAAAAAATTTCTAATAAAATGTTTTGTGTTCTGTGTATTTTTATTATTTGTCTAATTATTTGATCTGCACCGTTAATAATAGTAGCATTAAAAGCAACTTTTGATGCCGAATATACTTTTCCTTTCTAAATTTACTTAGATTTAATTTTTTCCAATAGTTGTCTTGAATATGCGAGGTACAGTGTAAACGCAAAAGAAAATTCCAAGATGATTTAAAATTTACAAAGATAATTAGAGTGTTTAAGCGCGTTACTTTCGTGCCAAAAAATATTCTAAATTTGACCTATTCCTTAATTTATTAAGTTTAGCCTTTTGCGTAACAAAAGAAGCTTATTGGATGTGCGTTTAATTTAATAAGAGTTTCTACGGATTTAAAATGTTGCACGCTATTCGTTAGGTTTTTATTATGAAAAAAAAAATGGCTGAATAATAAAGTACGCTTTGGAGAACCTAGTTGACCACACATTTTTCAGATATCACTATCGTTTAGCTAAGAAAGTTGTGGTGGACTGGGTTCTCGAAAGCTAACTTATCTGTTCTCACCACAGGTTCCAACTCCACTTAATGTTATCCATAAAAACTTTGGTTTTTATCTCTGACAAATTTTTATATTTAATGCCTCATAATTCATCTTGGTATAATAAGCAAGATACCAAATAAAACATCTCTTTAATTATTTTTTTTGCTAAACCGGCTCGTTTCAAAATGATGGCTACTTAACAACAAAAAACAAAGATGAAATCGGAAAGTGACTTCCAAATGAAACTAAGAAATTTGTAGGCGCTAGTCATTTTTGGTTAAACTTGATCAGTTCAAAATGGTGACCAATGTGTGTGCATCTGGAAGCATAATCTTTATAGAAAGTCTTGAACGAATGACTTCAATTTTGTAACCGTAATAGGGTTAAAAAAACGGATCGGATACGTCATGCCTTTTTTAATAAAGTTAAGTGATCATATTGAACAGGTAAAAGAATGCTATAAAATATGGCAAGGGACTTAAAACAAAACTGAAATATAACGCCTTGTGATTTTCTGCTTAACACTATAAGCGGTTAAAAATGCTATAAAATATGGCAATAGACTTAAACAGAAAATCACGATGTTCCATTCAGTTTTACACTAAATTAAAAATGACAGCCACCCTTTTCAAAAACGTTTCTCTAGTTATTGACCTGACCAAATCTTAAGCTAAATATTATCTGGAAATGGGCCTTGACACTGTCAAAGTTGCATGTAATAATTTTCCATTTAACTCAAAATGGCGGCCATTTATAAAAAAATGGATTCTTACAATTGCTCAAACACGTCAAATAGGTATTCGGTAAACTCTAATGCAACCTGAACGCTTTTAGTTTTACAGTAACTGATCTGGAATAAATACGCCATACGCTGCCGTTTTATAACTATTTCTTAACTTGCTCAAACCCGAGTACGGTTAATTTTACAGTACCTATGTAATGCTTCTGCTGAGATGTAAACCTCCAATTCTTGGCTTCAGAGGCGCCCGTTGTTTACCTCTGGGCCACCAAGGCTGCGCTATTTTTATTAGAAATACAAGATTATATATATTGCAGTGGAATTTGAAACAAATATATACTATACCATATTAACTCTTGTGTGTTTTTATATTTTATCAGTGGAAATGTTGCACATGGCATAGGCCTTAAGTAAGTGTAAAAGGTAGTAAGTTAGCGATATAATATAAAAGAAAAAGCGACAGAATATAGCATGTTAGAAGAGGTTTTGTGTGCTACAAAAGCTGTTGGATACTATCTATACAATGAGAGAAAAGAGTTCCAGCAGATGCAAAGAGCAATTCAATATTTATATTAGATGATGTAGCCTGTAATAGGCAAAATAAAATAAAATCGTATTTTTTGATGGGTGACATAAAGATACTGACAGTTTCTACTTGTGCCCGAAACAATTGTTGCGTCATAGTGCTAACATCATAGTTTAATTTAAACAAGATGCTATTACTACATACAGACTGGAGATAATTTTTCTGACTTCACTGTGAAGCCAGTGTATGGTACAGTTTCACCAAGTAAGGGCAACAACGATCAATGAATAGAATATGAAATTAGTCTTGTGTATGATGATCATGTAACTACCGATATGAGTTTTGAAAAGTTCAAACTCCTTTGTGGTGGATTTCTGCAAAACAAACATATTATGGTGGCAGTTGTTAAGATAATTATTTAACACAAGCAGTTTGATCACTTTATAAATCTCGGTTAACTGAAAAACGTTGGTATTCAGTTGTTCAGTTCACGAACGAATGTTAAGTTTATGAACTTAACATTCGTTCGTGAACACCAATATTTTACACCAATAGGATATGTCCTATTGGTGTAAAACACTATGATGATTATTATTTCACAGAGAAACAATATATAGTGTTATTTAAGATAAAACCACCAACACTTGGATGCTTGGCAACAAACCTATTAAATTTGCTGTTAAACCATAGATGATAAATAAATTATGGCTGGTAATAATTGATACTAATCATCTGTTAAAATTATTATTTATGAGAAAACCTGTTACGGATGCTATGGAAAATTCGCAAGCTTTACCTGATTTTGCGGAAGTTATGAAAGATACTAGTCTTCACAGAAAAGAGAATGATATGAGGATCGTTCCAAGACATTATAAGAAACAGTTCTCCCAAATATCAACAAGTAGTAAAACCAATTCTAGAAAAATAAGCAGGCGATAAGTCACGTCCTACTTCAATAACTTCAGGTTATGGTACGCCACACATGATGTGGCTGAATAAGAAGCTGAAAGAGTATGTGCACTGGGCTGATCTAAAGGTGTTGGTTGATAGATTGCGGCTTTAAGTGGCTTCTAAAGCCGCTGGTAATACACAACGAAATTCAACCAATTAGTTTGACACGACAGCTGTTGGGCAGCTGTTGGACAGCTGTTAGACAGCGGCCTCTCCTGATACTGTATACCTATGTAATATTTTCAAAGACTATATAAGAGAGCTTTTGGCAATTCGTTAATATGGATAACTAGAAAATGTTCCAATTTGGTTGCCGCAGCAGATATAGAAAAAGCTTTTATGTTTAACATTGAATGCATGGTACTACATATTCACCCCAGTGATGTTATACAACAGCAATTATGAAACTCGATTCCTATGGATAAAAAGGTTCTTCTACCATATAGAATATGGAAAATGTATGAATTACCGAATCTCAATAATTCAACTTAAGGCCTGTAGTTCATTAAGACTTCCTCAAACACTGACCGACCTAGATTTGTAACGGATCGATACAATAACGTTAGAAAACACATTCAAGATTTAAGACTTCACTGAAGTTATAAGCAAATCCCTACAGAAGGTATGAATCTGAACTTTAACCAAGTGTATCACATCGAGCGTTCATATGTTGGTAGAGAATCAACACCTACCATGAATTACAACGCTTTTATAAAATATCCCATGTTTGTATTTGATTGCTCCAGATACAGCGATTCCATAAAGCCAGCTCCGGTGGTTATCAAATTGGAAATGAAAATTACTAACAACTTTCTCGATCACACGAACTGTTATTGTGTAATTCACGTGACATCGACGTCCAGTACGTCCAAAATCTCTAACATCGTGCGTTATATAATGTAAATCTTCATTGCCATACATAGTTTTATGATGAGGTTTATCGTGGTAGATACAAAAGGCTTCTGTGTAACAGACTAGGTACCCAAAGAATTAGTAATTTATAATAGTTATAAATCTGCACATTAGATGTTTAAGACTCCGAAAACGCTAGGTTATTAAATGCAGATATAGTTAAATATATCAAGTTAAAAAGAACACAGAAGTGTATGGATTATGATTGTGGTAACGTTACTTTAGAAGAATTACCCAACATAATAGAAAAACATATTATCGAAATGCGGGTAGATAGAGTTTACGCGAAAGGTGTTATCATGAAAAGGTATATTAAAGAGGTGTTTTTAAAATGTGGTTACAGCGAGGACCTTATCAATTTGAAAAACGATGATGGTTGCCGAAACTTGTAGCAGTCCATCCAATATGTATGTATCACGCTGTTAAATTTGATAAAAGAAAATGTATTACTGGTATTACAAATTGTATATTATTTGCTTAAATTGTAAAGTTGTTACATAAATAAAAAACCATTGTAAAAGTAAAATGTATTCATTAGTTTTATTTTAAAATGCATTTATGAATGTTCATCTTCAGTCACAAAAGACGTGCCAACATCAACCCACTCACGCCTTCTGCAAATTCCAATTCTGCAACTCTAAATTTCCTCGATGAATTCCTATTAGATATTTTTATAATTAGTTGAAACTGTAATATTTTTGTTTTTAGTATTGAATGATTTCATTTGTTTTCTTTCCTTATTTTGAAACATATACAAACCAAACAAAACCAAGTGATTTTAATTGCCTCATGTTTGGCTAAAGCAGCTTCAGTGTGCTGAAACAATACATGTTTCATAGTTTCCATGGATTTCTCTTTTGTTACTGTTATTCGTAATAATACGATAAGTAGCCATTCTATTTTGAAAGCTTCATTTAAGACAAACACTTATTCAACTACCCACGAATCACATACTTTTAATTTTTGGCCTTCACTGCACAGATGTCCAAAGCACACACTGCTTTTCACTTGTAACGTGCACGATTCACAATACTTCATATGATTTTCTTTGTGACAATGAAGGTTGCTTAGCTACTAAATTAAAAAACAACATTTTCCGGTATATACCTTTACTAACAGATATATGTGAGATATTTATTTTCCAATGAACTGTTACACTTAACACAAAAGTATATTAACATATTTGTTATACAGTTAGACATATAAGAGAACCAGTTGTTATAAATATCAAAATGTACTTTGATGTGCACAGATGGAAATCAGTTAGTATGAGCCTTCACCAATCAGGTGTCTCTCAAACAGAAAGATAAGTTTATTACAAACCATATCAGCCTTGATTTTGGTAATGTTTCAACTATGTGATCGTTGTGTAGAGGTGTTTCATGCAGTCGTCGCTATCGAAATAGGTTCTCATTTCTCTCCCATTTGGTGGTCGATATTGTCTAAAATCAGGACCGTCGTTTTCATTCATATGACACATCATGTTGATACAATCACAATCAACTTTCATGTTTACACCAACCATCTTTTACGTTTAGACTTTGACCGAACTTACTAATGTTACATTGGCTGTAGATTTTGTTGATCCACTTCTTCCTCTTTCCACCAACCGCTCTCATTGGTTGTATTTTTCTGCTCGGTTGCTGTGCCAACTTTCAAAATCTATTATAAACATTTTAATACTCCATAAATATTTATCTCCATTGGTTCATTAATTTCTGTAGTGATATTTTGCTACTTCTGGTAAATATTTAAAGAATGGCTTAGTTAAAGAGATCTCTGAGGCGTACTGAGTGTAAGATAAAGCAAGGGGTTAAGGAGTCGCGGGCCAAAGGACTCCAGGGGGCAAGCTGAGGAAGTGGAAATAACCACATAAACTCCCGATGAAGCTTTCCCCAAGACCGTCATGCGCGGTAAAAATCCGCATCCTGCACGAGGTGACCCTGCTAATAACTAAACATGACGGATCTAGACAAGGAGGTCGAACTAAACTCCCCCAATCTACGGTGTCACGTGACCCGTGCCTATGGATGGATGGCACCAGGGCGATGGTGTCGTGAACGGAACCTCTGGAGTACCAGGCTACCCTCCAGAGTAACCCGCTTTGCACCACACAGGGGGTTCTGATGGTGTGGACAGTATTTCCCCCATTCTCGTGGGAACAACATGAAGATAATAAAGACATACAAAACCAAACCAATGAGGCTCGAGGAGTGGCTCCGGCTACAGACTTGTGCCTTGAGTCTATCCCGGAAACGGAGACGAGCCAGGGGGCGGCAGCGGACTCTGGAGGTCCCACGACCGGCGTAGATACGGGGGATCAGGGGGTAGCTTCGGCCAGAGACCTGTCCCCGACACCCAAGCTGGAGGCTGGGTCCCACCGGAGGGCAACGAGCTCCGCGGACTCCGGGGACCCCTCCACCAGTGAGGACTCTACTGTTAGAGTAGAGGGACTGCCCCGGCAGTCCAAGCGTCTTTCCGGGGCGCAAAGAAAGAAGCTCCGGAGGGCGCAAAAAATGGCGGCCGGGACCTGGACGGTCGAGAAACCTGTAAAGGCGCAAGAGGGAAGTGCGGGTCAGAAGAGGACGCGCTCGAACTCTAGCACGCCCACTACAGACAAACGTTCCAAAAGGGCCAGGGTGCCTGTAAAGGCGCAAGAGGAGAGTGCGAGTTGGAAGACGCCGCGCTCTGGCTCTAGCACGCCTACTACAGACAGACCTCCCAAAGGAACCAAGGCCGGAACACCGGCGCAGACTGGCTCTTACAGGGAGGCTGCGGAGGGCCTCGGGATGGCGGTGATTGACAGACGCCATCCTGAGGTCACGCTAGACCAGGGGAAGGCGGACCTGATCCAGGCTGCGGTGGTAGCTGCAGTGGACTCTCTTCAGGAAGGGGAGAGTCCGCCTCAGTTCCACCGGACGCGCCTGACGGGGGGCATCCTCTGGACAACCTGTGCCGGCCCGCAGTCGCGGGACTGGCTGCGGAAAACGATCGGGGCCTCGGTCAGATTTGGGAGGGGGCGGACTTGACAGCCGTCGAGCCCAAGGAACTCCCAAAGAGACGCAAGGTCCTCGTACGGATCCCTGACACCGTCCCGCAGGAGACGGTGATCAGCAGACTTAAGATCCAGAACCCTGAACTGGGGACGCAACACTGGTCGGTTCTAAGCAGGAAGGCAGAGGAGAAAGGACAGACGCTCGCCTTCTCGATCGACCCGACATCTTACAGAGCCCTTGAAGGAACCTCCTTCAAGGCATTCTGGGGCATGGGAAGGGTTAGCTTCCGCCCACTGGGGAAGCAACTAAGAGTTAATGGGACTTAGGTTCCTTCAGGTCAACCTCCAACACAGTAGGGCAGCCACGGCCGGACTACTAATGGCTCTGAGGAACACGGATGTGGCCCTCATCCAGGAACCGTACTCCTATAAAGGAGAGATCAAGGGACTCGGCGGAGCTACTGGAAAGCTCATCTACAGCAGATCCAGCGAGAACCCGAGGGCCTGCATTTTTGTCAGGGAGGGGATAGAGTTTCTCCCTCTAATGAATTTCTGTTCCAGGGACCTGGCAACGATCAAAATCCGATGTGGAGGAGCGGATGGGCTGAGGGACATTACTGTCGCGTCAGCCTATCTGCCAGGGGACAGCACGGACCCTCCTCCACCCAACGAATTGGAGCAGCTGATGGTGGGTAGCAGAGCAGGTGGATGGCAGACCATCATCGGCAAGGATGCGAATGCGCACCATGAGTTGTGGGGTAGCTCGGACACAAACTCTAGGGGTGAGGCACTTTTACAATTCTTTATGAAATTTAATTTAGACATATTGAATAGAGGTAATAAACCGACCTTCGTCACAACACGGCGTGAGGAAGTTTTAGATCTAACAGTTTCCACCCAGTCTCTGGGTGACTTTGTTAAAAGCTGGGCTGTGTCTGGGGAAGTGAGTAGCTCAGACCACAGATACATCCGGTTTGAAATCGCCAAAGTCGAAAGAGAAACGGTATGGTACCGGGACCCCCGCAAGGCGGACTGGGAAGCCTACAGGGCAGACCTGGCTGTGGAACTGCGGGGGGTTAAGAGTACCATAAAAAATTCAATAGACCTCGAGATTGCAGCAGTCCAATTTCGAGACGCAATTACCTCGGCCTATAACGCCAACTGCCCCCTGAAAATGAGGGTGTCCACCAGGAACGTCCCGTGGTGGAACGAGGACCTCAGGCAAAGGAGGACGCAGGTTCGTAAGCTGTTTAACGCGGCCAAAAGGTCGGGAGCATGGGATGAATATAGACAGGCCCTATCGACCTATAACAAAAGACTGAGGGACGCCAAGAAGGAGTCGTGGAGGAGGCACTGCGAAGAAGTGGAAAACACGTCCGAGAGTGCTCGACTACACAAGATCCTGTCTAAGGGCCCTCAGACTAACATAGGCTCCCTTAGAACACCCACGGGAGGCTTTACAAGCTCGGGGGAGGAAACTATGGAAATTTTACTCCAGACGCACTTCCCCGGCTGTAACATAATAAACCAATCACCTCCGGACTGGGAACACTCAGAAATAGAGGCGCCTTATAGGCGGGCATCTAGAGTAGACTGGACAGTCGCTAAAGAGATACCTGGAGCAAAATCAGATGGGCCATTAACAGCTTTAAGCCATACAAATCGCCGGGATTTGATGGACTAATGCCCATCATGCTCCAACAGGGGATAGATATACTGGCGCCGGTGCTTACCCTCATTATGAGGGCCAGCCTGGCTCTGGGGTACATTCCGAGGGCATGGAGACTGGCCAGGGTTGTATTTATTCCTAAACCTGGGCGTCCAACAGACCAGGCAAGGTTCCTGAGGCCAATAAGTCTCATGTCCTTCTTGCTGAAAACAGTGGAAAAATTGCTCGACCGGCACATTAGGGGCGGTGTACTGGAAGCATATCCTCTACACTGCGGACAATATGCATACAGAGCAGGATTCTCAACAGAAACAGCACTGCACCAACTGGTGCTGAAACTGGAGAATACGCTGGAGAACAAGGAGGTGGCGCTGGGGGCCTTCCTAGACATAGAGGGGGCCTTTAGCAACACCTCGTTCGGATCGGTTCTGGCAGCTGCCCGGAAGCGTGGAATAGAGGAGACCTGCTGCAGGTGGATCGGTTCCATGCTCAGGGACAGGGCGGTGTTCACCTTACTCGCGGGAGGGACTCTGCTGGCGGGGGTCGCGGCGGGGTGTCCGCAGGGGAGCGTTCTGTCTCCCTTGCTCTGGTGTCTAGTCGTGGACGGCCTGCTGGGGAGGCTCTCGGGAGGGGGGTATGAGGTACAGGGCTATGCGGACGACATTGTCATCATAGTCCGAGGAAAGGTCACACAGGCAGTGTGGGAGCGTATGCAGACTGCACTGAAAGTGGTGGAAGGGTGGACGGTTGATCAAGGGCTCGGGGTAAGCCCCGAGAAAGCAACCGTCGTGCCGTTTACGAGGAGGAGGAAGTGTGAAAGCCACAGAACTCTCACTCTATACGGTAGGAGCGTTCCAATCGCCAGGGAGGTAAAATATCTTGGGGTCGTATTGGACTCTAAGCTAACCTGGAATGGTCACATTGAAAAATACTGCGTAAGGCAGTCATGACCTTAGCCGTCACTAGGCGGCTATATGGAAAAACGTGGGGACTAAGACCTAGTATAGCCCACTGGCTGTACACAAGGGTGGTCAGACCATCGTTAACATATGAGGCACTGGTCTGGTGGCCTAAGGTGACACAATCCAGTGCCAAACAAAAACTAGGCAAGATCCAAAGGATGGCTTGCCTAGGCATCACAGGGGCCATGTCTTCAACCCCAACAGCCGCAATGGAGGTGTTGCTGGATCTACCCCCCCTACACTTAGTTATTATGGGAGAGGCCAAGCTAGGACTATACAGACTAGCCTGCAATGGTAGACTGAAGATCAACCCAGGCTTCAGGGGCCACTGCAAAATTCAGGAGATCGTGAAGGAGCCCATGCTTGAAATGAGGTCAGACTTCGCGAGCCCGCGAATGTGCAGGGAAAACAACTTTACAGTGGAAATCCTTGATCGCGAGGCATGGCGGGAGGAGACGCCGGGCATGCCACGGGACGCGCTCGTCTGGTTCACGGACGGATCTGGCGGGGAGCGTGGGACGGGGGCAGGTGTTTACTCGGAAGGACCGAGGGTAAGTCATAGTATTTCCCTCGGAGCCCATGCAACGGTGTTTCAGGCCGAGATGTACGCCATCCTGCACTGTGTGCGGGTGAACAAGAGGAGGGGCTACACCAACAAGCGGATCCTCATAGCCACAGACAGCCAGGCAGCCCTTAAGGCACTAAGTAGCCCACGGGTAAATTCCTGGCTGGTGAGTGAGTGCCGAGACGAGACGAGCGACCTGGCTGGGCAGAATGAGGTGACCCTCATCTGGGTGTCGGGTCACTCGGGGGTTAAAGGCAATAAAGAAGCTGACAGTCTCGCCAAGAGAGGGTCAGCAGAACCATTTATGGGACCAGAACCGGCTCTGGGCGTGTCAAAGAGCACTGCCAGGGGAGCCATTAAGTCCTGGGTCAGGAACCAACACAAGGTGTACTGGGCGGACTGTCCAGGGCTCAGACATGGGAAGTCAATAATTGACGGACCCAGTTCAAAGAGAGCTGTAGAGCTGCTAAACCTTAGCAGAGGACAGCTCAGAAACACAACAGGTCTCTTGACGAGACACATGGCCGTCAAGAAACACCTGCATAAAATGGGGCGGTTCGAAGGGGACCTCGCATGCAGACTCTGCGGCGAGGGGGAGGAATCAGCCCAGCACATCTTGTGTGAGTGTATAGCTCTGGACCGGAAAAGACAACTGATCTACGGTCACTCTAGACCGGAGACAGAGCAATATAAAACTTCACCCTACCAATCGCTGTGCAGACTAGTTCAAGGCACAGTGATCTTGGAATGGGTGGAGTAAGACTAAGGGCATGCACAATCAACCAAGGGTTGCGGTGCTATCGGGGCGGCAAGGCAGCGGACGAGCCCTGAGGGAACAAAAAAAAAGATAAAGCAAAGAACTGGGTGGAGCAGTACGGCCAAGTATACAGCACACAATTGAACTATATTTTTACTGTAAAAGTCTTTTGCTTCAGACTGGCGTTCATCTATATAAGCATGCTCTTTTATTTACAACAGCAACTGTCTTAAGCCAGACTCGCTTACATCGTTAGTTCTTGTTTGATGAGTTTGTTTGCGTCTCGTTTGTCGGTGGGGTTTCTGATGCGTAGCCTAGTATATGCATTGAATATTTTTCAAGTATCATTTATTTGATACTGAACGGAAATGGGGCAAGATTCCTTGGGGCGGGGTTCGTCCTTGATGCATTTCCAACAGAACATTGGATTTTGGCATGTAGATTAACCACCCCACCCTCTAGGTCGGGGATGCTGCGGATAACCGGAATATTGTGGCTTCTTAGGCAGCTGGTAATAACGCGCATAACAATGAATTAAATGAATTATTGAAGAAATGAATGCGGTAAGTGAAGTGAAGTAATAAAGAAGCAAATTTGTGTTTTAAATCACTTTCAACATTCCTATCGAAAAATTCGGACGTTCTACAAATTTAAAACATTTAAACAGAGTTGTTCAAAAACAAATGTTTCCGAAAAGTCCATGGTGATGTTGATTTACAAGAACATAGGTTAAGATCTTGTCGTACAGTATACAGGAAAAACGTCGGAACGATAGTGACGGTCCGTTTTTCTTCTTCTTTGGTCTTTAACTAAATTTTTCGGTTGCTGCTTACGTAACTTTACCCCTATAGTCATGTTTCGGATTTTGTGTTGCCCTTTAAATGGGTGTCGATTGTTATGACGGTCCGCACCAAAATCGACTCCGTTTTTGTTACGCGGCGCTGTTGACGCAGGTCCCTCTCAACTAATCCGGCCCCGTCATTTGTGCCGGCCAAGATATATCTATAAAAGCATACCGCAATGACCACATCACTTCCAGAGGTGGCACGGCAGTGTATATTGACAAATATTGACCACATTTTTCTCAGTTCGTAGTTAAGCGTAGTTCACAATGCAGCCGCCGCCAAGTCAGCTCCCAGTGAGACTCCACCTACTTTGTTGTTCCTAAAACATCCTATTGGCTGCACTCGCAACGAACGTTCATCCGTTTTTCTTCTCCATTATTATTATGCCCTCTGAAGTGTGTCGATCGAAATGACACTATGCCCTTCTTGTCTGTTATTGTGTTTGCCAATTTCAGTAGTTCGAAATATAGTGAAGAGCCAGCGTAGTTCACAGTGCAGGCGCAGTCACGTCAGCGCCAACCTACTTTGTAGTCCCTAAAACATCGTATAGGCGGCATTCCCAAGGAACGTTTATACGACTTAGTAGTAATTCCGCACAGACGTTACTCCGGTTCTCACGGCGGAGCGTCTAACCGTAGACTTCAGGCTTGTTTTTTTCTCTCGCACTTATGGATCCTGTATCCGCCCTACCCGGGAATGTTATGGTTAACGTGGCTGTACTAAATCATTTATACCAATATATTATGTTTTTCAATGGTAACCGGGTGTGTAGAGAAAATAATATAAATCTAATTATTTTTCACTCCATATTGTTGATGAAAACAAAACCTATTTAATGGTAGAGCAGGTCGAAATGCCTCATAAAATAAATACTTGCAACTATATTTGTAAATGCATTTTTAACAGGTAATATGCACTTATTAATGATATTCAAATTCCCTGATTCTGATTATGCTAAAATAGTGTAAATAGTAATGAATGTAAGTAGGACATGATATTATTTTCTGTGTAAATTTGTAAGTTGTTAGAATATTTCATTAAATATGATGTACATGCCATTGTTGTCAGGCTAATTTATGAGAATGTAGAATTAATAAGGAGACATGGTATAGGCAAAGTCATATAGAATACACGGCAATATGAACCTAATGTCGTTTTCAGCGTTGCGAAATGCAACGTCTGATACACGGGACTTTCGCCCCAATTAACCGGCGTTCGCGTTTCTAGCATTGAGAAGGTGTATCAGCATTATATAAAAGCAAGGGCATTTCGTATGAAAAATCAGAGTCTCCCTATTCTACCTCGCTACATCTGTCTCAAATTCGCGCTCATTGTCACCCCGTTCTCTTATTTGTCGTCATTACATTGCCCTTGTCAAAAAGTTGCTCTTTCCGTGGTGCCGTGGAATCCACAATTTCGCAAGTATGCATTTATGTCTGACCCCGTTCTCTCATTGATTTTATTTTTACTGCCGGGTGAAAACACCAGGTATTTACATTTGTCGTCATTCCATTACCGTTGTTTCCACAGTTCCTACGTCTGCACCACACCACGTCCCTGGTGCCATGTAATCCACAATTTTGCAAATATGCATTTATTACTGACCCCGTTCTATTATTGATTTTATTTTACTGCCAGGTGAAGAACACCAGGTCTTTACATTTGTCATTACACACTAGTGTGTAAGTCTCTTATTTCAACATTTTAAACATAAGTGACCACAATTATAAGTATTATACTTTTTGTATACATCATGATTATACAATATAGTAGGGTTTTTAAGATAACACAACAATTCAATTGGTGGCTTCAAGTTACCATATGAGTCAAAGTACACAGCTGTATCACCGCGTTTCCTACTGCCACCCATTAACTGCCAGGCTTTTTGTTTGCTAATTCATGACGAATGATTCAGTTTTACGTGGTCCAGCTGATGGTAAAGTGTCTCGCAAGTATACATCTCTAAAATATTCAATTTTCATTTTATCAGAAATGTCACAAGATACATATGTTAGAGGTAAACAACTTATACGTTTTTGGTTTATCTAAATACGCATAACCGCTTCGTTGTTTCTTCATATACAAACCACTACCTCGCTGACCAACAGCAATAGTCTCCATCGTGTAGTTATGAGGTTCTGATTCTTCCAATTTTTGTTTGGCTGATTTTGCATCATTAAGAGCTTTAGCAATATCTGCAGCCCCCAGAGCACCTATTGCTCACAGAACACAAAAAGTTAGAGGTAATAAATTGTTCACAGATGGAACCTCCTTACCTACTTTTATAGCACCTCGCTTTAAATTTAGTATGATTTCGAATCGTATTTTACCATCGAACTTTACTTTTTTACTGCTACGTTTAATTGTGGTGATTGTTTTTGATTTCACACCCATACGAAGTTTCTTTTAACTTGCATAGTGTTTGTTACACCCCAAGCAGCTAACTATTCACTAAATATAGCATGTTAAAGGAGATGTTGTATGCTACAAAAGTGAAAACGAAGAGATATTAGATACAGCAGATGCAAAGAGCAATTCAATTTTTGATAATGTAGCCTGTGATAAGCAAGACAACACAAAATCGTATTTTTGAATGGGTAGACATAAAAATAATTACCATAGGAGTAAACTCATATACGGTATGCGTAGGTTTGCTGCCCTGGTATGAACTATCCACAATATTACACTCTCATAATATCCACCGATCGGTAACATGGAATTACCAGCGGTAAGACGTTGTTTAGAAACACCAATATTGGTGCTATTGAAGCATCGGTAGAAAAGTCTATATGAAGAATTCATTTGTCGATATCACTGATTTCATAGGAATAATTATTTCTGGTCGACGCTTTTCACCACTCACATCAGAAAATCAGTGAAAATTATTACACCCACGCTCTATGTCTGGTATAGTGTTATATCTGTGAAAGTTTGCAAGCGCGAGCGATGAATCAAGGTGTGGTTTTAACACTAACGGTGGAAATATTCCCATCGACGTAGAGCCATTGAAAGCAAGCGTACACGCAATGACTGAAACTTAGATACTACAGTTTAAGTCTTTTATTTAAAAATTTTAACGAACTCGAAACACACCTAACACGAAGAACACCAAAACTCCGATACTACGATCACGATTATCTCCGTAACACCCCAAATGTAACGTACACAGTATCTTTCGATAGCAAAACTTAACTCCATCACAAACGCCTTGTTCGAAACACGCACCATACAAAAACATAACACAGCAGTACCCAATTATTACATCAAAAACGTATGCCAACGCAATATCGACAATCGAGAATAACAATGCGATCTAAACTCACAAAACAAAACACTCATAATAGAGGACTTTAATGCCAAACACAAATTGGAACTGTGTCTATAATAAAGGTAAAGGCCTTAGATTAAACAACTGCATTTTACACAATTCATACACACTCCACTATCCAAATAATTCATTCAACCATTTTAATTACTCAGACAACACATCTTCAACACTAGACGGCTGCATCTCAAATAATGTAAATATAAGAGATGTAAAACGCTGAATGAACTAGACTTAGATCAGCTCCCCATCCTTGTAGAAACAACACGTAAAATCACACCCCCGCACCCATGAAAAAAACACTATTTAGAGCCAACTGGTACCAGTATAAAAAAATCATAATAAACCCGTACATACAACACGAGACATTGATTACAATTTCTGAATTCTGCACCGTCATACAAGACAGCTACAAAGATTCATCACACAAAATACATCCAAAAACTCACAAACTCTAATTCACATCCGAAACCTTGGAGCTGATTACACAAAAACCACAAAAACAAACACAATTCTTTCGGGAGAGGCGGGAATACCGATACAATAGAGATGCCAAGCCTATGTGTGTATTTCTTTCCCTTTGATTGACTCGTCGTGCCCAGGGTCTGCGAATATATGTAGTTTCCTTAACATCGTAATCCAATGAATCTAGATACTGCATGTTCTCCCAGGATGGAATCGTTTTCGATGGAGGTACCGAAGATCCTGAAGCTGAAGCGGCTTGATTACTAGTATTTATAATCAACATATTATGGTGGCCTCTGTCTCAATTCCAATATTACAATTGTCTCCTCACATTGAAACGACACAGGTACTGAATTCTGATCGACAATGTTTACATTTATAAGCGAAATAATGCGCGTCGTAAGAGGCATAAAAACCTTACTATATGGTTTTATATCAACTGCATAACCTGGATCTACCATAGGAGTAAACTCATATAATGTATGCGTAGGGTTGCCGTCGTGGTAAGGACCATCCACAATATTACATTCTAAACGAATCGTCTTTACTCTCACAATTTCCACCGCTAAATCGGAAACATGGGGTTTACCGCTGTAAGACGTTGTTTAGCAAACACCAATATTGGTGCTATTCAAGCATCTATAGAAAGGTCTGCGTCATACTGACATGTTATCTCACATTTTAAAGTGTTCTTGTTGGCTTTTTAGCGAAAACAGCTTTCCCCCGTCGATGTTGTTCTCTACTGCAGGGTACTGTTTTTTAATATAATGACGCAATGCTAATTCTGAATGTATTTATCGATATCACTGATTTCATACGAACCATCAGGAATAATTATTTCTAGTCCACTCTTTTCACCACTCACAGCAGAAAAGTAGTGAAACTTATTATACATACGCTCTATATCTGGTATAGTGTTATATCTGTGAAAGTTTGCAAGCGAAGAGATTAATCAAAGTGTGGTTTTGACACAAATGGTGGAAATATTCCAGTTGATGTAGAGCGATTGAAATCAAACGTACGCGCAATGACTGAAACACAAATAGTACTGATCAAGTCTTTTATTTAAAATTTTTAAACATAAGTGACTATATTATAAGTATTATACTTTTGGTATACATCATGATTATATAATATCAATCCTCTAGATTGTACTTGTCGAGAGCCAAGGACGATCTAGATTATTGATGCCTTGATCACCTCTCGTGAAACGTTCTAGTGCCTGGACCTCTGACCTGATAGCCAGATACGTGCAGCTTAACAGGTAATTTTTTGATAATTGCGTCAACAAGACCTTAACCTTGACACACATCAACATTTATACTGTTGATGAGGTATTATATATCTGCGTATTTATATAGGATGTAGTGGTCGTACAAAGTTTTTGTTTAGTTAACGATGTGTATTGTAAAACACGCAAAAGTCAACAGTCAAAACATGGATGTTGTTACCACAGCATCATCACCCAAACAGCAAAGACTAGATTAGCTATTGCTTGACCGACGCCACATTTCACTCATCAGAACCTTTTTTTTCTTTTCCGTTATTATTTTGCCCTCTGAAATGTGCCGATCGAAATGACACCACGCCCTTCTTGTCTGTTAGTGTATTTGCCAATTTGAGTAGCTCGAAATATCGTGAAGAGCCAGCGTAGGTCACAGTGCAGCTGCAGCCAAGTCAGCGCCCAGATGAGACGCTACTACGGTTCTCACGGCGGAGCGTCTATTACAAGTAACCGACCGTAGACTTCACGCTGGTTTTATTCTCTCGTCACTTTTGGTAATTCATACGTTTCCTATTTTCTATATGGTACAAGGATCTTTTTATTTAGGGCAATCGACTGTGATAATTGTTTCTGTATAACTTCGCTTAGGTGGATAAGTTTCACCTGCAGCGCCATGTAATCAATGTAACTTTATCTGCGTCGACTGCTCCAATCAAAATAAAGCAATTTCTTTTGCTCTGGGCTTTAGTTATTATCCGGAAAATCACGCTTCTATTGTATTTAAAAATATTACACAAGTAACAAGGAGGCATGCAGTAGCAAAAACGTCCATCCTTCAGCATTGTATTGTATGTAGTAGCACTTCACCCGGCTTGAATTAGAGTTCTTGCTTCATCACTGTTTGCTTCCAAAAGTGTTTGAACTGTTGTAACTATACCAGGATTTCTCACATGTTCACTAATCGGGCTGCTGCATTAGATGTTACTTGTATTACTCCAATCGTGCCACTCGTCTCTCTACTGCCATTTATTAGTAGAACAGCTGAAGACCAAACGTAAAAATATCTTGTTGGTTGATTGCAGAATCACAGATATCATTATCGGCAAACGAACTGGTTTAAGAAGCCTATGTGTGTATTTCTTCCCCTTTGATTGACTCGTCGTGCACAGGGTCAGCGAATATATGTAGTCTGCTTAATATCGGTACCTAATTAATCTAGATAATGCTTGTGCTTCCAAGATAGAATCGTCTTATGCAGGAAGCGAATATACCGAAGCTGGGGCGGCTGGATTGCTGGTATTTATAATCAACGTAATATGGTGGTCTCTGTCTCAATTCCAATATCACAATGATCTCCTCACCTTGAAACGTCACAAGTACTCAATTCTGATCGACGAGGTTTACATTTATATGCGAAATAATGCGGGTCGTAAGAAACATAAAAACCTTACTATATGGTTTTATATCAACGGCGTAACCTGGATCTACCATAAGAGTAAACTCATATACTGTATGCGTAGGTTTGCCATCTACAATATTACATTATCACAATTTCCACCGGTAAATCAGAAACATGGAGTTTACCAGCGGTAAGACATTGTTTAGAAATATTGGGGCTATTGAAGCATCACATTTTAAAGTGTTGTTGTTGGCTTTTAGCTAAAACAGCTTTACCACGTCGATGTTGTTCTCTACTGCAGGGTACTGAGGTTTATCCTTAATATAAGACGCAATGCTTATTCTGAATGTATTTCTCGATATCACTGATTTCATACGAACCATCAGGAATAATCATTTCTAGCCGACTCTAATCACCACTCACAGCAGAAAAGTAGTGAAACTATTACACCCACGCTCTATGTCTGGTATAGTGTTATATCTCTGAAAGTTTGCTAGCGCGAGCATTTAGTCAAAGTGAGGTTTTACACTAACGGTGGAAATATTTCAATCGACGTGGAGCCATTGAAAGCAAGCGTAAGCGCAATGACTGAAACACAGATACTACTGTTTAAGTCCTTTATTTAAAAATTGTAAACATAAGTGACCGCATTATAAGTATTATAGTTTTGGTATACATCATGTATACCAAAACTATAATACTTATAATGTGGTTAATTTTTTTATTTTAATCTGTCTGAAAATGCTGTCAAGCAGCGAAACTATAGTCACAGAAGCATTGAAGAACATCCTAGAACTTCCAGAATTCGAAGGGCCACTTGCTCCAGTTAGCTCACGCGCTGGCTACGTCCTTCACCATTAAAAACCAACAGTGAAGCTAGAGAAGTATTCTCCAAGTCTGTATGCAGTATGGACAAGTTTCACCAAGTAAGGGCAACAACAATCAATGAATTTAAGAGGTCTTCTATCGAAGAGCTTGCCCATTTGTATAGAAAATTGAAAATCAAGCAGATGAACGCTTCCCAGAATGCATGGTTTAACCAAGAGTGCATAAGAAAGAAGGTCATCCCGAAGTACGTAATCATAACAACTACTATAACATCAAATCAATCAAAAATTGCTATTAGAAAAGCCAGTTTCATCTGGCTGAAAGAAGAATCCAAGAAATGGTTTTCAATTCGTGATAGTTTGCTTCTTTATATCAAGGTAATCCATTCAGAACTTGCTTATAAATTACATCCAGCAGAATTTGATATATTAGATGACCAAATACATATTTTAGTTAGTGAATTGAAATTTAAAAAACGCTTAACACAGACAAACAAAATTAGAAACCTAGAAAGCACACATTTACATAATCGAGAAAGATCTCCCCCACAAACACATAAGTTTTACAAAAGGTTTGAAAACCTAAGCGATACAATTTTTACAACTGAAGAAATTTCTTTTCTAAATAAAGGATATAAATACTGCCCAAAATTTACATTTACAAACAAAATTAAAGAGATATTAGCTTCTGAATCCGAAATTGCTTCCAGATCTATAAGGCAATATGAAAAATTAAAAATATGTGAATTTTTAAGACATTTAACTTCAAAATATGACAAACGTCAAATTAACGAAACTCAAAATTTAAAATCTGTTCAGCATAAAATATTAGACAATGATCTATTTTTTACTAAAGCTGATAAAGGAAATACAACTGTAGCTATAAGTAGGGACGCATATAACATTAAAATTAATGATTTTATTACTACGGAAAATTTAACAGAAATTAGGAGAGACCCAACAAACACATTTCAGACAAAACTAAAAAATGAACTTAAAAATGTGTCTTTGTTTAGTCAACAAGAAAAGAAATATCTTTTATATAAAAGCCCGCAACCACCAAAATTATATGGCCACCTGAAAATTCATAAGCCAAATATACCAGTGAGACCAGTAGTTAGCTATGTTAATACACCTAATCATAAGATAGCGAGCAAACTGGTTTCACTTATTAAAGAATACAATTACTTTCCAAAATATTCAGTTAAGAATTCTTATGAACTTACACAAAAATTAAATAACTTAATTATTCCCAGAAATAGTAAATTAGTCTCGTTTGATGTTTGTAGCATGTATTCTAAGATACCCCCTAAAGAATGTTTACCTCTATTAGAAAACGTTTTAATAGAAAAGAACGTAAATGTCATAAAAAGACAAGAAATGATGAATCTTTTTAATGAATGTATAAAACAAAACTATTTTAAATTTAATAATAAAATTTATATGCAAAATGAAGGTCTGCCTATGGGTAGTCCGTTGTCACCTTTATTAGCCAACATATTTATGGAAAACTTAGAAAACCAAATTTTAACATCAGAACTTTCACATAATATTGTCTTTTGGTACAGATACGTAGATGATATTTTAGCATGTTTTCAAGGTAGTCATACAGAATTAAATGAATTTTTAAATTTTATTAATAGCTTTCACACAAATATTAAGTTTACTTTAGAAGAAGAAGCTAACAGTTGTATAAACTTTTTAGACTTAACAATTAGAAAATTAGAAAATAATTCATTTGACTTTTCTATATATAGGAAACCAACTTACACTGACACAACCATACCATACGATTCATGTCACCCTTTTTCACAAAATCTGTCAGCCTATCATTCTATGATACATCGTGCATTTTCAATACCTATGTCACAAAACAATTTTGAAAAAGAAATTTCAATAATTAAGCAAACAGCATTTAATAATGGCTACTCTGTTAAAATAATAGATAAAATGATAGAGAGAAATGAATACAAATTAGCGATTAATTTAATTTATCCAAATATTAGAGACAAAGAAGACAACAGATACGTTTCGATAACTTATTTTGGAACCATTTCAGAAAACATTTCAAAAATTTTAAACTCTTGTACAAATACAAAGGTAGCTTTTCAATCTTACAACACGACGCGTGATTTGTTATTTAACGCGAAAGAAAAATCTTGTTTCCTGACAAAACCTGGAGTATATAAATTAGCTTGTACACATTGTAACGCAAGCTACATAGGTCAAACTTCTAGAAATTTTAACAACCGATACAAAGAACATATTTCTGCATTTAGAAATAACCACGTTGACAAATCTACATTTGCAAAACATATTATTGATACCGAACATAGACCTACAATAAATAACCGCATAGAACCACTACATTTTTATGATGACAAACGTAAACTAGACTTTTTTGAAGCTTTAGAAGTCAAAAGGCACACACACGACAATAATTACCTTGTTTTAAACGAGCAAACTGATTTAATGAATTCCCCTTTCTTGGATATTCTTCTTTCTAATTAAATATGTCAAAGAAAATAAATTTAACTATTATTTCAAAAAAGTTGTAATAAAATAATGAGTTGATGTATGTCGATATTTTCGTTGTATAGAGACTACTTTTATACTGTTATTGTTTAGTTATTTTATTGTTGTAACTGTTATCATAGTTATTATAAGCTAGTTCTAGTTTTTATCTTAAATATTGACATACATCACATAGACATTTTGAAAACCTCATCTGTCATCTGTGTTTCATTTTATTTTCAATTTGAAAAAAATTTTTTGATCAAAACATCATATCATAACCTAGCAACAGATATTTATTTGTAGTTGTCATGATTTCGTACTAATTCAATTTTAATCTGTCTGAAAATGCTGTCAAGCAGCGAAACTATAGTCACAGAAGCATTGAAGAACATCCTAGAACTTCCAGAATTCGAAGGGCCACTTGCTCCAGTTAGCTCACGCGCTGGCTACGTCCTTCACCACTAAAAACCAACAGTGAAGCTAGAGAAGTATTCTCCAAGTCTGTATGCAATATATATATATATATATATATATATATATATATATATATATATATATATATATATATATATATATATATATATATATATATATAGTTTGTTTGTTATTTTGTATCATCTAGTTGGTGCTGATTTTTCTATAATTTATATTCTGAATTCTTGGTTTGGTCTGTTGTTTCTCGTTAAGAGGTTTGTCGTAACCAAAACGGTGAGGAGTTGAGGACGTTCTGCTCAAGGATTTGTCAATCGTTTTATTAGAGATCGATACTTTTCCGAGGAAGCTTTAGTTCGCCCATTGGGATCGTATTTAACTTTATGAGCACTGTTTGACTCTAGAATATCTCTATAGTATTGAAGATTGTATATGCCTTAAGCTTTACATAAAAACTAATTTTAGCAAACCTTCTATTTGTGGATATTTCACTTTATCTAGTTAAAGTTCATAATTATTGAAGTCTAGGTGTTTGTATAAGTAATGAAAAACTTAATCATTGTCAGTTCAATCAGGTTTAAGCAACAAGTGTTTCTTTCGAATATTTTCAGCAAGATTTGTTGTGTGCTGTACTAAAATATTTTTCTTATTATTTTTCTCCTGTCCATCACGTGATAGTTTTCCTATTGCGCCTGATTTAGTTCTTTATGACTTCTTTCCTTCTGTTTTCTGTGGAAACTCCAATAACATCAATCGAGAAGTCTTCTATTCTGACAAATATTGGAATTATGTAATGAGATTTGTTTTGAACATACACATGTTGTATAATATCATGTTGAAAATTGCCATCCAATTTATTTTGTGACACAAAGGTAGTTACAAATTAAAAATGTTTAAATTTTTCAGATAACCTGAATAAAGAGTCATCCATGATACTATCTGTTAACCCGACATCCACTGCATGATATCCTAGTTTGATTAGTTTCTTTTTTTGATCAGGAGCTACTTGTAACTTTAAAGGAACCAAATTGTGCTAGTAAATTAAAATTTACCTACATCTAATCTGAAATAGGGATGGCAATAATGTCTACTATTGGCCTATAGCATCATTCATCTCACTAAGTAACTTCACTGGTGCTTATTTACTTGCAACAATGTTGGTAATAACAGCTGCACTGAGAAGTATCAAGTTTTCCTGAGAATCTTCGGAGGAAATACTGTCTACATCTTTTGATTTAAATCATCTTTATTGGCAAACGTTTATTTCATCTTAGCCTCGAGTTTTAAAAATGGCATATCTATATATGTATAGTCTTTTTGGACACTCTATATGACTTCGCCTATACCATGTCTCCTTATTAACTCTACATTCTCATAAAGTTAGCCTGACAACAATTGCATCTACATCATATTTATGGAATATTGTAACAACTTACAAATTTACATAGAAAATCATTTCATATTCTACAAGGTTACTGACATCCAGTACTATTCACAGTATTTCAACATAATCAGAATCAGGGAACTAGAGTATCAGGAATAAGCGCATATTACCTGATAAAATACATTTACAAGTATAGTTGCTAGTATTTATTTTATGAGGCATTTCGACCTGCTCTACCATTAAATAAGTTTTTGTTTTCATCAACATTATGGGGTGAAAAATATTTAGTTTTATATTATTTTCTCTACACGGCGGGTCACCATTGTAAGACAATACATACTTGCATAAATGATTTAGAACAGCCACGTTACTTATAATATGACACATTTCTCTAGCATTACCTTCATCTTAATCCTCATTTATTTTCTTTTCAAACGACACGGGCACAACTTTTATTCACTCGCATGAATAAGTATATTTAACTTTCTCCAACGATAGTTAATCTAGTTTATCAGCGAGGCGAAGCCTACGTTTCACTTGCTTGTACAAAAACAGAACACATTACTTTTTTATTCAATGACCAAAGCCTAACTTTTAATTGCTTGTGTATAGTACATAAATTTTTGGTTCAATGACCGACGCCTAACTTTAATTCGTTGAGTGAATAAACATGGTACAATAATTTTTATCCAGTAGTGATAAAGCTGTTTTTGTTAGATTTTTTGTTTGCTTCCAAAGGTGTTCGAATTTCTGTAACTATACCAGGATTTGTCATATTTTCAATATTCGGGTTGCTATTAGATGTTACTTGTATATCTCCAATCGTGCCACTCGTCTCAATACTGCCATTTATTAGTAGAAAAGCTGAAGACGAAAGGTAAAAAATATCTTGTTGGTTGATTACAGATTCACAGGTATCATTATGGGAAATAAACTGGTTTGAGAAGACTATGGTTGTATTTCTTTCCCTTTGATTGACCCGTCGTGCACAGGGTCAGCGAATATATGTAGTTTGCTTAACATTGTAACCCAATAAATCTAGATACTGCATGTGCGGCCAAGATAGAATCGTCTTCGATGCAGGTAGCAAAGATACTGAAGCTGGAGCGGCTTGATTGCTAGTATTTATCATCAACATAATATGGTGGTCTCTGTCTCAATTCCAATATCACAATGATCTCGTCACCTTGAAACGTCATAGGTACTGAATTCTGGTCGATGATGTTTTTATCCGAAATAATGAGCTATTGAAAGCAAGCGTACGCGCAATGACTGAAACACGGATACTACTTTTTAAGTCTTTTATTTAAAAATTGAAAACATAAGTGATCACATTATAGGTATTACAGTTTTGTACAATATCAATCCCCTAGATCGTCGAGAGACATGCACGATCTAGATTATTGATACCTTAATTACTCGTGAAACGTTCTTTAAGTTTAGTGTCTCGACCACAAATCTGATAACCAGGTACGTGCAGCTCAACAGGTAATTTTTTGATGACTGTGTCAGCAAGACCTTCACCTTGACACACCAACATTTATACTGTTAATGAGGTATAATATATCTGCGTATTTATATAGGATATAGTAGTCGTACAAATGTTAGTTTAGTTAACGATGCGTATTGTAAAACACGCAAAAGCCAACAGTCACAAACATAGATGATGTTGTTACCACATCATCATCACCCAAACAGCAAAGACATTGACTTCTTTTACAAACCTCAGTTAGATGTTTGATATGTGGTCCAATAAGTGGTTATGGTTAACAAATATAATGTTAAGTTTGTTGTTTGGTCCAAACGGCTTAAAATTTGAAAACGTATGCGTATACTCACAGCCTTTATATATCAGCCTAAATATACCATGTTAGAAGAGGTTTTGTGTGCTACAAAAGCAGTTGGATACTATCTATACAATGAGAGCAAAGAGTTCTATTCTAGCAGATGCAAAGAGCAATTCAATTTTTATATTAGATGATGTAGCCTGTAATAGGCAAAATAAAATGAAATCGTATTTTTGGATGGGTGACATAAAGATATTGACAGTTTCTACTTGTGTCCGAAACAATTGTTGCGTCATAGTGCTAACATCATAGTTTAATTTAAACAAGATGCTATTACTACATACAGACTGGAGATAATTTTTCTGACTTCACTGTGAAGCCAGTAGTATGGTACAGTTTCACCAAGTAAGGGCAACAACGATCGATGAATAGAATATGAAATTAGTCTTGTGTATGATGATCATGTAACTACCGATATGAGTTTTGAAACGTTCAAAGTTCTTTGTGGTGGATTTCGGCAAAACAAACATATTATGGTGGCTGTTGTTAAAGATACTTATTTAACACAAGCAGTTTGATCACTTTATAAATTACGGTTAACTGAAAAACGTTGGTATTCAGTTGTTCAGTTCACGAACGAATGTTAAGTTTATGAACTTAACATTCGTTCGTGAACTGATAATTGTTTCTGTATAACTGCGCTTACGTGGATAAGTTTCACCTGCAGCGCCATGTAATCAATGTAACTTTAATACTTTATCTGCGTCGACTGCTCCAATCAAAATAAAGCAATTTCTTTTGCTCTGGGCTTTAGTTATTATCCGGAAAATCACGCTTCTATTGTATTTGAAAATATTACACAAGTAACAAGGAGGTATGCAGTAGCAAAAACGTCCATCCTTCAGCATTGTATTGTATGTAGTAGGACTTCACCCGGCTTCAATTAGAGCTCTTGCTTCATCACTGTTTGCTTCCAAAAGTGTTTAAATTGTTGTAACTATACCTGGATTTCTCACATGTTCAATAATCGGGCTGCTGCATTAGATGTTACTTGTATTACTTCAATCGTGCCACTCGTCTCTCTACTGCCATTTATTAGTAGAACAGCTGAAGACCAAACGTGCAAATATCTTGTTGGTTGATTGCAGAATCACAGGTATCATTATCGGCAAACGAACTGGTTTGAAAAGCCTATGTGTGTATTTCTTCCCCTTTGATTGACTCGTCGTGTACAGGGTCAGCGAATATATGTCGTCTGCTTAATATCGGTACCTAATTAATCTAGATAATGCTTGTGCTTCCAAGATAGAATCGTCTTATGCTTGATTGCTGGTATTTATAATCAACATAATATGGTGGTCTCTGTCTCAATTCCAATATCAGAATGATCTCCTCACCTTGAAACGTCACAAGTACTCAATTCTGATCGACGAGGTTTACATTTATATCCGAAATAATGCGGGTCGTAAGACGCATAAAAACCTTACTATATGGTTTTATATCAACGGCTTAACCTGGATCTACCATAAGAGTAAACTCATATATTGTATGCGCAGGTTTGCCATCTACCATATTACACTATCACAATTTCCACCGGTAAATCAGAAACATGGACTTTACCAGCGGTAAGACGTTGTTTAGAAATATTGGGGCTATTGAAGTATCGGTAGAAAAGTCTATATGATACTGACATGTTATCTCACATTTTAAAGTGTTGTTGTTGGCTTTTAGCTAAAAGAGCTTTACCACGTCGATGTTGTTCTCTACTGCAGGGTACTGATGTTTATCCTTAATATAAGACGCAATGCTCATTCTGAATGTATTTCTCGATATCACTGATTTCATACGAACCACCAAGAATAATTATTTCTAGCCGACTCTAACACCACTCACAGCAGAAAAGCAGTGAAACTATTACACCCACGCTCTATGTTTGGTATAGTGTTATATCTCTGAAAATTTGCAAGCGCGAGCATTTAGTCAAAGTGAGGTTTTAACACTAACGGTGGAAATATATCAATCGACGTAGAGCCATTGAAAGCAAGCGTAAGCGCAATGACTGAAACACAGATACTACTGTCTAAGTCCTTTATTTAAAAATTGTAAACATAAGTGAACGCATTATAAGTATTATAGTTTTGGTATACATCATGATTATACAATGTCAATCCTCTAGATCGTGCTTGTCAAGAGACAAGCAAGATCTAGATTATTGATGCGTTGATTATCTCCCCTGAAACGTTCGTTAAGTTTAGTGTCTGGACCACAAAACTGATAACCAGGTACGTGCAGCTAAACAGGTAATTTTTTGATGACTCTGTCAACAAGACCTTCACACACCAAGATTGATACTCCTAATGAGGTTTTCTGTATCCGCTGCGGCAACCAAATTGGAACAATTTCTAGTTATCCGTATTAACGAATATTACATGGGTATACAGTATCAGGAGAGGCCGCTGTCTAACAGCGCAGTAGCTAGCTAGAAGACGTCGTCGCTTGTGGACTCGGCAGGATGTTCATGGAAAAGTGACTACCGGGGGAGGGGGGAGGGTATACCTAGGATTGACAATATATCATAATTTTATTCTGATTGTGATAATTGGTGAAATAGATATTATAATGTTAATTAATACAATTCATTGATTGTTGTTGTCCTTACTTGGTGAAACTTCTACTACATACAGACTTGGAGACTACTTCTCTGGCTTCACTGTTGGTTTTCGTTAAGAAACATTAAAGTAAAGCAATGTCAGTTAGGTAATAGGTCAAGCCCGTCACGTAATTATTGACATTGAATTGATATCATCACTTGGCGTATTTACAAACAAATACACCAGTGTGTTGATATTTACAGATTTAAATGTTATAGGTTGCAAATACCGTTGTGAACTGCTGACAATGTTTATTTATTGTTGAGAATTAGGTAAGTAAATCTAGATATATAAATAATTGTAAATATGAGAAGGTTAAACTTGTTATAATATAGTTCTCTAGTTTCAGTTTAAATTCAGTGCTCCCCAGCACCTCACGAAACGACTCCTTCCCTCCCACATTAATGTGCTCAAATAAGAAATGAGAACGAAACTAATATATATTTCCAGTAATAATCTTGATATATATATATATATATATATATATATATATATATATATATATATATATATATATATATATATATATATATATATATATATATATATATATATATATATATATATATATATATATATATATATATATATATATATATATATATATATATTTATATTATATATATATATATATATATATATATATACACATGTGGTGGAGTTTGTCTTTAACTGCGTGGAGAGGGTAGATGGTTGTTTGTATTCTACCCAAATCCAAAGATTCGCATTTGTCTTCAGACAACATTTTAAATTCATCTGATTTTAAATCATTTCTGATGTATACCATGCTCTTTACATCAGATATGTAAATTCTAACATGGCCAGGTATCTGAATATCATCCTGTTGAGTTGTCGAAGAATCAACAAGTAGTGTGTGTGTGTTCAAATGCTAGGATGGCAACGGAATGATCCTCCACTAGCCACAGACTTTTATAAATTACACGGTGTGGATTTGAAGTTTTATATATGATACGGGATAGGCAAGTGGCAAGTAGAAAATTTATTTGATATGTTTAAACATATGAGTTAGATACGGTGCTTATACTTTGTCTTATATAATTAGTGTATGTTTTACGTACTTAATAACATCATTATACAAACACAAATACATACGCACATGCACATATACACACATATAAACTCCTTTAGATTTTTTTTTTTTTTTTATTATTATTATTATTATTTTTTTTTATATTTTTTTTTTTATTTTTTTATTTTTTTTTTTTTTATTTTATTTTTTTTTTTTATTTATTCTTTTTATTTTATTTTTTTTTTGTTTATTTTTTATTTTATATATATATAATTATATATTGTTATATTTTTATTTATTTATTTTTTTTTTTTTTTTTTTTTTTCTTTTTTTTTTTTTTTCTTTGGGATACACAAGGACACTTGCTCGCCAAGGGACCCGCCATGGCTCATACACAAACTAACTGGGCCACGGAACTGATTGAGGTTACACTGGGACAGACAATAGGACTCTAGATCTAATTACATGTATAATTTCTGCAAAATTCTTATCTATTTAATGTTATTGTTTAATACAACCACCAGTTTATTTTTATACCTAGTTTCCTACTTAACTACTTACATACTATTATTTACAATTTTAAATTAATTTCTCTAAAAAAACTAACTAAATAAATGTACACGTTCTTTTTATCGAGGCCTAATAGGTGAGTTATACTAAGTGGCATTGTAATGTTGATTATTCTCAACGCGTCTAACAATTTATTACGGGCCATAGTGTTGAGTGGGCAAGAAAAAATTATATGATTGAGATCAGCAATGGTGGATCCGTCACATGTGCAGAACGGGCTGTTTAGCACTCCTATTCTATTGAGGTGAGCAGGATATCTGCCATGATTAAACTTGGCTCTTATCACCGTTGTTGTAAATTTTCTTGGTTCTGTTCCATATTTATTTTTTAGATTTGGGTTTAGTAGTGCATAATGGTTATTGGATGTTTTTATATATGCATCCCATTCTTCTGCCCATTTTCTCCCAATAGAATGCCTGAGATGAGCTTTTACATCAAACAAGGTTACCTTGTTGAGAATTTCTCCAGATACTATAGCTTCTCTGGCTAGTTTATCAGCAATCTCGTTTCCTAATATCTGACTATGTCCTTTCACCCATATGAATATTACATCGTTATTATCTATTATTTCTCTATATGTGGAAACAAATTTTCTTACATCGCGATTTCTAAAATTTTTTGGCTTGTATCTTTTTAGGAATAGCAAAACTGATAATGAATCACTAAATATAAGCGAGTTGCATTTGCTGTCCTTAACCCAATTTAGTGCCATTTCTATGGCGGTAAATTCTGCGGTATATACTGATGTGATATCATCGAGTTTGTATTGCAGCCTGACGTTTAGGTGTGGTATGTAAACAGCTGCTCCTGTACCAGAAGAGTTTTTAGACCCATCCGTATAGATGTGTGTGTATCCTGGATATTTTTCAATGAGAGGAAGCAACAAAGCTTTATTCAGTATGGTGTTTTCAGTATAAGTTGGTACTAACACTTTGAATTTGTTGTAAAGATGACAAAATTTTTCTTCAGTCGGAATTCTTGCCGTACCAGTTAGCAATCTTTCGAACTCCCTTTCAACAAGTAGTATAATCGATGCTTTTAAATAGCACTAATCTGCAATTATGTCCTTGAAATGTGCCTTTAAAGACTGAACGTTTTCAAAAATTATAGTCAAGTAAGATGGGTAATATTGTGTAAAGTTCAGCGTTATTTTTACAGGGCTGTTAGCAAATGCATTAATTAATTTCACTTTTCACAATGTCTTCACTTTTCTGCTTTGGAAGAACTTTAGAGATTCCTTCATCCTTCCTAAATCCAGATATTGTAAAAGCGCTGTGCATTAATATTTTTTGTCCTATTTACAAGAAAGATCGGCAGCAGCACGTTCGTTAGATAATGCAATAATTTAGGTATTTCCGCCGATCGAAATATGTTAATTTTTGTGTTGTTGAACCACCCTTAATCGTTAGTGACCGACCACTTGCACAAGAATATAAGCAGAGTTGTAGATGTAAGATATTTAAAATTATATATCCTCTGATTACGGTAACTTGGTTAGTCCAAGTCAGGTTTCTTCATCCTCATTTATTTTATTTTCAAACGACACTGGCACAACTTTTATTCACTCGCATGAATAGGTATATTGAACTTAGTCAAAAGATAGTAACTACTAGTTTATCAGCGAGGCGAAGCCTACGTTTCACTTTCTTGTACGAAAACCAGAGTAGATTAGTTTTTTAATCAATGACCGAAGCCTAACTTTTAATTGCTTGTGTAAATAAACATAGTAACATTAATCAAAAGCCAGCTCAGAACTGGTATGGACGGGGGAATCGGATTGTCTAATTGAAACAAAGCAATGTTTAATCTACTTGGAATGGGCAGATTTTCCTGGCTAATTTTCCAGGAAAATTTGTCCGGTCCAAATAGATTAAACATTGCCTCGTTTTAATTAGATAGTTGGATTCCCACTTCCATGTCAAATCTGAGTTGACTTTTAATTAAAAGCCAGCTCAGAACTGGTTTTCTCAAAAATATTAATTTCAACAGATGATTAGTACCAATAAAAATTGGTAATAACTAGGTAATAAACATACTGCATACAGACTTGGAGAATACTTCTCTGGCTTCAACAGTGAAGCGAGAGAAGTATTCTCCAAGTCTGTATGCAGTATCGACAAGTTTCACCAGGTAAGGGTAACAACAAGCAATGAATAGGTAATAACCAGCCAATATTTGAAAGCTATGTCCATTTTTATCATCTATATTTAACAACAAATTTAATAGGTTTGTTACCAAGCATCCAAGTATTGGTGGTTTTATCATAAATAACACTATATGTTGTATCACGTGAATGTTTCTCTGTGAAATTTTTATCAACATAGTATTTTACACCAATAGGCTATGAACTTAACATTCGTTCATGAACTGAACAACTGAATACCAACGTTTTTCAGTTAACCGAGATATATAAAGTGATCAAACCCCTTGTGTTAAATTAGTATCTTTAACAACAGCCACCATAATATGTTTGTTTTGCCGAAAACCACCACAAATGAGTTTAAACTTTTCAAAACTCATATGGGTAACTATCCATGTAACTACATGATCATCATTCACAAGACTAATTTCATATTCAATTCATTGATCACTGATGCACTTACTTGGTGAAACTGTACCATACTACTGGCTTAACAGTGAAGCCACAGAAGTTATCTCCAGTCTGTATTTGGTAATTTCATCTTGTTTTAATAAAACTATGATGTTAGCATTATGACGCACCAATTGTTTCGGACACAAGTAGAAACTGTCAATATCTTAATGTCTACCTATACAAAAATACGATTTTATTTTATCTTGCTTATCAGAGGCTACATCATCTAATATAAAAATTGAATTATTTTTTGCATCTCTTGGATCCAATATGTTTACGGTCTCACTGTATAGATAGTATCAAACACCTTTTGTAGCATACACCACCTGCTTTAACATGCTATATTTAGGCTGATATATAAAGGCTTTGAGTATACGTATGCTTTTTCAAATTTTAAGCCGTTTGGACCAAACAACAAACTTAACATAATATTTGTTAACCATAACCAATTGGACCACATATCAAACATCTAACTGAGGTTGGTAAAAGAAGGCCATGTCTGCTGTTTGGGTAATGATGATGTGGTAACAACATCATCTATGTTGCGACTGTTGGCTTTTGCATGTTTTACCATACGCTTTTACCATCGTTAACTAAACTAATACTTTGTACGAATGCTACATCTTATTTAAATACGCAGATATATCATACCTCATTAACAGTATAAATGTTGGTGTGTGAAGGTGAAGGTCTTGCACACAGTAATCGAAAATTACCTGTTGAGCTGCACGTACCTGGTTATCAGTTTTGTGGTCCAGATACTAAATTTAAAGAACGTTTCACGAGTAATCAAGGCAATGTCTCTCGAAAAGCACGATCTAGATGATTGATATTGTATAATCATGATGCATACCAAAACTATAATACTTATAATGTGGTCACTTATGTTTACAATTTTTAAATAAAAGACTTAAACAGTAGTATCTGTGTTTCAGTCAATGCGCGTGCGCTTGCTTTCAATGGCTCTACGTCGATTGAACTATTTCCACCGTTAGTGTTGAAACCTCACTTTGACTAATTGCTCGCGCTTGCTAACTTTCACCGATATAACACTATACCAGACATAGAGCGTGGGAGTAATAGTTTCACTACTTTTCTGCTGCGAGTGGTGATAAGAGTCGGCTAGAAATGATTATTCCTGATAGTTCGTATGAAATCAGTGATATCGAGAAATACATTCAGAATGAGCATTGCGTCTTATATTAAGGATAAACATCAGTACCCTGCAGTAGAGAACAACATCGACGTGGTAAAGCTGTTTTCGCTAAAAGCCAACAACAACACATTAAAATGTGAGATAACATGTCAGTATCATATATACTTTTCTACCGATGCTTCAATAGCCCCAATATTGGGGTTTTCTAAACAACGTATTACCACTGGTAAAGCCACGTTTCTGATTTACCGGTGGAAATTGTGATAGTGTAATATTGTAGATGGCAAACCTACGGATACAGTATATGAGTTTACTCCTATGGTAGACCCAGGTTACGCCGTTGATATAAAACCATATAGTAAGATTTTTATTCCTCTTACGGTCCGCATTATTTTGCATATAAATGTAAACCTCGTGGATCAGAATTGAGTACCTGTGACGTTTCAAGGTGAGGAGATCATTGTGATATTGGAATTGAGACAGAGACCACCATACTATGTTGATTATAAATACCAGCAATCAAGCCGCCCCACCTTCAGTATATTCGCTTCCTGCATAAGACGATTCTATCTTGGGAGCACATGCAATATCTAGATTAATTAGGTACCGATATTAAGCAGACTACATATATTCGCTGACCCTGTGTACGACAAGTCAATCAAAGGGAAAGAAATACACACATCGGCTTCTCAAACCAGTGCGTTTGCCCATATGATACCTGTGATTCTGCAATCAACCAACAAGATATTTTTACGTTTGGTCTTCAGCTGTTCTACTAATAATAGGCAGTAGAGAGACGAGTGGTACGATTGGAGATGTACAAATAACATCTAATGCAGCAGCCCGATTATTAAACATGTGAGAAATCTTGGTATAGTTACAACAATTCGAACACTTTTGGAAGCAAACAATGATGAAGCAAAAGCTCTAATTCAATCCGGGTGACATACAATACAATGCTGAAGGATGGCCGACTTTGCTACTGCATACCTCCTTGCTACTTGTGTAATATTTTCAAATACAATAGAAGCGTATTATAAAATTTGCGGTTAATAACTAAAGCCCAGAGCGAAAGAAATTGCTTTATTTTGATTGGAGCAGTCGACGCAGATAAAGCATTAAAGTTACATTGATTACATGGCGCTGCAGGTGAAACTTATCCACCTAAGCGAAGTTATACAGAAACAATTATCACAGTCGATTGCCCTAAATAAAAAGATCCTGGTACCATATAGAAAATGGGAAACGTATGAATTACCAAATCTGAATAATTCAACATCTAAAAGTGACGAGAGAATAAAACGAGCGTGAAGTCTACGGTCGGTTACCTGTAATAGACGCTCCGCCGTAAGAACCGTATGTGCGAAATTACCAGTAAATCGTACGAACATTCGTTGCGAGTGCCGCGTATAGGACCTTTTAGGGACAGAAAGCTAGGCGGAGTCTCATCTGGGCGCTGACTGGCTGCAGCTGCACTGTGAGCTACGCTGGCTCTTCACAATATTTCGAACTACTCAAATTGGCAAATACAATAACAGATAAGAAGGGCGTGGATTCATTTCGATCGGCAACTTCAGAGGGCAAAATAATAACGGAGAAGAAAAAAAAGGTACTCATGAGTGAAATGTGGCGTCGGTCAAACAATAGCTAGTCAAATAAACTTTGACTTCATTAAAAATGTTTATATCGATTAAGTTTAACTCTAAATCCTAAGTATGCATAATGATCGTGAGTTTTAGTCATTTTTACTTCAGTTTCACTTTTAAAGATGATTCTCTCATAAGTTTGATATTCGTCAACAATTTCTGCGGAATTTTCGTCATTACTGATATATTCCAGAAGCCCCACTGACTCAAAAATAAATGTAACGTATGTTGTTATTTATTAAGGCACCAGCTGTTTGATGAACAGTAGAGTTGTAAGCAGCAGTGACGTTAGGTAATGTATTAAGCCACTTGTAGGAACAAACCAAGTTGAAATTTTTATATATATTCTCTTTCAAGATGTATGACACTATCTATCATTTTTATTTATCTTCATCATTTTTAGATCTAAGAGAGCGAGTCCACACATACTTTCAAAACCAATTTATAACCACTAAACTGTACTTGTAACCAGAGGTTTCTTTGTAGTAATCTGTAATTCAGCAAAATCATCCACATTCATTACGTCTACGTTTAAAGCTTATTCTTGCAGGTTTATATAATTCATTAATAATTGGCTTTTTAGTATCAGATGGTTCATATGTTATCCAGCTGATTCACTATCTTACTTAGATCTTTAGTCTTTGGTATATCAATATCATGCAGCACATAGGAAGTTAAATTTTTCAATTGTCTTCAAACGCACTTTTAAGAATATACAACCCGGGAAAAACTGGGTTACATACGAAAAAACAAAACAAAACCTAAAGTAGAAACATCTAATTTTAGATGAACTTACTCATCATTATAGAAGCTTGTATATTTACAACCCAACATTTACGACTTTCTTTCACCGGCACACATTGATCAAATCATAAGCGCAGCAACGAGAAAACTACGACACCGATACTTCGGTCAGAAATTGATCACAGTGAGAAATATATTAATCTGTACAGCTACTTCACAATAACAGAGGTAACGCAATATATTATATATATATATATATATATATATATATATATATATATATATATATATATATATATATATATATATATATATATATATATATAATATATATATATATATATATATATATATATATATATATATATATATATATATATATATATATATATATATATATATATATATATATATATACTAAGTATAAAAGGATTTATAACACGGAATTTCTGTACTATACAAGAAGAAGGGTTAAGAGCAGCCGCAAGGAGACAACCGCATACACGTGTTTCAAGCTTATTAGCCATCATCAGTACGGTATAGCCAGGTGAAGATGAAAACACTCTGGATGAAGATGCAAAAATACATATATATCTAAATACATGTGGTGGAATTTGTCTTTACCTGCGTGGAGAGGGTAGATGGTGGTTTGTATACTACCCAAATCCAAAGTTTCGCATTTGTCTTCAGACAACATTTTAAATTCATCTGATTTTAAATCTTTTCGGATATATAGCGCAGCACCATGCTCTTTACATCAGATATGTAAATTCTAACATGGCCAGCTTTCTGAATATCATTCTGCTGAGTTGTCGAAGATTCAATAAGTAGTGTAATCGATGCTTTTAAATAGCACTCATCTGCAAATAATATCCTTCAAATGCGCCTTTAAAGACTAAACGTTTTCGAAAATTATAGTCAAGTAAGATGAGTAATATTGTATAAAGTTCAGCGTTTATTTACAGGCGTGTTAGCAAATGCATTTCACTTTTCACAACGTCTTCACTTTTCTGCTTTGGAAGAACGTTAGAAATTCCTTTACCCTTCTAAATCCAGATATTGTAGATGGGCTTTGCATTAATATTTTTTGTCCAAAAGGAGCACCGAAAGGAGGGTCTTATTACAATAAAGAGCGGTAGTAGTACGTTCGTTAGATAATGCAATAATTTAGGTATTTCCGCCGATCGAATATGTTAATTTTTGTATTGTTGAACCACCCTTAATCGTTAGTGGACCGACCACCTGCACAAGAATATAAGCAGAGTTGTCGATGTAAGAAATTAAAAATTATATATCCTCTAACGACGGTAACTTGGTTAGTGCAAGTCAGGTTTTCTTAAAAATATTATAGTCATTTGAGTTCTCCAAGTGCACTTGTCCTCGTAATAGCATCTTGTTGGTCATTATTTTAGTCGTTTAGATTTCTAGTTTATCTACAAACTAAACCACCTAGTTTGTGTCATTTACTTAGGTTCACATTCACTTTTGATGATTTTTTGAGTGCCGGGTACTATGACTTTGACTTCATTTGGTATATTTTTAAACTGAATTTCTTTGTTATGAGCATTATTACCAGCAACTTGAGAAGCCACTAAAAGTCTAAGTCGATCAACCATCTAATTTATGTCATCCCAATATATATATATATATATATATATATATATATATATATATATATATATATATATATATATATATATATATACATATATATATATATATATATATATATATATATATATATATATATATATATATATATATATATATATATATATATATATATATATATATATATATATATATATATATCTATATATATATATATATATATATATTATATATATATATATATATATATATATATATATATATATATATATATATATATATATATATATATATATATATATTGTTTGTTTGTTATTTTGTATCATCTAGTTGTGGTGCTGATTTTTCTATTATTTACATTCTGAATTCTTGGTTTGGTCTGTTGTTTCTCGTTAAGAGTTTTGTCGTAACCAAAACGGTGAGGAGTTGAGGACGTTCTGCTCAAGGATTTGTCATTCGTTTTATTAGAGATCGATACTTCTCCGACGAAGCTTTTAGTTCGCCCATTGGGATCGTATTTAACTTTATGAGCACTGTTTGACTCTAGAATATCTCTATAGTATTGAAGATTGTATATGCCTTAAGCTTTACATAAAAACTAATTTTAGCAAACCTTCTATTTGTGGATATTTCACTTTATCTAGTTAAAGTTTATAATTATTGAAGTCTAGGTGTTTGTATAAGTAATGAGAAGCTTAATCATTGTCAGTTCAATCAGGTTTAAGCAACAAGTGTTTCTTTCGAATGTTTTCAGCAAGATTTGTTGTGTGCTGTACTAAAATATTTTTCTTATTATTTTTCTCCTGTCCATCACGTGATAATTTTGCTATTGCGCCTGATTTAGTTCTTTATGACTTCTTTCCTTCTGTTTTCTGTGGAAACTCCAATAACATCAATCGAGCAGTCTTCTATTCTGACAAATATTGGAATTATGTAATGAGATTTGTTTTGAACATACACATGTATAATATCATGCTGAAAATTGCCATCTAATTTATTTTGTGACACAAAGGTAGTTACAAATTAAAAATGTGTAAATTTTTCAGATAACCTGAATAAAGAGTCATCCATGATACTATCTGTTAACCCGACATCCACTGCATGATGTCCTAGTTTGATTAGTTTCTTTTTTTGATCAGGAGCTACTTGTAACTTTAAAGGAACCAAATTGTGCTAGTAAATTAAAATTTACCTACATCTAATCTGAAATAGGGATGGCAATAATGTCTACTATTGGCCTATAGCATCATTCATCCCACTAAGTAACTTCACTCGTGCTCATTTACTTGCAACAATGTTGAATAACAGCTGCACTGAGAAGTATCAAGTTTTCCTGAGAATCTTGGGAGGAAATACTGATTACATCTTTTGATTTAAATCATCTTTATTGGCAAACGTTTAATTCATCATAGCCTCGAGTTTTAAGAATGGCATATCTGTATATGTATAGTCTTTTTGGACACTCTATATGACTTCGCCTATACCATGTCTCCTTATTAACTCTACATTCTCATAAAGTTAGCCTGACATCATATTTATGGAATAATGTAACAACTTACAAATTTACATAGAAAATCATTTCATATTCTACAAGGTTACTGACATCCAGTACTATTCACAGTATTTCAACATAATCAGAATCAGGAAACTAGAGTATCAGGAATAAGCGCATATTACCTGATAAAATACATTTACAAGTATAGTTGCTAGTATTTATTTTATGAGGCATTTCGACCTGCTCTACCATTAAATAAGTTTTTGTTTTCATCAACAATATGGGGTGAAAAATATTTAGTTTTATATTATTTTCTCTACACGGCGGGTTACCATTGTAAGACAATACATACTTGCATAAATGATTTAGAACAGCCACGTTACCCATAATATGACACATTTCGCTAGCATTACCTTCCTCTTAATCCTCATTTATTTCATTTTCAAACGACACGGGCACAACTTTTATTCACTCGCATGAATAAGTATATTGAACTTCTCCAACGATAGTAAATCTAGTTTATCAGCGAGGCGAAGCCTACGTTTCACTTGCTTGTACAAAAACAGAACACATTACTTTCTTATTCAATGACCAAAGGATAACTTTTAATTGCTTGTGTGAATAAAAATAGTACATACATTTTTGGTTCAATGACCGACGCCTAACTTTAATTCGTTGAGTGAATAAACATGGTACATTAATTTTTATCCACTAGTGATAAAGCTGTTTTTGTTAGATTTTTTGTTTGCTTCCAAAGGTGTTCGAATTGCTGTAACTATACCAGGATTTCTCATATATTAAATAATCGGGTTGCTATTAGATGTTACTTGTATATCTCCAATCGTGCCACTCGTCTCAATACTGCCATTTATTAGTAGAAAAGCTGAAGACCAAAGGTAAAAATATCTTGTTGGTTGATTGCAGATTCACAGGTATCATTATGGGAAACAAACTGGTTTGAGAAGCCTAAGGTTGTATTTCTTTCCCTTTGATTGACTCGTCGTGCACAGGGTCAGCGAATATATGTAGTTTGCTTAACATTGTAACCCAATAAATCTAGATACTGCATGTGCGGCCAAGATAGAATCATCTTCGATGCAGGTAGCAAAGATACTGAAGCTGGAGCGGCTTGATTGCTAGTAATTTTAATCAACATAATATGGTGGTCTTTGTCTCAATTACAATATCACAATGATCTCGTCACCTTGAAAAGTCACAGGTACTGAATTCTGATCGATGATGTTTTTATGCGAAATAATGAGCTATTGAAAGCAAGCCTACGCGCAATGACTGAAACACGGATACTACTGTTTAAGTCTTTTATTTAAAAATTGCAAACATAAAGTATTATAGTTTTGGTATACATCATGATTATACAATATCAATCCCCTAGATCGTGCTTGTCGAAAGACAAGCACGATCTAGATTATTGATGCCTTAATTACTCGTGAAACGTTCTTTAAGTTTAGTGTCTCGACCACAAATCTGTTAAACCAGGTACGTGCAGCTCAACAGGTAACTTTTTGATGACTGTGTCAGCAAGACCTTCACCTTGACACACCAACGTTTATACTGTTAATGAGGTATGATATATCTGCGTATTTATATAGGATGTAGTAGTCGTACAAATGTTATGTTACGATGCGTATTGTAAAACACGCAAAAGCCAACAGTCACAAACATAGATGATGTTGTTACCACATCATCATCACCCAAGCAGCAAAGACATGGACTTTTCTTTTACAAACCTCAGTTAGATGTTTGATATGTGGTCCAATAAGTGGTTATGGTTAACAAATATTATGTTAAGTTTGTTGTTTGGTCCAAACGGCTTAAAATTTGAAAACGTATACGTATACTCAAAGCCTTGATATATCAGCCTAAATATAGCATGTTAGAAGAGGTTTTGTGTGCTACAAAAGCAGTTGGATACTATCTATACAATGAGAGAAAAGAGTTCCAGCAGCTGCAAAGAGCAATTCAATTTTTATATTAGATGATGTAGCCTGTAATAGGCAAAATAAAATAAAATCCTATTTTTGGATGGATGACATAAAGATATTGACAATACTTGTGTCCGAAACAATTGTTGCGTCATAGTGCTAACATCATAGTTTAATTTAAACAAGATGCTATTACTACATACAGACTGGAGATAATTTTTCTGACTTCACTGTGAAGCCAGTAGTATGGTACAGTTTCATCAAGTAAGGGCAACAACGATCAATGAATAGAATATGAAATTAGTCTTGCGTATGATGATCATGTAACTACCGATATGAGTTTTGAAAAGTTCAAACTCCTTTGTGGTGGATTTCGGCAAAACAAACATATTTAGGTGACTGTTGTTAAAGATACTTATTTAACACAAGCAGTTTGATCACTTTATAAATCTCGGTTAACTGAAAAACGTTGGTATTCAGTTGTTCAGTTCACGAACTAATGTTAAGTTCATATCCTATTCGTGTAAAATACTATGTTGATTATTATTTCACAGAGAAACATTCATGATTCAATATATGTGTCTATTTATGATAAAACCACCAACACTTGGATGCTTGGCAACAAACCTATTAAATTTGCTGTTAAACCATAGATGATAAAAAATTTATGGCTGGTAATAATTGGTACTAGTCATCTGTTAAAATTATTATTTATGAGAAAACCTGTTACGGATGCTATGGAAAATTCGCAAGCTTTACCTGATTTTGCGGAAATTATGAAAGATACTAGTCTTCACAGAAAAGAGAACGATCTGATGATCGTTCGAAGACATTATAAGAAACAGTTTTCCCAAATATCAACAAGTAGTAAAACCAATTCTAGAAAAATAAACAGGCGCTAAGTCACGTTCTACTTCAATAACTTCAGGTTATGGTATGCCACACATGATGCATAATAAGAAGCTGAAAGAGTATGTGCACTGGACTGATCTAAAGGTGTTGGTTGATAGATTGCGGCTTTAAGTGGCTTCTCAAGCCGCTGGTAATACACAACAACGAAATTCAACCAATTAGTTTGACACGACAGCTGTTGGGCAGCTGTTAGACAGCGGCCTCTCCTGATACTGTGTACCTATGTAATATTTTCAAAGACTATATAAGAGAGCTTTTGGCAATTCGTTAATATGGATAACTAGAAAATGTTCCAATTTGGTTGCCGCAGCAGATACAGAAAAAGCTTTATTGTTTAACATTGAATGCATGGTACTACATATTCACCCCAATGATGTTATACAACAGCAATTAAGAAACTCGATTACTATGGATAAAAAGGTTCTTCTACCATAAAGAATATGGGAAATGTATGAATTACCGAATCTAAATAATTCAACTTAAGGCCTGTGGTTCATTAAGACTTCCTCAGACACTGACCGACCTAGATTTGTAACGGATCGATACAATAACGTTAAAAACACATTCAAGATTCAAGACTTCGCTGAAATTATAAGCAAATCCCTACAGAAGGTATGAATCTGAACTTTAACCAAGTGTATCACATCGAGCGGTCGTATGTTGGTAGAGAATCAACACCTACCATGAATTACAACGCTTTTATAAAATATCCCATGTTTGTATTTGATTGCTCCAGATGCAGCGATTCCATAAAGCCAGCTCCGGTGGATATCAAATTGGAAATGAAAATTACTAACAACTTTCTCGATCACACGAACTGTTTTTGTGTAATTCACGTGACATCGACGTCCAGTACCAATCTCTAACATCCTGCGTTATATAATGTAAATCTTCATTGCCATACATAGTTTTATGATGAGGTTTATCGTGGTATATACAAAAGGCTTCTGTGTAACAGACTAGGCACCCAAAGAATTAGTAATTTATAATAGTTATAAATCTGCACATTATATGTTTAAGACTCCGAAAACGCTAGGTTATTAAATGCAGATATAGTTAAATATATCAAGTTAAAAAGAACATAGAAGTGTATGGATTATGATTGTGGTAACGTTACTTTAGAAGAATTACCCAACATAATAGAAAAACATATTATCGAAAAGCGGGTAGATAGAGTCTACGCGAAAGGTGTTATCATGAAAAGGTATATTAAAGAGGTGTTTTTAAAATGTGGTTACAGCGAGGACCTTATCAATTTGAAAAACGATGATGGTTGCCGAAACTTGTAGCAGTCCATCCAATATGTATGTATCACGCTGTTAAATTTGATAAAAGAAAATTTATTAGTGGTATTACAAATTGTATAATATTATTTGCTTAAATTGTAAAGTTGTTACATAAATTAAAAAAACATTGTAAAAGTAAAATGTATTCATTAGTTGTATTTTAAAATGCATTTATTAATGTGCATCTTCAGTCACAAAAGACGTGCCAACCCACTCACGCCTTCTGCAAATTCCAATTCTGCAACTCTAAATTTCCTCGATGAATTCCTATTAGATATTTTTATAATTAGTTGAAACTGTAACATTTTTGTTTTTAATATTGAATGATTTCATTTGTTTTCTCTCCTTATTTTGAAACATATACAAACCAAACAAAACCAAGTGATTTTAATTGCCTCATGTTTGGCTGAAGCAGCTTCAGTGAGCTGAAACATTACATGTTTCATAGTTTCTATGGATTTCTCTTTTGTTACTGTTATTCGTATTAATACGATAAGTAGCCATTTTATTTTGAAAGATTCATTTAACACAAACACTTTTTCAACTACCCACGAATCACATACTTTTAATTTTTGGCCTTCACTGCGCAGATGTCCAAAGCACACACTGCTTTTCACTTGTAACGAGCTCGATTCACAATACTTCATATGATTTTCTTCGTGACAATAAAGGTTGCTTAGCTACTAAATTAAAAAACAACATTTTCCAGTATATACCTTTACTAACAGATATATGTGAGATATTTATTTTCCAATGAACTGTTACACTTAACACAAAAGTATATTAACATATTTGTTAGACATATAAGAGAAGCAGTTGATATAAATATCAAAATGTACTTTGATGTGCACAGATGGAAATCAGTTAGTATGAGCCTTCACCAATCAGGTGTCTCTCAAACAGAAAGATAAGTTTATAACAAACCATATTAGCCTTGATTTTGGTAATGTTTCAAATAGGTGATCGTTGTGTAGAGGTGTTTCATGCAGTCGTCGCTATCGAAATAGGTTCTCATTTCTCTCCCATTTGGTGGTCGATGTTCTCTAAAATCAGGACCGTCGTTTTCATTTATATGACACATCATGTTGATACAATCACAATCAACTTTCATGTTTACACCAACCATCTTTTACATTTAGACTTTGACCGAACTTACTAATGTTACATTGGCTGTAGATTTTGTTGATCCACTTCTTCATTTTCCCACCAACCGCTCTCATTGGTTGTATTTTTCTGCTCGGTTGCTGTGCCAACTTTCAAAATCTATTATAAACATTTTAGGACTCCATTCGTTCATCAATTTCTGTAGTGATATTGTGCTACTTCTGGTAAATATTTAAAGAATGGCTTAGTTAAAGAGATCTCTGAGGCGTACTGAGTGTAAAATAAAGCAAAGAACTGGGTGGAGCAGTACGGCCAAGTATACAGCACACAATTCAACTATATTTTTAGTGTAAAAGTCTTCTGCTTCAGATTGGAGTTCATCTATAGAAGCATGCTCTTTTATTTACAACAGCAACTGTCTTAAGCCAGACTCGCTTACATCGTTAGTTCTTGTTTGATGAGTTGGTTTGCGTCTCGTTTGTCGGTGGGGTTTCTGATTCGTAGCCTAGTATATGCATTGAATATTTTTCAAATATCATTTATTTGATACTGGACGGAAATGGGGGCAGATTCCTTGGGGCGGGGTTCGTCCTTGATGCATTTCCAACAGAACATTGGATTTTGGCATGTAGATTAACCACCCCACCCTCTAGGTCGGGGATGCTGCGGATAACCGGAATATTGTGGCTTCTTAGGCAGCTGGTAATAACGCGCATAGCAATGAATTGAATGAATTATTGAAGAAATGAATGAGGTAAGTGTTATATAAAGAAGCAAATTTGTGTTTTAAATCACTTTCAACATTCCTATCGAAAAATTCGGACGTTCTACAAATTTAAAACATTTAAACAGAGTTGTTCAAAAACAAATGTTTCCGAAAAGTCCATGGTGATGTTGATTTACAAGAACATAGGTTAAGATCTTGTCGTACGTTACTCCGGTTCTCACGGCGGAGCGTCTATTACAGGTAACCAACCGTAGACTTCAGGCTTGTTTTTTTCTCTCGCACTTATGGATCCTGTATCCGCCCTACCCGGGAATTTTTCACCCCATATTGTTGATAAAAACAAAACTTATTTAATGGTAGAGCAGGTCGAAATGCCTCATAAAATAAATACTTGCAACTATATTTGTAAATGTATTTTTAACAGGCAATATGCACTTATTCCTGATATTCTAATTCCCTGATTCTGATTATGCTAAAATACTGTAAATAGTAATGAATGTAAGTAGGACATGAAATTATTTTCTGTGTAAATTTGTAAGTTGTTAGAATATTTCATTAAATATGATGTACATGCCATTGTTGTCAGGCTAATTTATGAGAATGTAAAATTAATAAGGAGACATGGTATAGGCGAAGTCATATGAACGGCAATATGAACCTAATGTCGTTTTCAGCGTTGCGAAATGCAACGTCTGATACACGGGACTTTCGCCCCAATTAACCAGCGTTCGCGTTTCTAGCATTGAGAAGGTGTATCAGCATTATATAGAAGCAAGGGCATTTCGTATGAAAAATCAGACAGAGTCTCCTTATTCTACCTCGCTACAACTGTCTCAAATTCGCGCTCATTGCCACCCCGTTCTCTTATTTGTCCTCATTACATTGCCCTTGTCAAAAAGTTGCTCTTACCACATTTCCTACGTCTGACCACACCAGGTCCGTGGTGCCGTGGAATCCACAATTTTGCAAGTAAGCATTTATTACTGACCCCGTTCTCTCATTGATTTTATTTTTGCTGCCGGGTGAAAACACCAGGTATTTACATTTGTCGTCATTACATTACCGTTGTTTCCACAGTTCCTACGTCTGCACCACACCACGTCTCTGGTGCCATGTAATCCACAATTTTGCAAATATGCATTTATTACTGACCCCGTTCTATTATTGATTTTATTTTACTGCCAGGTGAAGAACACCAGGTCTTTACATTTGTCATTACACACTAGTGTGTAAGTCTCTTATTTCAACATTTTAAACATAAGTGACCACAATTATAAGTATTATACTTTTGGTATACATCATCATTATACAATATAGTAGGGTTTTTAAGATAACACAACAATTCAATTGGTGGCTTCAAGTTTCCATATGAGTCAAAGTACACAGCTGTATCACCGCGTTTCCTAACGGCCACCCATTAACAGCCAGGCCCTTTGTTTGCTAATTCATGATGAATGATTCAGTTTTACGTGGTCCAGCTGATGGTAAAGTATCTCGCATATATACATCTCGTAAATATTCAATTTTCATTTTATCAGAAATGTCACAAGATATACATATGTTAGAGGTGAACAACTTATACGTTTTTGGTTTATGTAAATACCCATTACCGCTTCGTTGTTTCTTCATATACAAACCACTACCTCGCTGACCAACAGCAATAGCCTCCATTATGAGGTTCTGATTCTTCCAATTTTTGTTTGGCTGATTTTGCATCATTAAGAGCTTTAGCAATATCTGCAGCCCCCAGAGCACCTATTGCTGACAGAACACAAAAAGTTAGAGGTAGTAGTGGAAAGACACCTTCACTTTTCGGTATGAGAATAACTCGAGGTGTCTTGACTGTCTAACGGCCACCAAAATTTTTAATCACTTTTCTCGTTAGATGCAGTAAATTTTTCACAGATGGAACCTCCTTACCAACTTTTATAGCACCTCGCTTTAAATTTAGTATGATTTCGAATCGTATTTTACCATCGAACTTTACTTTTTTACTGATACGTTTACTTTTGGTGATTGTCTTTGACTTCACACCCATACCAAGTTTCTTTTAACTTGCATAGTGTTTGTTACACCGCAAGCAGCTAAGTATTCACTAAATATAGCATGTTAAAGGAGATGTTGTATGCTACAAAAGTAAAAACGAAGAGATATTAGATACGGCAGATGCAAAGAGCAATTCAATTTTTGATAATGTAGCCTGTGATAAGCAAGACAACACAAAATCATATTTTTGAATGGGTAGACAAAAAAATAATTACCATAGGAATAAACTCATATACGATATGCGTGGGTTTGCTGCCCTGGTATGAACTATCCACAATATTACACTCTCATAATATCCACCGATAAATCGGTAACATGGAATTACCAGCGGTAAGACGTTGTTTAGAAACACCAATATTGGTGCTATTGAAGCATCGGTACAAAAGTCTATATGAAGTATCATATAGAAGTACCCTGACATGTTATCTCACATTTTAAAGTGTTGTTGTTGGCGTATAGCGAAAACAGCTTTACCACTTCGATGTTATTCTCTACTGCAGGGTACTGATGTTTATCTTTAATGTAAGACGCAATCCTCATTCTGAATTCATTTGTCGATATCACTGATTTCATAGGAATAATTATTTCTAGTCGACGCTTTTCACCACTCACATCAGAAAATCAGTGAAACTTATTACACCCACGCTCTATGTCTGGTATAGTGTTATATCTGTGAAAGTTTGCAAGCGCGAGCAATGAATCAAAGTGGGGTTTTAACACTAACGGTGGAAATATTCCCATCGACGTAGAGCCATTGAAAGCAAGCGTACACGCAATGACTGAAACTTAGATACTACAGTTTGTCTTTAATTTAAAAATTTTAACGAACTCGAAATCTTAACCGAAAAAATTCAATCAGATATAATCTGCATACAGGAAACACACCTAACACGAAGAACACCAAAACTCCGATATTACGATCACGATAATCTCCGTAACACCCCATATGTAATGTAAACAGCATCTTTCGGTAGCAAAACCTAACTCCATCACAAACGCCTTGTTCGAAACACACATCATACAAAAACATAACCCAGCAGTACCCATTTATTACATCAAAAACGTACGCCAACCTAACATCGACAATCGAGAATAACAATACGATCTAAACTCACAAAACAAAACATTGATTACAATTTCTAAATTCTGCACCGTCATACAAGACAGCTACAAAGATTCATCACACAAAAAACATCCAAAAACTCACAAACTCTAATTCACACCCGAAACCTTGGAGCTGATGACACAAAAACCACAAAAACGAGCACAATTCTTTCGGGAGAGGCGGGAATACCGATACAATAGAGATGCCAAGCCTATGTGTCTATTTCTTTCTCTTTGATTAACTCGTCGTGCCCAGGGTCTGCGAATATATGTAGTTTCCTTAACATCGTAACCCAATGAATCTAGATACTGCATGTTCTCCCAGGATGGAATCGTCTTCGATGGAGGTACCGAAGATACTGAAGCTGAAGCGGCTTGATTACTAGTATTTATAATCAACATGATCTCTGTCTCAATTCCAATATTACAATAATCTCCTCACATTGAAACGACACAGGTACTGAATTCTGATCGACAATGTTTACATTTATATGCGAAATAATGCGCGTCGTAAGAGGCATAAAAACCTTATTATATGGTTTTATATCAACTGCATAACCTGGATCTACCATAGGAGTAAACTCATATACTGTATGCGTAGGGTTGCCGTCGTGGTAAGGACCATCCACAATATTACATTCTAAACGAATCGTCTTTACTCTCACAATTTCCACCGCTAAATCGGAAACAAGGAGTTTACCGCTGTAAGACGTTGTTTAGAAAACACCAATATGGGTGCTATTCAAGCATCTATAGAAAAGTCTGCGTCATACTCACATCTCACATTTTAAAGTGTTGTTGTTGGCTTTTTAGCGAAAACAGCTTTACCACGTCGATGTTCTCTACTGCAGGGTACTGTTTTTTAATATAATGACGCAATGCTAATTCTGAATGTATTTATCGATATCACTGATTTCATACGAACCATCAGGAAAAATTATTTCCAGTCCACTTTTTTCACCACTCACAGCAGAAAAGTAGTGAAACTTATTATACCCACGCTCTATGTCTGGTATAGTGTTATATCTGTGAAAGTTTGCAAGCGAAGAGACTAATCAAAGTATTGGTTTTAATACAAATGGTGGATATATTCCAATTGACGTAGAGCGATTGAAATCAAACGTACGCGCAATGACTGAAACACAGATAGTACTGTTCAAGTCTTTTATTTAAAAATTTTAAACATAAGTGACTACATTATTAGTATTATACTTTTGGTATACATCATGATTATATAATATCAATCCTCTAGATTGTACTTGTCGAGAGCCAAGGACGATCTAGATTATTGATGCCTTGATCACCTCTCGTGAAACGTTTTAGTGCCTGGACCTCTGACCTGATAGCCAGATACGTGCAGCTAAACAGGTAATTTTTTGATGATTGCGTTAACAAGACCTTGACACACCAACATTTATACTGTTAATGAGGTATGATATATCTGCGTATTTATATAGGATGTAGTGGTCGTACAAAGTTTTTGTTTAGTTAACGATGTGTATTGTAAAACACGGAAAAGCCAACAGTCACAAACATAGATGATTTTGTTACCACAGCATCATCACCCAAACAGCAAAGACATGGACATCTTTGACCAACCTCAGTTAGATGTTTGATATGTGGTCCACACCACTTAAAATTTGAAAACATATACGTATACTCAAAGCCTTTATATATCAGCCTAAATATAGCATGTTAAAGGAGGTGTTGTGTGCTACAAACGTTGTTGGATACTATCTATACAGTGAATACAAAGAAATATTTGACCCAGCAGATGCAAAGGGCAATTCAATTTTTATATTAGATGATGTGATAAGCAAGATAAAATAAAAGCGTATTTTTATATGGGTAGACATACTGACGGTTTCTATTTGTGTCCGAAACCATTGGTGCGTGATAATGCTAAAACCATAGTTTTATTTACACAAGGTGAAATTACTACATACAGACTGGACATAATTTCTCTGCCTTCAATGTGAAGCTAACTTCAGGTATGGTACAGTTTCACCAAGTAAGGGTAACAACAATCAATGAATTGAATATGAAATTAGTCCTGTGTATGATGATCATGTAACTACCGATAGGAGTTTTGAAAAGTTGAAATTCCTTTTTGGTGGATTTTGGCAAAACAAACATTTTATGTTAAAGATACTGAACACAAGAGATTTGATAACTTTATATATCTCGGTTAACTGAAAAACGTTGGTATTGAGTTGTTCAGTTCACGAACGAATGTTAAGTTCATAGCCTACTGGTGTTAAATACTATGTTGATAGATATTTCACAGAGAAACATTCCTGATACAATTATATAGTGTTATTTATGATAAAACCACCAACACTTGGATGCTTGGTAACAAACCTATGAAATTTGATGTTAAACATTGATGATAGAAATGGACATAGCTTTCAAATTATGTTTGGTAATAATTGGTACTAATCATCTGTGGGAATTAATATGTTTGAGAATATCTGTTACGGTTGCTATGAAAAATTCTCAAGCTTTACTCGATTATGGAGTTATTATGAGAGCTACTGGTCTTCACAGAAAAGAGAACGATCCCCAAGAAGACATTTTAAGAAAAGGTTCTCCCAAATATCAACAAATGGTAATACCAATTCTATTGAAAATAAGCGGGCGCAAAGTCACCTCCTACTTTCATAACTTCAGGTTATGGTATCATGATGCATAATAAGACTCTGAAAGAGTATGTGCACTGGGATGATATAAACGTGTTGACTGCGGCTTTTAGTGGCTTCTCAAACCGCTGGTAATAACACACACAACAACGTAATTAAACCGATTACTTTGACACGACAGCTGTTGGTTAGCTGTTGGACAGCTGTTAGACAGCGGTCTCTCCTGATACTGTATACCTTTGTAGTATTTTCAAAGTTATATAAGAGAGCTTTTGGCAATGCGTTAATACCGATATCTAGAAATTGCTCCAATTTGGTTGTCGCAGCAGATGCAGATAAACTTTAATGTTAAAAATTGGTACTACATATTCACCCCAACTATGTTATACAACAGCAATTATTAAAGTCGATTACTATGGATAAAGCGATTCCTATACCATATAGAAAATGGGAAAAGTTGGTTTAAATTGTGTTTTTTGTATGGGTGCGGGGGTGTGATTTTGCGTGCTGATTTCTACAAGGATGTGGAGGTTATCTGAGTCTAGTTCATTAAGCGTTTTAAGTCTCTTATATTTACATTATTTGAGATGCAGACGTCTATTGTTGAAGGTGTGTTGTCTGAGTAAGCATGATATATGAATTAATTCGGTAGTGAAGTGGGTAAAATATAGTTGTTTAGTTTATGGCCGTTACCTTCGTTATAGACACAGACTTGCGGTAGTTGTCTGCATGAAGATCCAGTCAGTTACATCACTGGTCTTCAATATCACATTCTTGTAGTCCTTGGTGTGGTGGTTCTTGATGTATTTGCGCATCTTGATTTAGGTTTGCATTGACTTGAGATCCATGGCCAAAATTTTTTACAATTACGTGAGTTGTTGTTTCTTCATTAGGGGTTCCGATTTTATTCTAATGCTGTAAGGTCTTTTACCTGGCTTAATTCGTTGAGGTTTTAGGTTCTTTTGGTGGCCACTAAAACGATTACGACCTTGCCTTTGAGTTTTATGCATGATTCTTCGCCTTAGGCATGCCTCAACTTCGTTTGCTTGGGGTCGGCTGCTGCATTGTAGGCTATCTCTCCTAATAGCATCATTATCGGGTAATGATAATAACAAGAGAATAAATACACTACCGTGGACAAGGAAATCCCTGTCTACTGTAGTGTTATCACTAGAAAGAGCTGGTGGGATGAGAGGGAGTAGAGTTTGTGGGAGTAGGAGCAGTTGGAATGGTAGATTTGTGGGTGGTGGTAATAGCCAAAGTAGCCTCTGCATGTGAAACCCAGGGCATTTCTGGTGGCCACTAAAAACGGTGACGAGGTTCCGTTCTTGCCTTTGAGTTTTATGCATGATTCTATAAGCGGCTTGGCCTTAGGCATGCCTCAACTTCGTCTGCTTGGGGTCGGGTGCTGCATTGTAGACTATCTCTCCTAATAGCATCATTATCGGGTTATGATAATAATAATATAATATTTACACTACAGTTGACAATGAAATCCCTGTCTACTGTAGTGTTATTACTAGAAAAAGCTGGTGGGATGCGAGGGAGTAGAGTTTGTGGAAGTAGGAGCAGTTAGAATGGTAGATTTGTGGATTGTGGTATTAGCCAAAGTAGCCTCTGCATGTGAAACCCATGGCTTTTTGGTGTTTGTGGTTTTTCTTGATTTTGAGTAATTAAATAATTGGCTGTGTGCTAACCTTTGCAGTTACAGCAAAATCCAGGGACTTTTACATTTGCCGGTCTCGTCGTTTTGACCGCACTTTACAGAGCAACCTTCGCCCTTGCAAGAATTTAAGAATGATCAAAACTTTGGCAGCGATCGCATTGGTTTGGCTCTAATTTTATGCGTAGTGACTCTACTGTGATAATTAAATCGCAGACAGTTACCACGTCGAAGATTGTCCTTTCAGAGCGCCGTAGGTTAATCAGATCAAGCGGCATGAGGGGTTTGGTTTTGAAGTGTTTTATCCGGTGGATGCTAATCGGAAGTCAGGTCCTTTTGTGTGAGGTTAGTTTTCCTCCTGGCGTTGGTATGTGTGATCTTGGGGTTTATCTGTGTCATGAGCTTGTTTGCCTCAAGGTAGTCTTGGGCAACCAAAAAACATTGAGATTTTTGGCTATGGTGACATTTATTTTTTTCCTGCGAAAAGCGCTGGCCAGATCTTTCAAATGCCTCTTAGCGTGGAGATGAATTGGTGGGGTGGACTTTTAAGAAGCTTACTCGGGTATTTGTGTGGAAGAGGAGTGGCAACAAAACTGAGAAACATGTGTTTTTCGGGGATCTTGACTCGACTTGGTTTTGGAAACTATTTGGAGGGGTGGACCACTCTCATCGATTTTATAGTTCCTATCAATTGGATCGTCTAGTAGAAGAGCGTCGTAGCGGTTTGAAGTTGATACTTTCGGACCTGAAGACGAGTCATGACTTCTCTATGAAGGTTTGTAATTGTATTTTCTTGGCGTTCTGTTGGACTTTGGGGTCGACGGAACTGTTTTAATTTCTGAGGTTTTACGGCCCACATCATAATATGATGGTGAAATTAGGGCAACCTTTTTTGGGTAGTAAAGCGGCTTGAACCTTTAGAATTGAATTCGTGACCGCAGATATTTTGTGGGAATAAGCTAAAAACGGTATCGAGGAAATGAATCCACCGCAGGGAGAAACCTGAGGTGACGGCGTAAGTAATTGTTGGTGGACTGGTAATGTAGATAGAATAGATAGAATATATACAGGAACCAGAAAAATAAAAAGGTTTAAAATACTGTAACTTAGGGCAACGCCAGAAAAAGAAACCCAAAAATATACCTGAATTACTGCACACTTTGCGGGCTACGGCGAATACACGTTGGACTGACGGCACTAATATTGCGCTGCACACGCAAACTGATGTCGTACCGCACCAAAATTGACTTCGTTTATGTTACGCGAGATAAATGAGAATGGTCTCATCACAACAACGGGCTATTATTACAACAATGTAGCAAACCAATTATGTAGACTCAGAGTCAGCGGATCTGAAAGCATCATGGGAAACTACGCCTTCAATCAAACTTACTGTTTGATTCTAGAAAATCTCTATAGTGTTGAGGATCGTCATAAGTGTATGCCTCAAGTCTTTAATTAAAGACCAATTCTAGCAAACCTTCTAAATAGATGTGGATACCTCCTTTTATCATGTTGAATTTCTTCATTAGTGAAGTCTCAGCGTTTGTATAAACCATGTAGAGCTCCATCATTCGCAGCTCTGTCAAGCTTAAATATAAACAAAAACATACTTTTCTGAGAAAAATTAGTTCACCCATTCGGATTGTATTTAAGTTTATAAACACTGTTTGATCCTAGAATATCTTTATAGTGTCGAAGATCGTCATAAGTATATGCCTTAGGCCTTTACATAAAAAACAATTCTAGCAAACCTTCTATTTTATCTAGTTTAATTTCATTATTAATGTTTGTTTAAAGGATGCAAATCTTCATCATTGTTAGGTCTATCAGATTAAAGCATTAAGTGATTTCGAATATTTTCAGCAAGTTTTGTTTTGTGTTGTACTAAAATCTTTTACTTGATATTTTTCTCTTCTCACGTCCATCTCGCTAAAGTTTTTTGTTTCAAACAAGTTGGTTGTTGGTCTGATGTAAACCACTTGTTAGTTGGTTACCGTGCTAAGAATACAAACTGTTTGGCGGTTTAAGGTATACTAGCTTTGAGTTTGTTTTCTGTCTACGTATCTATTGTTAGTCGTCTATCGCGACAGCTGTTGGCCAGCTCTGTGTCTATCACTACAACCGTTAGACAGCTACTAGTTTGACACAACAGCTGTTAGACAGCTGTCTCCTGATACTGTATACCTCTAATTTCAAAGGCTATATATGAGAGCTTTTTAGCAGTTTGTTAATAAGCATAAATAGACATTGTTCCTATTTGATTGGCGCAGCAGATGCAAATAAATCTTTAATGTTTACCATTGAATGCATGGTACTGCAGGTCAAATATATTCACCCCAAACAATGTTATACAATAACAATTATTAACGTCGATTACTATGGATAAAAAGGTTCATATACCATATAGAAAATGGGAAATGTATCAATTACCGAATCTCACTAATTCGACTAAAGGCTTGTGGCCCAATAAGACTTCTTCAAACACTGAACGACCTAGATTTGTTATTGTGAGATTGCAAACTGATCGTTACAATTACGTTAGAAAATACATCAACGTTATAAAATATAATCGGGATATAAGACTTCACTTAAATTCTAAAGAAATCCCCACAGGACGTCTGAATTTGAACTTTAACCCGGTAAATTACATCAAGCGTTCTTATGTTGCTATAGAACGTACACCTACCTTGGATTATAAGACGTTTACAAAATATCCAATGTTTATATGGAATCGCTGTACCTGGAGCAATCAAATACAAACATGAATATTTTGTAAAGGGCTTCTAATCCGAGGTAATACAAACATGGGATATTTTATAAAAGCGATGTAATTCAAGGTAGGTGTTGTTTCTCTACCAACATACGAACGCTCGATGTAACTTACTTGGTTTAAGTTCAGACTCATACCTTCTGTGGGGATTTGCTTATAATGTAAGTGAAGTCTTAGATCTCGAATGTATTTTCCAACGTTATTGTATCAACCCGTTTCAAATCTTACAATACCAAATCTTGGCTGGTCAGCGTTTGAGGAAGTCTTAATGGACCACAAGCCTTAAGTTGAATTTTTGAGATTCGGTATTCATACATTTCCCATTTTCTATATGGTATAAGAACCTTTTTATCCATAGTAGTCGACTTTACTAATTGTTGTTGTATAACATCGTTTGGGTGAATACGTAGTACAATGCATTCAATGTTAAACATAAAAGCTTTATCTACATCTGCTGCGGAAACCAAATTGGAGCAATTTCTAGTCATCCCTATTAACGAATTGCCAAGAGCTCTCTTATATAGTCTATGAAAATATTAGATAGGTATACAGTATCACGACAGACCGCTGTCTAACAGCTGTCCAACAGCTGTCGTGTGAAACTAGTAGCTGTCTAACATCAGTAGTGTTAGACCCACAGCTGTCCAAGAGCTGTGGTGATAGGCAACTAACAATAGAGAGACAACCAACTCAAAGCTAATATACCTTAAAACGCCAAACAGTTTTTCTCTCTTAGCACGGTAACAAAAAGATATTATTTTAGTGCAGCACAACACAAAACTTGCTGAGAACATTCGAAAGAATCACTTGATGCTTAAACCTGATAGAGCCTACAATTATGAAGAGTACAAATACTTAGACTTCAATAATGATGAAATTCAACTAAAATACTAAAATAGAAGGTTTGCTAGAATTGGTTTTTATACAACTAACTATTTTATTTGATTCCAACTAAACTCCACTATGCGTATCTCCACCATAATCAAAACTGCTGCCACTGCTTCTTCACTTCTTCTTTTTACGTCTAATGTTTAGTGACAAACATGTTCTTAAATTTATTTTCAATAGTGGCGCTTGCTTAACTAATTACTGGCAATAGAGGTAACTTACGAAAGAGACGAAAATAGAAGAAAAGAAAAAAAGGAGCAAGCACCGAAACATTGCTGAAGTGGCAGCGAGAATGGGAACAGTAAAAGTCAACATCCCAGTGGACAAAGAGGCTCATTCCACATATATAGACATGGATATCGAGACAGCATTGGGAGGTGGGTTATTATTTTACCCAATTTCTGTCAGGTCATGGGCGTTTCAGGTCTTACCCGATTAAAACGAAAATAGTTGACAAATAAGAATGTACCTATTGTGGTGATAGAGATATGCCCGAACACACCGTTTTTGAGTGCGCAAGATGGCCGCAAATGAGAGAACAAATGTAAATAATATTGGCAGAAATGTAACAGCAGATAATGTGGTGGAGCATATGCTGGGAAGTGAAAGGGTGTGGGAATAGAAGTCGTAGAAATTACGAAGTCAAAGGAGGATAAAGACAGGATGTAGAAGTTTTTAAAACAACAAGAGTTAGGGACGTGGTGAAGCAATGCCAGCGAGTGGTTTACGCCACCACTCTAGGTTTCAAGGGGGTGTTTAGTGGGTAGTCTCGACCTGGAGGGGAGTCTGGTTTCCAGCAACGTTAACAAGGGTAGGGCGGATACTGGATCCATAAGTGACGAGAGAAAAAAACAAGCGTGAAGTCTACGGTTGGTTACCTGTAATAGACGCTCCGCCGTGCGAACCGGAGTAACATCTGTATGAAATTACCACTAAATCGTATGAACGTTCGTTGGCAATTTCGCCTATACGATGTTTTAGGGTCTACAAAGTAGGTGGGTGCTGACTTGACTGCGGCTGCACTGTGAACTACACTGGCTCTTCACGATATTTCGAAGAACTCAAATTGGTAAATACAATAACAGACAAGAAGGGCATAGTGCCATTTCGATCGACACACTTTAGAGGGCAAAATAATAATTGAGAAGAAGGAACGTATACACGTTCGTTGCGAGGGCCGCCTATAGGATGTTTTAGGGACAACAAAGTAGGTGGAGCGCTGACTTGGCTGCGGCTGCACTGTAAACTACGCTGAACTACGAACTGAGAAGAAGGTGGTCAATATTTGTTTAAACATACACTGCCGTGCAACCTATGGAAGTGTTGTGGTCATTGCAGTATGCCTTTATAGATAGCTGTTGGCCGACACTAATGACGGTGACGGATTCGTTGAGAGTGACCTACGTCCACAGCGCCGCTTAACTAAAACGATGTCGATTTCGGTGCGGACCGTCATAACAATCGACACACATTTAAAGGGCAACAGAAAATCCGAAAACCTGACTACAACGGTAAAGTTGCGGAAGCAGCAACCGAAAAATATAGTTAAAACCAAAGAAGAAGGAAAGCGGACGGCCACTATCGTTCCGACGTCTGTTATGTATACTGTCTACAAGATACCGCCGAAGGCTACAGGTAAAGTTATCAAGAAGGCCTGTAAGGCCCAGAAAAACATCTCCGAGAGCGACAAAAAGAAGCGCAGGATGAAGGAGAGCTACGCAATTTATATTTACCAAATAATGAAGCAAGTACATGCCGACGCCGTAACTCGAGCAAGGCCATAAGCATAATGGACAGCTTCGTCGACGACATATTGGAGCGCATCACCGCCGCTCATTACAACAGATCCACGATAACCAGCCGGGAGATCGAGAGCACCGTCAGGCAACTTCTGCCCGGTAAACTCGCCAAACACGCAGTCAACGAAGGCACCAAGCCGGTTATCAAGTACACCATCTCGAAGTAAATAATTAAACGTGTGCCTTTCAATTGTGTCACATTAGTCGGAAAACTTGGAGAGAAAAAAGTGGGCTCTTTTCAGAGTTTCAAATTTACATACATTTCGTGATAAGTACGCTCGATCCGTAATCTAATCGCAATTAGCTATTGCTTGACCGACGCCACATTTCCTCATCAGAACCTTTTTTTTCTTCTCCGTTATTATTTTGCCCTCTGAAGTGTGCCGATCGAAATGACACCACGCCCTTCTTGTCTGTTATTGTATTTGCCATTTGAGTAGTTCGAAATATCGTGAAGTGCCAGGGTAGTTCACAGTGCAGCTGCAGCCAAGTCAGCGCCCAGATGAGACGCTACTACGGTTCTCACGCCGGAGCGTCTATTACAAGTAACCGACCGTAGACTTCACGCTCGTTTTATTCTCTCGTCACTTTTGGTAATTCATACGTTGCCCATTTTTTATATGGTACAAGGATCTTTTTATTTAGGGCAATCGACTGTCATAATTGTTTCTGTATAACTTCGCTTAGGTGGATAAGTTTCACCTGCAGCGCCATGTAATCAATGTAACTTTAATACTTTATCTGCGTCGACTGCTCCAATCAAAATAAAGCAATTTCTTTTGCTCTGGGCTTTACTTATTATCCGGAAAATCACGCTTCTATTGTATTTGAAAATATTACACAAGTAACAAGGAGGTATGCAGTAGCAAAAACGTCCATCCTTCGGTATTGTATTGTATGTAGTGGGACTTCACCCGGCTTAAATTAGAGCTCTTGCTTCATCACTGTTTGCTTCCAAAAGTGTTTGAATTGTTGTAACTATACCAGGATTTCTCAAATGTTCAATAATCGGGCTGCTGCATTACATGTTACTTGTATTACTCCAAGAGTGCCACTCGTCTCTCTACTGCCCTTTATTAGTAGAACAGCTGAAGACCAAACGTACAAATATCTTGTTGGTTGATTGCAGAATCACAGGTATCACTATCGGCAAACGAACTGGTTTGAGAAGCCTATGTGTGTATTTCTTCCCCTTTGATTGACTCGTCCTGTACAGGGTCAGCGAATATATGTAGTCTGCTTAATATCGGTACCTAATTAATCTAGATAATGCTTGTGCTTCCAAGATAGAATCGTCTTATGCAGGAAGCGAATATACTGAAGCTGGGGCGGCTTGATTGCTGGTATTTATAATCAACATAATATGGTGGTCTCTGTCTCAATTCCAATATCACAATGATCTCCTCACCTTGAAACGTCACAAGTACTCAATTCTGATCGACGAGATTTACATTTATATGCGAAATAATGCGGGGTCGTAAGACGCATAAAAACCTTACTATATGGTTTTATATCAACGGCGTAACCTGGATCTACCATAAGAGTAAACTCATATACTGTATGCGCAGGTTTGCCATCTACCATATTACACTATCACAATTTCCACCGGTAAATCAGAAACATGGACTTTACCAGCGGTAAGACGTTGTCTAGAAATATTGGGGCTATTGAAGCATCGGTAGAAAAGTCTATATGATACTGACATGTTATCTCACATTTTAAAGTGTTGTTGGCTTTTAGCTAAAACAGCTTTACCACGTCGATGGTGTTCTCTACTGCAGGGTACTGATGTTTATCGAACCTAATATCGTTTTCAGCCTTGCGAAATGCAACGTCTGATACACGGGACTTTCGCCCCAAATAACCGGCGTTCGCGTTTCTAGCATTGAGAAGGTGTATCAGCATTATATAAAAGCAAGGGCATTTCGTATGAAAAATCAGACAGAGTCTTCCTATTCTACCTCGTTACATCTGTCTCAAATTCGCGCTCATTGCCACCCCGTTCTCTTATTTGTCGTCATTACATTGCCCTTGTCAAAAAGTTGCTCTTTCCACATTTCCTACGTCTGACCACACCAGGTCCGTGGTGCCGTGGAATCCACAATTTTGCAAGTAAGCATTTATTACTGACCCCGTTCTCTCATTGATTTTATTCTTACTGCCGGGTGAAAACACCAGGTATTTACATTTGTCGTCATTACATTACCGTTGTTTCCACAGTTCCTACGTCTGCACCACACCACGTCCCTGGTGCCATGTAATCCACAATTTTGCAAATATGCATTTATTACTGACCCCGTTCTATTATTGATTTTATTTTACTGCCAGGTGAAGAACACCAGGTCTTTACATTTGTCATTACACACTAGTGTGTAAGTCTCTTATTTCAACATTTTAAACATAAGTGACCACAATTATAAGTATTATACTTTTGGTATACATCATGATTATACAATATAGTAGGGTTTTTAAGATAACACAACAATTCAATTGGTGGCTTCAAGTTTCCATATGAGTCAAAGTACACAGCTGTATCACCGCGTTTCCTAACTGCCACGCATTAACTGCCAGGCTCTTTGTTTGCTAATCCATGACGAATGATTCAGTTTTACGTGGTCCAGCTGATGGTAAAGTGTCTCGCATGTATACATCTCGTAAATATTCAATTTTCATGTTATCAGAAATGTCACAAGATATACATATGTTGGAGGTAAACAACTTATACGTTTTTGGTTTATGTAAATACCCATAACCGCTTCGTTGTTTCTTCATATACAAACCACTACCTCGCTGACCAACAGCAATAGCCTCCATCGTGTAGTTATGAGGTTCTGATTCTTCCAATTTTTGTTTGGCTGATTTTGCATCATTAAGAGCTTTAGCAATATCTGCAGCCCCCAGAGCACCTATTGCTCACAGAACACAAAAAGTTAGAGGTAGTAGTGAAAAGACACCTTCACTTTTCGGTATGGGAATAACTCGAGGTGTCTTGACTGTCTTACGGCCACCAAAATTTTTAATCACTTTTCTCGTTAGATTCAGTAAATTGTTCACAGATGGAACCTCCTTACCAACTTTTATAGCACCTTGCTTTAAATTTAGTATGTTTTCGAATTGTATTTTACCATCAAACTTTACTTTTTTACTGCTACGTTTACTTTTGTTGATTGTCTTTGATTTCACACCCATACCAAGCTGCTTTTAACTTGCATAGTGTTTGTTACACCCCAAGCAGCTAACTATTCACTAAATATAGCATGTTAAAGGAGATGTTGTATGCTACAAAAGTGAAAACGAAGAGATATTAGATACAGCAGATGCAAAGAGCAATTAAATTTTTGATAATGTAGCCTGTGATAAGCAAGACAACACAAAATCGTATTTTTGAATGGGTAGACATAAAAATAATTACCAGAGGAGTAAACTCATATACGGTATGCGTTGGTTTGCTGCCCTGGTATGAACTATCCACAATATTACACTCTCATAATATCCACCGAAAACGCGGTAACATGGAATTACCAGCGGTAAGACGTTGTTTAGAAACACCAATATTGGTGCTATTGAAGCATCGGTACAAAAGTCTATATGAAGTATCATATAGAAGTACCCTGACATGTTATCTCACATTTTAAAGTGTTGTTGGCGTATAGCGAAAACAGCTTTACCACGTCGATATTGTTCTCTACTGCAGGGTACTGATGTATATCTTTAATGTAAGACGCAATCCTCATTCTGAATTCATTTGTCGATATCACTGATTTCATAGGAATAATTATTTCTAGTCGACGCTTTTCACCACTCACATCAGAAAATCAGTGAAACTTATTACACCCACGCTCTATGTCTGGTATAGTGTTATATCTGTGAAAGTTTGCAAGCGCGAGCGATGAATAAAGGTCTGGTTTTAACACTAACGGTGGAAATATTCTCATCGACGTAGAGCCATTGAAAGCAAGCGTACACGCAATGACTGAAACTTAGATACTACAGTTTAAGTCTTTTATTTAAAAATTTTAACGAACTCGAAATCTTAACCGAAAAAATTCAACCAGATATAATCTGCATACAGGAAACACACCTAACACGAAGAACACCAAAACTTCGATACTACGATCACGATAATCTCCGTAACACCCCATATGTAATGTAAACAGCATCTTTCGATAGCAAAACTTAACTCCATCACAAACGCCTTGTTCGAAACACGCACCATACAAAAACTAACACAGCAGTACCCAATTATTACATCAAAAACGTACGCCAACCTAACATCGACAATCGAGAATAACAATACGATCTAAACTCACAAAATAAAACACTCATAATAGAGGACTTTAATCCCAAACACAAATTGGAACTGTGTCTATAACGAAGGTAAAGGCCTTAAATTAAACAACTGCATTTTACACAATTCATACACACTCCACTATCCAAATAATTCATTCAACCATTTTGCTTACTCAGACAACACATCTTCAACACTAGACGGCTGCATCTCAAATAATGTAAATATAAGAGACGTAACACGCTGAATGAACTAGACTCAGATCAGCTTCCCATCCTTGTAGAAACCAACACGCAAAATCACACCCCCGCACCCATAAAAAAAACACAATTTAAGCCAACTGGTACCAGTATAAAAAAATCATAATAAACCCGTACATACAACACGAGACATTGATTACAATTTCTGAATTCTGCACCGTCATACAAGACAGCTACAAAGCATCACACAAAATACATCCAAAAACTCCCAAACTCTAATTCACACCCGAAACCTTGGAGCTGATTACATAAAAACAACAAAAACGAACACAATTCTTTCGGGAGCGGCGGGAATACCGATACAATAGAGATGCCAAGCCTATGTGTGTATTTCTTTCCCTTTGATTGACTCGTCGTGCCCAGGGTCTGCGAATATATGTAGTTTTTTTAACATCGTAACCCAATGAATCTAGATACTGCATGTTCTCCCAGGATGGAATCGTCTTCGATGGACGTACCGAAGATACTGAAGCTGAAGCGGCTTGATTACTAGTATTTATAATCAACATAATATGGTGGTCTCTGTCTCAATTCCAATATTACAATAATCTCCTCACATTGAAACGACATAGGTACTGAATTCTGATCGACAATGTTTACATTTATATGCGAAATAATGCGCGTCGTAAGAGGCATAAAAACCTTACTATATGGTTTTATATCAACTGCATAACCTGGATCTATCATAGGAGTAAACTCATATACTGGATGCGTAGGGTTGCCGTCGTGGTAAGGACCAACCACAATATTACATTTTAAACGAATCGTCTTTACTCATACAATTTCCACTGCTAAATCGGAAACATGGAGTTTACCGCTGTAAGACGTTGTTTAGAAAACACCAATATTGGTGCTATTCAAGCATCTATAGAAAAGTCTGCGTCATACTGTCATGTTATCTCACATTTTAAAGTGTTGTTGTTGGATTTTTAGCGAAAACAGCTTTACCACTGTCATATGTATGTTGTTTGTGAGCGAGCCATCTCATGTCCATATGTATGTTGGTTGTGAGCGAGCCATCTGATTTTTATGTCAACACCTGACATGATCAGCTGAGAGGCAGAACGATCATGGTGGCTCGAGATAGAAACGCTTGTACAAACTGTAACTCATTTAAAGACAATAAATATTGAGTTATATGTTACAAATCGTTTTGTGCCAACCCGAATATAACATGGTGTCAGGTGTGGTTTCTCAGGCTATCTGATTTTACCGAGAAATCTAGAGTCCCGCTTAATAAAGCCTAATCTAAGTACTGGATTACAGTCATTTGAGATTTAAGATGGAGTCTTATTTGAAACCGCCAGCAACACTAACTGATTATGATGTTAAAAACTGGGGTTTATGGAAACAGAAGTTTGACATTTATATAAAAGCTGCAGGGAAAGAAAATGTATCAGAAGATGTTAAAATAGCTATATTACTAAATTGCATAGGTGATGAAGGGCTAGATGTATATAATACGTTCACAGAAGATCAAAAAAGCACATTGCAAAAACTGTTAGATGCGTATGATCAGTATTTTTTACCCAAAAAGAATATTCCAATGGAAACTTATAAATTCAATAATTTACTACAACCTGAAGGGCAAACAATAGAACAATATGTCACAGAATTGAAAAAACAAGCCAAATTATGTGAATTTTAGTGTCAAAAATCAGAGTGCAGGGAAAGCTATGAAAACCGTATGATTCGTGATCGTTTGATAGTAGGAATTAATGACAAACAGATACAGGCAAGGCTAATACGAGAAGAAGAATGTGATGTAAATAAAATAATTGATTACTGCAAATCAATCAGTCTAAGTAAAGACCACATAAAAACTTTAACAAAAGACATGGAAAGTATTAATGTAGATACTATCAACACCGGGCAAATGAAGATCAAGTGTTCTAAATGTTTGTATGAACATATCAAGAATAGATGTCCTGCTTTTAGAAAGCGATGTGCTGTTTGCAACAAGGTTGGACATTTTGCAAAAGCATGCAACACAAATGGACAGACCAGTAACTATCAAGATCCCAACAACGTGGTGGAAAAGACACATATTAGGGAAATAAAAGAAGAAACGGAAGAAAAGAACATCAGGCAACTATTTTTAAACGAATGCTCCACAGGGCCTTCAGAGTCATGGTATGAAAGCATTTTGGTGGAAAATCTCAAGGTAAAGTTTAAACTCGATTCTGGATCAGACTGCAGTATTTTACCAAAAAGAATATTTGAAAAGGTGAATTCTGGCTCACTTTTAAAAAAAGGTAATATCACTCTTGTATCTTATGGAAACTTTAAATCTAAACCATTAGGTGAAGTGACTTTGTGCTGTAGATTTAAGAATAAGACTAGAAATATAAGTTTTGTAATTGTAGATCTGGACACAGAACCTTTACTTGGCCTTAAAGATTGTTTAGACTTTAACTTAGTTTGTAGACTTTATAGTGTAAATAATTTTCCTCAAACAAAAGATGACATTTTTGAAGCTTACAAAGAGGTTTTTCAGGGAGTAGGAAAAATACCTGGTCTTGTTTCAATTAAATTGTCAGAGGATGCTAAACCTACAGTGCAGTATCAAAGAAAAGTACCTTTGTCTTAAACTTAAAGAAACATTAGATTCCTTAGAAGGTAAAAAAATCATTCAAAAGGTTGATTATCCAACAAGTTGGGTAAATAGTTTAATGATAGTCGAAAAACCTGATAAATCACTTAGGCTCTGTATTGATCCTAAACCCTTAAATAAGTATATTTGCAGGGAACACTTTTTAATACCTACTGCCAATGATATATTGAGTAGATTAGCAGGTAAAACTATTTTCTCAGTTATAGATATGAAAGAAGGTTTTTGGCAGTTACAATTGGATGATAAGAGTGCAGATTTATGTGTTTTTAATTCACCTTTTGGTAGATATAGATTTAATCGTCTACCATTTGGAATATCCAGTGCTCCGGAAATCTTCCAACGAAAATGCTTTGAAATTTTTGGAGATATACCAGGAGTGGAGATATATTTTGATGACCTTATTATATCAGGTAAAGATCAAGTAAGTCATGACACCGCTTTAAAAGAAGTCTTAGAAAGAGCTTTAAAAATGGGTGTTAAATTTAATTTTCAAAAATTTCAATTTAAATTAATAAAAGTTAATTTTTTGGGACAAATTATATCAAGTGAAGGAGTTCAGCCAGATCTTATCAATATAAAAGCGGTTTTGGCTATTGAATCACCAAAGCAAAAATCTGAAGTATTAAGAATTTTGGGAATGCTCAAATTTTTTGCTAAATTCATACCTAACCTCTCAGAACTCACAACAAATTTGAGAGAACTTACTAGAAAAGATGTACACTTTAGTTGGACAAGTAAACATGAACTTGAACTTAACAAATTAAAAAACCTTGTATCAAAATCCCCAGTTTTACAAATATTCAATCCTAATTTGCCCATTGTGGTCCAGTGTGATGCCTCGAGTGAAGGATTAGGATGTTGTATTATACAGTCAGGTCAACCTGTAGCTTTCGCATCTAGATGCCTAACAAAATCTGAAAAACGCTGGGCCCAAATTGAAAAAGAGCTTCTGGCAATTGCCTTTGCATTTGAAAAATTTCATAACTTATTATATGGATATAAAGTAACAGTTCAAACTGATCACAAACCTTTAATACCCATATTTTCAAAAAATCTTGATAAGGTAACGGCAAGATTACAAAGAATGCTATTGAGATTACTAAAATATGAAATAAACATTACATACTTACCAGGAAAAGACATGCTTATAGCAGATATATTATCTCGTTCTTACATAAAAGATCCTGTTGAAATTGACCCTGATATGGAGTATATAGTTCATTCTCTCTACAATAACGTCTCTATGTCGGAAGAAAAAAAAAATTGTTTAAAAAAGAAATTGCTTTAGATTCCACTTTATCACAGATAAAAAATTTTTGCTTGTCCTCATGGCCAACTAATGATAAAACTTTAAATAGTGAATTAAAAACCTATTATAAACTCAGAGATAATATATATCTTTCTAAAAATTTATTATTTATGAATTCAAAAGTAATTTTTCCAAAGTCTCTACAAAAAAATATTTTAAAATTAGTCCATGAAGCTCATTTTGGAATCGAAAAAACAAAACAAAGAGCGAGAGAAATTTTATATTGGCCAAAAATGTCAAAAGATATTGAAGACTTTATTAATAATTGTGAGACATGTCAAAGAAATAGACGATCATTACAAAAAGAAACTCTTCATCCTCATGAAATGCCTAAACGTAATTGGCAATATCTGTACTCTGATTTTTTTGAATTTAATAATAAGAGCTATATTCTAATTGTAGACGCTTATTCTAACTGGATTGAAATAAAACAAACTAAAGGTAAAACTGCCCACGATGTTATAGAATTTTGTAAAGAGAAATTTGCGCAGTTTGGTGTACCAGATACATTTTTTTCTGACAACATGCCTTATAACAGTCATAAATTTAAAACTTTTGCACAAGAGTGGAATTTCCAGTTGGTATTTAGTAGTCCACATCACCATCAATCAAATGGACTTGCAGAACGATATGTCGGTATTATTAAAGATATGCTTAAAAAAGCAACCTCAGAAGATGATCTGTCTGTCTTTATTATGGAATATCATGCTACACCCATTCCTCACATGGGATACTCCCCAGCTCAAATATTTCTAGGTAGAAACATAAAAACTAAATTACCAGTGTCAGAGAAGGCTCTTGAACCAATCTCCATTTATCCCCAACAAATTTATGTTAAATTAGAAAAGAAAACTCTTAAACAGAAACACTATTATGATAAAAATGCTAAAAATCTGCCTGAATTAATCCCAGATGAAGATATAGTGATCCAAAAAGGAAAACTATGGGAAAAAGGAAAAGTAATTAGCAAGGTCAATGACAGGTCATACATTGTTGAAGATTCATTTGGTAACAAATACAGAAGAAATAGAACATTTTTGAACAAAACCAACTTAAATTTTGAATTATATGATCACTCTTCCCCTTTGTACGACATTATTCATAAATCCAATCACAGTACTGAGTCTAATGAATCAACTCAAATAAGTCCAGAGTCTCCATCTACAAACCTTAATACAAGTATGATGGATCCTAATATAAATAATGAAGAAAATATTGAATACATTAATATTCCTAGTGATCATGGAATTGAAACAGACCATCTTAATATGTTACCCACTAATGAATTTGTTATAAAGGGAGATGGCAATATAGGATATATTGATGCTTCCCATAACAATCAAAGTAACCTAAACCATTCTAAGAGAGCACGCTGTTCCCCAGCTTATTTAAATGATTATGTTACTGATTACACTAGTGAATCTGATTAAATGAATGTATTGATTATTCGTATTTATTGTTATTTTTGTTTTCTTAAGGGAAAGCGTGTCATATGTATGTTGTTTGTGAGCGAGCCATCTCATGTCCATATGTATGTTGGTTGTGAGCGAGCCATCTGATTTTTATGTCAACACCTGACATGATCAGCTGAGAGGCAGAACGATCATGGTGGCTCGAGATAGAAACGCTTGTACAAACTGTAACTCATTTAAAGACAATAAATATTAAGTTATATGTTACAAATCGTTTTGTGCCAACCCGAATATAACAACCACGTCGATGTTGTTCTCTACTGCAGGGTACTGTTTTTTAATATAACGACGCAATTTTAATTCTGAATGTATTTATCGATATCACTGATTTCATACGAACCATCAGGAATAATTATTTCTAGTCCACTCTTTTCACCACTCACAGCAGAAAAGTAGTGAAACTTATTATACCCACGCTCTAGTCTGGTATAGTGTTATATCTGTGAAAGTTTGCAAGCGAAGAGATTAACCAAAGTGTGGTTTTAACACTAATGGTGGAAATATTCCAATTGACGTAGAGCGATTGAAATCAAACGTACGCGCAATGACTGAAACACAGATAGTACTGTTCAAGTCTTTTACTTAAAATTTTTTAACATAAGTGACTACATTATAAGTATTATACTTTTGTTATACATCATGATTATATAATATCAATCCTCTAGGTTGTACTTGTCGAGAGGCAAGGACGATCTAGATTATTGATGCCTTGATCACCTCTCGTGAAACGTTCTAGTGCCTGGACCTCTGACCTGATAGCCAGATACGTGCAGCTTAACAGGTATTTTTTTGATAATTGCGTCAACAAGACCTTAACCTTGACACACATCAACATTTATACTGTTGATGAGGTATTATATATCTGCGTATTTATATAGGATGTAGTGGTCGTACAAAGTTTTTATTTAGTTAACGATGTGTATTGTAAAACACGCAAAAGCCAACAGTCACAAACATAGATGATGTTGTTACCACAGCTAACAAACACTATGCAAGTTAAAAGAAACTTGGTATGGGTGTGAAATCAAAGACAATCACCAAAACTAAACGTAGCAGTAAAAAAGTAAAGTTCTATGGTAAAATACGATTCGAAAACATATTAAATTTAAAGCGAGGTGCTATAAAAGTTGGTAAGGAGGTTCCATCTGTGAACAATTTACTGCATCTAACGAGAAAAGTGATAAAAATTTTGGTGGCCATAGGACAGTCAAGATACCTCGAGTTATTTCCATACCGAAAAGTGAAGGTGTCTTTCCACTACTACCTCTAACTTTTTGTGTTCTGTCAGCAATAGGTGCTCTGGGGGCTGCAGATATTGCTAAAGCTCTTAATGATGCAAAATCAGCCAAACAAAAATTGGAAGAATCAGAACCTCATAACTACACGATGGAGGCTATTGCTGTTGGTCAGCGAGGTAGTGGTTTGTATATGAAGAAACAACGAAGCGGTTATGGGTATTTACATAAACCAAAAACGTATAAGTTGTTTACCTCTAACATATGTATCTTGTGACATTTCTGATAAAATGAAAATTGAATATTTTAGAGATGTATACTTGCGAGACACTTTACCATCAGCTGGACCACGTAAAACTGAATCATTCGTCATGAATTAGCAAACAAAGAGCCTGGCAGTTACTGGGTTGCAGTTAGGAAACGCGGTGATACAGCTGTGTACTTTGACTCATATGGAAACTTGAAACCACCAATTGAATTGTTGTGTTATCTTAAAAACCCTACTATATTGTATAATCATGATGTATACCAAAAGTATAATACTTATAATTGTGGTCACTTATTATTAAAATGTTGAAATAAGAGACTTACACACTAGTGTGTAATGACAAATGTAAAGACCTGGTGTTCTTCACCTGGCAGTAAAATAAAATCAATAATAGAACGGGGTCAGTAATAAATGCATATTTGCAAAATTGTGGATTACATGGCACCAGGGACGTGGTGTGGTGCAGACGTAGGAACTGTGGAAACAACGGTAATGTAATGACGACAAATGTAAATACCTGGTGTTTTCACCCGGCAGTCAAAATAAAATCAATGAGAGAACGGGGTCAGTAATAAATGCTTACTTGCAAAATTGTGGATTCCACGGCACCACGGACCTGGTGTGGTCAGACGTAGGAAATGTGGAAAGAGCAACTTTTTGACAAGGGCAATGTAATGACGACAAATAAGAGAACGGGGTCGCAATGAGCGCGAATTTGAGACAGATGTAGCGAGGTAGAATAGGGAGACTCTGTCTGATTTTTCAAACGAAATCCCCTTGCTTTTATATAATCCTGATACACCTTCTCAATGCTAGAAACGCGAACGCTGGTTAATTGGGGCGAAAGTCCCGTGTATCAGACGTTGCATTTCGCAACGCTGAAAACGACATTAGGTTCATATTGCCGTGTATTCTATATGACTTCGCCTATACCATGTCTCCTTATTATTTCTACATTCTCATAAATTAGCCTGACAACAATGGCATGTACATCATATTTAATGAAATATTCTAACAACTTACAAATTTACACGGAAAATAATTTCATGTCCTACTTACATTAATTACTATTTCGAGTATTTTAGCATAATCAGAATCAGGGAATTAGAATATCAGGAATAAGTGCATAGTACCAGTTAAAAATACATTTACAAATATAGTTGCAAGTATTTATTTTATGAGGCATTTCGACCTGCTCTACCATTAAATAAGTTTTGTTTTCATCAACAATATGGGGTGAAAAATAATTAGATTTATATTATTTTCTCTACACACCCGGTTACCATTGAAAAACATAACATATTTGTATAAATTATTTAGTACAGCCACGTTAACCATAACATTCCCGGGTAGAGCGGATACAGGATCCATAAGTGCGAGAGAAAAAAACAAGCCTGAAGTCTGCGGTTGGTTACCTGTAATAGACGCTCCTCCGTGAGAACCGGAGTAACGTCTGTGCGGAATTACTACTAAGTCGTATAAACGTTCCTTGGGAATGCCGCCTATACGATGTTTTAGGGACTACAAAGTAGGTTGGCGCTGACGTGACTGCGCCTGCACTGTGAACTACGCTGCTCTTCACTATATTTCGAACTACTGAAATTGGCAAACACAATAACAGACAACAAGGGCATAGTGTCATTTCGATCGACACACTTCAGAGGGCATAATAATAATGGAGAAGAAAAACGTATGAACGTTCGTTGCGAGTGCAGCCAATAGGATGTTTTAGGAACAACAAAGTAGGTGGAGTCTCACTGGGCGCTGACTTGGTGGCGGCTGCACGTGAACTACGCTTAACTACGAAGCAGGTGGTCAATATTTGTCAATATACAGTGCCGTGCCACCTCTGGAAGTGGTGTGGTCATTGTGATATGCCTTTATAGATAGATCTTGGCCGGCACGAATGACGGGGCCGGATTAGTTGAGAGGGACCTACGTCAACAGACCGCGTAACAAAAACGTAGTCGATTTTGGTGCGGACCGTCATAACAATCGACACCCATTTAAAGGGCAACACAAAATCCAAAACATAACTACAGGGGTAAAGTTACGTAAGCAGCAACCGAAAAATATAGTTAAAGATCAAAGAAGAAGAAAAACGGACCGTCACTATCGTTCCGACGTTTGTCTTGTATACTGTACTACAAGATCTTAACCTATGTTCTTGTAAATCAACATCACCATGGACTTTTCGGAAACATTTGTTTTTGAACAACTCTGTTTAAATGTTTTAAATTTGTAGAAGGTCCGAATTTTTCGATAGGAATGTTGAAAGTGCTTCTTTATTACTTCACTTCACTTACCGCATTCATTTCTTCAATAATTCATTTAATTCATTGTTATGCGCGTTATTACCAGCTGCCTAAGAAGCCACAATATTCCGGTTATCCGCAGCATCCCCGACCTAGAGGATGGGGTGGTTAATCTACATGCCAAAATCCAATGTTCTGTTGGAAATGCATCATGGACCCCCCCAAGGAATCTGCCCCCATTTCCGTTCAGTATCAAATAAATGATACTTAAAAAATATTCAATGCATATACTAGGCTACGCATCAGAAACTCCACCGACAAACGTGACGAGAACTAACGATGTAAGCGAGTCTGGCTTAAGACAGTTGCTGTTGTAAATAAATGAGCATGCTTATATAGATGAACGCCAAGACTTTTACAGTAAAAATATAGTTGAATTGTGTGCTGTATACTTGGCCATACTGCTCCACCCAGTTCTTTGCTTTATCTTACACCCAGTACGCCTCAGAGTTCTCTTTAACTAAGCCATTGTTTAAATATTTACCAGAAGTAGCAAAATATCACTACAGAAATTGATGAACCAATGGACATCTTAAAATGTTTATAATAGATTTTGAAAGTTGGCACAGCAACCGAGCAGAAAAATACAACCAATAAAAGCGGTTGGTGGAAAGAGGAAGAAGTGGATCAACAAAATCTACAGCCAATGTAACATTAGTAAGTTCGGTCAAAGTCTAAACGTAAAAGATGGTTGGTGTAAACATGAAAGTTGATTGTGATTGTATCAACATGATGTGTCATATGAATGAAAACGACGGTCCTGATTTTAAGGAACATCGACCACAGAAGAGAAATGAGAACCTATTTCGATAGCGACGACGGCATGAAACACCTCTACACAACGATCACCTAGTTGAAACATTACCAAAATCAAGGCTGATATGGTTTGTTATAAACTTATCTTTCTGTTTGAGAGACACCTGATTGGTGAAGGCTCATACTAACTGATTTCCATCTGTGCACATCAAAGTACATTTTGATATTTATATCAACTGGTTCTCTTATATGTCTAACTGTATAATAATAACAAATATGTTAATATACTTTTGTGTTAATTGTAACAGTTCATTGGAAAATAAATATCTGTTAGTAAAGGTTTATACCGGAAAATGTTGTTTTTAATTTAGTAGCCAAGCAACCTTCATTGTCACAAAGAAAATCATATCAAGTATTGTGAATCGTGCTCGTTACAAGTGAAAAGCAGTGTGTGCTTTGGACATCTGCGCAGTGAAGGCCAAAAATTAAAAGTATGTGATTCGTGGGTAGTTGAAAAAGTGTTTGTGTTAAATGAAGCTTACAAAATACAATGGCTATTTATCGTATTAATACGAATAACAGTAACAAAAGAGACATCCATGGAAACTATGAAACATGTATTGTTTCAGCTCACTGAAGCTGCTTTAGTCAAACATGAGGCAATTAAAATCACTTGGTTTTGTTTGGTTTGTATATGTTTCAAAATAAGGAAAGAAAACAAATGAAATCATTCAATACTAAAAACAAAAATGTTACAGTTTCAACTAATTATAAAAATATCTAATAGGAATTCATCGAGGAAATTTAGAGTTGCAGAATTGGAATTTGCAGAAGGCGTAAGTGGGTTGATGTTGGCACGTCTTTTGTGACTGAAGATGAACATTAATCAATGCATTTTACTTTTACTAATGAATACATTTTACTTTTACAATGTTTTTTTAATATTTATTTATGTAACAACTTTACAATTTAAGCAAATAATATTATACAATTTGTAATACCAGTAAATAACTCCGATTTGGTACTCTTTATGTTACTCTTTATTGTGGACCCTATTCTTTAATTTCTGTCTGTCTCGTACAACAGTTTGTGGCTAATGGACTTTGCTTCCGAGGCCATCCCTAGACTAACACACACACACAATACCAGTAATAAATTTTCTTTTATCAAATTTAACAGCGTGAGACATACATATTGGATGGACTGCTACAAGTTCCGGCAACCATCATCGTTTTTCAAATTGATAAGGTCCTCGCTGTAACCACATTTTAAAAACACCTCTTTAATATAGCTTTTCATGATAACACCTTTCGCGTAAATTCTATCTACCCGCTTTTCGATAATATGTTTTTCTATTATGTTGGATAATTCTTCTAAAGTAACGTTACCACAATCATAATCCATACACTTCTGTGTTCTTTTTAACTTGATATAGTTAACTATATCTGCATTTAATAACCTAGCGTTTTCGGAGTCTTAAACATATAATGTGCAGATTTATAACTATTATAAATTACTAATTCTTTGGGTGCCTAGTCTGTTACACAGAAGCGTTTTGTATCTACCACGATAAACCTCATCATAAAACTATGTATGGCAATGAAGATTTACATTATATAACGCACGATGTTAGAGATTGGGACGTACTGGACGTCGATGTCACGTGAATTACACAATAACAGTTCGTGTGATCGAGAAAGTTGTTAGTAATTTTCATTTCCAATTTGATATCCACCGGAGCTGGCTTTATGGAATCGCTGTATCAGTCTCTTATTTCAACATTTTAAACATAAGTGACCACAATTATAAGTATTATACTTTTGGTATACATCATGATTATACAATATAGTAGGGTTTTTAAGATAACACAACAATTTAATTGGTGGCTTCAAGTTTCCATATGAGTCAAAGTACACAGCTGTATCACCGCGTTTCCTAACTGCCACCCATTAACAGCCAGGCTCTTTGTTTCCTAATTCATGACGAATGATTCAGTTTTACGTGGTCCAGCTGATGGTAAAGTGTCTCGCATATATACATCTCGTAAATATTCAATTTTCATTTTATCAGAAATGTCACAAGATATACATATGTTAGAGGTAAAGAACTTATACGTTTTTGGTTTATGTAAATACCCATTACCGCTTCGTTGTTTCTTCATATACAAACCACTACCTCGCTGACCAACAGCAATAGCCTCCATCGTGTAGTTATGAGGTTCTGATTCTTCCAATTTTTGTTTGGCTGATTTTGCATTATTAAGAGCTTTAGCAATATCTGCAGCCCCCAGAGCACCTATTGCTCACAGAACACAAAAAGTTAGAGGTAGTAGTGGAAAGACACCTTCACTTTTCGGTATGAGAATAACTCGACGTGTCTTGACTGTCTAACGGCCACCAAAATTTTTAATCACTTTTCTCGTTAGATGCAGTAAATTGTTCACAGATGGAACCTCCTTACCAACTTTTATAGCACCTCGCTTTAAATTTAGTATGATTTCGAATCGTATTTTACCATCGAACTTTACTTTTTTACTGCTACGTTTATACTTGGTGATTGTCTTTGATTTCACACCCATACCAAGTTTCTTTTAACTTGCATAGTGTTTGTTACACCGCAAGCAGCCTATTCACTAAATATAGCATGTTAAAGGAGATGTTGTATGCTACAAAAGTGAAAACTAAGAGATATTAGATACGGCAGATGCAAAGAGCAATTCAATTTTTGATAATGTAGCCTGTGATAGGCAAGACAACACAAAATCCTATTTTTGAATGGGTAGACATAAAAATAATTACCATAGGAATAAACTCATATACGGTATGCGTGGGTTTGCTGCCCTGGTATGAACTATCCACAATATTACACTTTCATAATATCCACCGATAAATCGGTAACATGGAATTACCAGCGGTAAGACGTTGTTTGGAAACACCAATATTGGTGCTATTGAAGCATCGGTACAAAAGTCTATATGAAGTATCATATAGAAGTACCCTGACATGTTATCTCACATTTTAAAGTGTTGTTGTTGGCGTATAGCGAAAACAGTTTTACCACGTCGATGTTATTCTCTACTGCAGGGTACTGATGTTTATCTTTAATGTAAGACGCAATCCTCATCCTGAATTCATTTGTCGATATCACTCATTTCATAGGAATAATTATTTCTAGTCGACGCTTTTCACCACTCACATCAGAAAATCAGTTAAACTTATTACACCCACGCTCTATGTCTGGTATAGTGTTATATCTGTGAAAGTTTGCAAGCGCGAGCAATGAATCAAAGTGTGGTTTTAACACTAACAGTGGAAATATTCCCATCGACGTAGAGCCATTGAAAGCAAGCGTACACGCAATGACTGAAACTTAAATACTACAGTTGGTCTTTAATTTAAAAATTTTAACGAACTCGAAATCTTAACCGAAAAAATTCAAGATATAATCTGCATACAGAAAACACACCTAACACGAAGAACACCAAAACTCCGATACTACGATCACGATAATCTCCGTAACACCCCATATGTAATGTAAACAGCATCTTTCGGTAGCAAAACTTAACTCCATCACAAACGCCTTGTTCGAAACACACACCATACAAAAACATAACCCAGCAGTACCCATTTATTACGTCAAAAACGTACGCCAACCTAACATCGACAATCGAGAATAACAATACGATCTAAACTCACAAAACAAAACACTCATAATAAAGGACTTAAATGCCAAACACAAATTGGAACTGTGTCTATAACGAAGGTAAAGACCTGAAATTAAACAACTGCATTTTACACAATTCATACACACTCCACTATCCAAATAATTCATTAAACCATTTTGCTTACTCAGACAACACATCTTCAACACTAGACGGCTGCATCTCAAATAATGTAAATATAAGAGACGTAAAACGCTGAATGAACTAGACTCAGATCAGCTCCCCATCCTTGTAGAAACCAACACGCATAATCACACCCCCCCACCCATACAAAAAACACAATTTAAGCCAACTGGTACCAGTATAAAAAAATCATAATAAACCCGTACATACAACACGAGACATTGATTACAATTTCTGAATTCTGCACCGTCATACAAGACAGCTACAAAGATTCATCACACAAAAAACATCCAAAAACTCACAAACTCTAATTCACACCCGAAACCTTGGAGCTGATGACACAAAAACCACAAAAACGAGCACAATTCTTTTGGGAGAGGCGGGAATACCGATACAATAGAGATGCCAAGCCTATGTGTCTATTTTTTTCTCTTTGATTAACTCGTCGTGCCCAGGGTCTGCGAATATATGTAGTTTCCTTAACATCGTAACCCAATGAATCTAGCTACTGCATGTTCTCCCAGGATGGAATCGTCTTCGATGGAGGTACCAAAGATACTGAAGCTGAAGCGGCTTGATTACTAGTATTTATAATCCACATAATATGGTGATCTCTGTCTCAATTCCAATATTACAATAATCTCCTCACATTGAAACGACACAGGTACTGAATTCTGATTGACAATGTTTACATTTATATGCGAAATAATGCGCGTCGTAAGAGGCATAAAAACCAACTGCATAACCTGGATCTACCATAGGAGTAAACTCATATACTGTATGCGTAGGGTTGCCGTCGTGGTAAGGACCATCCACAATATTATATTCCAAACGAATCGTCTTTACTCTCACAATTTCCACCGCTAAATGGGAAACATGGAGTTTACTAACGGCAAGACGTTGTTTAGAAAACACCAATATTGGTGCTATTCAAGCATCTATAGAAAAGTCTGCGTCATACTCACATCTCACATTTTAAAGTGTTGTTGTTGGCTTTTTAGCGAAAACAGCTTTACCACGTCGATGTTGTCTCTACTGCAGGGTACTGTTTTTTAATATAATGACGGAATCCTAATTCTGAATGTATTTATCGATATCACTGATTTCATACGAACCATCAGGAAAAATTATTTCCAGTCCACTTTTTTCACCACTCACAGCAGAAAAGTAGTGAAATTTATTATACCCTGGTATAGTGTTATATCTGTGAAAGTTTGCAAGCGAAGAGACTAATCAAAGTATTGGTTTTAATACAAATGGTGGAAATATTCCAATTAACGTAGAGCGATTGAAATCAAACGTACGCGCAATGACTGAAACACAGATAGTACTGTTCAAGTCTTTTATTTAAAAATTTTAAACTAGACTACATTATAAGTATTATACTTTTGGTATACATCATGATTATATAATATCAATCCTCTAGATTGTACTTGTCGAGAGGCAAGGACGATCTAGATTATTGATGCCTTGATCACCTCTCGTGAAACGTTTTAGTGCCTGGACCTCTGACCTGATAGCCAGATACGTGCAGCTAAACAGGTAATTTTTTGATGATTGCGTCAACAAGAGCTTAACCTTGACACACCAACATTTATACTGTTAATGAGGTATGATATATCTGCGTATTTATGTAGGATGTAGTGGTCGTACAAAGTTTTTGTTTAGTTAACGATGTGTATTGTAAAACACGGAAAAGCCAACAGTCACAAACATAGATTGTTACCACAGCATCATCACCCAAACAGCAAAGACATGGACATCTTTGACCAACCTCAGTTAGATGTTTGATATGTGGTCCACACCACTTAAAATTTGAAAACATATACGTATACTCAAAGCCTTTATATATCAGCCTAAATATAGCATGTTAAAGGAGGTGTTGTGTGCTACAAACGTTGTTGGATACTATCTATACAGTGAATACGAAGAAATATTTGACCCAGCAGATGCAAAGGGCAATTCAATTTTTATATTAGATAATGTGATAAGCAAGATAAAATAAAATCGTATTTTTATATGGGTAGACATACTGACAGTTTCTATTTGTGTCCGAAACCATTGGTGCGTGATAATGCTAAAACCATAGTTTTATTTACACAAGGTGAAATTACTACATACAGACTGGACATAATTTCTCTGCCTTCAATGTGAAGCTAACTTCAGGTATGGTACAGATTCACCAAGTAAGGGTAACAACAATCAATGAATTGAATATGAAATTCGTCCTGTGTATGATGATCATGTAACTACCGATAGGAGTTTTGAAAAGTTGAAATTCCTTTTTGGTGGATTTTGGCAAAACAAACATTTTATGTTAAAGATACTGAACACAAGAGGTTTGATCACTTTATATATCTCGGTTAACTGAAAAACGTTGGTATTGAGTTGTTCAGTTCACGAACGAATGTTAAGTTCATAGCCTACTGGTGTTAAATACTATGTTGATAGATATTTCACAGAGAAACATTCCTGATACAATTATATAGTGTTATTTATGATAAAGCCACCAACACTTGGATGCTTGGTAACAAACCTATGAAATTTGATGTTAAACATAGATGATAGAAATGGACATAGCTTTCAAATTATGTTTGGTAATAATTGGTACTAATCATCTGTGGGAATTAATATGTTTGAGAATACCTGTTACGGCTGCTATGAAAAATTCTCAAGCTCTACTTGATTATGCAGTTATTATGAGAGCTACTGGTCTTCACAGAAAAGATAACGATCCCCAAGAAGACATTTTAAGCAACAGTTCTCCCAAATATCAACAAATAGTAATACCAATTCTATTGAAAATAAGCGGGCGCAAAGTCACCTCCTACTTTCATAACTTCAGGTTATGGTATCATGATGCATAATAAGACTCTGAAAGAGTATGTGCACTGGGATGATATAAACGTGTTGACTGCGGCTTTTAGTGGCTTCTCAAGCCGCTGGTAATAACACACACAACAACGTAATTAAACCGATTACTTTGACACGACAGCTGTTGGGCAGCTGTTGGACAGCTGTTAGACAGCGGTCTCTCCTGATACTGTATACCTTTGTAGTATTTTCAAAGTTATATAAGAGAGCTTTTGGCAATGCGTTAATACCGATATCTAGAAATTGCTCCAATTTGGTTGTCGCAGCAGATGCAGATAAACTTTAATGTTAAAAAATGGTACTACATATTCACCCCAACTATGTTATACAACAGCAATTATTAAAGTCGATTACTATGGATAAAGCGGTTCCTATACCATATAGAAAATGGGAAAAGTTGGTTTATATTGTGTTTTTTGTATGGGTGCGGGGGTGTGATTTTGCGTGCTGATTTCTACAAGGATGTGGAGGTTATCTGAGTCTAGTTAAGCGTTTTAAGTCTCTTATATTTACATTATTTGAGATGCAGACGTCTATTGTTGAAGGTGTGTTGTCTGAGTAAGCATGATATATGAATTATTTCGGTAGTGAAGTGTGTATGTATTGTGTAAAATATAGTTGTTTAGTTTATGGCCGTTACCTTCGTTATAGACACAGACTTGCGGTAGTTATCTGCATGAAGATCCAGTCAGTTACATCACTGGACTTCAATATCACATTCTTGTAGTCCTTGGTGTGGTGGTTCTTGATGTATTTGCGCATCTTGATTTAGGTTTGCATTGACTTGAGATCCATGGCCAAAATTTTTTACAATTACGTGAGTTGTTGTTTCTTTATTAGGGGTTCCCATTTTATTCTAATGCTGTAAAGGTCTTTTACCTGGCTTAATTCGTTGACGTTTTAGGTTCTTCTGGTGGCCACTAAAACGATTACGACCTTGCCTTTGAGTTTTATGCATGATTCTTGGCCTTAGGCATGCCTCAACTTCGTTTGCTTGAGGTCGGGTGCTGCATTGTAGGCTATCTCTCCTAATAGCATCATTATCGGGTAATGATAATAATAATATAATAAATACACTACCGTGGACAAGGAAATCCCTGTCTACTGTAGTGTTATCACTAGAAAGAGCTGGTGGGATGAGAGGGAGTAGAGTTTGTGGGAGTAGGAGCATTTGGAATGGTAGATTTGTGGGTGGTGGTAATAGCCAAAGTAGCCTCTGCATGTGAAACCCAGGGCATTTCTGGTGGCCACTAAAAACGGTGACGAGGTTCCGTTCTTGCCTTTGAGTTTTATGCATGATTCTATAAGCGGCTTGGCCTTAGGCATGCCTCAACTTCGTCTGCTTGGAGTCGGGTGCTGCATTGTAGACTATCTCTCCTAATAGCATCATTATCGGGTTATGATAATAATAATATAATATTTTACACTACAGTTGACAATGAAATCCCTGTCTACTGTAGTGTTATTACTAGAAAAAGCTGGTGGGATGCGAGGGAGTGGAGTTTGTGGAAGTAGGAGCAGTTAGAATGGTAGATTTGTGGATGGTGGTATTAGCCAAAGTAGCCTCTGCATGTGAAACCCATGGCTTTTTGGTGTTTGTGGTTTTTCTTGATTTTGAGTAATTAAATAATTGGCTGTGTGCTAAACTTTGCAGTTACAGCAAAATCCAGGGACTTTTACATTTGCCGGTCTCGTCGTTTTGACCGCACTTTACAGAGCAACCTTCGCCCTTGCAAGAATTTAAGAATGATCAAAACTTTGGCAGCGATCGCATTGGTTTGGCTCTAATTTTATGCGTAGTGACTCTACTGTGATAATTAAATCGCAGACAGTTACCACGTCGAAGATTGCCCTTTCAGAGCGCCGTAGGTTAATCAGATCAAGCGGCATGAGGGGTTTGGTTTTGAAGTGTTTTATCCGGTGGATGCTAATCGGAAGTCAGGTCCTTTTGTGTGAGGTTAGTTTTCCTCCTGGCGTTGGTATGTGTGATCTTGGGGTTTATCTGTGTCATGAGCTTGTTTGCCTCAAGGTAGTCTTGGGCAACCAAAAAACATTGAGATTTTTGGCTATGGTGACATTTATTTTTTTCCTGCGAAAAGCGCTGGCCAGATCTTTCAAATGCCTCTTAGCGTGGAGATGAATTGGTGGGGTGGACTTTTAAGAAGCTTACTCGGGTATTTGTGTGGAAGAGGAGTGGCAACAAAACTGAGAAACATGTGTTTTTCGGGGATCTTGACTCGACTTGGTTTTGGAAACTATTTGGAGGGGTGGACCACTCTCATCGATTTTATAGTTCCTATCAATTGGATCGTCTAGTAGAAGACCGTCGTAGCGGACCTAAAGACGAGTCATGACTTCTCTATGAAGGTGTGGAAATGTATTTTCTTAGCGTTCTGTTGGACTTTGGGGTCGACGGAACTGTTTTAATTTCTGAGGTTTTACGGCCCACATCATAATATGATGGTGAAATTAGGGCAAGCTTTTTTTGGGGTAGTAAAGCGGCATGAACCTTTAGAATTGAATTCGTGACCGCAGATATTTTGTGGGAATAAGCTAAAAACGGTATCGAGGAAATGAATCCACCGCAGGGAGAAACCTGAGGTGACGGCGTAAGTAATTGTTGGTGGACTGGTAATGTAGATAGAATAGATAGAATATATACAGGAACCAGAAAAATAAAAAGGTTTAAAATACTGTAGCTTAGGGCAACGCCATAAAGAGAAACCCAAAAATATACCTGAATTACTGCACACTTTGCGGGCTTCGGCGAATACACATTGGACTGACGGCACTAATATTGCGCTGCACACGCAAACTGATGTCGTACCACACCAAAATTGACTTCGTTTATGTTACGCGAGATATATGAGAATGGTCTCATCACAACAACGGGCTATTATTACAACAATGTAGCAAACCAATTATGCAGACTCAGAGTCAGCGGATCTGAAAGCATCATGGGAAACTACGCCTTCAATCAAACTTACTGTTTGATTCTAGAAAATCTCTATAGTGTTGAGGATCGTCATAAGTATATGCCTTAAGTCTTTAATTAAAGACCAATTCTAGCAAACCTTCTAAATAGATGTGGATACCTCCTTTTATCATGTTGAATTTCTTCATTAGTGAAGTCTCAGCGTTTGTATAAACCATGTAGAGCTCCATCATTCGCAGCTCTGTCAAGCTTAAATATAAACAAAAAGATACTTTTCTGAGAAAAATTAGTTCACCCATTCGGATTGTATTTAAGTTTATAAACACTGTTTGATCCTAGAATATCTTTATAGTGTCGAAGATCGTCATAAGTATATGCCTTAGGCCTTTACATAAAAACCAATTCTAGCAAACCTTCTATTTTATCTAGTTTAATTTCATCATTAATGTTTGTTTAATGGATGCAAATCTTCATCATTGTTAGGTCTATCAGATTAAAGCATTAAGTGATTTCGAATATTTTCAGCAAGTTTTGTTTTGTGTTGTACTAAAATCTTTTACTTGATATTTTTGTCTTCTCACGTCCATCTCGCTAAAGTTTTTTGTTTCAAACAAGTTGGTTGTTGGTCTGATGTAAACCACTTGTTAGTTGGTTACCGTGCTAAGAATACAAACTGTTTGGCGGTTTAAGGTATACTAGCTTTGAGTTGGTTTTCTGTCTACGTATCTATTGTTAGTCGTCTATCGCGACAGCTGTTGGCCAGCTCTGTGTCTATCACTACAACTGTTAGACAGCTACTAGTTTGACACAACAGCTGTTAGACAGCTGTCTCCTGATACTGTATACCTCTAATTTCAAAGGCTATATATGAGAGCTTTTCAGCAGTTTGTATTAACAAACTGCCTATTAAGGCATAAATAGACATTGTTCCAATTTGATTGGCGCAGCAGATGCAAATAAATCTTTAATGTTTACCATTAAATGCATGGTACTGCAGGTCAAATATATTCACCCAAACAATGTTATACAATAGCAATTATTAACGTCGATTACTATGGATAAAAAGATTCATATACCATATAGAAAATGAGAAATGTATCAATTAACGAATCTTACTAATTCGACTAAAGGCTTGTGGCCCAATAGGACTTCTTCAAACACTGAACGACCTAGATTTGTTATTCTGAGAATGCAAACTGATCGTTACAATTACGTTAGAAAATACATCAACGTTATAAAATATAATCGGGATATAAGACTTCACTTAAATTCTAAAGAAATCCCCACAGGACGTCTGAATTTGAACTGTAACCCAGTAAACTACATCAAGCGTTCGTATGTTGCTATAGAACCTACACCTACCTTGGATTATAAGACGTTTACAAAATATCCAATGTTTATATGAAATCGCTGTACCTGGAGCAATTAAATACAAACATGAATATTTTGTAAAGGGCTTCTAATCCGAGGTAATACAAACATGGGTTATTTTATAAAAGCGATGTAATTCAAGGTATGTGTTGTTTCTCTACCAACATACGAACGCTCGATGTAACTTACTTGGTTTAAGTTCAGACTCATACCTTCTGTGGGGATTTGCTTATAACTTAAGTGAAGTCCTAGATCTCGAATGTATTTTCCAACGTTATTGTATCAACCCGTTTCAAATCTTACAATACCAAATCTTGGCTGGTCAGCGTTTGAGGAAGTCTTAATGGACCACAAGCCTTAAGTTGAATTTTTGAGATTCGGTATTCATACATTTCCCATTTTCTATATGGTATAAGAACCTTTTTATCCATAGTAGTCGACTTTACTAATTGTTGTTGTATAACATCGTTTGGGTGAATACGTAGTACAATGCATTCAATGTTAAACATAAAAGCTTTATCTACATCTGCTGCGGCAACCAAATTGGAGCAATTTGTAGTTATCCCTATTAACGAATTGCCAAGAGCTCTCTTATATAGTCTATGAAAATATTAGATAGGTATACAGTATCACGACAGACCGCTGTCTAACAGCTGTACAACAGCTGTCGTGTGAAACTAGTAGCTGTCTAACATCAGTAGTGTTAGACCCACAGCTATCCAAGAGCTGTGGTGATAGGCAACTAACAATAGATAGGTAGAGAGACAACCAACTCAAAGCTAATATACCTTAAAACGCCAAACAGTTTTTCTCTCTTAGCACGGTAACAAAAAGATATTATTTTAGTGCAGCACAACACAAAACTTGCTGAGAACATTCGAAAGAATCACTTGATGCTTAAACCTGATAGAGCCTACAATTATGAAGAGTACAAATACTTAGACTTCAATAATGATGAAATTCAACTAAAATACTAAAATAGAAGGTTTGCTAGAATTGGTTTTTATGCAACTAACTATTTTATTTGATTCCAACTAAACTCCACTATGCGTATCTCCACCATAACCAAAACTGCTGCCACTGCTTCTTCAATAAACTTCTTTTTACCTCTAATGTTTAGTGACAAACATGTTCTTAAATTTATTTTCAATAGTGACGCTTGCTTAACTAATTACTGGCAATAGAGGTAACTTACGAAAGAGACGAAAATAGAAGAAAAGAAAAAAAGGAGCAAGCACCGAAACATTGCTGAAGTGGCAGCGAGAATGGAAACAGTAAAAGTCAACATCCCAGTGGACAAAGAGGCTCATTCCACATATATAGACATGTATATCGGGACAGCATTGGGAGGTGGGTTATTATTTTACCCGATTTCTGTCAGGTCATGGGCGTTTCAGGTCTTACCTGATTAAAACGAAAATAGTTGACAAATAAGAATGTACCTATTGTGGTGATAGAGATATGCCGAAAACACCGTTTTTGAGTGCGCAAGATGGCCGCAAATGAGAGAACAAATGTAAATAGTTTTAATTTCTGAGGTTTTACGGCCCACATCATAATATGATGGTGAAATTAGGGCAAGCTTTTTTTGGGGTAGTAAAGCGGCATGAACCTTTAGAATTGAATTCGTGACCGCAGATATTTTGTGGGAATAAGCTAAAAACGGTATCGAGGAAATGAATCCACCGCAGGGAGAAACCTGAGGTGACGGCGTAAGTAATTGTTGGTGGACTGGTAATGTAGATAGAATAGATAGAATATATACAGGAACCAGAAAAATAAAAAGGTTTAAAATACTGTAGCTTAGGGCAACGCCAAAAATATACCTGAATTACTGCACACTTTGCGGGCTTCGGCGAATACACATTGGACTGACGGCACTAATATTGCGCTGCACACGCAAACTGATGTCGTACCACACCAAAATTGACTTCGTTTATGTTACGCGAAATATATGAGAATGGTCTCATCACAACAACGGGCTATTATTACAACAATGTAGCAAACCAATTATGCAGACTCAGAGTCAGTGGATCTGAAAGCATCATGGGAAACTACGCCTTCAATCAAACTTACTGTTTGATTCTAGAAAATCTCTATAGTGTTGAGGATCGTCATAAGTATATGCCTTAAGTCTTTAATTAAAGACCAATTCTAGCAAACCTTCTAAATAGATGTGGATACCTCCTTTTATCATGTTGAATTTCTTCATTAGTGAAGTCTCAGCGTTTGTATAAACCATGTAGAGCTCCATCATTCGCAGCTCTGTCAAGCTTAAATATAAACAAAAAGATACTTTTCTGAGAAAAATTAGTTCACCCATTCGGATTGTATTTAAGTTTATAAACACTGTTTGATCCTAGAATATCTTTATAGTGTCGAAGATCGTCATAAGTATATGCCTTAGGCCTTTACATAAAAACCAATTCTAGCAAACCTTCTATTTTATCTAGTTTAATTTCATCATTAATGTTTGTTTAAAGGATGCAAATCTTCATCATTGTTAGGTCTATCAGATTAAAGCATTAAGTGATTTCGAATATTTTCAGCAAGTTTTGTTTTGTGTTGTACTAAAATCTTTTACTTGATATTTTTCTCTTCTCACGTCCATCTCGCTAAAGTTTTTTGTTTCAAACAAGTTGGTTGTTGGTCTGATGTAAACCACTTGTTAGTTGGTTACCGTGCTAAGAATACAAACTGTTTGGCGGTTTAAGGTATACTAGCTTTGAGTTTGTTTTCTGTCTACGTATCTATTGTTAGTCGTCTATCGCGACAGCTGTTGGCCAGCTCTGTGTCTATCACTACAACTGTTAGACAGCTACTAGTTTGACAAAACAGCTGTTAGACAGCTGTCTCCTGATACTGTATACCTCTAATTTCAAAGGCTATATATGAGAGCTTTTCAGCAGTTTGTTAATAAGCATAAATAGACATTGTTCCAATTTGATTGGCACAGCAGATGCAAATTAATCTTTAATGTTTACCATTGAATGCATGGTACTGCAGGTCAAATATATTCACCCCAAACAATGTTATACAATAGCAATTATTAACGTCGATTACTATGGATAAAAAGGTTCATATACCATATAGAAAATGGGAAATGTATCAATTACCGAATCTGACTAATTCGACTAAAGGCTTGTGGCCCAATAAGATTTCTTCAAACACTGAACGACCTAGATTTGTTATTGTGAGATTGCAAACTGATCGTTACAATTACGTTAGAAAATACATCAACGTTATAAAATATAATCGGGATATAAGACTTCACTTAAATTCTAAAGAAATCCCCACAGGACGTCTGAATTTGAACTGTACCCAGTAAATTACATCAAGCGTTCGTATGTTGCTATAGAACCTACACCTACCTTGGATTATAAGACGTTTACAAAATATCCAATGTTTATATGGAATCGCTGTACCTGGAGCAATCAAATACAAACATGAATATTTTGTAAAGGGCTTCTAATCCGAGGTAATACAAACATGGGATATTTTATAAAAGCGATGTAATTCAAGGTAGGTGTTGTTTCTCTACCAACATACGAACGCTCGATGTAACTTACTTGGTTTAAGTTCAGACTCATACCTTCTGTGGGGATTTGCTTATAATTTAAGTGAAGTCTTAGATCTCGAATGTATTTTCCAACGTTATTGTATCAACCCGTTTCAAATCTTACAATACCAAATCTTGGCTGGTCAGCGTTTGAGGAAGGCTTAATGGACCACAAGCCTTAAGTTGAATTTTTGAGATTCGGTATTCATACATTTCCCATTTTCTATTTTCTATATGTTATAAGAACCTTTTTATCCATAGTAGTCGACTTTACTAATTGTTGTTGTATAACATCGTTTGGGTGAATACGTAGTACAATGTATTCAATGTTAAACATAAAAGCTTTATCTACATCTGCTGCGGCAACCAAATTGGAGCAATTTCAAGTTATCCCTATTAACGAATTGCCAAGAGCTCTCTTATATAGTCTATGAAAATATTAGATAGGTATGCAGTATCACGACAGACCGCTGTCTAACAGCTGTACAACGGTAAAGTTGCGGAAGCAGCAACCGAAAAATATAGTTAAAAACCAAAGAAGAAGGAAAGCGGACGGCCACTATCGTTCCGACGTCTGTTATGTATACTGTCTACAAGATACCGCCAAAGGCTACAGGTAAAGTTATCAAGAAGGCCTGCAACGCCCAGAAGAACATCTCCGAGAGCGACAAAAAGAAGCGCAGGATGAAGGAGAGCTACGCAATGTATATTTACCAAATAATGAAGCAAGTACATGCCGACGCCGTAACTCGAGCAAGGCCATAAGCATAATGGACAGCTTCGTCGACGACATATTGGAGCGCATCACCGCCGCTCATTACAACAGATCCACGATAACCAGCTGGGAGATCGAGACCACCGTCAGGCACCTTCTGCCCGGTAAACTCGCCAAATACGCAGTCAACGAAGGCACCAAGCCGGTTATCAAGTACATCATCTCGAAGTAAATAAATAAACGTGTGCCTTTCAATTGTGTCACATTAGTCGGAAAACTTGGAGAGAAAAAAGTGGGCGCTTTTCAGAGTTTCAAATTTACATACATTTCGTGATAAGTACGCTCGATCCGTAATCTAATCGCAATTAGCTATTGCTTGACCGACGCCACATTTCCTCATCAGAACCATTTTTTTTTCTTCTCCGTTATTATTTTGCCCTCTCAAGTGTGCCGATCGAAATGACACCACGCCCTTCTTGTCTGTTATTGTATTTGCCATTTGAGTAGTTCGAAATATCATGAAGAGCCAGCGTAGTTCACAGTGCAACTGCAGTCAAGTCAGCGCCCAGATGAGACGCTACTACAGTTCTCACGGCGGAGCGTCTATTACAAGTAACCGGCCGTAGAGTTCACGCTCGTTTTATTCTCTCGTCACTTTTGGTAATTCATACGTTTCCCATTTTTTATATGGTACAAGGATCTTTTTATTTAGGGCAATCGACTGTGATAATTGTTTCTGTATAACTGCGCTTACGTGGATAAGTTTCACCTGCAGCGCCATGTAATCAATGTAACTTTAATACTTTATCTGCGTCGACTGCTCCAATCAAAATAAAGCAATTTCTTTTGCTCTGGGCTTTAGTTATTATCCGGAAAATCACGCTTCTATTGTATTTGAAAATATTACACAAGTAACAAGGAGGTATGCAGTAGCAAAAACGTCCATCCTTCAGCATTGTATTGTATGTAGTAGGACTTCACCCGGCTTCAATTAGAACTCTTGCTTCATCACTGTTTGCTTCCAAAAGTGTTTAAATTGTTGTAACTATACCAGGATTTCTCACATGTTCAATAATCGGGCTGCTGCATTAGATGTTACTTGTATTACTTCAATCGTGCCACTCGTCTCTCTACTGCCATTTATTAGTAGAACAGCTGAAGACCAAACGTACAAATATCTTGTTGGTTGATTGCAGAATCACAGGTATCATTATCGGCAAACGAACTGGTTTGAAAAGCCTATGTGTGTATTTCTTCCCCTTTGATTGACTCGTCGTGTACAGGGTCAGCGAATATATGTCGTCTGCTTAATATCGGTACCTAATTAATCTAGATAATGCTTGTGCTTCCAAGATAGAATCGTCTTATGCTTGATTGCTGGTATTTATAATCAACATAATATGGTGGTCTCTGTCTCAATTTCAATATCAGAATGATCTCCTCACCTTGAAACGTCACAAGTACTCAATTCTGATCGACGAGGTTTACATTTATATCCGAAATAATGCGGTCGTAAGACGCATAAAAACCTTACTATATGGTTTTATATCAACGGCTTAACCTGGATCTACCATAAGAGTAAACTCATATATTGTATGCGCAGGTTTGCCATCTACCATATTACACTATCACAATTTCCACCGGTAAATCAGAAACATGGACTTTACCAGCGGTAAGACGTTGTTTAGAAATATTGGGGCTATTGAAGTATCGGTAGAAAAGTCTATATGATACTGAGATGTTATCTCACATTTTAAAGTGTTGTTGTTGGCTTTTAGCTAAAACAGCTTTACCACGTCGATGTTGTTCTCTACTGCAGGGTACTGATGTTTATCCTTAATATAAGACGCAATGCTCATTCTGAATGTATTTCTCGATATCACTGATTTCATACGAACCACCAAGAATAATTATTTCTAGCCGACTCTAATCACCACTCACAGCAGAAAAGCAGTGAAACTATTACACCCACGCTCTATGTTTGGTATAGTGTTATATCTCTGAAAATTTGCAAGCGCGAGCATTTAGTCAAAGTGAGGTTTTAACACTAACGGTGGAAATATTTCAATCGACGTAGAGCCATTGAAAGCAAGCGTAAGCGCAATGACTGAAACACAGATACTACTGTCTAAGTCCTTTATTTAAAAATTGTAAACATAAGTGAACATTATAAGTATTATAGTTTTGGTATACATCATGATTATACAATGTCAATCCTCTAGATCGTGCTTGTCAAGAGACAAGCAAGATCTAGATTATTGATGCGTTGATTATCTCCCCTGAAACGTTCGTTAAGTTTAGTGTCTGGACCACAAAACTGATAACCAGGTACGTGCAGCTAAACAGGTAATTTTTTGATGACTCTGTCAACAAGACCTTCACACACCAAGATTGATACTCCTAATGAGGTTTTCTGTATCTGCTGCGGCAACCAAATTGGAACAATTTCTAGTTATCCGTATTAACGAATATTACATGGGTATACAGTATCAGGAGAGGCCGCTGTCTAACAGCGCAGTAGCTAGCTAGAAGACGTCGTCGCTTGTGGACTCGGCAGGATGTTCATGGAAAAGTGACTACCGGAGGAGGGGGGAGGGTATACCTAGGATTGACAATATATCATAATTTTATTCTGATTGTGATAATTGGTGAAATAGATATTATAATATTAATTAATACAATTCATTGATTGTTGTTGCCCTTACTTGGTGAAACTTCTACTACATACAGACTTGGAGACTACTTCTCTGGCTTCACTGTTGGTTTTCGTTAAGAAACATTAAAGTAAAGCAATGTCAGTTAGGTAATAGGTGAAGCCCGTCACGTAATTATTGACATTGAATTGATATCATCACTTGGCGTATTTACAAACAAATACACCAGTGTGTTGATATTTACAGATTTAAATGTTATAGGTTGCAAATACCGTTGTGAACTGCTGACAATGTTTATTTATTGTTGAGAATTAGGTAAGTAAATCTAGATATATAAATAATTGTAAATATGAGAAGGTTAAACTTGTTATAATATAGTTCTCTAGTTTCAGTTTAAATTCAGTGCTCCCCAGCACCTCACGAAACGACTCCACCGCTCCCACATTAATGTGCTCAAATAAGATATAAGAACGAAACTAATATATATTTCCAGTAATAATCTTGATATATATATATTTTATAATATATATATATATATATATATATATATATATATATATATATATATATATATATATATATATATATATATATATATATATATATATATATATATATATATATATATATATATATATATATATATATATATATATATAATATATATATATATATATATATATATATATATATATATTATATATATATATATATATATTATATATATATATATATATATATATATATATATATAATATATATATAATATATATATATATATATATATATATATATATATTATATATATATATATATATATATTCAGACAACATTTTAAATTCATCTGATTTTAAATCATTTCTGATGTATACCATGTTCTTTACATCAGATATGTAATTTCTAACATGGCCAGGTATCTGAATATCATCCTGTTGAGTTGTCGAAGAACCAACAAGTAGTATAATCGATGCTTTTAAATAGCACTAATCTGCAATTATGTCCTTGAAATGTGCCTTTAAAGACTGAACGTTTTCAAAAATTATAGTCAAGTAAGATGGGTAATATTGTGTAAAGTTCAGCGTTATTTTTACAGGGCTGTTAGCAAATGCATTAATTAATTTCACTTTTCACAATGTCTTCACTTTTCTGCTTTGGAAGAACTTTAGAGATTCCTTCATCCTTCCTAAATCCAGATATTGTAAAAGCGCTGTGCATTAATATTTTTTGTCCTATTTACAAGAAAGATCGGCAGCAGTACGTTCGTTAGATAATGCAATAATTTAGGTATTTCCGCCGATCGAAATATGTTAATTTTTGTGTTGTTGAACCACCCTTAATCGTTAGTGACCGACCACTTGCACAAGAATATAAGCAGAGTTGTAGATGTAAGATATTTAAAATTATATATCCTCTGATTACGGTAACTTGGTTAGTCCAAGTCAGCTTTCTTCATCCTCATTTATTTTATTTTCAAACGACACTGGCACAACTTTTATTCACTCGCATGAATAGGTATATTGAACTTAGTCAAAAGATAGTAACTACTAGTTTATCAGCGAGGCGAAGCCTACGTTTCACTTTCTTGTACGAAAACCAGAGTAGATTAGTTTTTTAATCAATGACCGAAGCCTAACTTTTAATTGCTTGTGTAAATAAACATAGTAACATTAATCAAAAGCCAGCTCAGAACTGGTATGGACGGGGGAATCGGATTGTCTAATTGAAACAAAGCAATGTTTAATCTACTTGGAATGGGCAGATTTTCCTGGCTAATTTTCCAGGAAAATTTGTCCGGTCCAAATAGATTAAACATTGCCTCGTTTTAATTAGATAGTTGGATTCCCACTTCCATGTCAAATCTGAGTTGACTTTTAATTAAAAGCCAGCTCAGAACTGGTTTTCTCAAAAATATTAATTTCAACAGATGATTAGTACCAATAAAAATTGGTAATAACTAGGTAATAAACATACTGCATACAGACTTGGAGAATACTTCTCTGGCTTCAACAGTGAAGCGAGAGAAGTATTCTCCAAGTCTGTATGCAGTATCGACAAGTTTCACCAGGTAAGGGTAACAACAAGCAATGAATAGGTAATAACCAGCCAATATTTGAAAGCTATGTCCATTTTTATCATCTATATTTAACAACAAATTTAATAGGTTTGTTACCAAGCATCCAAGTATTGGTGGTTTTATCATAAATAACACTATATGTTGTATCACGTGAATGTTTCTCTGTGAAATTTTTATCAACATAGTATTTTACACCAATAGGCTATGAACTTAACATTCGTTCGTGAACTGAACAACTGAATACCAACGTTTTTCAGTTAACCGAGATATATAAAGTGATCAAACCCCTTGTATTAAATTAGTATCTTTAACAACAGCCACCATAATATGTTTGTTTTGCCGAAAACCACCACAAATGAGTTTAAACTTTTCAAAACTCATATGGGTAAGTATCCATGTAACTACATGATCATCATTCACAAGACTAATTTCATATTCAATTCATTGATCACTGATGCACTTACTTGGTGAAACTGTACCATACTACTGGCTTAACAGTGAAGCCACAGAAGTTATCTCCAGTCTGTATTTGGTAATTTCATCTTGTTTTAATAAAACTATGATGTTAGCATTATGACGCACCAATTGTTTCGGACACAAGTAGAAACTGTCAATATCTTAATGTCTACCTATACAAAAATACGATTTTATTTTATCTTGCTTATCAGAGGCTACATCATCTAATATAAAAATTGAATTGTTTTTTGCATCTCTTGGATCCAATATGTTTACGGTCTCACTGTATAGATAGTATCAAACACCTTTTGTAGCATACACCACCTGCTTTAACATGCTATATTTAGGCTGATATATAAAGGCTTTGAGTATACGTATGCTTTTTCAAATTTTAAGCCGTTTGGACCAAACAACAAACTTAACATAATATTTGTTAACCATAACCAATTGGACCACATATCAAACATCTAACTGAGGTTGGTAAAAGAAGGCCATGTCTGCTGTTTGGGTAATGATGATGTGGTAACAACATCATCTATGTTGCGACTGTTGGCTTTTGCATGTTTTACCATACGCTTTTACCATCGTTAATTAAACTAATACTTTGTACGAATGCTACATCTTATTTAAATACGCAGATATATCATACCTCATTAACAGTATAAATGTTGGTGTGTGAAGGTGAAGGTCTTGCACACAGTAATCGAAATCTACCTGTTGAGCTGCACGTACCTGGTTATCAGTTTTGTGGTCCAGATACTAAATTTAAAGAACGTTTCACGAGTAATCAAGGCAATGTCTCTCGAAAAGCACGATCTAGATGATTGATATTGTATAATCATGATGCATACCAAAACTATAATACTTATAATGTGGTCACTTATGTTTACAATTTTTAAATAAAAGACTTAAACAGTAGTATCTGTGTTTCAGTCATTGCGCGTGCGCTTGCTTTCAATTACTCTACGTCGATTGAAATATTTCCACCGTTAGTGTTGAAACCTCACTTTGACTAATTGCTCGCGCTTGCTAACTTTCACCGATATAACACTATACCAGACATAGAGCGTGGGAGTAATAGTTTCACTACTTTTCTGCTGCGAGTGGTGATAAGAGTCGGCTAGAAATGATTATTCCTGATAGTTCGTATGAAATCAGTGATATCGAGAAATACATTCAGAATGAGCATTGCGTCTTATATTAAGGATAAACATCAGTACCCTGCAGTAGAGAACAACATCGACGTGGTAAAGCTGTTTTCGCTAAAAGCCAACAACAACACATTAAAATGTGAGATAACATGTCAGTATCATATATACTTTTCTACCGATGCTTCAATAGCCCCAATATTGGGGTTTTCTAAACAACGTATTACCACTGGTAAAGTTACGTATCTGATTTACCGGTGGAAATTGTGATAGTGTAATATTGTAGATGGCAAACCTACGGATACAGTATATGAGTTTACTCCTATGGTAGACCCAGGTTACGCCGTTGATATAAAACCATATAGTAAGATTTTTATTCCTCTTACGGTCCGCATTATTTTGCATATAAATGTAAACCTCGTGGATCAGAATTGAGGACCTGTGACGTTTCAAGGTGAGGAGATCATTGTGATATTGGAATTGAGACAGAGACCACCATACTATGTTGATTATAAATACCAGCAATCAAGCCGCCCCACCGTCAGTATATTCGCTTCCTGCATAAGACGATTCTATCTTGGGAGCACATGCAATATCTAGATTAATTAGGTACCGATATTAAGCAGACTACATATATTCGCTGACCCTGTGTACGACAAGTCAATCAAAGGGAAAGAAATACACACATAGGCTTCTCAAACCAGTGCGTTTGCCCATATGATACCTGTGATTCTGCAATCAACCAACAAGATATTTTTACGTTTGGTCTTCAGCTGTTCTACTAATAATAGGCAGTAGAGAGACGAGTGGTACGATTGGAGATGTACAAGTAACATCTAATGCAGCAGCCCGATTATTAAACATGTGAGAAATCTTGGTATAGTTACAACAATTCGAACACTTTTGGAAGCAAACAATGATGAAGCAAAAGCTCTAATTCAATCCGGGTGACATACAATACAATGCTGAAGGATGGCCGACTTTGCTACTGCACACCTCCTTGCTACTTGTGTAATATTTTCAAATACAATAGAAGCGTATTATAAAATTTGCGGTTAATAACTAAAGCCCAGAGCGAAAAAAATTGCTTTATTTTGATTGGAGGAGTCGACGCAGATAAAGCATTAAAGTTACATTGATTACATGGCGCTGCAGGTGAAACTTATCCACCTAAGCGAAGTTATACAGAAACAATTATCACAGTCGATTGCCCTAAATAAAAAGATCCTGGTACCATATAGAAAATGGGAAACGTATGAATTACCAAATCTGAATAATTCAACATCTAAAAGTGACGAGAGAATAAAACGAGCGTGAAGTCTACGGTCGGTTACCTGTAATAGACGCTCCGCCGTAAGAACCGTATGTGCGAAATTACCAGTAAATCGTACGAACATTCGTTGAGAGTGCCGCGTATAGGACCTTTTAGGGACAGAAAGCTAGGCGGAGTCTCATCTGGGCGCTGACTGGCTGCAGCTGCACTGTGAGCTACGCTGGCTCTTCACAATATTTCGAACTACTCAAATTGGCAAATACAATAACAGATAAGAAGGGCGTGGATTCATTTCGATCGGCAACTTCAGAGGGCAAAATAATAACGGAGAAGAAAAAAAAGGTTCTCATGAGTGAAATGTGGCGTCGGTCAAACAATAGCTAGTCAAATAAACTTTAACTTCATTAAAAATGTTTATATCGATTAAGTTTAACTCTAAATCCTAAGTATGCATAATGATCGTGAGTTTTAGTCATTTTTACTTCAGTTTCACTTTTAAAGATGATTCTCTCATAAGTTTGATATTCGTCAACAATTTCTGCGGAATTTTCGTCATTACTGATATATTCCAGAAGCCCCACTGACTCAAAAATTAATGTAACGTATGTTGTTATTTATTAAGGCACCAGCTGTTTGATGAACAGTAGAGTTGTAAGCAGCAGTGACGTTAGGTAATGTATTAAGCCACTTGTAGGAACAAACCAAGTTGAAATTTTTATATATATTCTCTTTCAAGATGTATGACACTATCTATATATAGATATATAAGTGGAATAATAATTACTCACTATCAGTGCTATAGTGATTAATGATGTATTTTTTCATTATTGCGTTAAATTTAGAGTACTAACCCAAGATAAGATTGGTGCTGTACTATTAGCTTAAATATCTGCCATAGCTTTAGTCACCTCTTCATCATTTTTAGATCTAAGAGAGCGAGTCCACACATACTTTCAAAACCAATTTATAACCACTAAACTGTACTTGTAACCAGAGGTTTCTTTGTAGTAATCTGTAATTCAGCAAAATCATCTACCACATTCATTACGTCTACGTTTAAAGCTTATTCTTGCAGGTTTATATAATTCATTAATAATTGGCTTTTTAGTATCAGATGGTTCATATGTTATCCAGCTGATTCACTATATTACTAAGATCTATAGTCTTTGGTATATCAATATCATGCAGCACATAGGAAGTTAAATTTTTCAATTGTCTTCAAACGCACTTTTAAGAATATACAACCCGGGAAAAACTGGGTTACATACGAAAAAACATATAATAAGCAAAACAAAACCTAAAGTAGAAACATCTAATTTTAGATGAACTTACTCATCATTATAGAAGCTTGTATATTTACAACCCAACATTTACGACTTTCTTTCACCGGCACACATTGATCAAATCATAAGCGCAGCAACGAGAAAACTACGACACCGATACTTCGGTCAGAAATTGATCACAGTGAGAAATATATTAATCTGTACAGCTACTTCACAATAACAGAGGTAACGCAATATATATATATATATATATATATATATATATATATATATATATATATATATATATATATATATATATATATATATATATATATATATATATATATATATATATATATATATATATATATATATATATATATATATATATATATATATATATATATATATATATATATATATATATATATATATATATATATATATATATATATATATATATATATATATATACTAAGTATAAAAGGATTTATAACACGGAATTTCTGTACTATACAAGAAGAAGGGTTAAGAGCAAAGCCGCAAGGAGACAACCGCATACACGTGTTTCAAGCTTATTAGCCATCATCAGTACGGTATAGCCAGGTGAAGATGAAAACACTCTGGATGAAGATGCAAAAATACATATATATCTAAATACATGTGGTGGAATTTGTCTTTACCTGCGTGGAGAGGGTAGATGGTGGTTTGTATACTACCCAAATCCAAAGTTTCGCATTTGTCTTCAGACAACATTTTAAATTCATCTGATTTTAAATCATTTCGGATGTATAGCGCAGCACCATGCTCTTTACATCAGATATGTAAATTCTAACATGGCCAGCTTTCTGAATATCATTCTGCTGAGTTGTCGAAGATTCAATAAGTAGTGTAATCGATGCTTTTAAATAGCACTCATCTGCAATAATATCCTTCAAATGCGCCTTTAAAGACTAAACGTTTTCGAAAATTATAGTCAAGTAAGATGAGTAATATTGTATAAAGTTCAGCGTTTTTTTACAGGCGTGTTAGCAAATGCATTTCACTTTTCACAACGTCTTCACTTTTCTGCTTTGGAAGAACGTTAGAAATTCCTTTACCCTTCCTAAATCCAGATATTGTAGATGGGCTTTGCATTAATATTTTTTGTCCAAAAGGAGCACCGAAAGGAGGGTCTTATTACAATAAAGAGCGGTAGTAGTACGTTCGTTAGGTAATGCAATAATTTAGGTATTTCCGCCGATCGAATATGTTAATTTTTGTATTGTTGAACCACCCTTAATCGTTAGTGACCGACCACCTGCACAAGAATATAAGCAGAGTTGTCGATGTAAGAAATTAAAAATTATATATCCTCTAACGACGGTAACTTGGTTAGTGCAAGTCAGGTTTTCTTAAAAATATTATAGTCATTTGAGTTCTCCAAGTGCACTTGTCCTCGTAATAGCATCTTGTTGGTCATTATTTTAGTCGTTTAGATTTCTAGTTTATCTACAACTAAACCACCTAGTTTGTGTCATTAACTAGGTTCACATTCACTTTTGATGATTTTTTGAGTGCCGGGTACTATGACTTTGACTTCATTTGGTATATTTTTAAACTGAATTTCTTTGTTATGAGCATTATTACCAGCAACTTGAGAAGCCACTAAAAGTCTAAGTCGATCAACCATCTAATTTATGTCATCCCAATATATATATATATATATATATATATATATATATATATATATATATATATATATATATATATATATATATATATATATATATATATATATATATATATATATATATATATATATATATATATATATATATATATATATATATATATATATTGTTTGTTTGTTATTTTGCATCATCTAGTTGTTGGTGCTGATTTTTCTATTATTTACATTCTGAATTCTTGGTTTGGTCTGTTGTTTCTCGTTAAGAGTTTTGTCGTAACCAAAACGGTGAGGAGTTGAGGACGTTCTGCTCAAGGATTTGTCATTCGTTTTATTAGAGATCGATACTTCTCCGACGAAGCTTTAGTTCGCCCATTGGGATCGTATTTAACTTTATGAGCACTGTTTGACTCTAGAATATCTCTATAGTATTGAAGATTGTATATGCCTTAAGCTTTACATAAAAACTAATTGTAGCAAACCTTCTATTTGTGGATATTTTACTTTATCTAGTTAAAGTTTATAATTATTGAAGTCTAGGTGTTTGTATAAGTAATGAGAAGCTTAATCATTGTCAGTTCAATCAGGTTTAAGCAACAAGTGTTTCTTTCGAATGTTTTCAGCAAGATTTGTTGTGTGCTGTACTAAAATATTTTTCTTATTATTTTTCTCCTGTCCATCACGTGATAATTTTGCTATTGCGCCTGATTTAGTTCTTTATGACTTCTTTCCTTCTGTTTTCTGTGGAAACTCCAATAACATCAATCGAGCAGTCTTCTATTCTGACAAATATTGGAATTATGTAATGAGATTTGTTTTGAACATACACATGTATAATATCATGTTGAAAATTGCCATCTAATTTATTTTGTGACACAAAGGTAGTTACAAATTAAAAATGTGTAAATTTTTCAGATAACCTGAATAAAGAGTCATCCATGATACTATCTGTTAACCCGACATCCACTGCATGAAGTCCTAGTTTGATTAGTTTCTTTTTTTTGATCAGGAGCTACTTGTAACTTTAAAGGAACCAAATTGTGCTAGTAAATTAAAATTTACCTAGATCTAATCTGAAATAGGGATGGCAATAATGTCTACTATTGGCCTATAGCATCATTCATCCCACTAAGTAACTTCACTCGTGCTCATTTACTTGCAACAATGTTGAATAACAGCTGGTGGTTTGTATACTACCCAAATCCAAAGTTTCGCATTTGTCTTCAGACAACATTTTAAATTCATCTGATTTTAAATCATTTCGGATGTATAGCGCAGCACCATGCTCTTTACATCAGATATGTAAATTCTAACATGGCCAGCTTTCTGAATATCATTCTGCTGAGTTGTCGAAGATTCAATAAGTAGTGTAATCGATGCTTTTAAATAGCACTCATCTGCAATAATATCCTTCAAATGCGCCTTTAAAGACTAAACGTTTTCGAAAATTATAGTCAAGTAAGATGAGTAATATTGTATAAAGTTCAGCGTTTTTTTACAGGCGTGTTAGCAAATGCATTTCACTTTTCACAACGTCTTCACTTTTCTGCTTTGGAAGAACGTTAGAAATTCCTTTACCCTTCCTAAATCCAGATATTGTAGATGGGCTTTGCATTAATATTTTTTGTCCAAAAGGAGCACCGAAAGGAGGGTCTTATTACAATAAAGAGCGGTAGTAGTACGTTCGTTAGGTAATGCAATAATTTAGGTATTTCCGCCGATCGAATATGTTAATTTTTGTATTGTTGAACCACCCTTAATCGTTAGTGACCGACCACCTGCACAAGAATCCACCTGCACAAGAATATAAGCAGAGTTGTCGATGTAAGAAATTAAAAATTATATATTCTCTAACGACGGTAACTTGGTTAGTGCAAGTCAGGTTTTCTTAAAAATATTATAGTCATTTGAGTTCTCCAAGTGCACTTGTCCTCGTAATAGCATCTTGTTGGTCATTATTTTAGTCGTTTAGATTTCTAGTTTATCTACAACTAAACCACCTAGTTTGTGTCATTAACTAGGTTCACATTCACTTTTGATGATTTTTTGAGTGCCGGGTACTATGACTTTGACTTCATTTGGTATATTTTTAAACTGAATTTCTTTGTTATGAGCATTATTACCAGCAACTTGAGAAGCCACTAAAAGTCTAAGTCGATCAACCATCTAATTTATGTCATCCCAATATATATATATATATATATATATATATATATATATATATATATATATATATATATATATATATATATATATATATATATATATATATATTGTTTGTTTGTTATTTTGCATCATCTAGTTGTTGGTGCTGATTTTTCTATTATTTACATTCTGAATTCTTGGTTTGGTCTGTTGTTTCTCGTTAAGAGTTTTGTCGTAACCAAAACGGTGAGGAGTTGAGGACGTTCTGCTCAAGGATTTGTCATTCGTTTTATTAGAGATCGATACTTCTCCGACGAAGCTTTAGTTCGCCCATTGGGATCGTATTTAACTTTATGAGCACTGTTTGACTCTAGAATATCTCTATAGTATTGAAGATTGTATATGCCTTAAGCTTTACATAAAAACTAATTGTAGCAAACCTTCTATTTGTGGATATTTTACTTTATCTAGTTAAAGTTTATAATTATTGAAGTCTAGGTGTTTGTATAAGTAATGAGAAGCTTAATCATTGTCAGTTCAATCAGGTTTAAGCAACAAGTGTTTCTTTCGAATGTTTTCAGCAAGATTTGTTGTGTGCTGTACTAAAATATTTTTCTTATTATTTTTCTCCTGTCCATCACGTGATAATTTTGCTATTGCGCCTGATTTAGTTCTTTATGACTTCTTTCCTTCTGTTTTCTGTGGAAACTCCAATAACATCAATCGAGCAGTCTTCTATTCTGACAAATATTGGAATTATGTAATGAGATTTGTTTTGAACATACACATGTATAATATCATGTTGAAAATTGCCATCTAATTTATTTTGTGACACAAAGGTAGTTACAAATTAAAAATGTGTAAATTTTTCAGATAACCTGAATAAAGAGTCATCCATGATACTATCTGTTAACCCGACATCCACTGCATGAAGTCCTAGTTTGATTAGTTTCTTTTTTTTGATCAGGAGCTACTTGTAACTTTAAAGGAACCAAATTGTGCTAGTAAATTAAAATTTACCTAGATCTAATCTGAAATAGGGATGGCAATAATGTCTACTATTGGCCTATAGCATCATTCATCCCACTAAGTAACTTCACTCGTGCTCATTTACTTGCAACAATGTTGAATAACAGCTGCACTGAGAAGTATCAAGTTTTCCTGAGAATCTTGGGAGGAAATACTGATTACATCTTTTGATTTAAATCATCTTTATTGGCAAACGTTTAATTCATCATAGCCTCGAGTTTTAAGAATGGCATATCTGTATATGTATAGTCTTTTTGGACACTCTATATGACTTCGCCTATACCATGTCTCCTTATTAACTCTACATTCTCATAAAGTTAGCCTGACATCATATTTATGGAATATTGTAACAACTTACAAATTTACATTAGAAAATAATAACGGAGAAGAAAAAAAAAAGGTTCTGATGAGGAAATGTGGCGTCGGTCAAGCAATAGCTAATTGCGATTAGATTACGGATCGAGCGTACTTATCACGAAATGTATGTAAATTTGAAACTCTGAAAAGCGCCCACTTTTTTCTCTCCAAGTTTTCCGACTAATGTGACACAATTGAAAGGCACACGTTTAATTATTTACTTCGAGATGGTGTACTTGATAACCGGCTTGGTGCCTTCGTTGACTGCGTGTTTGGCGAGTTTACCGGGCAGAAGGTGCCTGACGGTGCTCTCGATCTCCCGGCTGGTTATCGTGGATCTGTTGTAATGAGCGGCGGTGATGCGCTCCAATATGTCGTCGACGAAGCTGTCCATTATGCTTATGGCCTTGCTCGAGTTACGGCGTCGGCATGTACTTGCTTCATTATTTGGTAAATATAAATTGCGTAGCTCTCCTTCATCCTGCGCTTCTTTTTGTCGCTCTTCTGGGCCTTACAGGCCTTCTTGATAACTTTACCTGTAGCCTTCGGCGGTATCTTGTAGACAGTATACATAACAGACGTCGGAACGATAGTGGCCGTCCGCTTTCCTTCTTCTTTGGTTTTTAACTATATTTTTCGGTTGCTGCTTCCGCAACTTTACCGTTGTAGTCAGGTTTTCGGATTTTCTGTTGCCCTTTAAATGTGTGTCGATTGTTATGACGGTCCGCACCGAAATCGACATCGTTTTAGTTAAGCGGCGCTGTGGACGTAGGTCACTCTCAACGAATCCGTCACCGTCATTAGTGTCGGCCAACAGCTATCTATAAAGGCATACTGCAATGACCACAACACTTCCATAGGTTGCACGGCAGTGTATGTTTAAACAAATATTGACCACCTTCTTCTCAGTTCGTAGTTCAGCGTAGTTTACAGTGCAGCCGCAGCCAAGTCAGCGCTCCACCTACTTTGTTGTCCCTAAAACATCCTATAGTCGGCCCTCGCAACGAACGTGTATACGTTCCTTCTTCTCAATTATTATTTTGCCCTCTAAAGTGTGTCGATCGAAATGGCACTATGCCCTTCTTGTCTGTTATTGTATTTACCAATTTGAGTTCTTCGAAATATCGTGAAGAGCCAGTGTAGTTCACAGTGCAGCCGCAGTCAAGTCAGCACCCACCTACTTTGTAGACCCTAAAACATCGTATAGGCGAAATTGCCAACGAACGTTCATACGATTTAGTGGTAATTTCATACAGATGTTACTCCGGTTCGCACGGCGGAGCGTCTATTACAGGTAACCAACCGTAGACTTCACGCTTGTTTTTTTCTCTCGTCACTTATGGATCCAGTATCCGCCCTACCCTTGTTAACGTTGCTGGAAACCAGACTCCCCTTCCCTCCAGGTCGAGACTACCCACTAAACACCCCCTTGAAACCTAGAGTGGTGGCGTAAACCACTCGCTGGCATTGCTTCACCACGTCCCTAACTCTTGTTGTTTTAAAAACTTCTACATCCTGTCTTTATCCTCCTTTGACATCGTAATTTCTACGACTTCTATTCCCACACCCTTTCACTTCCCAGCATATGCTCCACCACATTATCTGCTGTTACATTTCTGCCAATATTATTTACATTTGTTCTCTCATTTGCGGCCATCTTGCGCACTCAAAAACGGTGTGTTCGGGCATATCTCTATCACCACAATAGGTACATTCTTATTTGTCAACTATTTTCGTTTTAATCGGGTAAGACCTGAAACGCCCATGACCTGACAGAAATTGGGTAAAATAATAACCCACCTCCCAATGCTGTCTCGATATCCATGTCTATATATGTGGAATGAGCCTCTTTGTCCACTGGGATGTTGACTTTTACTGTTCCCATTCTCGCTGCCACTTCAGCAATGTTTCGGTGCTTGCTCCTTTTTTTCTTTTCTTCTATTTTCGTCTCTTTCGTAAGTTACCTCTATTGCCAGTAATTAGTTAAGCAAGCGCCACTATTGAAAATAAATTTAAGAACATGTTTGTCACTAAACATTAGAGGTAAAAAGAAGTTTAGTGAAGAAGCAGTGGCAGCAGTTTTGGTTATGGTGGAGATACGCATAGTGGAGTTTAGTTGGAATCAAATAAAATAGTTAGTTGTATAAAAACCAATTCTAGCAAACCTTCTATTTTAGTATTTTAGTTGAATTTCATCATTATTGAAGTCTAAGTATTTGTACTCTTCATAATTGTAGGCTCTATCAGGTTTAAGCATCAAGTGATTCTTTCGAATGTTCTCAGCAAGTTTTGTGTTGTGCTGCACTAAAATAATATCTTTTTGTTACCGTGCTAAGAGAGAAAAACTGTTTGGCGTTTTAAGGTATATTAGCTTTGAGTTGGTTGTCTCTCTATTGTTAGTTGCCTATCACCACAGCTCTTGGACAGCTGTGGGTCTAACACTACTGATGTTAGACAGCTACTAGTTTCACACGACAGCTGTTGGACAGCTGTTAGACAGCGGTCTGTCGTGATACTGTATACCTATCTAATATTTTCATAGACTATATAAGAGAGCTCTTGGCAATTCGTTAATAGGGATAACTACAAATTGCTCCAATTTGGTTTCCGCAGCAGATGTAGATAAAGCTTTTATGTTTAACATTGAATGCATTGTACTACGTATTCACCCAAACGATGTTATACAACAACAATTAGTAAAGTCGACTACTATGGATAAAAAGGTTCTTATACCATATAGAAAATGGGAAATGTATGAATACCGAATCTCAAAAATTCAACTTAAGGCTTGTGGTCCATTAAGACTTCCTCAAACGCTGACCAGCCAAGATTTGGTATTGTAAGATTTGAAACGGGTTGATACAATAACGTTGGAAAATACATTCGAGATCTAAGACTTCACTTACATTATAAGCAAATCCCCACAGAAGGTATGAGTCTGAACTTAAACCAAGTAAGTTACATCGAGCGTTCGTATGTTGGTAGAGAAACAACACCTACCTTGAATTACATCGCTTTTATAAAATATCCCATGTTTGTATTACCTCGGATTAGAAGCCCTTTACAAAATATTCATGTTTGTATTTGATTGCTCCAGGTACAGCGATTCCATATAAACATTGGATATTTTGTAAACGTCTTATAATCCAAGGTAGGTGTACGTTCTAAGCAACATACGAACGCTTGATGTAATTTACCGGGTTAAAGTTCAAATTCAGACGTCCTGTGGGATTTCTTTAGAATTTAAGTGAAGTCTTATATCCCGATTATATTTTAGAACGTTGATGTATTTTCTAACGTAATTGTAACGATCAGTTTGCAATCTCACAATAACAAATCTAGGTCGTTCAGTGTTTGAAGAAGTCTTATTGGGCCACAAGCCTTTAGTCGAATTAGTGAGATTCGGTAATTGATACATTTCCCATTTTCTATATGGTATATGAACCTTTTTATCCATAGTAATCGACGTTAATAATTGCTATTGTATAACATTGTTTGGGGTGAATATATTTGACCTGCAGTACCATGCATTCAATGGTAAACATTAAAGATTTATTTGCATCTGCTGCGCCAATCAAATAGGAACAATGTCTATTTATGCATATTAACAAACTGCTAAAAAGCTCTCATATATATAGCCTTTGAAATTACAGGTATACAGTATCAGGAGACAGCTGTCTAACAGCTGTTGTGTCAAACTAGTAGCTGTCTAACGGTTGTAGTGATAGACACAGAGCTGGCCAACAGCTGTCGCGATAGACGACTAACAATAGATACGTAGACAGAAAACAAACTCAAAGCTAGTATACCTTAAACCGCCAAACAGTTTGTATTCTTAGCACGGTAACCAACTAACAAGTGGTTTACATCAGATCAACAACCAACTTGTTTGAAACAAAAAACTTTAGCGAGATGGACGTGAGAAGAGAAAAATATCAAGTAAAAGATTTTAGTACAACACAAAACAAAACTTGCTGAAAATATTCGAAATCACTTAATGCTTTAATCTGATAGACCTAACAATGATGAAGATTTGCATCCATTAAACAAACATTAATAATGAAATTAAACTAGATAAAATAGAAGGTTTGCTAGAATTGTTTTTTATGTAAAGGCCTAAGGCATATACTTATGACGATCTTCGACACTATAAAGATATTCTAGGATCAAACAGTGTTTATAAACTTAAATACAATCCGAATGGGTGAACTAATTTTTCTCAGAAAAGTATGTTTTTGTTTATATTTAAGCTTGACAGAGCTGCGAATGATGGAGCTCTACATGGTTTATACAAACGCTGAGACTTCACTAATGAAGAAATTCAACATGATAAAAGGAGGTATCCACATCTATTTAGAAGGTTTGCTAGAATTGGTCTTTAATTAAAGACTTGAGGCATATACTTATGACGATCCTCAACACTATAGAGATTTTCTAGAATCAAACAGTAAGTTTGATTGAAGGCGTAGTTTCCCATGATGCTTTCAGATCCGCTGACTCTGAGTCTACATAATTGGTTTGCTACATTGTTGTAATAATAGCCCGTTGTTGTGATGAGACCATTCTCATTTATCTCGCGTAACATAAACGAAGTCAATTTTGGTGCGGTACGACATCAGTTTGCGTGTGCAGCGCAATATTAGTGCCGTCAGTCCAACGTGTATTCGCCGTAGCCCGCAAAGTGTGCAGTAATTCAGGTATATTTTTGGGTTTCTTTTTCTGGCGTTGCCCTAAGCTACAGTATTTTAAACCTTTTTATTTTTCTGGTTCCTGTATATATTCTATCTATTCTATCTACATTACCAGTCCACCAACAATTACTTACGCCGTCACCTCAGGTTTCTCCCTGCGGTGGATTCATTTCCTCGATACCGTTTTTAGCTTATTCCCACAAAATATCTGCGGTCACGAATTCAATTCTAAAGGTTCATGCCGCTTTACTACCCAAAAAAGGTTGCCCTAATTTCACCATCATATTATGATGTGGGCCGTAAAACCTCAGAAATTAAAACAGTTCCGTCGACCCCAAAGTCCAACAGAACTCCAAGAAAATACAATTACAAACCTTCATAGAGAAGTCATGACTCGTCTTCAGGTCCGAAAGTATCAACTTCAAACCGCTACGACGCTCTTCTACTAGACGATCCAATTGATAGGAACTATAAAATCGATGAGAGTGGTCCACCCCTCCAAATAGTTTCCAAAACCAAGTCGAGTCAAGATCCCCGAAAAACACATGTTTCTCAGTTTTGTTGCCACTCCTCTTCCACACAAATACCCGAGTAAGCTTCTTAAAAGTCCACCCCACCAATTCATCTCCACGCTAAGAGGCATTTGAAAGATCTGGCCAACGCTTTTCGCAGGAAAAAAATAAATGTCACCATAGCCAAAAATCTCAATGTTTTTTGGTTGCCCAAGACTACCTTGAGGCAAACAAGCTCATGACACAGATAAACCCCAAGATCACACATACCAACGCCAGGAGGAAAACTAACCTCACACAAAAGGACCTGACTTCCGATTAGCATCCACCGGATAAAACACTTCAAAACCAAACCCCTCATGCCGCTTGATCTGATTAACCTACGGCGCTCTGAAAGGGCAATCTTCGACGTGGTAACTGTCTGCGATTTAATTATCACAATAGAGTCACTACGCATAAAATTAGAGCCAAACCAATGCGATCGCTGCCAAAGTTTTGATCATTCTTAACTTCTTGCAAGGGCGAAGGTTGCTCTGTAAAGTGCGGTCAAAACGACGAGACCGGCAAATGTAAAAGTCCCTGGATTTTGCTGTAACTGCAAAGGTTAGCACACAGCCAATTATTTAATTACTCAAAACCAAGAAAAACCACAAACATCAAAAAGCCATGGGTTTCACATGCAGAGGCTACTTTGGCTAATACCACAATCCACAAATCTACCATTCTAACTGCTCCTACTTCCACAAACTCTACTCCCTCGCATCCCACCAGCTTTTTCTAGTAATAACACTACAGTAGACAGGGATTTCATTGTCAACTGTAGTGTAAATATTATATTATTATTATCATAACCCGATAATGATGCTATTAGGAGAGATAGTCTACAATGCAGCACCCGACCCCAAGCAGACGAAGTTGAGGCATGCCTAAGGCCAAGCCGCTTATAGAATCATGCATAAAACTCAAAGGCAAGAACGGAACCTCGTCACCGTTTTTAGTGGCCACCAGAAATGCCCTGGGTTTCACATGCAAAGGCTACTTTGGCTATTACCACCACCCACAAATCTTCCATTCCAACTGCTCCTACTCCCACAAACTCTACTCCCTCTCATCCCACCAGCTCTTTCTAGTGATAACACTACAGTAGACAGGGATTTCCTTGTCCACGGTAGTGTATTTATTATCTTATTATTATCATTACCCGATAATGATGCTATTAGGAGAGATAGCCTACAATGCAGCAGCCGACCCCAAGCAAACGAAGTTGAGGCATGCCTAAGGCGAAGAATCATGCATAAAACTCAAAGGCAAGGTCGTAATCGTTTTAGTGGCCACCAAAAGAACCTAAAACCTCAACGAATTAAGCCAGGTAAAAGACCTTACAGCATTAGAATAAAATCGGAACCCCGTAATGAAGAAACAACAACTCACGTAATTGTAAAAAATTTTGGCCATGGATCTCAAGTCAATGCAAACCTAAATCAAGATGCGCAAATACATCAAGAACCACCACACCAAGGACTACAAGAATGTGATATTGAAGTCCAGTGATGTAACTGACTGGATCTTCATGCAGATAACTACCGCAAGTCTGTGTCTATAACGAAGGTAACGGCCATAAACTAAACAACTATATTTTACACAATACATACACACTTCACTACCGAATTAATTCATATATCATGCTTACTCAGACAACACACCTTCAACAATAGACGTCTGCATCTCAAATAATGTAAATATAAGAGACTTAAAACGCTTAATGAACTAGACTCAGATAACCTCCACATCATTGTAGAAATCAGCACGCAAAATCACACCCCCGCACCCATACAAAAAACACAATTTAAACCAACTTTTCCCATTTTCTATATGGTATATCCATAGTAATCGACTTTAATAATTGCTGTTGTATAACATAGTTGGGGTGAATATGTAGTACAAATTTTTAACATTAAAGTTTATCTGCATCTGCTGCGACAACCAAATTGGAGCAATTTCTAGATATCGGTATTAACGCATTGTCAAAAGCTCTCTTATATAACTTTGAAAATACTACAAAGGTATACAGTATCAGGAGAGACCGCTGTCTAACAGCTGTCCAACAGCTAACCAACAGCTGTCGTGTCAAAGTAATCGGTTTAATTACGTTGTTGTGTGTGTTATTACCAGCGGCTTGAGAAGCCACTAAAAGCCGCAGTCAACACGTTTATTATTGGACCACATATCAAAGATCTAACTGAGGTTTGTAATAGAAAAGTCCATGTCTTTGCTGCTTGGGTGATGATGATGTGGTAACAACATCATCTATGTTTGTGACTGTTGGCTTTTGCGTGTTTTACAATACGCATCGTAACATAACATTTGTACGACTACTACATCCTATATAAATACGCAGATATATCATACCTCATTAACAGTATAAACGTTGGTGTGTCAAGGTGAAGGTCTTGCTGACACAGTCATCAAAAAGTTACCTGTTGAGCTGGACGTACCTGGTTTAACAGATTTGTGGTCGAGACACTAAACTTAAAGAACGTTTCACGAGTAATTAAGGCATCAATAATCTAGATCGTGCTTGTCTTTCGACAAGCACGATCTAGGGGATTGATATTGTATAATCATGATGTATACCAAAACTATAATACCTTATGTTTGCAATTTTTAAATAAAAGACTTAAACAGTAGTATCCGTGTTTCAGTCATTGCGCGTAGGCTTGCTTTCAATAGCTCATTATTTCGCATAAAAACATCATCGATCAGAATTCAGTACCTGTGACGTTTCAAGGTGACGAGATCATTGTGATATTGTAATTGAGACAAAGACCACCATATTATGTTGATTATAATTACTAGCAATCAAGCCGCTCCAGCTTCAGTATCTTTTCTACCTGCATCGAAGATGATTCTATCTTGGCCGCACATGCAGTATCTAGATTTATTGGGTTACAATGTTAAGCAAACTACATATATTCGCTGACCCTGTGCACGACGAGTCAATCAAAGGGAAAGAAATACAACCTTAGGCTTCTCAAACCAGTTTGTTTCCCATAATGATACCTGTGAATCTGCAATCAACCAACAAGATATTTTTACCTTTGGTCTTCAGCTTTTCTACTAATAAATGGCAGTATTGAGACGAGTGGCACGATTGGAGATATACAAGTAACATCTAATAGCAACCCGATTATTGAATATATGAGAAATCCTGGTATAGTTACAGCAATTCGAACACCTTTGGAAGCAAACAAAAACAGCTTTATCACTAGTGGATAAAAATTAATGTACCATGTTTATTCACTCAACGAATTAAAGTTAGGCGTCGGTCATTGAACCAAAAATGTATGTACTATTTTTATTCACACAAGCAATTAAACGTTATCATTTGGTCATTGAATAAAAAAGTAATGTGTTCTGTTTTTGTACAAGCAAGTGAAACGTAGGCTTCGCCTCGCTGATAAACTAGATTTACTATCGTTGGAGAAGTTCAATATACTTATTCATGCGAGTGAATAAAAGTTGTGCCCGTGTCGTTTGAAAATGAAATAAATGAGGATTAAGAGGAAGGTAATGCTAGCGAAATGTGTCATATTATGGGTAACGTGGCTGTTCTAAATCATTTATGCAAGTATGTATTGTCTTACAATGGTAACCCGCCGTGTAGAGAAAATAATATAAAACTTAATATTTTTCACCCCATATTGTTGATGAAAACAAAAACTTATTTAATGGTAGAGCAGGTCGAAATGCCTCATAAAATAAATACTAGCAACTATACTTGTAAATGTATTTTATCAGGTAATATGCGCTTATTCCTGATACTCTAGTTCCCTGATTCTGATTATGTTGAAATAGTGTGAATAGTACTGGATGTCAGTAACCTTGTAGAATATGAAATGATTTTCTATGTAAATTTGTAAGTTGTTACAATATTCCATAAATATGATGTCAGGCTAACTTTATGAGAATGTAGAGTTAATAAGGAGACATGGTATAGGCGAAGTCATATAGAGTGTCCAAAAAGACTATACATATACAGATATGCCATTCTTAAAACTCGAGGCTATGATGAATTAAACGTTTGCCAATAAAGATGATTTAAATCAAAAGATGTAATCAGTATTTCCTCCCAAGATTCTCAGGAAAACTTGATACTTCTCAGTGCAGCTGTTATTCAACATTGTTGCAAGTAAATGAGCACGAGTGAAGTTACTTAGTGGGATGAATGATGCTATAGGCCAATAGTAGACATTATTGCCATCCCTATTAGATCTAGGTAAATTTTAATTTACTAGCACAATTTGGTTCCTTTAAAGTTACAAGTAGCTCCTGATCAAAAAAAAGAAACTAATCAAACTAGGACATCATGCAGTGGATGTCGGGTTAACAGATAGTATCATGGATGACTCTTTATTCAGGTTATCTGAAAAATTTACACATTTTTAATTTGTAACTACCTTTGTGTCACAAAATAAATTAGATGGCAATTTTCAACATGATATTATACATGTGTATGTTCAAAACAAATCTCATTACATAATTCCAATATTTGTCAGAATAGAAGACTGCTCGATTGATGTTATTGGAGTTTCCACAGAAAACAGAAGGAAAGAAGTCATAAAGAACTAAATCAGGCGCAATAGCAAAATTATCACGTGATGGACAGGAGAAAAATAATAAGAAAAATATTTTAGTACAGCACACAACAAATCTTGCTGAAAACATTCGAAAGAAACACTTGTTGCTTAAACCTGATTGAACTGACAATGATTAAGCTTCTCATTACTTATACAAACACCTAGACTTCAATAATTATAAACTTTAACTAGATAAAGTAAAATATCCACAAATAGAAGGTTTGCTAAAATTAGTTTTTATGTAAAGCTTAAGGCATATACAATCTTCAATACTATAGAGATATTCTAGAGTCAAACAGTGCTCATAAAGTTAAATACGATCCCAATGGGCGAACTAAAGCTTCGTCGGAGAAGTATCGATCTCTAATAAAACGAATGACAAATCCTTGAGCAGAACGTCCTCAACTCCTCACCGTTTTGGTTACGACAAAACTCTTAACGAGAAACAACAGACCAAACCAAGAATTCAGAATGTAAATAATAGAAAAATCAGCACCAACAACTAGATGATACAAAATAACAAACAAACAATATATATATATATATATATATATATATATATATATATATATATATATATATATATATATATATATATATATATATATATATATATATATATATATATATATATATATATATATATATATATATATATATATATATATATATATATATATATATATATATTGGGATGACATAAATTAGATGGTTGATCGACTTAGACTTTTAGTGGCTTCTCAAGTTGCTGGTAATAATGCTCATAACAAAGAAATTCAGTTTAAAAATATACCAAATGAAGTCAAAGTCATAGTAGCCGGCACTCAAAAAATCATCAAAAGTGAATGTGAACCTAGTAAATGACACAAACTAGGTGGTCTAGTTGTAGATAAACTAGAAATCTAAACGACTAAAATAATGACCAACAAGATGCTATTACGAGGACAAGTGCACTTGGAGAACTCAAATGACTATAATATTTTTAAGAAAACCTGACTTGCACTAACCAAGTTACCGTCGTTAGAGGATATATAATTTTTAATTTCTTACATCGACAACTCTGCTTATATTCTTGTGCAGGTGGTCGGTCACTAACGATTAAGGGTGGTTCAACAATACAAAAATTAACATATTCGATCGGTGGAAATACCTAAATTATTGCATTATCTAACGAACGTACTACTACCGCTCTTTATTGTAATAAGACCCTCCTTTCGGTGCTCCTTTTGGACGAAAAATATTAATGCAAAGCCCATCTACAATATCTGGATTTAGGAAGGGTAAAGGAATTTCTAACGTTCTTCCAAAGCAGAAAAGTGAAGACGTTCTGAAAAGTGAAATGCATTTGCTAACACGCCTGTAAAAAAACGCTGAACTTTATACAATATTACTCATCTTACTTGACTATAATTTTCGAAAACGTTTAGTCTTTAAAGGCGCATTTGAAGGATATTATTGCAGATGAGTGCTATTTAAAAGCATCGATTACACTACTTATTGAATCTTCGACAACTCAGCAGAATGATATTCAGAAAGCTGGCCATGTTAGAATTTACATATCTGATGTAAAGAGCATGGTGCTGCGCTATACATCCGAAATGATTTAAAATCAGATGAATTTAAAATGTTGTCTGAAGACAAATGCGAAACTTTGGATTTGGGTAGTATACAAACCACCATCTACCCTCTCCACGCAGGTAAAGACAAATTCCACCACATGTATTTAGATATATATGTATTTTTGCATCTTCATCCAGAGTGTTTTCATCTTCACCTGGCTATACCGTACTGATGATGGCTAATAAGCTTGAAACACGTGTATGCGGTTGTCTCCTTGCGGCTTTGCTCTTAACCCTTCTTCTTGTATAGTACAGAAATTCCGTGTTATAAATCCTTTTATACTTAGTATATATATATATATATATATATATATATATATATATATATATATATATATATATATATATATATATATATATATATATATATATATATATATATATATATATATATATATATATATATATATATATATTGCGTTACCTCTGTTATTGTGAAGTAGCTGTACAGATTAATATATTTCTCACTGTGATCAATTTCTGACCGAAGTATCGGTGTCGTAGTTTTCTCGTTGCTGCGCTTATGATTTGATCAATGTGTGCCGGTGAAAGAAAGTCGTAAATGTTGGGTTGTAAATATACAAGCTTCTATAATGATGAGTAAGTTCATCTAAAATTAGATGTTTCTACTTTAGGTTTTGTTTTGCTTATTATATGTTTTTTCGTATGTAACCCAGTTTTTCCCGGGTTGTATATTCTTAAAAGTGCGTTTGAAGACAATTGAAAAATTTAACTTCCTATGTGCTGCATGATATTGATATACCAAAGACTATAGATCTTAGTAATATAGTGAATCAGCTGGATAACATATGAACCATCTGATACTAAAAAGCCAATTATTAATGAATTATATAAACCTGCAAGAATAAGCTTTAAACGTAGACGTAATGAATGTGGTAGATGATTTTGCTGAATTACAGATTACTACAAAGAAACCTCTGGTTACAAGTACAGTTTAGTGGTTATAAATTGGTTTTGAAAGTATGTGTGGACTCGCTCTCTTAGATCTAAAAATGATGAAGAGGTGACTAAAGCTATGGCAGATATTTAAGCTAATAGTACAGCACCAATCTTATATTGGGTTAGTACTCTAAATTTAACGCAATAATGAAAAAATACATCATTAATCACTATAGCACTGATAGTGAGTAATTATTATTCCACTTATATATCTATATATAGATAGTGTCATACATCTTGAAAGAGAATATATATAAAAATTTCAACTTGGTTTGTTCCTACAAGTGGCTTAATACATTACCTAACGTCACTGCTGCTTACAACTCTACTGTTCATCAAACAGCTGGTGCCTTAATAAATAACAACATACGTTACATTAATTTTTGAGTCAGTGGGGCTTCTGGAATATATCAGTAATGACGAAAATTCCGCAGAAATTGTTGACGAATATCAAACTTATGAGAGAATCATCTTTAAAAGTGAAACTGAAGTAAAAATGACTAAAACTCACGATCATTATGCATACTTAGGATTTAGAGTTAAACTTAATCGATATAAACATTTTTAATGAAGTTAAAGTTTATTTGACTAGCTATTGTTTGACCGACGCCACGTTTCACTCATGAGAACCTTTTTTTTCTTCTCCGTTATTATTTTGCCCTGTGAAGTTGCCGATCGAAATGAATCCACGCCCTTCTTATCTGTTATTGTATTTGCCAATTTGAGTAGTTCGAAATATTGTGAAGAGCCAGCGTAGCTCACAGTGCAGCTGCAGCCAGTCAGCGCCCAGATGAGACTCCGCCTAGCTTTCTGTCCCTAAAAGGTCCTATACGCGGCACTCGCAACGAATGTTCGTACGATTTACTGGTAATTTCGCACATACGGTTCTTACGGCGGAGCGTCTATTACAGGTAACCGACCGTAGACTTCACGCTCGTTTTATTCTCTCGTCACTTTTAGATGTTGAATTATTCAGATTTGGTAATTCATACGTTTCCCATTTTCTATATGGTACCAGGATCTTTTTATTTAGGGCAATCGACTGTGATAATTGTTTCTGTATAACTTCGCTTAGGTGGATAAGTTTCACCTGCAGCGCCATGTAATCAATGTAACTTTAATGCTTTATCTGCGTCGACTGCTCCAATCAAAATAAAGCAATTTCTTTCGCTCTGGGCTTTAGTTATTAACCGCAAATTTTATAATACGCTTCTATTGTATTTGAAAATATTACACAAGTAGCAAGGAGGTGTGCAGTAGCAAAGTCGGCCATCCTTCAGCATTGTATTGTATGTCACCCGGATTGAATTAGAGCTTTTGCTTCATCATTGTTTGCTTCCAAAAGTGTTCGAATTGTTGTAACTATACCAAGATTTCTCACATGTTTAATAATCGGGCTGCTGCATTAGATGTTACTTGTACATCTCCAATCGTACCACTCGTCTCTCTACTGCCTATTATTAGTAGAACAGCTTCTAAAATGTTTATGAATAATCGCCTTAAGGTTAAATAGCTGTTTTAAATGGAAACATAGGTATTTATGGTAACAGCCCTTTTTAGGAAAACATTGTAGCTTGTTTTCGGTCTATAGAATAAATAGCTCGTCAAACCTGTTATTCACTCAACTTTATTTTCTTACTGCAAAGGCTAGGTGGATGATATTTAATTTTCGGAATTTATAAGATTACTGATGTTGACATAAATGTGCAGAGAGTTTATATTTTTTTATTTATTTAATTATCCCTATTCATAAAAATAAATTACTAAGGCTTTTCGAACAATATTATTTTATAACTTTCTTTTATTAAATGTCACTCACATCTAGTATATCGATGACGACGTGATAATATATCGATTGCCAGCATTACATTCGCAGTTGTGATAACGTATTTGGACTCAAAAAAAATTCTCAATAAATACGTCATTAACAATGGTAACTAGCCTCATACTTGGAGAATAAGAAGCTGTTGAAAAGTTTTAAAGGCAGCTGGTGAAACAAAATGCATTAGTTCCATTTTTTATTGCTGCACAAACTTTTGGTATATAATGTACATCATATTGGCAACACTATCACTCATTTAAGTAATGTTTTCAGAAAGCTTGCGTCTTAAAATACGTTCAACAAAGTTTGTCTCCTTTCAATTTTTTTCACCAAGCATCTGCTCTTCTCTAGTTTAGTCATTTAGATCCCACTTTAATGTTGAAAATTTTATATAAATATGGAGTGATTAGAATAGATTTTAGTATACAGAGAATACTGATATCTTCGGGATATATAGTCAACGTAGGCAATCATTGAAACATAAGATCAGAGAAACAGGAACCTAGGTTTTGGTACGTCAAAATCTAAAGTAGATAACTTTTGGAAAGCACATTTCGGCCAAGACGTTATTCGAATTATGTCAAATAACATAAGTAGAAGTTGCTGACTTCAATATATGGGCGCGATGTATCGTAATAAAGCACAATCATAATAATAATAATAATAATAATAATAATAATAATAATAATAATAATAATAATAATAATAATAATAATAATAAAAATACTATTATATCGGCTTTGAGTGTAATTATTCTCAACACACCATCCAGTACACTGGAATACTTTGCAATTGTTTCTGCATTTCTTTGTATATTGTTTCTGAACATCAATACCTACATATGGGCACAACATATTTAGTGCTTGAGAATGAAAGACTTATAGGTATTACCCCCTATGCATTTTAGCCAATTAAAGCCATGCTTAGGGGAATCTAGAATACACAGCGAGTATATCTCAGAAACTATCTTCCTGATACACCGCATGCAGGAAAACAAGCTGGGATATAAACTCTAAATTGCAAAAAAATGAGATGGAAGTTTTCCGTACTAGTTTTTTAGTTTTCTAGCAGATCAATTTAGTGAGATATTTTTGTACGTCCTTCCTAGTTGTGCAGTGCTGGCATTTGTGTTAGTTCTTTTGCTTTTTAAATTTTTTTCCAATATTTTTTTGTATTCGCTGTTAGTTTTTATTTTAGGATTATTGTTTTGTCTCAACAATCTAGTGTCCAAACTTTTTTTTCGCCAGGGCTCGTCCGCGGCCTTGCCGCCCCGATAGCACTGCAACCTTTGGCTGATTGTGCATGCCCTTAGTCTTACTCCACCCATTCCAAAATCACTGTGCCTTGAACTAGTCTGCACAGCGATTGGTAGGGTGAAGTTTTATATTGCTCTGTCTCCGGTCTAGACTGACCGTAGATCAGTTGCCTTTTGCGATCCAGAGCTTTACACTCGCACAAGATGTGCTGGCCTGATCCCTCCCCCTCGCCGCAGAGTCTGAATTCGAGGTCCCCCTCGAACCGACCCATTTTATGCAGGTGTTTCTTGAGGGCCATGTGTCCCATGAAGAGACTTGTTATGTTTCTGATCTGTTCTCTGCCAAGATTCAGCAGCTCCACAGCTCTCTTTAAACTGGGTTCGTCAAATATTGACTTCCCATGTCTGAGCCCTGGTCAGTCTGCCCAGTACACCTTGTGTTGGTTTCTGACCCAGGACTTAATGGCTCCCCTGGCAGTGCTCTTTGTCACGCACAGAGCCGGTTCTGGTCCCATAAATGGTTCTGCTGACCCTCTCTTCGCGAGACTGCCAGCTTCTTCATTGTCTTTGACCCCGAGTGACCCGGCACCCAGATGAGGGTGACCTAATTCTGCCCAGCCAGGTCGCTCGTCTCCTCTCGGTACTCACTCACCAGCCAACCAGCCAGGAATTTACCCGTTGGCTACTTAGGGCCTTTAGGGCTGCCTGGCTGTCTGTGGCTATGAGGATCCACTTGTTGGTGTAGCCCTTCCTCTTGTTCTCCCACACACAGTACACGATGGCGTACATTTCGGCCTGAAAACCGTTGCATGAGCTCCGAGGAAATACTATGACTTACCCTAAGGGGCTGGTGTTTATTCGCAAGGACCGATCCTTTCTAATAAACACCAGCCCCCGTCCCACGCTTCCCGCCGCATCCGTCCGTGAACCGGACGAGCGCGTCGCATGGTGTGCCCGGCGTCTCCTCCCGCCATGCCTCGTGGTCGGGAATTTTCACTGTAAAGTTTTTTTCCCTGCAGATTCGCGGCCTCGCGAGGTCTGACCTCATCAAGCATGGGCTCCTTCACGATCTCCTGAATTTTGCATTGGCCCCTGAAGCCTGGGTTGATCTTCAGTTTACCATTGCAGGCTAGCCTGTATAGTCCTAGCCTGGCCTCCCACATAATAACTAAGTGTAGGGGGGGGGGGCAGATCCAGCAACACCACATGGTGGCTGTTGGGGTTGAAAACATAGCCCCTGTGATGCCTAGGCACGCTATCCTTTGGATCTTGCCGAGTTTTTGTTTGGCACTGGATTGTGTTACCTTAGGCCACCAGACCAGTGCCGCGTATGTTAACGATGGTCTGACCACTCTTGTGTAGAGCTAGTGGGCCATACTAGGTCTTAGTCCCAACGTTTTTCCATATAGCCGCCTAGTGACGGCTAAGATCATGAGTACCTTACGCAGTATTTTTTCAATGTGACCATTCCAGGTTAGCTTAAAGTCCAATATGACCTCAAGATATTTTACCTCCCTGGCCATTGGAATGCTCCTTCTACCATATAGAGTGAGAGTTATGTGGCTCTCGCACTTCCTCCTCCTTGTAAACGGCACGACGATTGCTTTCTCAGGGCTCACTTTCAGTGCTGTCTGCATGCGATCCCATACTAACTGTGTAACCTTTCCTCGGACTATGATGACAATGTCGTCCGCATAGCCCTGTACCTCATACCCCCTCCCGAGAGCCTCCCCAGCAGGCCGTCCAAGACTCGGCACCAGAGCAAGGGAGACAGAACGCTCCCCTGCGGACACCCCGCCAGCAGAGTCCCTCCCGCGAGTGAGGTGAACACTGCCCTGTCTCTGAGCATGGAACTGATGCACCTGCAGCAGGTCTCCTCTATTCCACGCTCCCTGACAGCTGCCAGAACCGATCCGATTGAGGTGTTGCTAAATGCCTCGTCTATGTCTAGGAAAGCCCCCAGCGCCACCTCCCTGTTCTCCAGAGTGTTCTCCAGTTTCAGCGCCAGTTGGTGCAGTGCTGTTTCTCTTGAGAATCCTGCTCTGTATGCACATTGTCCGCAGTGTATATGCGTCCAGTACACCGCCCCTAATGTGCTAGTCGAGCAGTGTTTCCACTGTTTTTAGCAAGAAGGACATGAGATTTATTGGCCTCAGGGACTTTGCCTGGTCTGTTGGACGCCCACGTTTATAAATGAATACAACCCTGGTCAGTCTCTATATCCTCTCTATGTACCCCAGGGCCAGGCTGGCCCTCATAATGAGGGTAAGCGCCGGTGCCAGTATATCTATCACCTGTTGGAGCACGTTGGGTATTATTCCATCAAATCCCGGCGATTTGTATGGCTTAAAGCCGTTAATGGCCTATCTGATTTTGCTCCAAGTAACCACCTCTTTAGCGACTGTCCAGTCTACTCTAGATGCCCGCCTATAACGCGCCTCTATTTCTGTGCGTTCCCAGTCCGGAGGTGATTGATTTATTATGTTACAGCCGGGGAAGTGCGTCTGGCGTAAAATTTCCATAGTTTCCTCCCCCGAACTCGTAAAGCCTGTGGATGTTCTAAGGGAACATATGTTGGTCTGAGTGCCCTTGGACAGAATCTTGTGTAATCAAGTGCTCTGGGACGTGTTCTCCACTTCCTCCCAGTGCCTCCTCCACGACTCCTTCTTGGCGCCCCTCAGTCTTTTGTTATAGGTCGTTAAGGCCTGTCTATATTCATCCCACGCCCCCGACCTTTTGGCAGCGTTAAACAGCTTACAAACCTGCGTCCTCCTGTGCTTGAGGTCCTCGTTCCACTACGGCACGTTCCTGGTGGACGCCCTCATTTTCAGGGGGCAGTTGGCATTAGAGGCGGTGATTGCGTCTCGCAATTGGGCTGCCGCAATCTCGAGGTCTATTGAATTGTCTATGGTACTCTTAACCCCCCGCAGTTCCACTGCTAGCTCTGCCCTGTACGCTTCCCATTTCACCTTACGGGGGTCCCGGTACCATACCGTTTGTCTTTCGACTTTGGCGATTTCAAACCGGATTTATCTGTCCTCGTGCAGGATGCGGCGTTACTCCGCGCATGACGGTCTTGGGGAAAGCTTTATCGAAAGTTTATGTTGTTGTTTCCACTTCCTCAGCTTGCCCCCTGGAGTTCTTTGGCCCGCGACTCCTTGACTCCAGTGTTCAACTTTAGTTTTTTTACTTGTTCCAAACAGCTTTTGTTGAGTTTGATATTCTTTGTCAAATAAATTAGATTTTTGAGTTTACAGTTTGTACTCTTGCATGGAGCCTACTACACCCTTTGTGTATTCTAGATTCTTCTGAAGATCACTCTAACCAGCCAAAACGCTTACTAAGTAGTATACCATATGCGCGTTTACCTTTTTATTATTACGCTCTTTAAACATTCTGCTTCCAGCTCTCATTTCTTCCAGTCTATTTCTTCTATTTTCTATAAATGAATTGAGCAAATATGGCGCTGATTGGCATCCTTGCCGTACATGATATCTTATTTTAGCTTCAGTTTCATATTCGTTAACATATAGATGTTTACTTTGATTTTTGTATACTTAGATCTGTCTCCCATCCAACCCACCTCTCTTAATTATGCAAAGAAAATTTCCAGTCTACCCTATTTAATGCTTTTTTCAATTCAACAACAGAAATAAACGTACATATCTATACCTCTCCTAAGCATCCTTTCTCATATTGGTTCAAGTGTCGCATTTAATTTTGGTGCTTATTCAACTTTTTACTATGATTAGCAGAAGCTTTGCTTCATGGTCATGTATACTTATTGTCTTGTATTTCGGCGCATTAACCGTTTTTGGAATAGTAATACTTTTACTCTTATAACTCACTGGTCAGTTGCCTGATATTTCAGATTTCGCAATCAAGTCGAAAAGTGTTTCTTTACATTTTTTACTCTAGGAGTTTTTGTGTGGCTAGCTTGATTAACGGCGCTCAATTTTTGCTGCCGAAATGGACAGACCCAGATCACCTGGGTTTATCTTCACTGTCTCCTTCATATACATATACTTTTGCTCATAATTAATTTTTTCATTTTTCTTTGCATCTCTTTTGCTTTCCTATATTTTTGTTAAATCATGTTTTAAATGTATTTACGTTTAAAGTATGCTGCCTCTAATCCTCATCCTAATCGTTCTTTGACAGTTACGTTTCAGTATTAACCTTTGAATTTTTATGTACCCACGGTTTTCTTCGTTTTAGTTTCTCTTGCCCATTATTTTTTCCACATCTACCTTTAAATCACTGTTTGTATCTGCCCGCCCAAGCATTTCACCGTTGAAATTAATCTTAACGGTTTTTCTTTAAAATGTTACAGTAAATCTCTGCATCCAGGAAAAAACATTATACAAGTGTGTAAAAATGTCTACGTTTCTATGAAACAAATATAGTTTGCCATTTTAAACGAATAGCGTAAAGTGCTTAACAGTGGCTAACTTGAGCATTTTTCTTATACTAAAAAATAAAATGTGGGTTATAAAAAACAATGAAATTTATGAGCCGAGATGTGAGCATTTAAAGATCAAGCATTCAAAAACTCATAACTCAGTTGGTGCTATAGTTACAGACTTCAGCGATACACCAATCGATTCAAAATATTTCAATTAATATCAAAAAATGATCATACCGTAACCAAAAAATTTCAATTCAAAATAAAGCGATGATATATATCGAAAGTTAACATCAAAATTAAACATGTGTTATACAATGAAATTTTTATTAATGATTTTTTTAAAACCATTTTTTCTATTTTGTCTAATTTCACCTCAATTATCCGACGTCACCTTAAATACCGCCTAGTTCAATTATTAAGGGAGAGATGAGCATTTAAGGTTACGCCACCGAAAAATCCAACCCTGTTCGATTAAAAAACTCATAACTCGGTTCGTGTTAGAGCTACAGACTTAGGCAGTACACCAATCGATTAGGGAGATTCAAATTTATATCACAGCATGATCATACTTTAACAAAAAAATTAATTGAAAATGAATCGACGATATATCGAAAGTTAAAATTAATATGAAACATGTGTTATATGGAACAATATTTTTTTAATGTTTTTTTTAGATCGATCTCTCGATAAAATGTAATTTGATCTCAACAACGGTCACCTCTGATTACACCTAGCTCAATTATTAAACGCGATATGAGCAGTTAAAGTTGCGCCCACCGAAAAAAAAAAACGACATTGTCCGATTAAAAAACTCAAACTCGGTTCGTGCTATAGCTACAGACTTCAGCAATACAGCAGTCGATTAGGGAGATTCCAGTTGATATCACAATATGATCATACTTTAACCAAAGAATTTAAATTGAAAATTAATTGACGATATATAGAAAGTTAACATTAAAATAAAACATGCAGGTATTAGACGAAACAATGAAATTTTTAATTAATGTTTTTTGTAAATCAATCTCTCGATTTTATGCACTTGGATCTCAATTATCCAACGGTCACCTCGGATTTCACCTAGCTCTATTATTAAGCGAAATATGCGTATTTAAAATTGCACCAACCAAAAAAACGTCGTTGCTCGATTAAAAAAAATGCATAACTCGGTTCGCGTTATACCTACAGACCTCGAATAAACAACAGTCGATTTAGAAGATTCCAGTCAATTGCATAAAAAATTACTAACAAGACCCACATAAAAATATAATGAAAAAAACCCATCAAAGTGACACACACTAATAGGTGAAACTCAAAAAATATATACTTTTTTTATTAGTGTTTTTTTTGATCAGTCACTCATTCGTATATAATTCGACCTCAGGAATCCAATGGTTACCTGCGATTCTCCCCAGCTTGATTATTAAAGTATGCGTATTTAAATTTACAAAAATGTCACAAACATTTACTTTGATCGTCGATAACTCAATTTCTATTGAAGATATGATTACAGATTTTTCACCAATTGCCAAAGAACAAATCAGCGAAATGTCCAACTAAAAACTTTCGCAGCTTACTGTAACTATTTTTTTGCGGTCCCAACTTTAATTTTTACTTTCATAAAAACCTTCAAATCGAATTTAAAAAAATTGAGCGCCTAAACCACAAACAGATTAGTATTTTCTTGTTACACAGATGATAGGAACGTCACACTAACATTTAACCAAAATCTAAAACCTTGATAAATTTCCATATCTGTTCGAGTTTGACGAAATAACTCTTTTTTTTATTCCAACCAAGAAATAAACCCTATATATCTTCGACAATTATAAATTCAATGAAACAATCAGTTCCTCTCTCCCTAGATTATTAACCGAAATATGATCATTTGAAAGTAAGACTTAAAGAAACCGACATTGTCAACTTAAAATGGATATATAGGTTGTTGAGTAACATACTTTAGCAATACGCCAATCGATTCGGGAGATTTAATTGATATAACACAATCATGCTTAAAATTGAAATGTAGGTTATTTGTCCCAAAATTCTATTCATCTTTTTGTGAAAAAACAATCAACACGGCTAAGGAAAGAAAATGATTATTTGAAAAATTTTCTTTATTAGAATTATTATTTTCTTTATTAGAATCCTGCAACCTAGAGACTCGGTGGTCCAGTGGTAAGAACGCGTGTCTCTGAGTTCAAGGGTACTGGGTTCGATTCCCAGGGTTCTCCTTTCACTTTTTAAGTACATAGGTACTGTAAAATTAACATCAACCGAGGTTGTGACATTGTATTAGAGCAAGTTGAATGTCCGCATGTTTCGCCCTTCAGAGGGAACGTAAAGCCGTCGGTCCCGTGTCCTTGCAAAGATGGACACGTTAAAGATCCCTACTCTCCTTACAGAAAGGCAGTGGTTCGGCAACATTTCCAGGATAGTGAGGTGAAACTGCTTCCTACAGTCGGTGATTGGCCATAGTCGCGGAAATGTGCCGACGTTAAACTAAAAAGAATCGTGCAACCTTAGTGTTAGCGAATAATTAACCGAGTCATAATAATCTTTATAATTTATTTTAAGATTGTCATTTCAAATAGTAGCTACTTTTTAAGTATAAGAGTGTTTTTGGGACAACGATCTAAATACTGTAAATAAAAAGCTGCCTAAAAATAACTTGTTTTTAATACATATAATCATATAGAGTTCAGGTAGCGCACAGACAACTGGGTTTTCACTCAAGGTCATTTACCTTTTACAATTTAAACTGGCCTTTAGATATATGAGAATTACATGCCAACATGAAAAATTATAATTATTCCATTACAGTTTAAACGCGATGTAGCCTTATCGTCGCAACCACGACTGTGTCTGCCGTGGTTGATGTTATGTTAACTGTTTAATTTTTAGAAATTGTCGGATACCTACCGAGTTGTTGAAAAAAAATTACTTAAAACTTGCACTATGTAATAAATTATTTTGTTTGAATGAAATTCAGAGACAGTGTTTCGGTCTCACGATCATTATCGATGAGCATAAAAATAATATATTTCAAAATACTATTCAAACATAGGTATAAAGAGACTTAGGTAACATATTAATAGAATTTTATAAACCAAAGTTTGGAAAATCTTAAATTGTGTGCTTTGCGCCAAATATTTTCGCTAAAAAGCAATTATATAAAAGAATTTATCCACTTCCAAAATTGACTTCAAATGCGAAAAGAAAAGAAAAGGTGAGGAGACAGCGATTAGTCGAGTACAAATATATTATTATATACCCAAAACAAATTTAAAAATTATTGTTTTGAAAAATGAACAAGTCGTAAATAGGTGTAAAAAGTTAATTCTTTATAAAACATTTCAAAATAAGATTTGGCTCTTACCTGAGGTTAAGGTTTCAACAAATTTCTTAATTAAAATTTATATAACAATGTTTCAATACATTCAACTGAGAAATCTATCATTTTTCAATCAAATTCAGTACATATTCAAATAAAAACTTTTTCAACGTCAATATTTAGAAGAGCCTAAACTGAATGTGCAAAACTTGGAAAATTGCTGAAAATAAAGAGTTGTTGAATTATAAAACAGATCTACAGGTAAAAGGCAAATTTGTACCTATATTAGCTGGGAAATCAAAACCTGGCAGGTTTTTTCACCATCACTTTTTTATTCAACAAGCTAAAGTGTCAATAATCATATTTCGTTATTATATCTATTGGAATTTCTCAAAATAAATAAAATGTAATGGGGGATCATCGTAGCGCAATTTTTTTTTTTGCAAAGAAACCGTTTTAGAACAATTTTTATATACTTAGAACGATCTTGTAAACATGATAAGTTTTGAAAGTCTCAAGATAACTACTTTGTTTTTAGTAAATGCAAACCCTTGAAAGCGCATAATAAAGAGATTAGAAACCCACCCAGATTGAAAAAACTGTAGAGGCTTGTTTATTCTCTTTTGGGAAAAAATACTGTGTTATTAGTTGAGCAATTGATTTTACGAAATGCGTTTTGCAACGGGCTTAAGAAAAGTTAAATATAACATATCTTGTAGTTTTTAGCTAAACCCAATCGTTTAAAACGTTCGGCGACTTTTATTTTTTAAATGTGTTGAATGTAGAACGAGTTTAAAAATGTGAAAACTTTAGAAAGCGTCGAGTTGGTGATTTCGGTGATACTATATATTAAAATCCAACTAGACATTATTAGTCAGGTCAGGTCAGGTAAGGTTGTTCAAGCTGGGGGACCTGGAGCAAATAGGTAGGCGTGGTGGAGGGGAAAGAATATTATTAAAAGAAAATTTTGATGCAAAGTGTGAAAAAGGCGGCTTATAGAAGTCCACCTAAGCTGTTTTTGTCGATATTCCTTCTTTATTTTCTTCCCTAACACGATTTCTGAAAAAAATGTATGTTTTTTCTATTACTGTTGTAACAACTTGCATCTATTTTGCAATGAAGTTCTAAAAACCAAAACGTACCCTCTTGTGACCGGAACTTTCTGCTAAATCTACCCATTTTACATTGGAGTCTTTATATAATATAATACTATCATTACTGGTGACACTATGTAGAGTTAAAAAGGTTTGTAAATGGCAGTATTATTTTGGTAGCCTTAAGTAATTTTTACTACAGTCAAAAATTTAAAAAATGGCGGCCAATTTGTTCAAACGATTTTGTGAACATGATAATTTTTGAGGGGTTGGTGCTAATGACATTATTTCTAGCGTAAAATAAATTGTCAAGATGTTTAAACACACTAAACCCCTTTACAATGCTTTTTTTAATTTATCCTTTCAAAATGTTTAAAAAAAGACCTTTCTAATTGATTGATTCAAATACCATGCAGAATATGTTTAACTCTTAGAACATTTGAATATAGTATCATGTTGTGAATCTGTACTTAACCTACTTAATTAAAAATGACGGCCATTTATAATAACTGACGGCTATTAAAAAAAATTATATGCATGGAATCCCAGTCATCACATATTGCTTAAAAAATTCAAATAGATAATTAGCATTCAGCAACGTGGTTGTTTTTCTGTTTCTCTTCAATTTTTATTGTATGTTTATTACGAGATCTTCAACTTAAAGGTTGAAAAATCATAGCTGCGGCCTAATATTTAAACTAGGTATCTATTTTCGCAGCCATAGTTTATTAATTTTTTTTTATTTTTTATTTAATATTATTAGCTGCGGCATCTCAGGCCATTAGCACATTCTTTCCCATCATTTAATATTATTTACAAATTTTCCAGACAAAGTCAACTTGGCTCGCCCGGGAATCGAACCCGGGACCTCTCGCTTTACAGACTGGCACCTAGCCACCTGCGCCAGGAGGGCGTCTCATAGTTTATTTATTTAGGTAAAATGATGGGTAACCTACTTAATGAAAAGACAAATTTATTTTTACTTGCACAGTATGCTTACAATATCAGTTTGAAATACATAATTTTACGTTATTAAAGTTTACAAAAATTTTTATCCAAATTACCTATATCATTAGTGTATGTTAATATTAATCGTACAATGCGTCATACAACTGTAAGCTTTTTATATTCCTGTAATCCAAAAGTTCTTTATTTAGGCATATCAAACACCATTTTTGTCACATCTAAAAGATTTCTTTACCTCTAATACATAACTTTTATAGGTAATATTACTTCCACATCGTCACGTGCTAAGTACCGCGTCGGCGACGAAAATTTCAAAATCTTTTTTTAGTTTAAACATCGTAAAAAGTGTCAAAACATATAGGAAACATGATTTGGCAACGAATTTTCTTTTTGTATGTCGATCTGTTGGTCAGTATGTCTGTCTGTCTGTAGCCACGATAACTTTATAACGAATTGAAATATCGTCTTCAAATTTGGTATATAGTTATCACTTGACAAACGAACGGTTCAGATTGTTTTTGGGTAAAGTCGCTTTAAGAGGAGAGAATGAATGGGGGTGGGGGGGTGGTGTGGTAGGTGGTGATTTGATAAAAATTTGGTATATAGTTATCACTTGACAAACGAACGGTTCAGATTGTTTTTGGGTAAAGTCGCTTTAAGAGGAGATAATGAATGGGGGTGGGGGGTGGTGTGGTGGGTGGTAATTTGATAAAAATTTGGTATATAGTTATCACTTGACAAACGAACGGTTCAGATTGTTTTTGGGTAAAGTCGCTTTAAGAGGAGAGAATGAATGGGGGTGGGGGGTGGTGTGGTGGGTGGTGATTTGATAAAAATTTGGTATATAGTTATCACTTGACAAACGAACGGTTCAGATTGTTTTTGGGTAAAGTCGCTTTAAGAGGAGAGAATGAATGGGGGTGGGGGGTGGTGTGGTGGGTGGTGATTTGATAAAAATTGACATTTTTTAGTTAAAACTCGAGAACTCGAGTAATATAACGGTTTAGGGTTGATTTATTAGAAAACTTTTAATTTCATCACTCATTTGGTATTCTGTGCTGAAATGAAAATTAGGGGTTTAATGTGTGGGAGTGGAATATTACTGATAAAAATTTCAATTTTTTTTTTGTTGCGGTGTAAAAAGTCTCAAAACATACAGAAAACATGATTATAACACGAATTTTTTTTCTCTGTCGGTCGGTCGGTCTGTCGGCATGTACGTCTGTCTGATAATAGGCGCAATAACTTTCGAACGAATTGAGATATCATCTTTAAATTTAATATCCAGTTAGCACCCGACAAAGGAACGCTTCGAATTTTTTTTTGTTGGTTAAGATCGCTTAAAGGGGGGATAAATAAGGTGTGATTTGGTGAAAATTGATTTTTTTTTCAATATAACTCGAGTAATATAACGTTTCAAAAGTTTATGGGTACAGGAATACAAATATTTTCTTTGTGGTCAAGTCGTGGACCCTAAATTAGTTCCATTAGAATGTCTTTCTGGAGAGAATAAATTATCATAGCTATGTGGAAGTTATGATTCAATTTGCAGCACTATTTTTTTAGATAAATTAAAGCGTAAAAGTGTTACCATACATAATTGAGATAACTGTATACCTACTATCTATATCAAACAAAGTTTTAAATGTCCTAGATATTATTCAAAGTTGCAAAATCTTAGTTGCCGATTTTTCATTTTATAAAGGTAGTACCTATGTACTTAGTTCCAACGACAATTTAATACGTTACCAATACTTCAATAATATTAAATCTGCTGTTGCCATTGTAACGTCATATTATTTATTGGTGAGCATACACGTTGCTTAAAACACGTATATCTAGGTGGTGACCTATCAAAATTGTTAACATAAACAGTTAGTTTGAAAAAAAATGTTGCTTGTAGTTTAAATAACTAAGAAACATAAATGCCTAAACCGGTGTGTTATTAATATGTACGCAGAGCCCTATAAGAGATAAAAAACTATAAAGGAAATGCGGTTAGACATTTGTAGAACGCCCAACTTCTTGTCTTTCTATGCCACATTACAGATAATAATTAATAAGAAAATTTCAACTTTGAGAGCCTGTTTTTTATTAGTAACAATTGGCATAAGATACGTTTACCTAAGTCGTAATATTTGCCATCAAATACCACTGCTGCTTTATATTCCAATAGTGCTGCTAATTGAATCATGACTTCCACATAGCTGTGATAATCTACTCTCCTCAGAAAGACATTATCATGAAATAAACTCACGGTCCATGACTTGATCATAAAGGAAATATTCATATTCCTGTCCTCATAAACTTCTGAAACGTTACCTTACTCGAGTTTTAATCAAAAAATGTCAATTTTCACCAAATGAGCCCCTATTTATCCCCTATCCTACCCCCTGAAGCGATCTTACGCAAAAACAATTCGAAGCGTTCCTCTGTCGGGTTTTAACAGGATACCAAATTTGAGGACTGTACCTCAATTATTTCGAAAGTTATTGCGCCTACTAGCAGAAAGCCATACAGGCCGACAGACAAAAAAAATTGCGGTTCGAAAATCAAGTTTTTTGTATGTTTTAAGACTTTTTACCTCGTCTTAGCAAAAAAATTCTAAAGTTCTATCACTGATATTCCACCCCCACAAATTCAACCCCTAATTTAATTCAGTTCAGCACATAATACCAGATGTTTTATGAAATTGAAAATTTTCTAATAAACACACTCTAAAACCTTATATTACTTGAGTTTTAACGAAAAAATATCAATTTTCACCAAATCACTCTCCATTCATCCCCTACCCTCTGGAGCGTTTTTACCCGAAAACAATCCGAACCGATAGTTTTTCGGGTGCTAACTGTATACAGAATTTGAAGACGATATCTCAATTCGTTCTAAAGTTATCGTGGCAACAAACAGACAGACATACAGACCGACAGACAAAAAAATTCGTCCCAAATGATATTTTCTATATGTTTTGACCCTTTTTTACGACGTTTAAGCGAAAAAAAATTTGACATTTTTGTCACCGATGCGATACTTCCACAATGTGAAAGTAATAATTACAGGACACATGTATTGTTCCCTTTAGAACTCATTTATAAGCAAGCGAAACGATCATTAGCCAAAAATACAATTGCAGAGAATTTGACTTTTTTTAAAACTATATTTAGGTGTATTAAGTTATTAAAAAACATGGTGATGTTTCATGTGCAATGTTAGAGGTATATCTAGATATGCTCTCAAGATATATTAGTTCAATGTGTATTTTCTTAATTAAGTACTTCTTGTCCCTGTTTTTTTTTTAATGAAAACCGGATACACTGTATTTTACCACTTTCACAGTTGATTTCACTTTTAAATAAAAATAATTTTTTTAACGTTCGGCCTATTTCTGCGACTATGGCCAATCACCGACTCCAGGGAGCAGTTACACCTCACTATTTTGGAAATTTCGCCGATCCCCTGTCTTTTTGTAAGGAGGGTTGGGATCTTTAACATGCCCAATATCGCATGGTCACGGAAGCGACGGTTTTACGCCCCCTCCGAAGGGCGAACAGGCAGACATTCAACTTGGTCAATACAGTGCCACAACCTCGGTTGATGTTGATTTTACAGTATGTAGTAAAAATGTGAAAGAGGAACCCTGGGAATGGAACACAGTACTCTTCGGTTCAGAGGCTCACAATCAAAAGAAATCAATCAAACGTCCTTACCACTGAACCAACGATGATCTTAAAAATAACTTAAATATCGTAAAGCTTTCTATTGTTTAAGTGGTTACTAACTTCTTTACTTTGAATATCTAATTTTTACGCTCAGCTTTTTAAAGTAAGTTTTGATGTTTTTCTGACTCTAAAATCAATCATTTATAGTATTAAAGAATTATCAAAAATCTTTTATTTGGCACGTGTTTGCAAATGTTTACCTCTTTAGATTTATTACAGACTGCACATTTTTGGTCACAGGCTGTAAAGGAATATTCCAATCTTACAAATTGTTTAGATAAGTCTTAAATCTCTGTAATTAAAATTGCATACCTGCTTTTACAAAACTATGTGTCGTTATCAAATATTCCTTCTAAGAAGGATGCACTGGTTATTAAGATAAGAGTTCGAACAATGGACTACATAGAACCGGACCTACTTCTTCATCCAAATATTTTTGTTGAATTTTCTACGGATATATATCTACTTTTGTAAGCATCTAACTGTCGCGACTGCCTGATGTTTTTAATATTTTTAACTTGAGATTTTCTTTATCTACATGATGAGTATTATTGCAAATATGCTGAGCAATACATGATTTATCAATAGTGTCATAGCTCAGTTGCGCTAAATGTTCTTTAAATTGAGTTTCAATATTTCTTTAATTAGCCCAACATATTTAAGCTCACAATCCTTGCAACCTATTTCATAAATTCCCGACACATCCGTGGTTTTATCTTTATCCTTTTGGCTACCTAGAAAATTAGTTAATGTATTTTTGTTTGGAAAATATTAGCTGTAAATTGGTTTTCTTAAAAATGCTATTAAAACCTATTGTAATTCGCGGGTCAAATGGTGAAGAGACGACGGTTTTGTGCGATTTATATTTTCTGAAGGTCGTATTTTCTGCTAACATTTTCTTTGCTTTATGTATACTGACTAATTTTTCCACTCAGCAGATAAAGTAACTATTATACTTGGCTACATTTTGAATCCATTTAAGTTCTCTGTTGTATATTTCTTTGTTTAAGGTAAACTGTATTTATCTATGAACCACAAAATTCAAGCTAACTGTTTTTTTTTTGTATGTGGAAAACAATGGTGTGAGTGAATCTAAATGTAACTTACAGTAGTGGTTTCTTTTCTGGGGATGTTAAATTCTAAAATATCGCTATTTTTGATGACTAATACATCCAAAAATAAAAACAGGTAATTTGTTATTTATTTCCATTTCATAAGTTTTAATGGGGTCAAATTTACTGTTTAATTTGTCAATAAAATCATCTACTTTGCATACATTTGTATTAAATACCCCAAAAACATCGTCCACATAACGAAAGCATACTCTAGGAAAACAGTCATTTTCGTTTGCTAGGCCCGTTACAAACCAACTTATGAAAACGTCTGCAATTAATGGGTAAAGGGGGTTGCCCATTGCTGTGCCATGGGTTTGTTCAAAAATGTTATTATTAAATTGAAAAATATTCTGATTCAGGCAAAGATTTGTTAAATTTGTATATGCTTTGCAGACCTCTTCCCATGTTGTTCATTTTTAACAAGTGGTCTACGTTAGCGTTTCTTTTATGGGAAAACTGGGAAACAACGAGGCCACATTCAAAGGATATTAAAACCTCGTTAAATCAATTTAATATTTTTAACTTTATTAATAAATTCAAGTGAATTTGAATCTGAAAAAACTGTTTTGTGTGATAGGCAAGCATTTAGAGTAAAGCATGGTTGCTGGATTGCTGGGGTTGGCAAAAAGGGCCCATTGTGGCCTACTTGCTTGGCGTTGGCCTCCCCACCACTGCTACTACTACTAGGCAAGCATTTTGTTAACCATTTTTTTGCTATCCTGCGTGTTTGAATTTTCTGGTTCATATATTAATACAGTTTCCCTTATATAAAGAAAGATACAACAGAGAACTTGAATATATTAAAAATGTAGCTAAATATAATGGTTACTCTGTCTGCTTAGTGAAAAATTAGTCAATGAACATAAAACAAAGAAAATATTAGCGAAATCTATGACTTTCAGAAAACATAATCCAGACAAAACCGTTGTCTGTTGTGGGTTGTGAACTTAAATATCTTGGGTAAACTAAAAGAACCATTAAAACCGTTGTCTGTTGTGGGTTGTGAACTTAAATATCTTGGGTAAACTAAAAGAACCATTAAAACTAGATTTGAAGAACATTTTTCGCAGCTGAGATATGACACTATTGATGACTCTTGTATTGTTCAGCATATTTGGGATAATAATCATGATTTAGATAAAGAAAATCTCAAGTTAATCAAAAATGTCAGGCAGTTGCTTACGAAATATATATTTCATTTAAAATTTGAACAAAAATGTTTTGATAAATAGAGTAGGTTCAGGTTCGGTTCTATGTAGTCCATTGTTTGAACTGTTATCTTAATATTCAGTGTGTTCTTCTTAGAAGGAATATTTGATAACGAGACACAGTCTTACAAAAGCAGGTATGCAATTTTAAGTACAGGTATTTTAGACTCAACCGGGGGGGGGTTCAGTCTGTATACTTTCGTAGAGGACACTGTTTGCAACTGGTTGGCAACTAACATAAATAGGAGCTCTAGTCTTTATTCGGTTCTTTTATTCATCCCTCTGATGACGCTAACTTTGTTAGCGAAACGATCGTCAGGACTAAAAACTGTATTGTGATGAATTGGGTTCTCCAAATTGTACTTATCAGTGCTCATCGCAGGTTCCAATCTTCACTCATTCAGGTCCATGTTGTCATACTTTTGAGTGCAAAAGCTGTTTTGCTTTAACAGGACGAGTAATTAAATCAGCGGGTTATGTTTACGTTGGCGTATTTCCTTTACTTGACATTTCACGTAAGGTTTTTGTTTCAGCAAATTATCTTTAATCCAAGAAATCGCTATAATAGAGGCCGTCCACAAAATCACTTTAAAAATATTACCTCATAGAACCTCGATGGTTCAGTGGTAAGAATGCGTGCCTCTTAACCAAAGGGTACTGGGTTCGACCCCAGGGTTCTTTAATTTTTTCAGTACATACTGTAACATTAACATCATCCGAGGTTGTGACATGTTGTATTTGAGCAAGTTGAATGTGTACACGTTCCGCTCTTCGGAGGGAGCGTAAAGCCGTTGGTCCCGTGTCCATGCGATGTTGGGTACGTTAAAGATCCCTACCCTCCTTACAGAATGGCCGGGGTTCGGCAAAATTTCCAGGATAGTCAAGTGAAACTGCTCACTGGCGTCGGTGATTGGCCATAGTCGCGGAAATAGACCGACGTTAAAGAAACAAAAACCCACAACACACACAATATTACTTCGTATAGCTGACAATAAATAATTCTGCAAACGGGCTGCACACGATATTCCAGTTAATTAGATCGGGTAATGTCAATTGTCAATGACATATCACCTTTCATGTTAATTGCGACAGTGGCGATCATAGATCGCTAAGATGATTTGTAAAAAATGCATTTTCGATGCCTGCAATCATTCAAATTTTCAGTCTAAATTTCAAGGTACCTTTAATATATCTGTTATTATGTTTCCCCGGACAGAAAGTAAATCGTTTCAAGCCTTAGCATTAATTTTTTGCATATAGGCACTAGCATTAAAAAAACTCGTAGTGCTGTTGACATTTCTAACCAGGTGACTGCCGTAAATAAAACAATTGATTGCTTTAGGATCACTGTAGGAAGTTCCTGGAAGTTATTTGGGTTCTTTAAGAGTTTTTTCGTTACCAGTCTTTAGCGAACTGTACGTTCTGCTTAAGAAATTTATTAATAAACTCTTTACCAAGAACATCATCTCACCCTTTAGACCGATCATTTCAAGTTACCAGAACTTATATATGTTTACATCAACAATTCAGTCTTCCTTGGCTTGTAACTTTAACACAGTTGCCAGATTTACACCTTTGTACCTCTATCAGGGCATATTTCTTAAGTTATCCTCTGACTTTACCTTTTATAACCATAATCTTTATTTCATTTAAACATTATTAAAAGAATGTATAGGTACGTTATTTACACGTTTTTATTAACTCGCTTTCTTGTCTGTCTGTTCGGTACCAATTTTGCAATCGATTTTAAACCAGGTTCCCAGATGAGCTAGAGACTTGAAACTTTAGTCATTTAACAGTTTGCAATAGGTTTCAGACTGAATAATTAAGCGTGTAAGAGAGGCAGAAACACAAGACTAAAAAGCAGAAAATTATTATTAAAATATTTTTTTTATATACCACGTTTTTAAAACGGACCAAAATTTATAAAATAATTTCTTCTAGCCCCCATACAGATTTATAACCCCCTGCAGATTCCTAACCCCATTACATATTATTGGATACTGTCCCGAATCCGTCATCTGGTCTTCTTGTAGACTTTACCATTATCTTTTTACACCTCATATCTTCTTTTGTTTCTACTAATTCCTCTAAAATCTTTATGCCAAAGGAATATGTACTAAATGAGTCCTTTACTAGTTGACTAAGATATTCATATTCTTCGCTAAGTGAAGATTGGAACCTGTGATGAGCACTGATAAGCACACTTGAAGAATTAGCGTCACCAGGGGATGAATACTTCTTCAGAATAATTTCATCATCTGATGCCGCTAACTTGGTTAGTAAAACGATCGTGAGGTTTTTTAAATATGCTGTGGTGATTTGGGTTCTCCAAGTGTGTTTATTCATATTCTTCTTTGTTACATAAGTGATAAATAAAGTTTGCACCATTATGTGAATTGACATTTACTTTACCATAACTATTCATCCAAGTTGTGTCTTTGTTAAAACTGGCCAACTGCGTTCGAACTCAATAGATCTTCTTGAATTTATTAAATGACTTGTCTTGCCCAATTGAGATAGTTCATTGTTCTTCACAATCTGATAAAACTTTATTAAACTGTCTTATGTCTGGATATTTTTCTTAGTTCTTCTATGTTGGGATGTTGTCTTATAACATTAAATTTATAGTTCTTACTCGGTTACTTTTAAAAATGTTTAGTCGTCCCTTTGTTATGAGATTTTTAAACTCACTACTTTGAATCACCTTCTTAATGTGTGAGTTCATTTTTCCATTGGTAACAACTAGACTCCTGTTGCCCTCTATCCACGTTTTTATGCTATTGCTGCATCTATTAAGGATACTGTAGATCTATTATCGTAAAAGGCATAAGTTGTTGTAATACCTTTTGGACCCTTTAAACTTATTGGTAGAATTTTTTGTAAAATGTTTGATGTTTGTTTTTGCATGACTCTCACGTTTCATATTTTTTTCATGGGTGTCGGTTTCTAGACAAACTTTCCAACATCTGTGTTATGCAAAAGAGGGTTGTGAAATTTTCGACAGCCTTCAACACCATACTTGTTCTTTTTAAAACAATCTACCTGGAAATGAATTAGTCCAAGACAACAAATACAAAGCTTTTTCTGTGACAACATCGATCATTTTGACACTTATTTTTAATGATGTAAATTGTGCATTTCTTTACAGAATGAGCATATGTGTATCTTTTGTAGGATTTTCTTATCTAGTAAATAAACTCTTTCCTCTTATAATTCTGGTAGTATGAATGGTTTTAGTTTCTTCTATTCTGCAAACTGAAGTGTCAATGTAACATTACATTTTTGCTTTTTCTTTTAACCAATCTGCAATTAGTCTTAAACAACCAATTTCATCTTTGTTATTCATTGTATGCTGACCCCAATCAAGTTTCAAAAATTATGGTAGCTTACGTGTAAGTTCATCTAATATTTGTGGATTGTTCATATGAGCTTTTGTATCAAGTACTTACATCGTGGTTGTTAAACTTGTGAAAAAATGACTAGTGAATCAGATTTACTTTCTCTTTGTGTTCATGTTTTTCCTGCTTTTTTTATCAACATTGAGATAATATACTATCTGGTCTTCCAAAAGTCATTTCTAGGGTTTCTATTATAGCTTCTAAATTGACCGAAGACATTAAACGTGGTTTCACTGTGTCTCTTGCTCTACCTCGGAGACTTTTTTTGATTCTAATTAGATTTTATTCATCACTAAAGTGACAAAGCTTAGTAGATCTTCTAAATTGTGATATAAACAGATACAATTTCTCATTTTCTTAACAGTCTTTTCTCATTTTCTTTTTGTTTTTCTAGTCTAGCTTTATCAATCTGCTAGTAACTCTTTACTTTTAATGCTACTTTACCTGCTCGCTTTTATTACTTGGCATATTTTCCTTGCACGGTGGCTAGCTTCTGGAAATCCATAAAACCACTCGATGATTAGATTTTTTATCCTTTGACCCATCAATAGAATGACATCCTCCCCCACTAATTACTTGCCCTTCTTCAGCAGATCCCATACTATCTGTCTTTCCTTAGAAGATTCAGTGACTCTAAGGACCAATGTAAATGCACCAAATTTCAATTATTATCATATATAATATAACAAAATGGAACGTAGTATCAATTAAATGTTTTCCTTGGTTATTGAATGTTCAACATGCTCGTTCTGTCAGACGAAGTGGGTTTTGTTGGAGAAAGACAACTGGTACGCCCCTACCTTCTTTTACCCGCTATTGCAATTATTGTTAATCTCCTACCTGAAGTTACCTCCTTCTGGATTTTTCAACCTTTTTAAATTGCCGGTTTCTTGTCATCCTTTAAATGTTGGTAAATTGTCGGAACCGTTTAAGCTCTAATCGCCTCTATATCGATAATAAATCTTCTCCTTAGAATATTTGTAGTTATTTTACGACTGAATAATTACATACAAGGGTTAAATATTTACTGTAAGGTTCTTTCCTTTAAGTTAAATAGCTTTAGTTGTATTTAACATGTTTCTTAACATCTTCCAAGAATGAACTTATTGGATTTCTTTGCTACGGCAATAAATAGTTCTTAATAGTTTAACCGGTTGGCCATCCTGTACTACTGATGTTATGTCAACTTATACGTCAACAAGCGCCACCTGGAAGCTCCTTAGAAGCAGAGCTCTTGCCAAACATAAGTCAGTTCTAAAAGCGATCTCATGTTCTTAGCTGCTTGTGACCTCGCTCTGAGATCCCAATCTTCCAACTGAGACACCTTTGGTGTGTTTAAGTCAGTTCTGCAATAGATCTCATCTTCTTAGGTCCTTGGGACCTCTCTCTGAGATCACAATCTTCCAACTTAAACACCGCTCGTGTGTTTAAGTAAGTTCGTCAGTTCGACGAGTTCTAAAAGTGATCTCATCTTCTTATTTCCTTGGGACCTCGCTCTGAGCTCCCTATCCTCTAAGTTAAACACCGTTCGTGTGTTTCAACCTAAATTATCTCAAATACCGATCGTGTATTTCGTACGTGCCAAGTACAGTGGTGCCGTAAATATTCTGCGTTTCTTCTAAATTCGAACATTATACGTAATAAACTTTCATTATACGCGCATTTAAGTAAATGCAATAGGCTAGTAGCTAACAAATTTGGGAATCTCCTAAGTAATTCGTCAACCAAGTGTAAAACCGCAAAGTGTAAACAATAGTTAACGTGAATAGTGTAAATAGTGTCAATACAACATATACATAAATATAACAAGTGTATCCCTGAAATCTCCTGGAATCCAGTGCACCTAAAGTCTAAATATACAGTCCACATATTCAACATCTTCTTCAAACGCTAATTAACGAAGCCGATTAATTAGCGAGGATGGGATCAATCTATCTGGCAATCATTGGGGATAGAAAACAAACTCTATCTCCCCCAGGCTTCTCTTATTAATAATAGACTATTATATTGTAGATATACTTTACTACTGACTGTCCCTCACAATCACAATGTATGTGAAAATCATATTAAAATATATTTTCCAATTTGTCAATTTAGTATAGTAATCTGATCTGTGAGATAAGGCAAGTGTGGAAAATAATTTTTGGGGTAAAAGTAACAAGGTAGTTTACACAACAATATATCTTTTGGTAAGTCCTGATCTTATTGTTTTGGCCTTAAAAGTAATTGTGTTTTTAATCTCAGTTAAATTGTTTTTTTCTTTTGGAAGATTAAGCAAGATCATCATGTAAATAGTCCCAAAAACATAAAAACCAAAGTACCTAAAGTTTTATGTTACATTTTTGGACTCATAATTATTGTTTCTGAGTTAATCACGTTTGGTATTCACGTATTGGAATTTTTTTGACGAAATAATGATTTAGGAAGCAAAAAAGTATATCGAAACACCTTTCAGATAATATGAAAAAAATATATGTATGTTCATATCATCATTTTCCTGCACAATAGTCAGTGGCGACAGAATATTTTCATAGAATATCATTTACCAGAAAAATCCATTTCACCATATGCATAAATGAAGTAGCTTTTTGTGTATTTTATATTATTCCCTGATAAAGAAATCAGTTTATTTGTGTGTATTTTATAACACAAAGTTTAATACATTTACAAGTTTACTTTCCGTTTGAGATCTGAACGTTTAGAAACATTGTAATAATAGAAAAGAGTTTATACATAAAAATGTTGTTCTATTTATATCTTTTTGAGCCAGAAGTGGATTATTGATGATGTGTTTGAGCGAGACTTACTACCGCAACGAATCACTAAACTACAACTTAACAGAATATGCTTAACATTGTTGTATATAAATGGCGCTGATTAATTTGCCTCAAAATTAATTCGCCGAACGATAACTAAACTACAACTTAAAGCATATGTCTAAAATTTATCTATTTTAATGGCGCTGACTAATTTGCCTCAAAACTAAATAACTAGCGGGTTCTACGCTTGTATGATTGCCATGACACAATATTTTGGTTTCGTGAAAATTGCGTAAAACTTAGGATTTCAGTTGTGACAATATGTGCCAGATCATTAGATTCCTCATATGCTTTGGTTTTATGAATTTTTGGGCATTTTAAATTCGTATGATACATTTCATTTGCCACCTTTCTCCTGGTGTTATACTTACACCCTGCAGGTAGATCTAAGTGTTGGAGCCTACTGTCGTTGACTACTTGGATAGTCAATGGCAGTAGACTCCAAAACTTAGAGTCATTATGAATACCGTTTTACAGTAAATCGAAAAATTCAAACTTTATGGCAACCTGTAGACAAACGCCACACATCTAGTGGCTAGACTGTGTACCTCCAAGAACTTTTCAGGGAGTCTAGAAGAAATGACCAAGGATGTAGTTTAGACCGATGTGACACTGGCACCCAAATTTCCAGCAGTCGATTTACGAAAACCACCGAACGTTTTACAGGAACGTAATTGAGTAACAAAGATGATGCAACAGGGACATTTTACTTAAATTACTTAGTCACAATTAACAAGAGTCATGGTAACCTTGTATCATACTGCTACGATAACACATAACAAGATTCTCTAAATTTTAATATGTTAGTATATGTTTTTCTAAAGTTACAATTAAAATCTATAATACGTTTCCTCCCCTTCTACCTTCCTAAGACTTGCGAGTAATAATTAATGCGTATCTTTTTTGTTATGTAGCAAGATGATATAAGAGAAACATTACTCTAGTTAATTGTGAACTGGCGACTAAGTACCTAATTTGAGTAAAATGTCTCATGTGTATGTTGTTACTCTGGTACGGACCTGTAAAATGTGCGGTTGTTTTTAGGAATAGGCTGATAAAAATGTTGCTGCCAAAGTTAGTGTAGTTTAGGCGAAATTATTTATCGATTCAAGCAGTGAGTGAGTGAATAGATTACCCGCCATAGCCGCGGAATGTGCATTATCACTTATATTTTAATTAAAATTGGTATTTGTCTATCTAGCTGTATCAACTGAATATTAAGTCTACTATAATAGTACCCAGGACTTTTATTTGTGTCTACCAGAATTCCATTAATTTATATATTCTTGTACGAAGCTGGGTTTTGTGGGTGAAAATTAAAAAATTCGGCGCTAGCCACAGTAGACCTAACGTCGAAGTGAAAGCACTGAAATTGTCCGCTCACCATAGAAGCTAACCTAACCCTTCCATTAAGACCACAATATACTGATTTTCCGCGTAAGAGACCGAAATTCCTCACCTACTGCTAATAAAAGTTAAATTATCGTTAAGATAACTGGGGATAAGTTTCACCGCATAAGTACTTTATAATAGTAAAACGTTCGCGGACCCACTCTCAAAAGCACAAAAGATGCGACATTATTATAGCCACATGTATGAATTGGCGTAAATCGCGCGCTGCGATACTAAGTTCACGGTGGTTGTGTCGGAGCCACAGTCGCAAACCTTTAGACCGTCGAATAAATCTCTTGTTCTGTATCATTGCTAATATGAATCTAAAATAAAATCAACGAAGGTATGTTACTAAATGTTATTTACACCAGTTAGTCAGTTGTTTCAAGCAAGTACTCGTTTGCGGAATACCGCGCAAATCTTCCATGCTGTGGCAATCCCGCTGACGCTCGGCTTCGGATCTTTTGGTTTTTTAGATTTACTATGATCTTCTCTACTTTATGCGTTCACAATACACGTGTAACACTCATATACCGCGACATTTTGTCCAGACACAATTTTCACAAGCTCAATTAAAGGTATTCAATCTTGGTAAAACTATTGCTGCTTGAACTAAATATTATATAGATAGTAGTCAAAAATGCGATTTCATCGATATGCCATTTAACGTTAAATCACATCAGAGTCCAGAGATATACTAATTTTGGTGTGTGCTACGTGGTGCAAATCAAACCATTTTCCTTCAGCGAAGTATCCAGAGTTTACCCCATGTAGTGCATGCGCTATGCAAAAAATACAATATTTAATTAAATTGGGTTACTCTAATTTTTTTATATGTAAGTAAGTAAAACGTGAAGCTATTTTTTTATCGTTAATTTATAATTTACTTATATGAAACAACGCTGATAAATCTTTAACAATATATCCACAAATGAATTAATAATCCAAAATATGTTTCACCCAACCCAGTCAACACAATTACATTGCATCAATGTACATACTATGTAAAAAATGTGACTTTAATATCACCTCGATGCACCACATAAATTACAAGGGGTTTGCCTGGATATATTCTATGTTAGCAACAAAGCTACGTGATTAGTATGTCGCAGGTATATCACATTGTGATATCTTATTCTATTATAGGTATGTAACTTTATAATTTGTAATGTTTCAATAAAAAATATGTGGCACATGTAATGCGATATATTATGGTCTCATATATCAATACTAATAAATATGTATTTATTAGTATTGATATATTTATAGATATTTTTAATCTTTATTAGCATAACTCGTACATGTATATACACTAAGCTTGATGCTTGTGCTGTATAAAAACAATTTTATTAGATTCTTCCAAAAAAACTGCTCGAAAATTCCATCCAAATTGTACACACTTCAAATTTTTACATAACCAGATTTATTTTTGCTTCTACTTATTTCATCTAATGATCTAATCTTTGCCCCAACTTACCATAAAGTTGAATCCTCCCACAATGTTTTTCAAACTAAAATTCGTTTTCAAGACCCCAAATATTTTCACCTAATTTGTTAATTTTGAATTTAATTTATTTGTAAGGTGTTATTTATAACAACCCTAAAATGTTTTGCTCAATTTTTTTAAACAAAGTAAACACTTTTTCAATTTTTATATAAGTATATATACACAAGAAACTGAAAATAATGCACTGAAAAGCACGCCCAAATAAAATACTATAACGTTAGATCACTCATGCACCAAACATGTATTTCGTCAAACATTTCAGTTTAACAATACAAAACGTTATAGGTTATGGTATACAGTGTTCTATATTAGCATGCAATCTATAAAAAGTACACTACAATTGCAATATTGAATGTATTTTATTAACACACAATCCCACTGTTTTAAGACAACACAACACACTAACTAGGTACAATAGGAAACAAAGCGTAGCAGATACGAATTTTCCACGAGGTAGGCATTTCATTAAGGTTATGTTGCAGCTTTAACATATAAACACCTTTTAATATCCTAAACTAATTAAAGTTTAAATTAAAATTCTAAATATAAATTTTAAGTTACAATAGTCTCTCGTCTTATAGTACGAATAAAAGATACGTATGTATTAATAATGGCCTCAAAAAGATGGTTATATGCTAAAGAATTTATACGTATAAAGTTTTATACGTATAAAATGCGACCCCAAAATGACGTCAATACATATATATATATATATATATATATATATATATATATATATATATATATATATATATATATATATATATATATATATATATATATATATATATATATATATATATATATATATATATATATATATATATATATTGGGATGACATAAATTAGATTGTTGATCGACTTAGACTTTTAGTGGCTTCTCAAGTTGCTGGTAATAATGCTCATAACAACGAAATTCAGTTAATTGCCTATTGCTTAGTATAAAAATGTCTATCTATCAAATATGTTCGATACCTTATTTAAAAATATACCAAATGAAGTCAAAGTCATAGTACCCGGCACTCAAAATATCATCAAAAGTTAATGTGAACCTAGTAAATGACACAAACTAGGTGGTTTAGTTGTAGATAAGCTAGAAATCTAAACGACTAAAATAATGAGCAACAAGACGCTATTACGAGGACCAGTGCACTTGGTGAACTCAAATGACTATAATATATTTAAAAAAACCTGACTTGCACTAACCAAGTTACCGTCGTCAGAGGATATATAATTTTAAATATCTTACATCGACAACTCTGCTTATATTTTTGTGCAGGTGGTCGGTCACTAACGATTAAGGGTGGTTCAACAATACAAAAATTAACATATTCGATCGGCGGAAATAACTAATTATTGCATTATCTAACGAACGTACTACTACCGCTCTTTCTTGTAATAAGACCCTCCTTTCGGTGCTCCTTTCGGACAAAAAATATTAATGCAAAGCCCATCTACAATATCTGGATTTAGGAAGGAATTTCTAACGTTCTTCCAAAGCAGAAAAGTGAAGACGATGTGAAAAGTGAAATTAGTTAATGCATTTGCTAACACGCCTGTAAAAATAACGCTGAACTTTAACAATATTACTCATCTTACTTGACTATAATTTTCGCAAACGTTTAGTCTTTAAAGGCACATTTGAAGGATATTATTGCAGATGAGTGCTATTTAAAGGCATCGATTACACTACTTGTTGAATCTTCGACAACTCAACAAAATGATATTCAGATACCTGGCCATGTTAGAATTTACATATCTGATGTAAAGAGCATGGTGCTGCGCTATACATCCGAAATGAATTAAAATCAGATGAATTTAAAATGGTTTCTGAAGACAAATGCGAAACTTTGGATTTGGGTAGTATACTTAGTATATATACATATATATATATATATATATATATATATATATATATATATATATATATATATATATATATATATATATATATATATATATATATATATATATATATATATATATATATATATATATATATATATATATATATATATATATATATATATATATATATATATATATTATATACATATATAAATAATATATTGCGTTACCTCTGTTATTGTGAAGTAGCTGTACAGATTAATATATTTCTCACTGTGACCAACTTCTGACCGAAGTATCGGTGTCGTAGTTTTCTCGTTGCTGCGCTTATGATTTGATCAATGTGTGCCGGTGAAAGAAAGTCGTAAATGTTAGGTTGTATGTTTAGCAAGCTTCTATAATGATGAGTGAGTTCATCTAAAATTAGATGTTTCTACTTTAGGTTTTGTTTTGCTTATTATATGTTTTTTCGTATGTAACCCAGTTTTTCCCGGGTTATCGTACTGGGCTAACAGAGCTAGCTATTCTTAAAAGTACGTTTGAAGACAATTGAAAATTTTAACTTCCTATGTGCTGCATGATATTGATATACCAAAGAATAAAGATCTAAGTAAGATACTGAATCAGCTGGATTAACATATGAACCATCTGATACTAAAAAGCCAATTATTGATGAATTATATAAACCTGCAAGAATAAGCTTTAAACGTAGACGTAATGAATGTGGTAGATTGATTTTGCTGAATTACAGACTACTACAAAGAAACCTCTGGTTACAAGTACAGTTTAGTGGTTATAAATTGGTTTTAAAAGTATGTGTGGACTCGCTCTCTTAGATCTAAAAATGATGAAGAGGTGACTAAAGCTATGGCAGATATTTAAGCTAATAGTACAGCACCAATCTTACCTTGGGTTAGTACTCTAAATTTAACGCAATAATGAAAAAATACATCATTAATCACTATTGCACTGAGAGTGAGTAATTATTATTCCACTTATATATCTATATATAGATAGAGTCATACATCTTGAAAGAGAATATATATAAAAATTTCAACTTGGTTTGTTCTAACAAGTGGCTTTATACATTACCTAACGTCACTGCTGCTTACAACTCTACTGTTCATCAAACAGCTGGTGCCTTAATAAATAACAACATACGTTACATTAATTTTTGAGTCAGTGGGGCTTCTGGAATAATTCAGTAATGACGAAAATTCCGCAGAAATTGTTGACGAATATCAAACTTATGAGAGAATCATCTTTAAAAGTGAAACTGAAGTAAAAATGACTAAAACTCACGATCAATATTATGCATACTTAGGATTTAGAGTTAAACTTAATCGATATAAACATTTTTAATGAAGTTAAAGTTTATTTGACTAGCTATTGTATGACCGAAGCCACATTTCACCCATGAGAATCTTTTTTTTTCTTCTCCGTTATTATTTTGCCCTCTGAAGTGTGCCGATCGAATTGACACCACGCCATTCTTATCTGTTATTGTATTTGCCAATTTGAGTAGTTCGAAATATTGTGAAGAGCAAGCGTAGCTCACAGTGCAGCTGCAGCCAAGTCAGCGCCCAGATGAGACTCCGCCTAGCTTGCTGTCCCTAAAAGGTCATATACGCGGCACTCGCAATGAATGTTCGTACGATTTACTGGTAATTTCGCACAGACGTTACTACGGTTCTCACGGCGGAGCGTCTATTACAGGTAACCGACCGTAGACTTCACGCTCGTTTTATTCTCTCGTCACTTTTAGATGTTGAATTATTCAGATTTAGTAATTCATAAGTTTCCCATTTTCTATATGGTACCAGGATCTTTTTATTTAGGGCAATCGACTGTGATAATTGTTTCTGTATAACTTCGCTTAGGTGGATAAGTTTCACCTGCAGCGCCATGTAATCAATGTAACTTTAATGCTTTATCTGCGTCGACTGCTCCAATCAAAATAAAGCAATTTCTTTCGCTCTGGGCTTTAGTTATTAACCGCAAAGACACGCTTCTATTGTATTTGAAAATATTACACAAGTAGCAAGGAGGTATGCAGTAGCAAAGTCGGCCATCCTTCAGCATTGTATTGTATGTCACCCGGATTGATATAGAGCTCTTGCTTCATCACTGTTTGCTTCCAAAAGTGTTCGAATTGTTGTAACTATACCAAGATTTCTCACATGTTTAATAATCGGGCTGCTGCATTAGATGTTACTTGTACATCTCCAATCGTACCACTCGTCTCTCTACTGCCTATTATTAGTAGAACAGCTGAAGACCAAACGTAAAAATATCTTGTTGGTTTATTGCAGAATCACAGGTATCATATGGGCAAACGAACTGGTTTGAGAAGACTCTGTGTGTATTTCTTTCCCTTTGATTGACTCGTCGTGCACAGGGTCAGCGAATATATGTAGTCTGCTTCGGTACCTAATTCATCTAGATATTGCATGTGCTCCCAAGATAGAATCGTCTTATCCAGAAAGGAAATATACTGAAGGTGGGGCGGCTTGATTGCTGGTATTTATAATCAACATAATATGGTGGTCTCTTCTCTCAATTCTAATATCACAATGATCTCCTCGCCTTGAAACGTCACAAGTACTCAATTCTGATCGACGAGGTTTACATTTATATGCGAAATAATGCGGGTTGTAAGAGGCATACAAACCTTACTATATGGTTTTATATCAACGGCGTAACCTGGATCTACCATAGGAGTAAACTCATGTACTGTATGCGTAGCTTTGCCATCTACAATATTACACTATCACAATTTCCACCGGTAAATCAGAAACATGGACTTTACAAGTGGTAATACGTTGTTTAGAAAACCCCAATATTGGGGCTATTGAAGCATCGGTAGAAAAGTCTATATGATACTGACATGTTATCTCACATTTTAAAGTGTTGTTGGCTTTTAGCAAAAACAGATTTACCACGTCGATGCTTTTCTCTACTGCAGGGTACTGATGTTTATCCTTAATATAAGACGCAATGCTCATTCTGAATGAATTTCTCGATATCACTGATTTCATACGAACCATCAGGAATAATCATTTCTAGCCGACTCTTATCATCACTCACAGCAGAAAAGTAGTGAAACTATTACTCCCACGCTCTATGTCTAGTATAGTGTTATATCGGTGAAAGTTAGCAAGCGCGAGCAATTAGTCAAAGTGAGGTTTTAGCACTAACGGTGGAAATATTTCAATCGACGTAGAGCCATTGAAAGCAAGCGTAAGCGCAATGACAGAAACACAGATACTAATGTTTAAGTCCTTTATTTAAAAATTGTAAACATAAGTGACCGCATTATAAGTATTATAGTTTTGGTATACATCATGATTATACAATGTCAATCCTCTAGATCGTGCTTGTCAAGAGACAAGCACGATCTAGATTATTGATGCGTTGATTATCTCCCCTGAAACGTTCTTTAAGTTTAGTGTCTGAACCACAAAACTGATAACCAGGTACGTGCAGCTAAACAGGTAATTCAGGTACTCTGTCAACAAGACATTCACCTTCACACACCAGATTGATACTGCTAATGAGGTTTTCTGTATCTGATGCGGCAACCAAATTGAAGCAATTTCTAGTTATCCGTATTAACGAATTGCCAAAAGCTCTTTATAGTCTTTGAAAATATTACATAGGTATACAGTATCAGGAGAGACCGGTGTCTAACAGGGCAGTAGCTAGCTAGAAGACGTCGTCCCTTGTTGACTCGGCAGGATGTTCATGGAAAAGTGACTACTAGTGGAGGAGGGGGAGGGGGGTTATACCTAGGATTGAAAATATATCATAATTTTATTCTGATTGTTATAATTAGTGAAATAGATATTATAATGTTAATTAATACAATTCATTGATTGTTGTTGGCCTTACTTGGTGAAACTTCTACTACATACAGACTTGGAGACTACTTCTCTGACTACACTGTTGGTTTTCGTTAAGAAACATTAAAGTAAAACAATGTCAAGTAGGTAATAGGTCAAGCCCGTCACGTAATTATTGAGATTGAATTGATATCATCACTTGGCGTATTTACAAAGAAATACACCAGTGTGTTGATATTTACAGATTTAAATGTTATAGGTTGCAAATACCGTTGTTAACTGCTGACAATGTTTATTTATTGTTGAGAATGAGTTAAGTAAATCTAGATATATAAATAATTGTAAATATGAGAAGAAAGACTTGATGTATAATTATTCAAGGTTAAACTTGTTATAATATAGTTCTCTAGTTTCAGTTTAAATTCAGTGCTCCCAGCACCTCACGAAATATCTCCTCCGCTCCCACATTAATGTGCTCAAATAAGAACTAAACTAATATATATTTCCAGGAATAATCTTGATATATAATATATATATATATATATATATATATATATATATATATATATATATATATATATATATATATTATTATATATTATATATATATATATATATATATATATATATATATATATATATATATATATATATATATATATATATATATATATATATATATATATATATATATATATATATATATATATATATATATATATATATGTGTGTGTGTGTGTGTGTGTGTGTGTGTGTGTGTGTGTGTGGTGGAATTTGTCTTTAACTGCGTGGAGAGGGTAGATGGTTGTTTGTATACCACCCAAATCCAATTATTCGCATTTGTCTTCAGACAACATTTTATATTCATCAGATTTTAAATCATTTCTGATGTATATCGCAGCACCATGCTCTTTACATCAGATATGTAAATTCTAACATGGCCAGGTATCTGAATATCATCCTGTTGAGTTGTCGAAGAATCAACAAGTAGTATAATCGATGCTTTTAAATAGCACTAATCTGCAATAATATCCTTCAAATGTGCCTTTATAGACTGAACGTTTTCGAAAATTTTAGTCAAGTAAGATGGGTAATATTGTGTAAAGTTCAGCGTTATTTTTACAGGCCTGTTAGCAAATGCATTAATTAATTTCACTTTTCACAATGTCATGATCATGATGATACAATATCAATCATCTAGATCGTGCTTGTCGAGAGAAAAGCACGATCTAGAGTATTGATGCCTTGATTACTCGTGAAACGTTCTTTAAATTTAGTGTCTGGACCACAAAACTGATAACCAGGTACGTGCAGCTCAACAGGTAATTTTCGATTACTGTGTGCAAGACTTCACCTTCACACACCAACATTTATACTGTTACTGAGGTATGATATATCTGTGTATTTATATAGGATGTAGCATTCGTACCAAGTATAGTTTAGTTAACGATGCGTATGGTAAATCATGCAAAAGCCAACAGTCACAACATAGGTGATGTTGTTACCACATCATCATTACCTAAACAGCAGACATGGCCTTCTTTTACCAACCTCAGTTAAATGTTTGATATGTGGTCCAATTGGTTATGGTTAACAAATATTATGTTAAGTTTGTTGTTTGGTCCAAACGGCTTAAAATTTGAAAACGCATACGTAAACTCAAAGCCTTTATATTTAGGCTGATATATATCAGCCTAAATATAGCATGTTAAAGGGGGTGGTGTATGCTACAAAAGGTGTTTGATACTATCTATACAGTGAGACCGCAAACATATTGGATCCAAGAGATGCAAAGAACAATTCAATTTTTATATTAGATGATGTAGCCTCTGATAAGCAAGATGAAATAAAATCGTATTTTTGTATAGGTAGACATTAAGATATTGACAGTTTCTACTTGTGTCCGAAACAATTGGTGCGTCATAATGCTAACATCATAGTTTTATTTAAACAAGATGAAATTACCAAATACAGACTGGAGATAACTTCTCTTGCTTCACTGTTAAGCCAGTAGTATGGTACAGTTTCACCAAGTAAGTGCAACAGTGATCAATGAATTGAATATGAAATTAGTCTTGTGTATGATGATCATGTAACTATCCATATGAGTTTTGAAAAGTTCAAACTCATTTGTGGTGGTTTTCGGCAAAACAAACATATTATGGTGGCTGTTGTTAAAGATACTAATTTAACACAAGGGGTTTGATCACTTTTTATATCTTGGTTAACTGAAAAACATTGGTATTCAGTTGTTCAGTTCACGAACGAATGTCAAGTTCATATCCTATTGGTGTAAAATACTATGTTGATAAAAATTTCACAGAGAAACATTCACGTGATACAACATATAGTGTTATTTATGATAAAACCACCAACACTTGGATGCTTGGTAACAAACCTATTAAATTTGTTGTTAAATATAGATGATAAAAATGGACATAGCTTTCAAATTATGGCTGGTTATTACCTATTCATTTATTGTTGTTGCCCTTACCTGGTGTAACTTGTCCATACTACATACAGACTTGGAGAATACTTCTCTGGCTTCACTGTTGGTTTTTGTAGGTGAAGTACGTAGCCAGCGCCACTTGCTCCAGTTAGCTCACGCGCTGGCTACGCCCTTCAGCTACAAAAACCAACAGTGAAGCCAGAGAAGTATTCTCCAAGTCAGATGCAGTATGTTTGTTACCTTACCAATTTTTATTGGTACTAATCATCTGTTGAAATTAATATTTTTGATAAAACCAGTTCTGAGCTGGCTTTTAATTAAAAGTCAACTCAGAATTGACATGGACGTGGGAATCCAACTATCTAATTAAAACGAGGCAATGTTTAATCTATTTGGACCGGGCAGATTTTCCTGGAAAATTTGCTAGGAAAATCTGCCCATTCCAAGTAGATTAAACATTGCTTTGTTTCAATTAGACAATCCAATTCCCCCGTCCATACCAGTTCTGAGCTGGCTTTTGATTAATGATACAAGCAATTAAAAGTTAGGCTTCGGTCATTGATTAAAAAAGTAATATACTCTGGTTTTCGTACAAGCAAGTGAAACGTAGGCTTCGCCTCGCTGATAAACTAGATTTACTATCTTTTGACTAAGTTCAATATACCTATTCATGCGAGTGAATAAAAGTTGTGCCAGTGTCGTTTGAAAATAAAATAAATGAGGATGAAGAAACCTGACTTGGACTAACCAAGTTACCGTAATCAGAGGATATATAATTTTAAATATCTTACATCTACAACTCTGCTTATATTCTTGTGCAAGTGGTCGGTCACTAACGATTCAGGGTCGTTCAACAACACAAAAATTAACATATTTCGATCGGCGGAAATATCTAAATTATTGACTTATCTAACGAACGTGCTGCTGCCGATCTTTCTTGTAAATAGGACAAAAAATATTAATGCACAGCGCATCTACAATATCTGGATTTAGGAAGGATGAAGGAATCTCTAAAGTTCTTCCAAAGCAGAAAAGTGAAGACATTGTGAAAAGTGAACTTAATTAATGCATTTGCTAACAGGCCTGTAAAAATAACGCTGAACTTTACACAATATTACCCATCTTACTTGACTATAATTTTCGAAAACGTTCAGTATTTAAAGGCACATTTGAAGGATATTATTGCAGATTAGTGCTATTTAAAAGCATCGATTATACTACTTGTTGATTCTTCGACAACTCAACAGGATGATATTCAGATACCTGGCCATGTTAGAATTTACATATCTGATGTAAAGAGCATGGTGCTGCGATATACATCAGAAATGATTTAAAATCTGATGAATACAAAATGTTGTCTGAAGACAAATGCGAATAATTGGATTTGGGTAGTATACAAACAACCATCTACCCTCTCCACGCAGTTAAAGACAAATTCCACCACACACACACACACACAAATATATATATATATATATATATATATATATATATATATATATATATATATATATATATATATATATATATATATATATATATATATATATATATATATATATATATATATATATATATATATATATATATATATATATATATATATATATGTGTGTGTGTGTGTGGTGGAATTTGTCTTTAACTGCGTGGAGAGGGTAGATGGTTGTTTGTATACTACCCAAATCCAATTATTCGCATTTGTCTTCAGACAACATTTTGTATTCATCAGATTTTAAATCATTTCTGATGTATATCGCAGCACCATGCTCTACATCAGATATGTAAATTCTAACATGGCCAGGTATCTGAATATCATCCTGTTGAGTTGTCGAAGAATCAACAAGTAGTATAATCGATGCTTTTAAATAGCACTAATCTGCAATAATATCCTTCAAATGTGTCTTTAAATACTGAACGTTTTCGAAAATTATAGTCAAGTAAGATGGGTAATATTGTGTAAAGTTCAGCGTTATTTTTACAGGCCTGTTAGCAAATGCATTAATTAAGTTCACTTTTCACAATGTCTTCACTTTTCTGCTTTGGAAGAACTTTAGAGATTCCTTCATCCTTCCTAAATCCAGATATTGTAGATGCGCTGTGCATTAATATTTTTTGTCCTATTTACAAGAAAGATCCGCAGCAGCACGTTCGTTAGATAAGTCAATAATTTAGGTATTTCCGCCGATCGAAATATGTTAATTTTTGTGTTGTTGAACGACCCTGAATCGTTAGTGACCGACCACTTGCACAAGAATATAAGCAGAGTTGTAGATGTAAGATATTTAAAATTATATATCCTCTGATTACGGTAACTTGGTTAGTCCAAGTCAGGTTTCTTCATCCTCATTTATTTTATTTTCAAACGACACTGGCACAACTTTTATTCACTCGCATGAATAGGTATATTGAACTTAGTCAAAAGATAGTAAATCTAGTTTATCAGCGAGGCGAAGCCTACGTTTCACTTGCTTGTACGAAAAACAGAGTAGATTACTTTTTAATCAATGACCGAAGCCTAACTTTTAATTGCTTGTATCATTAATCAAAAGCCAGCTCAGAACTGGTATGGACGGGGGAATTGGGTTGTCTAATTGAAACAAAGCAATGTTTAATCTACTTGGAATGGGCAGATTTTCCTAGCAAATTTTCCAGGAAAATCTGCCCGGTCCAAATAGATTAAACATTGACTCGTTTTAATTAGATAGTTGGATTCCCACGTCCATGTCAATTCTGAGTTGACTTTTAATTAAAAGCCAGCTCAGAACTGGTTTTAGCAAAAATATTAATTTCAACTGATGATTAGTACCAGTAAAAATTGGTAATAACTAGGTAACAAACATACTGCATCTGACTTGGAGAATACTTCTCTGGCTTTACTGTTGGTTTTTGTAGCTGAAGGGCGTAGCCAGCGCGTGAGCTAACTGGAGCAAGTGGCGCTGGCTACGTACTTCACCTACAAAAACCAACAGTGAAGCCAGAGAAGTATTCTCCAAGTCTGTATGTAGTATGGACAAGTTTCACCAGGTAAGGGCAACAACAATAAATGAATAGGTAATAACCAGCCGTAATTTGAAAGCTATGTCCATTTTTATCATCTATATTTAACAACAAATTTAATAGGTTTGTTACCAAGCATCCAAGTGTTGGTGGTTTTATCATAAATAACACTATATGTTGTATCACGTGAATGTTTCTCTGTGAAATTTTTATCAACATAGTATTTTACACCAATAGGATATGAACTTGACATTCGTTCGTGAACTGAACAACTGAATACCAATGTTTTTCAGTTAACCGAGATATAAAAAGTGATCAAACCCCTTGTGTTAAATTAGTATCTTTAACAACAGCCACCATAATATGTTTGTTTTGCCGAAAACCACCACAAATGAGTTTGAACTTTTCAAAACTCATATGGATAGTTACATGATCATCATACACAAGACTAATTTCATATTCAATTCATTCATCACTGTTGCACTTACTTGGTGAAACTGTACCATACTACTGGCTTAACAGTGAAGCAAGAGAAGTTATCTCCAGTCTGTATTTGGTAATTTCATCTTGTTTAAACAAAACTATGATGTTAGCATTATGACGCACCAATTGTTTCGGACACAAGTAGAAACTGTCAATATCTTAATGTCTACCTATACAAAAATACGATTTTATTTCATCTTGCTTATCAGAGGCTACATCATCTAATATAAAAATTGAATTGTTCTTTGCATCTCTTGGATCCAATATGTTTGCGGTCTCACTGTATAGATAGTATCAAACACCTTTTGTAGCATACACCACCTCCTTTAACATGCTATATTTAGGCTGATATATATCAGCCTAAATATAAAGGCTTTGAGTTTACTAACGATTCAGGGTCGTTCAACAACACAAAAATTAACATATTTCGATCGGCGGAAATACCTAAATTATTGACTTATCTAACGAACGTGCTGCTGCCGATCTTTCTTGTAAATAGGACAAAAAATATTAATGCACAGCGCATCTACAATATCTGGATTTAGGAAGGATGAAGGAATCTCTAAAGTTCTTCCAAAGCAGAAAAGTGAAGACATTGTGAAAAGTGAACTTAATTAATGCATTTGCTAACAGGCCTGTAAAAATAACGCTGAACTTTACACAATATTACCCATCTTACTTGACTATAATTTTCGAAAACGTTCAGTATTTAAAGGCACATTTGAAGGATATTATTGCAGATTAGTGCTATTTAAAAGCATCGATTATACTACTTGTTGATTCTTCGACAACTCAACAGGATGATATTCAGATACCTGGCCATGTTAGAATTTACATATCTGATCTAAAGAGCATGGTGCTGCGATATACATCAGAAATGATTTAAAATCTGATGAATACAAAATGTTGTCTGAAGACAAATGCGAATAATTGTATTTGGGTAGTATACAAACAACCATCTACCCTCTCCACGCAGTTAAAGACAAATTCCACCACACACACACACACACACACACACACACACACACACACACACAATAAATATATATATATATATATATATATATATATATATATATATATATATATATATATATATATATATATATATATATATATATATATATATATATATATATATATATATATATATATATATATATATATATATAATATAAAAATATATATCAAGATTATTACTGGAAATATATATTAGTTTCGTTCTTATTTGAGCACATTAATGTGGGAGCGGAGGAGTCGTTTCGTGAGGTGCTGGGGAGCACTGAATTTAAACTGAAACTAGAGAACTATATTATAACAAGTTTAACCTTGAATAATTATACATGAAGTCTCTCTTCTCATATTTACAATTATTTATATATCTAGATTTACTTAACTCATTCTCAACAATAAATAAACATTGTCAGCAGTTTACAACGGTATTTGCAACCTATAACATTTAAATCTGTAAATATCAACACACTGGTGTATTTCTTTGTAAATACGCCAAGTGATGATATCAATTCAATCTCAATAATTACGTGACGGGCTTGACCTATTACATACTTGACATTGCTTTACTTTCATGTTTCTTAACGAAAACCAACAGTGAAGCCAGAGAAGTAGTCTCCAAGTCTGTATGTAGTAGAAGTTTCACCAAGTAAGGGCAACAACAATCAATGAATTGTATTAATTAACATTATAATATCTATTTCACTAATTATAACAATCAGAATAAAATTATGATATATTTTCATCAATCCTAGGTATACCCCCCCCCCCCCTCCACGGTTAGTCACTTTTCCATGAACATCCTGCCGAGTCAACAAAGGACGACGTCTTCTAGCTAGCTACTGCGCTGTTAGACAGCGGTCTCTCGTGATACTGTATACCTATGTAATATTTTCAAACACTATAAAGAGCTTTTGGCAATTCGTTAATACGGATAACTAGAAATTGCTCCAATTTGGTTGCCGCAGCAGATACAGAAAACCTCATTAGCAGTATCAATCTTGGTGTGTGAAGGTGAAGGTCTTGTTGACAGAGTCATCAAAAATTACCTGTTTAGCTGCACGTACCTGGTTATCAGTTTTGTGGTCCAGACACTAAACTTAAAGAACGTTTCAGGGGAGATAATCAACGCATCAATAATCTAGATCGTGCTTGTCTCTTGACAAGCACGATCTAGAGGATTGACATTGTATAATCATGATGTATACCAAAACTATAATACTTATAATGCGGTCACTTATGTTTACAATTTTTAAATAAAGGACTTAAACAGTAGTATCTGTGTTTCAGTCATTGCGCTTACGCTTGCTTTCAATGGCTCTACGTCGATTAAAATATTTCCACCGTTAGTGTTAAAGCCTCACTTTGACTAAATGCTCGCGCTTGCAAACTTTCAGAGATATAACACTATACCAGACATAGAGCGTGGGTGTAATAGTTTCACTACTTTTCTGCTGTGAGTGGTGATTAGAGTCGGCTAGAAATGATTATTCCTGATGGTTCGTATGAAATCAGTGATATCGAGAAATACATTCAGAATAAGCATTGCGTCTTATATTAAGGATAAACCTCAGTACCCTGCAGTAGAGAACAACATCGACGTGGTAAAGCTGTTTTAGCTAAAAGCCAACAACACTTTAAAATGTGAGATAACATGTCAATATCATATAGACTTTTCTACCGATGCTTCAATAGCCCCAATATTTCTAAACAACGTCTTACCGCTGGTAAAGTCCATGTTTCTGATTTACCGGTGGAAATTGTGATAATGTAATATTGTAGATGGCAAACCTACGCATACAGTACATGAGTTTACTCTTATGGTAGATCCAGGTTACGCCGTTGATATAAAACCATATAGGGTAAGCGATACAGTTATTGGCCATTTGTACGAATATTAAGGTTACAGCGCTCCTTCTTGTATATTAATCAACTAGGAAAACTGTAGTCGCACAGTATAATATAAGATATATTATTTTTGATGATAACATACTTTTTTTTGACTTAAACTGTTCAAAAAAGAATAAAAAATTCTAAATTGTTGACCAACTGATAAAAGTAGTGATTGGCCATAGGCATATAGTGATTGGCCTAACATCTCTTACAGTGATTGTCATACCCTTCGATGTCAGCTGTAAACAATTAATTTTCTATGGGAATAATAAACAAACATCATGCAACAATTTATTTTTCAAATAATGGAAATTTTTAAGCACGATTTACAATGAAATATAGTAGAGTTTGATTTATGTAAATTCATTTTCCTTATACAATTCAGATGAAAAGCTCTGGTGCAGGATTTACATTTTATACCAATATTTGATTCATTCATATTGTTGGTGCAAGTAAAACATAAGCCGTTAATTTTTCTCACATTATCTTCTAAGCTCAAACCACAAGTCTCTTGTGCATTCTCTAACCTAACATTGGATAAAATATGTATCCTTGAACTTGTACCATCTTGAGAACTGTATTCATTCTTGGTGTCACTGCTACCAAAAAGATGTTTGGTGGCTTGTTGTATTCTTAAAAGTTGGTATTGTTGGCTGCCCGATGTGTTCTCTTCATCATCAAACTCACGTCCTATGTTTTCCCTATTTCTTATATTTTCATTCACATCGTCATGTGGATTTGACGCTTCTGATCTACATTTGTTTTTACTCTTAAAATATTGCTTTTTAACATTTTTGTTTTCTAATTTCTTGAAGTTCTCTGCTGTTTTCCTCAATTTATTCTCAAGCCTTTTAACTTTCCTCTCTTCTTTCTCAGTTTCTTTCTCTTTTTTAGTTTGTTCCTTATCACTCATGATTTTCTTCCATTGAGTTGATGTTAAGACAAACGGAAGTCTTTCGCTTTGCCTCTTACCCTTTCTCGCAGGAGTTTGAGGCCACTGTAAGAATGTATCAAGACTTACATCTGCTGAAGTATTTTCAGTATCTACAGAGGCCATGGTTAAATGGTCTATCTTATATAAACAGGAGTCCGTTGTAGGGCATATTCCGGAAGCATTATGATCACTCACAAGTTTTCCAGATTGACATGGTTGTGTTAGTTGAAAAATGTCACCGTTATAATCTTCGAAAACAATTGGTATTTCTTCTATATTGATATTTCTCAAGGTAAGGGTTGAGTCATTGTTTTCCAAATAGGTATCGAGGTTTGCTGCGCTGGTTGATTTTAGCCTAGCACTAATATCAAGTCCGTCTGTGCTTTCTCTGGCTATTGGTGATGCATGAGTTTCCTGTGACAATTCATTAGGATTGATATGTGTGGGATTTATTTCTTCTACCGATACTTCAGAAATGTCTTCTTTTGGTTTGAATCTCTTCCACATACTGTACAGCATACCGAATTCTTCTGAATGGTTGTTGATGCAATGCTGTCCTTTTTGAAATTCATTAATATAATTTTCACCAACAATTTCTTTAAATGCTGGATACGACAGGACGTAATTTTTTTTCAAACCAGTTTGTTCGTATGTATTGACTTTAGCAGCTCCCAAACATTTTGTGACGTCTATCGCATTTGGATTCCATGGGTACAAGCCACAAGCTTTAAACCCATTTTGGATGATAGTTGACTTTGCAACGTTTTTGATAACATTTTCAAGAACTGTTGCAAAGTGCTCTTTGCTTAATGTTTCATTGGTATGGTCGCGTCTCCACTCAACTACTGCCTTCTTCCAACCATTTTTTATCGGTTTGAAGGCTGCCACATCAGCAGGCTGAAGAATTCGTGTGGCATTGGGATAAAGGCAAATCAGTATAATTTCCAGTTGACTACAAGGTTCACTTAGTTGATAGGTTAAGTGTGTGCTGTGCCCGTCTACAAAGAGAATGATGGGAAATTTCACATTATGTTTTTTTTAAATAGGGGTGCAGTACGTTTGAAATATATTCATAAAATATCTCAGCACGCATCCACCCAGAATCACTCAAGCCAACTCCCCATTCATCAGGAACTGATTTAGCGATATTAGCAGGCAACCGTTTATAAGGGTAAATCACCATTGGTGGTGTAACTTTACCAGATGCAGTGAAAGTAAACATTACTGTAATTGCTGTTTTGGACGGCGCGTGTTCAACCTCATAAACATTTCTGCTTCCTCTTGGAGCAAGAACTTTTGTATTTTTCGGACACAAGTTAAAACATGTCTCATCTCCGTTGAGTATTCGTTCTGGGTCTTTTAATATGCCTTCCAGATCTTTTGACTTTAGATAATCATAAATGTTACCAAACCACTTTTTAAGGTCTGATACTGAAATGGTTGCACTTGCGGCAGTAACTGCCTCAGATATACGTATTGTTACCTCTGGATGACGACGAAGAAAGGCTTTGTACCAACCATCTCCTGGATGATTTCTTATAAATGGATTGGGACGTGGATTTTTCTCTAAGAATAACCTTACTGATTCTTGCAAGTCCTCTTTGCGACGAGGAAATCCTTTCTTGTGGTTCTCGAATACCCATTTAACCAGAAGTTCTTCTTCATTGGGTGTGAGAATAGGATTCGGACCTAAATTTGACTTGATAAATTTGGTACTTCTCCTGAATTGCAGGGTTGCTCTTGGAACCTTAAAATATCTTGCTGCTTCTCTGATTGAGGTTCCTTTCTTGATTAGTTCAAGAGCTTTTTCAATATCCTGATCACAATATTTTTTTGTATATTTGTCACCCACTCTGACTTTTGGCATCTTTTGTAAACCTACAAATATACAAGTAATATAGTGATTGGCCAGTAAAGATGTCAGAGATTGGCACCTGGCCAACGACTGTTTAAAGAAGGTTTAAAGTCTGTATTCCCTCGAAAAGCATTTGAGATTAATGAAACAATTTATTTAGTTGAAGTTTTATTGTAAAACTACCCGTTAATATATATTACAGTCATTGGCAGGAGTGGCCAATAACTGAATTTATTGTAAATGTCGTGTATAGTGATTGGCCTGCTTAAATTTCATAAGTAATTTTAGGTTAGAGACATATAAACAGTTTTTTCGAACACCCTAACTTCAAATTATAGTCCCTATACTGTTATAATCATTTGTTCCAAGCATACGAATAAAATAATCACTTACCTGATACACAGTGACGCTAAGCAAATGCACAAGCAACGTGCTGAATATGGAATAACTTCAAACAGGCACAAGGAAAAGACCGCCAACGACATTCACCGCTGCCAACATATCAAAGTACTGTGATCAAAGCAACAAACGGTGTTGTCACTTTGAACTGAAACAATCACATTTCGCTTAAAACGACGACAATGCTTGTTATTTTAAAAGAAAGTCGAATGGCCAATCACTGTAAGTATATTTTATAGTGGCCAATAACTGTATCATTTACCCTAGTAAGGTTTTTATGCTTTTTACGACCCGCATTATTTCGCATATAAATGTAAACCTCGTCGATCAGAATTGAGTACTTGTGACGTTTCAAGGTGAGGAGATCATTGTGATATTGGAATTGAGACAGAGACCACCATATTACGTTGATTATAAATACCAGCAATCAAGCCGCCCCAGCTTCAGTATATTCGCTTCCTGCATAAGACGATTCTATCTTGGAAGCACAAGCATTATCTAATTAATTAGGTACCGATATTAAGCAGACTACATATATTCGCTGACCCTGTGCACGACGTGTCAATCAAAGGGGAAGAAATACACACATAGGCTTCTTAGACCAGTTCGTTTGCCGATAATGATACCTGTGATTCTGCAATCAACCAACAAGATATTTTTACGTTTGGTCTTCAGCTGTTCTACTAATAAATGGCAGTAGAGAGACGAGTGGCACGATTGGAGTAATACAAGTAACATCTAATGCAGCAGCCCGATTATTGAACATGTGAGAAATCCTGGTATAGTTACAACAATTCAAACACTTTTGGAAGCAAACAGTGATGAAGCAAGCCGGGTGAAGTCCTACTACATACAATACAATGCTGAAGGATGGACGTTTTTGCTACTGCATGCCTCCTTGTTACTTGTGTAATATTTTCAAATACAATAGAAGCGTGATTTTCCGGATAATAACTAAAGCCCAGAGGAAAAGAAATTGCTTTATTTTGATTGGAGCAGTCGACGCAGATAAAGTATTAAAGTTACATTGATTACATGGCGCTGCAGGTGAAACTTATCCACCTAAGCGAAGTTATACAGAAACAATTATCACAGTCGATTGCCCTAAATAAAAAGATCCTTGTACCATATAGAAAATGGGAAACGTATGAATTACCAAAAGTGACGAGAGAATAACACCAGCGTGAAGTCTACGGTCGGTTACTTGTAATAGACGCTCCGCCGTGAGAACCGTAGTAGCGTCTCATCTGGGCGCTGACTTGGCTGCATCTGCACTGTGACCTACGCTGGCTCTTCACGATATTTCGAGCTACTCAAATTGGCAAATACAATAACAGACAAGAAGGGCGTGGTGTCATTTCGATCGGCACATTTCAGAGGGCAAAATAATAACGGAGAAGAAAAAAAGGTTCTGATGAGTGAAATGTGGCGTCGGTCAAGCAATAGCTAATCTAGTCTTTGCTGTTTGGGTGATGAAGCTGTGGTAACAACATCCATGTTTTGACTGTTGACTTTTGCGTGTTTTACAATACACATCGTTAACTAAACAAAAACTTTGTACGACCACTACATCCTATATAAATACGCAGATATATAATACCTCATCAACAGTATAAATGTTGATGTTTGTCAAGGTTAAGGTCTTGTTGACGCAATTATCAAAAAATTAACTGTTAAGCTGCACGTATCTGGCTATCAGGTCAGAGGTCCAGGCACTAGAACGTTTCACGAGAGGTGATCAAGGCATCAATAATCTAGATCGTCCTTGCCTCTCGACAAGTACAATCTAGAGGATTGATATTATATAATCATGATGTATACCAAAAGTATAATACTTATAATATAGTCACTTATGTTTAAAAAATTTAAATAAAAGACTTGATCAGTACTATCTGTGTTTCAGTCATTGCGCGTACGTTTGATTTCAATCGCTCTACATCAATTGGAATATTTCCACCATTTGTGTTAAAACCACACTTTGATTAATCTCTTCGCTTGCAAACTTTCACAGATATAACACTATACCAGATATAGAGCGTGGGTATAATAAGTTTCACTACTTTTCTGCTGTGAGTGGTGAAAAGAGTGGACTAGAAATAATTATTCCTGATGGTTCGTATGAAATCAGTGATATCGATAAATACATTCAGAATTAGCATTGCGTCATTATATTAAAAAACAGTACCCTGCAGTAGAGAACAACATCGACGTGGTAAAGCTGTTTTCGCTAAAAAGCCAACAACACTTTAAAATGTGAGATAACATGTCAGTATGACGCAGACCTTTCTATAGATGCTTGAATAGCACCAATATTGGTGTTTTCTAAACAACGTCTTACAGCGGTAAACTCCATGTTTCCGATTTAGCGGTGGAAATTGTGAGAGTAATGACGATTCGTTTAGAATCGCTTATAGATGTAAACATTGTCGATCAGAATTCAGTACCTGTGTCGTTTCAATGTGAGGAGACTATTGTAATATTGGAATTGAGACACAGACCACCATAATATGTTGATTATAAATACTAGTTATCAAGCCGCTTCAGCTTCAGGATCTTCGGTACCTCCATCGAAAACGATTCCATCCTGGGAGAACATGCAGTATCTAGATTCATCGGATTACGATGTTAAGGAAACTACATATATTTGCAGACCCTGGGCACGACGAGTCAATCAAAGGGAAAGAAATACACACATAGGCTTGGCATCTCTATTGTATCGGTATTCCCGCCTCTCCCGAAAGAATTGTGTTCGTTTTTGTGGTTTTTGTGTAATCAGCTCCAAGGTTTCGGGTGTGAATTAGAGTTTGTGAGTTTTTGGATGTATTTTGTGTGATGAATCTTTGTAGCTGTCTTGTATGACGGTGCAGAATTCAGAAATTGTAATCAATGTCTCGTGTTGTATGTACGGGTTTATTATGATTTTTTTATACTGGTGCCAGTTGGCTTAAATAATGTTTTTTTTTTCATGGGTGCGGGGGTGTGATTTTGCGTGTTGTTTCTACAAGGATGGGGAGCTGATCTGAGTCTAGTTCATTCAGCGTTTTACGTCTCTTATATTTACATTATACGAGATGCAGCAGTCTAGTGTTGAAGATGTGTTGTCTGAGTAAGCAAAATGGTTGAATGAATTATTTGGATAGTGGAGTGTGTATGAATTGTGTAAAATGCAGTTGTTTAATTTAAGGCCTTTACCTTCGTTATAGACACAGTTCCAATTTGTGTTTGGCATTAAAGTCCTCTATTATGAGTGTTTTGTTTTGTGAGTTTAGATCGTATTGTTATTCTCGATTGTCGATATTAGGTTGGCATACGTTTTTGATGTAATAATTGGGTACTGCTGTGTTATGTTTTTGTATGGTGCGTGTTTCGAACAAGGCGTTTGTGATGGAGTTAAGTTTTGCTATCGAAAGATACTGTTTACATTACATATGGGGTGTTACGGAGATTATCGTGATCGTAGTATCGGAGTTTTGATGTTCTTCGTGTTAGGTGTGTTTCGAGTTCGTTAAAATTTTTAAATAAAAGACTTAAACTGTAGTATCTAAGTTTCAGTCATTGCGTGTACGCTTGCTTTCAATGGCTCTACGTCGATGGGAATATTTCCACCGTTGGTGTTAAAACCACACCTTGATTCATCACTCGCGCTTGCAAACTTTCACAGATATAACACTATACCAGACATAGAGCGTGGGTGTAATAAGTTTCACTGATTTTCTGATGTGAGTGGTGAAAAGCGTCGACCAGAATTAATTATTCCTATGAAATCAGTGATATCGACAAATGAATTCTTCATATAGACTTTCCTACCGATGCTTCAATAGCACCAATATTGGTGTTTCTAAACAACGTCTTACCGCTGGTAATTCCATGTTACCGATCGGTGGATATTATGAGAGTGTAATATTGTGGATAGTTCATACCAGGGCAGCATACCGTATATGAGTTTACTCCTATGGTAATTATTTTTATGTCTACCCATTCAAAAATACGATTTTGTGTTGTCTTGCTTATCACAGGCTACATTATCAAAAATTGAATTGCTCTTTGCATCTGCTGTATCTAATATCTCTTCGTTTTCACTTTTGTAGCATACAACATCTCCTTTAACATGCTACATTTAGTGAATAGTTAGCTGCTTGGGGTGTAACAAACACTATGCAAGTTAAAAGAAACTTCGTATGGGTGTGAAATCAAAAACAATCACCACAATTAAACGTAGCAGTAAAAAAGTAAAGTTCGATGGTAAAATACGATTCGAAATCATACTAAATTTAAAGCGAGGTGCTATAAAAGTTGGTAAGGAGGTTCCATCTGTGAACAATTTACTACCTCTAACTTTTTGTGTTCTGTGAGCAATAGGTGCTCTGGGGGCTGCAGATATTGCTAAAGCTCTTAATGATGCAAAATCAGCCAAACAAAAATTGGAAGAATCAGAACCTCATAACTACACGATGGAGGCTATTGCTGGTGGTCAGCGAGGTAGTGGTTTGTATATGAAGAAACAACGAAGCGGTTATGGGTATTTACATAAACCAAAAACGTATAAGTTGTTTACCTGTAACATATGTATCTTGTGACATTTCTGATAAAATGAAAATTGAATATTTTAGAGATGTATACTTGCGAGACACTCTACCATCAGCTGGACCACGTAAAACTGAATCATTCGTCATGAATTAGCAAACAAAGAGCCTGGCAGTTAATGGGTGGCAGTTAGGAAACGCAGTGATACAGCTGTGTACTTTGACTCATATGGAAACTTGAAGCCACCAATTGAATTGTTGTGTTATCTTAAAAACCCTACTATATTGTATAATCATGATGTATACCAAAAGTATAATACTTATAATTGTGGTCACTTATGTTTAAAATGTTGAAATAAGAGACTTACACACTAGTGTGTAATGACAAATGTAAAGACCTGGTGTTCTTCACCTGGCAGTAAAATAAAATCAATAATAGAACGGGGTCAGTAATAAATGCATATTTGCAAAATTGTGGATTACATGGCACCAGAGACGTGGTGTGGTGCAGACGTAGGAACTGTGGAAACAACGGTAATGTAATGACGACAAATGTAAATACCTGGTGTTTTCACCCGGCAGTAAAAATAAAATCAATGAGAGAACGGGATCAGTAATAAATGCATACTTGCAAAATTGTGGATTCCACGGCACCACGAAAAGAGCAACTTTTTGACAAGGGCAATGTAATGACGACAAATAATAGAACGGGGTGACAATGAGCGCGAATTTGAGACAGATGTAGCGAGGTAGAATAGGGAGACTCTGTCTGATTTTTCATACGAAATGCCCTTGCTTTTATATAATGCTGATACACCTTCTCAATGCTAGAAACGCGAACGCCGGTTAATTGGGGCGAAAGCCCCGTGTATCAGACGTTGCATTTCGCAACGCTGAAAACGACATTAGGTTCATATTGCCGTGTATTCTATATGACTCCGCCTATACCATGTCTCCTTATTAATTCTACATTCTCATAAATTAGCCTGACAACAATGGCATGTACATCATATTTAATGAAATATTCTAACAACTTACAAATTTACACAGAAAATAATATCATGTCCTACTTACATTCATTACTATTTACACTATTTTAGCATAATCAGAATCAGGGAATTAGAATATCAGGAATAAGTGCATATTACCTGTTAAAAATGCATTTACAAATATAGTTGCAAGTATTTATTTTATGAGGCATTTCGACCTGCTCTACCATTAAATAGGTTTTGTTTTCATCAACAATATGGGGTGAAAAATAATTAGATTTAGGTTACCATTGAAAAACATAATATATTGGTATAAATGATTTAGTACAGCCACGTTAACCATAACATTCCCGGGTAGGGCGGATACAGGATCCATAAGTGCGAGAGAAAAAGCAAGCCTGAAGTCTACGGTTAGACGCTCCGCCGTGAGAACCGGAGTAACGTCTGTGCGGAATTACTACTAAGTCGTATAAACGTTCCTTGGGAATGCCGCCTATACGATGTTTTAGGGACTACAAAGTAGGTTGGCGCTGACGTGACTGCGCCTGCACTGTGAACTGCGCTGGCTCTTCACTATATTTCGAACTACTGAAATTGGTAAACACAATAACAGACAAGAAGGGCATAGTGTCAATTCGATCGACACACTTCAGAGGGCATAATAATAATGGAGAAGAAAAACGTATGAACGTTCGTTGCGAGTGCAGCCAATAGGATGTTTTAGGAACAACAAAGTAGGTGGAGTCTCACTGGGCGCTGACTTGGCGGCGGCTGCATTGTGAACTACGCTTAACTACGAACTGAGAAGAAGGTGGTCAATATTTGTCAATATACACTGCCGTGCCACCTCTAGAAGTGATGTGGTCATTGCGGTATGCTTTTATAGATAGATTTTGGCCGGCACGAATGACGGGGCCGGATTAGTTGAGAGGGACCTGCGTCAACAGCGCCGCGTAACAAAAACGGAGTCGATTTTGGTGCGGACCGTCATAACAATCGACACCCATTTAAAGGGCAACACAAAATCCGAAACATGACTATAGGGGTAAAGTTACGTAAGCAGCAACCGAAAAATATAGACCAAGAAGAAGAAGAAAAACGGACCGTCACTATCGTTCCGACGTTTGTCCTGTATACTGTACTACAAGATCTTAACCTATGTTCTTGTAAATCAACATCACCATGGACTTTTCGGAAACATTTGTTTTTGAACAACTCTGTTTAAATGTTTTAAATTTGTAGAAGGTCCGAATTTTTCGATAGGAATGTTGAAAGTGCTTCTTTATTACTTCACTTCACTTACCGCATTCATTTCTTCAATAATTCATTTAATTCATTGTTATGCGCGTTATTACCAGCTGCCTAAGAAGCCACAATATTCCGGTTATCCGCAGCATCCCCGACCTAGAGGGTGGGGTGGTTAATCTACATGCCAAAATCCAATGTTCTGTTGGAAATGATCAAGGACGAACCCCGCCCCAAGGAATCTTGCCCCATTTCCGTTCAGTATCAAATAAATGATACTTGAAAAAAATTGAATGCGTATACTAGCTCTACGCATCAGAAACCCCACCGACAAACGAGACGCAAACAAACTCATCAAACAAGAACTAACGATGCAAGCGAGTCTGGCTTAAGACAGTTGCTGTTGTAAATAAAAGAGCATGCTTATATAGATGAACGCCAGTCTGAAGCAGAAGACTTTTACAGTAAAAATATAGTTCAATTGTGTGCTGTATACTTGGCCGTACTGCTCCACCCAGTTCTTTGCTTTATCTTACACTCAGTACGCCTCAGAGATCTCTTTAACTAAGCCATTCTTTAAATATTTACCAGAAGTAGCAAAATATCACTACAGAAATTGATGAACCAATGGAGATAAATATTTATGGAGTATTAAAATGTTTATAATAGATTTTGAAAGTTGGCACAGCAACCGAGCAGAAAAATACAACCAATGAGAGCGGTTGGTGGAAAGAGGAAGAAGTGGATCAACAAAATCTACAGCCAATGTAACATTAGTAAGTTCGGTCAAAGTCTAAACGTAAAAGATGGTTGGTGTAAACATGAAAGTTGATTGTGATTGTATCAACATGATGTGTCATATGAATGAAAACGACGGTCCTGATTTTAGACAACATGGACCACCAAATGGGGGAGAAATGAGAACCTATTTCGATAGCGACGACTGCATGAAACACCTCTACACAACGATCACCTAGTTGAAACATTACCAAAATCAAGGCTGATATGGTTTGTTATAAACTTATCGTTCTGTTTGAGAGACACCTGATTGGTGAAGGCCATACTAACTGATTTCCATCTGTGCACATCAAAGTACATTTTGATATTTATAACAACTGGTTCTCTTATATGTCTAACTGTATAACAAATATGTTAATATACTTTTGTGTTAAGTGTAACAGTTCATTGGAAAATAAATATCTCACATATATCTGTTAGTAAAGCTATATACCGGAAAATGTTGTTTTTTAATTTAGTGGCTAAGCAACCTACATTGTCACAAAGAAAATCATATGAAGTATTATGAATCGTGCTCGTTACAAGTGAAAAGCAGTGTGCGCTTTGGACATCTGTGCAGTGAAGGCCAAAACTTAAAATATGTGATTCGTGGGTAGTTGAAAAAGTGTTTGTGTTAAATGAAGCTTTCAAAATAGAATGGCTACTTATCGTATTATTACGAATAACAGTAACAAAAGAGAAATCCATGGAAACTATGAAACATGTATTGTTTCAGCTCACTGAAGCTGCTTTAGCCAAACATGAGGCAATTAAAATCACTTGGTTTTGTTTGGTTTGTATATGTTTCAAAATAAGGAAAGAAAACAAATGAAAACATTCAATACTAAAAACAAAAATGTTACAGTTTCAACTAATTATAAAAATATCTAATAGGAATTCATCGAGGAAATTTAGAGTTGCAGAATTGGAATTTGCAGAAGGCGTGAGTGGGTTGATGTTGGCACGTCTTTTGTGACTGAAGATGAACATTAATAAATGCATTTTAAAATAAAACTAATGAATACATTTTACTTTTACAATGGTTTTTTATTTATGTAACAACTTTACAATTTAAGCAAATAATATACAATTTGTAATACCAGTAATACATTTTCTTTTATCAAATTTAACAGGGTGATACATACATATTGGATGGACTGCTACAAGTTTCGGCAACCATCATCGTTTTTCAAATTGATAAGGTCCTCGCTGTAACCACATTTTAAAAACACCTCTTTAATATACCTTTTCATGATAACACCTTTCGCGTAAACTCTATCTACCCGCTTTTAGATAATATGTTTTTCTATTATGTTGGGTAATTCTTCTAAAGTAACGTTACCACAATCATAATCCATACACTTCTGTGTTCTTTTTAACTTGATATATTTAACTATATCTGCATTTAATAACCTAGCGTTTTCGGAGTCTTAAACATATAATGTGCAGATTTATAACTATTATAAATTACTAATTCTTGGGGTGCCTAGTCTGTTACACAGAAGCCTTTTGTATCTACCACGATAAACCTCATCATAAAACTATGTATGGCAATGAAGATTTACATTATATAACGCACGATGTTAGAGATTTTGGACGTACTGGACGTCGATGTCACGTGAATTACACAATAACAGTTCGTGTGATCGAGAAAGTTGTTAGTAATCTTCATTTCCAATTTGATAACCACCGGAGCTGGCTTTATGGAATCGCTGTATCTGGAGCAATCAAATACAAACATGGGATATTTTATAAAAGCGTTGTAATTCATGGTAGGTGTTGATTCTCTACCAACATATGAACGCTCGATGTGATACACTTGGTTAAAGTTCAGATTCATACCTTCTGTAGGGATTTGCTTATAACTTCAGTGAAGTCTTAAATCTTGAATGTATTTTCTAACGTTATTGTATCGATCCGTTACAAATCTAGGTCGGTCAGTGTTTGAGGAAGTCTTAATGAACCACAGGCCTTAAGTTGAATTATTGAGATTCGGTAATTCATACATTTTCCATATTCTATATGGTAGAAGAACCTTTTTATCCATAGGAATCGAGTTTCATAATTGCTGTTGTATAACATCATTGGGGTGAATATGTAGTACCATGCATTCAATGTTAAACATAAAACCTTTTTCTATATCTGCTGCGGCAACCAAATTGGAACATTTTCTAGTTATCCATATTAACGAATTGCCAAAAGCTCTCTTATATAGTCTTTGAAAATATTACATAGGTATACAGTATCAGGAGAGGCCGCTGTCTAACAGCTGTCCAACAGCTGCCCAACAGCTGCCGTGTCAAACTAATTGGTTGAATTTCGTTGTTGTGTATTACCAGCGGCTTGAGAAGCCACTTAAAGCCGCAATCTATCAACCAACACCTTTAGATCAGCCCAGTGCACATACTCTTTCAGCTTCTTATTCAGCCACATCATGTGTGGCGTACCATAACCTGAAGTTATTGAAGTAGGACGTGACTTATCGCCTGCTTATTTTTCTAGAATTGGTTTTACTACTTGTTGATATTTGGGAGAACTGTTTCTTATAATGTGTTCGAACGATCCTCAGATCGTTCTCTTTTCTGTGAAGACTAGTATCTTTCATAACTTCCGCACAATCAGGTAAAGCTTGCGAATTTTCCATAGCATCCGTAACAGGTTTTCTCATAAATAATAATTTTAACAGATGATTAGTATCAATTATTACCAGCCATAATTTATTTATCATCTATGGTTTAACAGCAAATTTAATAGGTGTGTTGCCAAGCATCCAAGTGTTGGTGGTTTTATCTTAAATAACACTATATATTGTTTCTCTGTGAAATAATAATCATCATAGTATTTTACACCAATAGGACATATCCTTTGGTGTAAAATATTGGTGTTCACGAACGAATGTTAAGTTCATAAACTTAACATTCGTTCGTGAACTGAACAACTGAATACCAACGTTTTTCAGTTAACCGAGATTTATAAAGTGATCAAACTGCTTGTGTTAAATAATTATCTTTAACAACTGCCACCATAATATGTTTGTTTTGCAGAAATCCACCACAAAGGAGTTTGAACTTTTCAAAACTCATATCGGTAGTTACATGATCATCATACACAAGACTAATTTCATATTCTATTCATTGATCGTTGTTGCCCTTACTTGGTGAAACTGTACCATACTACTGGCTTCACAGTGAAGTCAGAAAAATTATCTCCAGTCTGTATGTAGTAATAGCATCTTGTTTAAATTAAACTATGATGTTAGCACTATGACGCAACAATTGTTTCGGGCACAAGTAGAAACTGTCAATATCTTTATGTCACCCATCCAAAAATACGATTTTATTTTATTTTGCCTATTACAGGCTACATCATCTAATATAAAAATTGAATTGCTCTTTGCATCTGCTGGAACTCTTTTCTCTCATTGTATAGATAGTGTCCAACAGCTTTTGTAGCACACAAAACCTCTTCTAACATGCTATATAAGGCCTGTGGTTCATTAAGACTTCCTCAAACACTGACCGACCTAGATTTGTAACGGATCGATACAATAACGTTAGAAAATACATTCAAGATTTAAGACTTCACTGAAGTTATAAGCAAATCCCTACAGAAGGTATGAATCTGAACTTTAACCAAGTGTATCACATCGAGCGTTCATATGTTGGTAGAGAATCAACACCTACCATGAATTACAACGCTTTTATAAAATATCCCATGTTTGTATTTGATTGCTCCAGATACAGCGATTCCATAAAGCCAGCTCCGGTGGTTATCAAATTGGAAATGAAGATTACTAACAACTTTCTCGATCACACGAACTGTTATTGTGTAATTCACGTGACATCGACGTCCAGTACGTCCAAAATCTCTAACATCGTACGTTATATAATGTAAATCTTCATTGCCATACATAGTTTTATGATGAGGTTTATCGTGGTAGATACAAAAGGCTTCTGTGTAACAGACTAGGCACCCCAAGAATTAGTAATTTATAATAGTTATAAATCTGCACATTATATGTTTAAGACTCCGAAAACGCTAGGTTATTAAATGCAGATATAGTTAAATATATCAAGTTAAAAAGAACACAGAAGTGTATGGATTATGATTGTGGTAACGTTACTTTAGAAGAATTACCCAACATAATAGAAAAACATATTATCTAAAAGCGGGTAGATAGAGTTTACGCGAAAGGTGTTATCATGAAAAGGTATATTAAAGAGGTGTTTTTAAAATGTGGTTACAGCGAGGACCTTATCAATTTGAAAAACGATGATGGTTGCCGAAACTTGTAGCAGTCCATCCAATATGTATGTATCACCCTGTTAAATTTGATAAAAGAAAATGTATTACTGGTATTACAAATTGTATATTATTTGCTTAAATTGTAAAGTTGTTACATAAATAAAAAACCATTGTAAAAGTAAAATGTATTCATTAGTTTTATTTTAAAATGCATTTATTAATGTTCATCTTCAGTCACAAAAGACGTGCCAACATCAACCCACTCACGCCTTCTGCAAATTCCAATTCTGCAACTCTAAATTTCCTCGATGAATTCCTATTAGATATTTTTATAATTAGTTGAAACTGTAACATTTTTGTTTTTAGTATTGAATGTTTTCATTTGTTTTCTTTCCTTATTTTGAAACATATACAAACCAAACAAAACCAAGTGATTTTAATTGCCTCATGTTTGGCTAAAGCAGCTTCAGTGAGCTGAAACAATACATGTTTCATAGTTTCCATGGATTTCTCTTTTGTTACTGTTATTCGTAATAATACGATAAGTAGCCATTCTATTTTGAAAGCTTCATTTAACACAAACACTTTTTCAACTACCCACGAATCACATATTTTAAGTTTTGGCCTTCACTGCACAGATGTCCAAAGCGCACACTGCTTTTCACTTGTAACGAGCACGATTCATAATACTTCATATGATTTTCTTTGTGACAATGTAGGTTGCTTAGCCACTAAATTAAAAAACAACATTTTCCGGTATATAGCTTTACTAACAGATATATGTGAGATATTTATTTTCCAATGAACTGTTACACTTAACACAAAAGTATATTAACATATTTGTTATACAGTTAGACATATAAGAGAACCAGTTGTTATAAATATCAAAATGTACTTTGATGTGCACAGATGGAAATCAGTTAGTATGGCCTTCACCAATCAGGTGTCTCTCAAACAGAACGATAAGTTTATAACAAACCATATCAGCCTTGATTTTGGTAATGTTTCAACTAGGTGATCGTTGTGTAGAGGTGTTTCATGCAGTCGTCGCTATCGAAATAGGTTCTCATTTCTCCCCCATTTGGTGGTCCATGTTGTCTAAAATCAGGACCGTCGTTTTCATTCATATGACACATCATGTTGATACAATCACAATCAACTTTCATGTTTACACCAACCATCTTTTACGTTTAGACTTTGACCGAACTTACTAATGTTACATTGGCTGTAGATTTTGTTGATCCACTTCTTCCTCTTTCCACCAACCGCTCTCATTGGTTGTATTTTTCTGCTCGGTTGCTGTGCCAACTTTCAAAATCTATTATAAACATTTTAATACTCCATAAATATTTATCTCCATTGGTTCATCAATTTCTGTAGTGATATTTTGCTACTTCTGGTAAATATTTAAAGAATGGCTTAGTTAAAGAGATCTCTGAGGCGTACTGAGTGTAAGATAAAGCAAAGAACTGGGTGGAGCAGTACGGCCAAGTATACAGCACACAATTGAACTATATTTTTACTGTAAAAGTCTTCTGCTTCAGACTGGCGTTCATCTATATAAGCATGCTCTTTTATTTACAACAGCAACTGTCTTAAGCCAGACTCGCTTGCATCGTTAGTTCTTGTTTGATGAGTTTGTTTGCGTCTCGTTTGTCGGTGGGGTTTCTGATGCGTAGAGCTAGTATACGCATTCAATTTTTTTCAAGTATCATTTATTTGATACTGAACGGAAATGGGGCAAGATTCCTTGGGGCGGGGTTCGTCCTTGATCATTTCCAACAGAACATTGGATTTTGGCATGTAGATTAACCACCCCACCCTCTAGGTCGGGGATGCTGCGGATAACCGGAATATTGTGGCTTCTTAGGCAGCTGGTAATAACGCGCATAACAATGAATTAAATGAATTATTGAAGAAATGAATGCGGTAAGTGAAGTGAAGTAATAAAGAAGCACTTTCAACATTCCTATCGAAAAATTCGGACCTTCTACAAATTTAAAACATTTAAACAGAGTTGTTCAAAAACAAATGTTTCCGAAAAGTCCATGGTGATGTTGATTTACAAGAACATAGGTTAAGATCTTGTAGTACAGTATACAGGACAAACGTCGGAACGATAGTGACGGTCCGTTTTTCTTCTTCTTCTTGGTCTATATTTTTCGGTTGCTGCTTACGTAACTTTACCCCTATAGTCATGTTTCGGATTTTGTGTTGCCCTTTAAATGGGTGTCGATTGTTATGACGGTCCGCACCAAAATCGACTCCGTTTTTGTTACGCGGCGCTGTTGACGCAGGTCCCTCTCAACTAATCCGGCCCCGTCATTCGTGCCGGCCAAGATCTATCTATAAAAGCATACCGCAATGACCACATCACTTCTAGAGGTGGCACGGCAGTGTATATTGACAAATATTGACCACCTTCTTCTCAGTTCGTAGTTAAGCGTAGTTCACAATGCAGCCGCCGCCAAGTCAGCGCCCAGTGAGACTCCACCTACTTTGTTGTTCCTAAAACATCCTATTGGCTGCACTCGCAACGAACGTTCATACGTTTTTCTTCTCCATTATTATTATGCCCTCTGAAGTGTGTCGATCGAATTGACACTATGCCCTTCTTGTCTGTTATTGTGTTTACCAATTTCAGTAGTTCGAAATATAGTGAAGAGCCAGCGCAGTTCACAGTGCAGGCGCAGTCACGTCAGCGCCAACCTACTTTGTAGTCCCTAAAACATCGTATAGGCGGCATTCCCAAGGAACGTTTATACGACTTAGTAGTAATTCCGCACAGACGTTACTCCGGTTCTCACGGCGGAGCGTCTAACCGTAGACTTCAGGCTTGTTTTTTTCTCTCGCACTTATGGATCCTGTATCCGCCCTACCCGGGAATGTTATGGTTAACGTGGCTGTACTAAATCATTTATACCAATATATTATGTTTTTCAATGGTAACCTAAATCTAATTATTTTTCACCCCATATTGTTGATGAAAACAAAACCTATTTAATGGTAGAGCAGGTCGAAATGTCTCATAAAATAAATACTTGCAACTATATTTGTAAATGCATTTTTAACAGGTAATATGCACTTATTCCTGATATTCTAATTCCCTGATTCTGATTATGCTAAAATAGTGTAAATAGTAATGAATGTAAGTAGGACATGATATTATTTTCTGTGTAAATTTGTAAGTTGTTAGAATATTTCATTAAATATGATGTACATGCCATTGTTGTCAGGCTAATTTATGAGAATGTAGAATTAATAAGGAGACATGGTATAGGCGGAGTCATATAGAATACACGGCAATATGAACCTAATGTCGTTTTCAGCGTTGCGAAATGCAACGTCTGATACACGGGGCTTTCGCCCCAATTAACCGGCGTTCGCGTTTCTAGCATTGAGAAGGTGTATCAGCATTATATAAAAGCAAGGGCATTTCGTATGAAAAATCAGACAGAGTCTCCCTATTCTACCTCGCTACATCTGTCTCAAATTCGCGCTCATTGTCACCCCGTTCTATTATTTGTCGTCATTACATTGCCCTTGTCAAAAAGTTGCTCTTTTCGTGGTGCCGTGGAATCCACAATTTTGCAAGTATGCATTTATTACTGATCCCGTTCTCTCATTGATTTTATTTTTACTGCCGGGTGAAAACACCAGGTATTTACATTTGTCGTCATTACATTACCGTTGTTTCCACAGTTCCTACGTCTGCACCACACCACGTCTCTGGTGCCATGTAATCCACAATTTTGCAAATATGCATTTATTACTGACCCCGTTCTATTATTGATTTTATTTTACTGCCAGGTGAAGAACACCAGGTCTTTACATTTGTCATTACACACTAGTGTGTAAGTCTCTTATTTCAACATTTTAAACATAAGTGACCACAATTATAAGTATTATACTTTTGGTATACATCATGATTATACAATATAGTAGGGTTTTTAAGATAACACAACAATTCAATTGGTGGCTTCAAGTTTCCATATGAGTCAAAGTACACAGCTGTATCACTGCGTTTCCTAACTGCCACCCATTAACTGCCAGGCTCTTTGTTTGCTAATTCATGACGAATGATTCAGTTTTACGTGGTCCAGCTGATGGTAGAGTGTCTCGCAAGTATACATCTCTAAAATATTCAATTTTCATTTTATCAGAAATGTCACAAGATACATATGTTACAGGTAAACAACTTATACGTTTTTGGTTTATGTAAATACCCATAACCGCTTCGTTGTTTCTTCATATACAAACCACTACCTCGCTGACCACCAGCAATAGCCTCCATCGTGTAGTTATGGTGTTCTGATTCTTCCAATTTTTGTTTGGCTGATTTTGCATCATTAAGAGCTTTAGCAATATCTGCAGCCCCCAGAGCACCTATTGCTCACAGAACACAAAAAGTTAGAGGTAGTAAATTGTTCACAGATGGAACCTCCTTACCAACTTTTATAGCACCTCGCTTTAAATTTAGTATGATTTCGAATCGTATTTTACCATCGAACTTTACTTTTTTACTGCTACGTTTAATTGTGGTGATTGTTTTTGATTTCACACCCATACGAAGTTTCTTTTAACTTGCATAGTGTTTGTTACACCCCAAGCAGCTAACTATTCACTAAATGTAGCATGTTAAAGGAGATGTTGTATGCTACAAAAGTGAAAACGAAGAGATATTAGATACAGCAGATGCAAAGAGCAATTCAATTTTTGATAATGTAGCCTGTGATAAGCAAGACAACACAAAATCGTATTTTTGAATGGGTAGACATAAAAATAATTACCATAGGAGTAAACTCATATACGGTATGCTGCCCTGGTATGAACTATCCACAATATTACACTCTCATAATATCCACCGATCGGTAACATGGAATTACCAGCGGTAAGACGTTGTTTAGAAACACCAATATTGGTGCTATTGAAGCATCGGTAGGAAAGTCTATATGAAGAATTCATTTGTCGATATCACTGATTTCATAGGAATAATTAATTCTGGTCGACGCTTTTCACCACTCACATCAGAAAATCAGTGAAACTTATTACACCCACGCTCTATGTCTGGTATAGTGTTATATCTGTGAAAGTTTGCAAGCGCGAGTGATGAATCAAGGTGTGGTTTTAACACCAACGGTGGAAATATTCCCATCGACGTAGAGCCATTGAAAGCAAGCGTACACGCAATGACTGAAACTTAGATACTACAGTTTAAGTCTTTTATTTAAAAATTTTAACGAACTCGAAACACACCTAACACGAAGAACATCAAAACTCCGATACTACGATCACGATAATCTCCGTAACACCCCATATGTAATGTAAACAGTATCTTTCGATAGCAAAACTTAACTCCATCACAAACGCCTTGTTCGAAACACGCACCATACAAAAACATAACACAGCAGTACCCAATTATTACATCAAAAACGTATGCCAACCTAATATCGACAATCGAGAATAACAATACGATCTAAACTCACAAAACAAAACACTCATAATAGAGGACTTTAATGCCAAACACAAATTGGAACTGTGTCTATAACGAAGGTAAAGGCCTTAAATTAAACAACTGCATTTTACACAATTCATACACACTCCACTATCCAAATAATTCATTCAACCATTTTGCTTACTCAGACAACACATCTTCAACACTAGACTGCTGCATCTCGTATAATGTAAATATAAGAGACGTAAAACGCTGAATGAACTAGACTCAGATCAGCTCCCCATCCTTGTAGAAACAACACGCAAAATCACACCCCCGCACCCATGAAAAAAAAAACATTATTTAAGCCAACTGGCACCAGTATAAAAAAATCATAATAAACCCGTACATACAACACGAGACATTGATTACAATTTCTGAATTCTGCACCGTCATACAAGACAGCTACAAAGATTCATCACACAAAATACATCCAAAAACTCACAAACTCTAATTCACACCCGAAACCTTGGAGCTGATTACACAAAAACCACAAAAACGAACACAATTCTTTCGGGAGAGGCGGGAATACCGATACAATAGAGATGCCAAGCCTATGTGTGTATTTCTTTCCCTTTGATTGACTCGTCGTGCCCAGGGTCTGCAAATATATGTAGTTTCCTTAACATCGTAATCCGATGAATCTAGATACTGCATGTTCTCCCAGGATGGAATCGTTTTCGATGGAGGTACCGAAGATCCTGAAGCTGAAGCGGCTTGATAACTAGTATTTATAATCAACATATTATGGTGGTCTGTGTCTCAATTCCAATATTACAATAGTCTCCTCACATTGAAACGACACAGGTACTGAATTCTGATCGACAATGTTTACATCTATAAGCGAAATAATGCGCGCCGTAAGAGGCATAAAAACCTTATTATATGGTTTTATATCAATTGCATAACCTGGATCTACCATAGGAGTAAACTCATATACTGTATGCGTAGGGTTGCCGTCGTGGTGAGGACCATCCACAATATTACATTCTAAACGAATCGTCATTACTCTCACAATTTCCACCGCTAAATCGGAAACATGGAGTTTACCGCTGTAAGTCGTTGTTTAGAAAACACCAATATTGGTGCTATTCAAGCATCTATAGAAAGGTCTGCGTCATACTGACATGTTATCTCACATTTTAAAGTGTTGTTGACTTTTTAGCGAAAACAGCTTTACCACGTCGATGTTGTTCTCTACTGCAGGGTACTGTTTTTTAATATAATGACGCAATGCTAATTCTGAATGTATTTATCGATATCACTGATTTCATACGAACCATCAGGAATAATTATTTCTAGTCCACTCTTTTCACCACTCACAGCAGAAAAGTAGTGAAACTTATTATACCCACGCTCTATATCTGGTATAGTGTTATATCTGTGAAAGTTTGCAAGCGAAGAGATTAATCAAAGTGTGGTTTTAACACAAATGGTGGAAATATTCCAATTGATGTAGAGCGATTGAAATCAAACGTACGCGCAATGACTGAAACACAGATAGTACTGATCAAGTCTTTTATTTAAATTTTTTAAACATAAGTGACTATATTATAAGTATTATACTTTTGGTATACATCATGATTATATAATATCAATCCTCTAGATTGTACTTGTCGAGAGGCAAGGACGATCTAGATTATTGATGCCTTGATCACCTCTCGTGAAACGTTCTAGTGCCTGGACCTCTGACCTGATAGCCAGATACGTGCAGCTTAACAGTTAATTTTTTGATAATTGCGTCAACAAGACCTTAACCTTGACAAACATCAACATTTATACTGTTGATGAGGTATTATATATCTGCGTATTTATATAGGATGTAGTGGTCGTACAAAGTTTTTGTTTAGTTAACGATGTGTATTGTAAAACACGCAAAAGTCAACAGTCAAAACATGGATGTTGTTACCACAGCTTCATCACCCAAACAGCAAAGACTAGATTAGCTATTGCTTGACCGACGCCACATTTCACTCATCAGAACCTTTTTTTCTTCTCCGTTATTATTTTGCCCTCTGAAATGTGCCGATCGAAATGACACCACGCCCTTCTTGTCTGTTATTGTATTTGCCAATTTGAGTAGCTCGAAATATCGTGAAGAGCCAGCGTAGGTCACAGTGCAGATGCAGCCAAGTCAGCGCCCAGATGAGACGCTACTACGGTTCTCACGGCGGAGCGTCTATTACAAGTAACCGACCGTAGACTTCACGCTGGTGTTATTCTCTCGTCACTTTTGGTAATTCATACGTTTCCCATTTTCTATATGGTACAAGGATCTTTTTATTTAGGGCAATCGACTGTGATAATTGTTTCTGTATAACTTCGCTTAGGTGGATAAGTTTCACCTGCAGCGCCATGTAATCAATGTAACTTTAATACTTTATCTGCGTCGACTGCTCCAATCAAAATAAAGCAATTTCTTTTCCTCTGGGCTTTAGTTATTATCCGGAAAATCACGCTTCTATTGTATTTGAAAATATTACACAAGTAACAAGGAGGCATGCAGTAGCAAAAACGTCCATCCTTCAGCATTGTATTGTATGTAGTAGGACTTCACCCGGCTTGCTTCATCACTGTTTGCTTCCAAAAGTGTTTGAATTGTTGTAACTATACCAGGATTTCTCACATGTTCAATAATCGGGCTGCTGCATTAGATGTTACTTGTATTACTCCAATCGTGCCACTCGTCTCTCTACTGCCATTTATTAGTAGAACAGCTGAAGACCAAACGTAAAAATATCTTGTTGGTTGATTGCAGAATCACAGGTATCATTATCGGCAAACGAACTGGTCTAAGAAGCCTATGTGTGTATTTCTTCCCCTTTGATTGACACGTCGTGCACAGGGTCAGCGAATATATGTAGTCTGCTTAATATCGGTACCTAATTAATTAGATAATGCTTGTGCTTCCAAGATAGAATCGTCTTATGCAGGAAGCGAATATACTGAAGCTGGGGCGGCTTGATTGCTGGTATTTATAATCAACGTAATATGGTGGTCTCTGTCTCAATTCCAATATCACAATGATCTCCTCACCTTGAAACGTCACAAGTACTCAATTCTGATCGACGAGGTTTACATTTATATGCGAAATAATGCGGGTCGTAAAAAGCATAAAAACCTTACTAGGGTAAATGATACAGTTATTGGCCACTATAAAATATACTTACAGTGATTGGCCATTCGACTTTCTTTTAAAATAACAAGCATTGTCGTCGTTTTAAGCGAAATGTGATTGTTTCAGTTCAAAGTGACAACACCGTTTGTTGCTTTGATCACAGTACTTTGATATGTTGGCAGCGGTGAATGTCGTTGGCGGTCTTTTCCTTGTGCCTGTTTGAAGTTATTCCATATTCAGCACGTTGCTTGTGCATTTGCTTAGCGTCACTGTGTATCAGGTAAGTGATTATTTTATTCGTATGCTTGGAACAAATGATTATAACAGTATAGGGACTATAATTTGAAGTTAGGGTGTTCGAAAAAACTGTTTATATGTCTCTAACCTAAAATTACTTATGAAATTTAAGCAGGCCAATCACTATACACGACATTTACAATAAATTCAGTTATTGGCCACTCCTGCCAATGACTGTAATATATATTAACGGGTAGTTTTACAATAAAACTTCAACTAAATAAATTGTTTCATTAATCTCAAATGCTTTTCGAGGGAATACAGACTTTAAACCTTCTTTAAACAGTCGTTGGCCAGGTGCCAATCTCTGACATCTTTACTGGCCAATCACTATATTACTTGTATATTTGTAGGTTTACAAAAGATGCCAAAAGTCAGAGTGGGTGACAAATATACAAAAAAATATTGTGATCAGGATATTGAAAAAGCTCTTGAACTAATCAAGAAAGGAACCTCAATCAGAGAAGCAGCAAGATATTTTAAGGTTCCAAGAGCAACCCTGCAATTCAGGAGAAGTACCAAATTTATCAAGTCAAATTTAGGTCCGAATCCTATTCTCACACCCAATGAAGAAGAACTTCTGGTTAAATGGGTATTCGAGAACCACAAGAAAGGATTTCCTCGTCGCAAAGAGGACTTGCAAGAATCAGTAAGGTTATTCTTAGAGAAAAATCCACGTCCCAATCCATTTATAAGAAATCATCCAGGAGATGGTTGGTACAAAGCCTTTCTTCGTCGTCATCCAGAGGTAACAATACGTATATCTGAGGCAGTTACTGCCGCAAGTGCAACCATTTCAGTATCAGACCTTAAAAAGTGGTTTGGTAACATTTATGATTATCTAAAGTCAAAAGATCTGGAAGGCATATTAAAAGACCCAGAACGAATACTCAACGGAGATGAGACATGTTTTAACTTGTGTCCGAAAAATACAAAAGTTCTTGCTCCAAGAGGAAGCAGAAATGTTTATGAGGTTGAACACGCGCCGTCCAAAACAGCAATTACAGTAATGTTTACTTTCACTGCATCTGGTAAAGTTACACCACCAATGGTGATTTACCCTTATAAACGGTTGCCTGCTAATATCGCTAAATCAGTTCCTGATGAATGGGGAGTTGGCTTGAGTGATTCTGGGTGGATGCGTGCTGAGATATTTTATGAATATATTTCAAACGTACTGCACCCCTATTTAAAAAAAACATAATGTGAAATTTCCCATCATTCTCTTTGTAGACGGGCACAGCACACACTTAACCTATCAACTAAGTGAACCTTGTAGTCAACTGGAAATTATACTGATTTGCCTTTATCCCAATGCCACACGAATTCTTCAGCCTGCTGATGTGGCAGCCTTCAAACCGATAAAAAATGGTTGGAAGAAGGCAGTAGTTGAGTGGAGACGCGACCATACCAATGAAACATTAAGCAAAGAGCACTTTGCAACAGTTCTTGAAAATGTTATCAAAAACGTTGCAAAGTCAACTATCATCCAAAATGGGTTTAAAGCTTGTGGCTTGTACCCATGGAATCCAAATGCGATAGACGTCACAAAATGTTTGGGAGCTGCTAAAGTCAATACATACGAACAAACTGGTTTGAAAAAAAATTACGTCCTGTCGTATCCAGCATTTAAAGAAATTGTTGGTGAAAATTATATTAATGAATTTCAAAAAGGACAGCATTGCATCAACAACCATTCAGAAGAATTCGGTATGCTGTACAGTATGTGGAAGAGATTCAAACCAAAAGAAGACATTTCTGAAGTATCGGTAGAAGAAATAAATCCCACACATATCAATCCTAATGAATTGTCACAGGAAACTCATGCATCACCAATAGCCAGAGAAAGCACAGACGGACTTGATATTAGTGCTAGGCTAAAATCAACCAGCGCAGCAAACCTCGATACCTATTTGGAAAACAATGACTCAACCCTTACCTTGAGAAATATCAATATAGAAGAAATACCAATTGTTTTCGAAGATTATAACGGTGACATTTTTCAACTAACACAACCATGTCAATCTGGAAAACTTGTGAGTGATCATAATGCTTCCGGAATATGCCCTACAACGGACTCCTGTTTATATAAGATAGACCATTTAACCATGGCCTCTGTAGATACTGAAAATACTTCAGCAGATGTAAGTCTTGATACATTCTTACAGTGGCCTCAAACTCCTGCGAGAAAGGGTAAGAGGCAAAGCGAAAGACTTCCGTTTGTCTTAACATCAACTCAATGGAAGAAAATCATGAGTGATAAGGAACAAACTAAAAAAGAGAAAGAAACTGAGAAAGAAGAGAGGAAAGTTAAAAGGCTTGAGAATAAATTGAGGAAAACAGCAGAGAACTTCAAGAAATTAGAAAACAAAAATGTTAAAAAGCAATATTTTAAGAGTAAAAACAAATGTAGATCAGAAGCGTCAAATCCACATGACGATGTGAATGAAAATATAAGAAATAGGGAAAACATAGGACGTGAGTTTGATGATGAAGAGAACACATCGGGCAGCCAACAATACCAACTTTTAAGAATACAACAAGCCACCAAACATCTTTTTGGTAGCAGTGACACCAAGAATGAATACAGTTCTCAAGATGGTACAAGTTCAAGGATACATATTTTATCCAATGTTAGGTTAGAGAATGCACAAGAGACTTGTGGTTTGAGCTTAGAAGATAATGTGAGAAAAATTAACGGCTTATGTTTTACTTGCACCAACAATATGAATGAATCAAATATTGGTATAAAATGTAAATCCTGCACCAGAGCTTTTCATCTGAATTGTATAAGGAAAATGAATTTACATAAATCAAACTCTACTATATTTCATTGTAAATCGTGCTTAAAAATTTCCATTATTTGAAAAATAAATTGTTGCATGATGTTTGTTTATTATTCCCATAGAAAATTAATTGTTTACAGCTGACATCGAAGGGTATGACAATCACTGTAAGAGATGTTAGGCCAATCACTATATGCCTATGGCCAATCACTACTTTTATCAGTTGGTCAACAATTTAGAATTTTTTATTCTTTTTTGAACAGTTTAAGTCAAAAAAAAGTATGTTATCATCAAAAATAATATATCTTATATTATACTGTGCGACTACAGTTTTCCTAGTTGATTAATATACAAGAAGGAGCGCTGTAACCTTAATATTCGTACAAATGGCCAATAACTGTATCGCTTACCCTATATGGTTTTATATCAACGGCGTAACCTGGATCTACCATAAGAGTAAACTCATGTACTGTATGCGTAGGTTTGCCATCTACAATATTACATTATCACAATTTCCACCGGTAAATCAGAAACATGGACTTTACCAGCGGTAAGACGTTGTTTAGAAATATTGGGGCTATTGAAGCATCGGTAGAAAAGTCTATATGATATTGACATGTTATCTCACATTTTAAAGTGTTGTTGGCTTTTAGCTAAAACAGCTTTACCACGTCGATGTTGTTCTCTACTGCAGGGTACTGAGGTTTATCCTTAATATAAGACGCAATGCTTATTCTGAATGTATTTCTCGATATCACTGATTTCATACGAACCATCAGGAATAATCATTTCTAGCCGACTCTAATCACCACTCACAGCAGAAAAGTAGTGAAACTATTACACCCACGCTCTATGTCTGGTATAGTGTTATATCTCTGAAAGTTTGCAAGCGCGAGCATTTAGTCAAAGTGAGGCTTTAACACTAACGGTGGAAATATTTTAATCGACGTAGAGCCATTGAAAGCAAGCGTAAGCGCAATGACTGAAACACAGATACTACTGTTTAAGTCCTTTATTTAAAAATTGTAAACATAAGTGACCGCATTATAAGTATTATAGTTTTGGTATACATCATGATTATACAATGTCAATCCTCTAGATCGTGCTTGTCAAGAGACAAGCACGATCTAGATTATTGATGCGTTGATTATCTCCCCTGAAACGTTCTTTAAGTTTAGTGTCTGGACCACAAAACTGATAACCAGGTACGTGCAGCTAAACAGGTAATTTTTGATGACTCTGTCAACAACACCTTCACCTTCACACACCAAGATTGATACTGCTAATGAGGTTTTCTGTATCTGCTGCGGCAACCAAATTGGAGCAATTTCTAGTTATCCGTATTAACGAATTGCCAAAAGCTCTTTATAGTGTTTGAAAATATTACATAGGTATACAGTATCACGAGAGACCGCTGTCTAACAGCGCAGTAGCTAGCTAGAAGACGTCGTCCTTTGTTGACTCGGCAGGATGTTCATGGAAAAGTGACTAACCGTGGAGGGGGGGGGGGGGGTATACCTAGGATTGAAAATATATCATAATTTTATTCTGATTGTTATAATTAGTGAAATAGATATTATAATGTTAATTAATACAATTCATTGATTGTTGTTGCCCTTACTTGGTGAAACTTCTACTACATACAGACTTGGAGACTACTTCTCTGGCTTCACTGTTGGTTTTCGTTAAGAAACATGAAAGTAAAGCAATGTCAAGTATGTAATAGGTCAAGCCCGTCACGTAATTATTGAGATTGAATTGATATCATCACTTGGCGTATTTACAAAGAAATACACCAGTGTGTTGATATTTACAGATTTAAATGTTATAGGTTGCAAATACCGTTGTAAACTGCTGACAATGTTTATTTATTGTTGAGAATGAGTTAAGTAAATCTAGATATATAAATAATTGTAAATATGAGAAGAGAGACTTCATGTATAATTATTCAAGGTTAAACTTGTTATAATATAGTTCTCTAGTTTCAGTTTAAATTCAGTGCTCCCCAGCACCTCACGAAACGACTCCTCCGCTCCCACATTAATGTGCTCAAATAAGAACGAAACTAATATATATTTCCAGTAATAATCTTGATATATATTTTTATATTATATATATATATATATAATATATATATATATATATATATATATATATATATATATATATATATATATATATATATATATATATATATATATATATATATATATATATATATATATATTTGTGTGTGTGTGTGTGTGTGTGTGTGTGTGTGTGTGTGTGTGTGTGTGTGTGTGTGGTGGAATTTGTCTTTAACTGCGTGGAGAGGGTAGATGGTTGTTTGTATACTACCCAAATACAATTATTCGCATTTGTCTTCAGACAACATTTTGTATTCATCAGATTTTAAATCATTTCTGATGTATATCGCAGCACCATGCTCTTTAGATCAGATATGTAAATTCTAACATGGCCAGGTATCTGAATATCATCCTGTTGAGTTGTCGAAGAATCAACAAGTAGTATAATCGATGCTTTTAAATAGCACTAATCTGCAATAATATCCTTCAAATGTGCCTTTAAATACTGAACGTTTTCGAAAATTATAGTCAAGTAAGATGGGTAATATTGTGTAAAGTTCAGCGTTATTTTTACAGGCCTGTTAGCAAATGCATTAATTAAGTTCACTTTTCACAATGTCTTCACTTTTCTGCTTTGGAAGAACTTTAGAGATTCCTTCATCCTTCCTAAATCCAGATATTGTAGATGCGCTGTGCATTAATATTTTTTGTCCTATTTACAAGAAAGATCGGCAGCAGCACGTTCGTTAGATAAGTCAATAATTTAGGTATTTCCGCCGATCGAAATATGTTAATTTTTGTGTTGTTGAACGACCCTGAATCGTTAGTAAACTCAAAGCCTTTATATTTAGGCTGATATATATCAGCCTAAATATAGCATGTTAAAGGAGGTGGTGTATGCTACAAAAGGTGTTTGATACTATCTATACAGTGAGACCGCAAACATATTGGATCCAAGAGATGCAAAGAACAATTCAATTTTTATATTAGATGATGTAGCCTCTGATAAGCAAGATGAAATAAAATCGTATTTTTGTATAGGTAGACATTAAGATATTGACAGTTTCTACTTGTGTCCGAAACAATTGGTGCGTCATAATGCTAACATCATAGTTTTGTTTAAACAAGATGAAATTACCAAATACAGACTGGAGATAACTTCTCTTGCTTCACTGTTAAGCCAGTAGTATGGTACAGTTTCACCAAGTAAGTGCAACAGTGATGAATGAATTGAATATGAAATTAGTCTTGTGTATGATGATCATGTAACTATCCATATGAGTTTTGAAAAGTTCAAACTCATTTGTGGTGGTTTTCGGCAAAACAAACATATTATGGTGGCTGTTGTTAAAGATACTAATTTAACACAAGGGGTTTGATCACTTTTTATATCTCGGTTAACTGAAAAACATTGGTATTCAGTTGTTCAGTTCACGAACGAATGTCAAGTTCATATCCTATTGGTGTAAAATACTATGTTGATAAAAATTTCACAGAGAAACATTCACGTGATACAACATATAGTGTTATTTATGATAAAACCACCAACACTTGGATGCTTGGTAACAAACCTATTAAATTTGTTGTTAAATATAGATGATAAAAATGGACATAGCTTTCAAATTACGGCTGGTTATTACCTATTCATTTATTGTTGTTGCCCTTACCTGGTGAAACTTGTCCATACTACATACAGACTTGGAGAATACTTCTCTGGCTTCACTGTTGGTTTTTGTAGGTGAAGTACGTAGCCAGCGCCACTTGCTCCAGTTAGCTCACGCGCTGGCTACGCCCTTCAGCTACAAAAACCAACAGTAAAGCCAGAGAAGTATTCTCCAAGTCAGATGCAGTATGTTTGTTACCTAGTTATTACCAATTTTTACTGGTACTAATCATCAGTTGAAATTAATATTTTTGCTAAAACCAGTTCTGAGCTGGCTTTTAATTAAAAGTCAACTCAGAATTGACATGGACGTGGGAATCCAACTATCTAATTAAAACGAGTCAATGTTTAATCTATTTGGACCGGGCAGATTTTCCTGGAAAATTTGCTAGGAAAATCTGCCCATTCCAAGTAGATTAAACATTGCTTTGTTTCAATTAGACAACCCAATTCCCCCGTCCATACCAGTTCTGAGCTGGCTTTTGATTAATGATACAAGCAATTAAAAGTTAGGCTTCGGTCATTGATTAAAAAGTAATCTACTCTGTTTTTCGTACAAGCAAGTGAAACGTAGGCTTCGCCTCGCTGATAAACTAGATTTACTATCTTTTGACTAAGTTCAATATACCTATTCATGCGAGTGAATAAAAGTTGTGCCAGTGTCGTTTGAAAATAAAATAAATGAGGATGAAGAAACCTGACTTGGACTAACCAAGTTACCGTAATCAGAGGATATATAATTTTAAATATCTTACATCTACAACTCTGCTTATATTCTTGTGCAAGTGGTCGGTCACTAACGATTCAGGGTCGTTCAACAACACAAAAATTAACATATTTCGATCGGCGGAAATACCTAAATTATTGACTTATCTAACGAACGTGCTGCTGCGGATCTTTCTTGTAAATAGGACAAAAAATATTAATGCACAGCGCATCTACAATATCTGGATTTAGGAAGGATGAAGGAATCTCTAAAGTTCTTCCAAAGCAGAAAAGTGAAGACATTGTGAAAAGTGAACTTAATTAATGCATTTGCTAACAGGCCTGTAAAAATAACGCTGAACTTTACACAATATTACCCATCTTACTTGACTATAATTTTCGAAAACGTTCAGTATTTAAAGACACATTTGAAGGATATTATTGCAGATTAGTGCTATTTAAAAGCATCGATTATACTACTTGTTGATTCTTCGACAACTCAACAGGATGATATTCAGATACCTGGCCATGTTAGAATTTACATATCTGATGTAGAGCATGGTGCTGCGATATACATCAGAAATGATTTAAAATCTGATGAATACAAAATGTTGTCTGAAGACAAATGCGAATAATTGGATTTGGGTAGTATACAAACAACCATCTACCCTCTCCACGCAGTTAAAGACAAATTCCACCACACACACACACACACACATATATATATATATATATATATATATATATATATATATATATATATATATATATATATTTGTGTGTGTGTGTGTGTGGTGGAATTTGTCTTTAACTGCGTGGAGAGGGTAGATGGTTGTTTGTATACTACCCAAATCCAATTATTCGCATTTGTCTTCAGACAACATTTTGTATTCATCAGATTTTAAATCATTTCTGATGTATATCGCAGCACCATGCTCTTTACATCAGATATGTAAATTCTAACATGGCCAGGTATCTGAATATCATCCTGTTGAGTTGTCGAAGAATCAACAAGTAGTATAATCGATGCTTTTAAATAGCACTAATCTGCAATAATATCCTTCAAATGTGCCTTTAAATACTGAACGTTTTCGAAAATTATAGTCAAGTAAGATGGGTAATATTGTGTAAAGTTCAGCGTTATTTTTACAGGCCTGTTAGCAAATGCATTAATTAAGTTCACTTTTCACAATGTCTTCACTTTTCTGCTTTGGAAGAACTTTAGAGATTCCTTCATCCTTCCTAAATCCAGATATTGTAGATGCGCTGTGCATTAATATTTTTTGTCCTATTTACAAGAAAGATCGGCAGCAGCACGTTCGTTAGATAAGTCAATAATTTAGATATTTCCGCCGATCGAAATATGTTAATTTTTGTGTTGTTGAACGACCCTGAATCGTTAGTGACCGACCACTTGCACAAGAATATAAGCAGAGTTGTAGATGTAAGATATTTAAAATTATATATCCTCTGATTACGGTAACTTGGTTAGTCCAAGTCAGGTTTCTTCATCCTCATTTATTTTATTTTCAAACGACACTGGCACAACTTTTATTCACTCGCATGAATAGGTATATTGAACTTAGTCAAAAGATAGTAAATCTAGTTTATCAGCGAGGCGAAGCCTACGTTTCACTTGCTTGTACGAAAACCAGAGTATATTACTTTTTTAATCAATGACCGAAGCCTAACTTTTAATTGCTTGTATCATTAATCAAAAGCCAGCTCAGAACTGGTATGGACGGGGGAATTGGGTTGTCTAATTGAAACAAAGCAATGTTTAATCTACTTGGAATGGGCAGATTTTCCTAGCAAATTTTCCAGGAAAATCTGCCCGGTCCAAATAGATTAAACATTGCCTCGTTTTAATTAGATAGTTGGATTCCCACGTCCATGTCAATTCTGAGTTGACTTTTAATTAAAAGCCAGCTCAGAACTGGTTTTATCAAAAATATTAATTTCAACAGATGATTAGTACCAATAAAAATTGGTAATAACTAGGTAACAAACATACTGCATCTGACTTGGAGAATACTTCTCTGGCTTCACTGTTGGTTTTTGTAGCTGAAGGGCGTAGCCAGCGCGTGAGCTAACTGGAGCAAGTGGCGCTGGCTACGTACTTCACCTACAAAAACCAACAGTGAAGCCAGAGAAGTATTCTCCAAGTCTGTATGTAGTATGGACAAGTTACACCAGGTAAGGGCAACAACAATAAATGAATAGGTAATAACCAGCCATAATTTGAAAGCTATGTCCATTTTTATCATCTATATTTAACAACAAATTTAATAGGTTTGTTACCAAGCATCCAAGTGTTGGTGGTTTTATCATAAATAACACTATATGTTGTATCACGTGAATGTTTCTCTGTGAAATTTTTATCAACATAGTATTTTACACCAATAGGATATGAACTTGACATTCGTTCGTGAACTGAACAACTGAATACCAATGTTTTTCAGTTAACCAAGATATAAAAAGTGATCAAACCCCTTGTGTTAAATTAGTATCTTTAACAACAGCCACCATAATATGTTTGTTTTGCCGAAAACCACCACAAATGAGTTTGAACTTTTCAAAACTCATATGGATAGTTACATGATCATCATACACAAGACTAATTTCATATTCAATTCATTGATCACTGTTGCACTTACTTGGTGAAACTGTACCATACTACTGGCTTAACAGTGAAGCAAGAGAAGTTATCTCCAGTCTGTATTTGGTAATTTCATCTTGTTTAAATAAAACTATGATGTTAGCATTATGACGCACCAATTGTTTCGGACACAAGTAGAAACTGTCAATATCTTAATGTCTACCTATACAAAAATACGATTTTATTTCATCTTGCTTATCAGAGGCTACATCATCTAATATAAAAATTGAATTGTTCTTTGCATCTCTTGGATCCAATATGTTTGCGGTCTCACTGTATAGATAGTATCAAACACCTTTTGTAGCATACACCACCCCCTTTAACATGCTATATTTAGGCTGATATATATCAGCCTAAATATAAAGGCTTTGAGTTTACGTATGCGTTTTCAAATTTTAAGCCGTTTGGACCAAACAACAAACTTAACATAATATTTGTTAACCATAACCAATTGGACCACATATCAAACATTTAACTGAGGTTGGTAAAAGAAGGCCATGTCTGCTGTTTAGGTAATGATGATGTGGTAACAACATCACCTATGTTGTGACTGTTGGCTTTTGCATGATTTACCATACGCATCGTTAACTAAACTATACTTGGTACGAATGCTACATCCTATATAAATACACAGATATATCATACCTCAGTAACAGTATAAATGTTGGTGTGTGAAGGTGAAGTCTTGCACACAGTAATCGAAAATTACCTGTTGAGCTGCACGTACCTGGTTATCAGTTTTGTGGTCCAGACACTAAATTTAAAGAACGTTTCACGAGTAATCAAGGCATCAATACTCTAGATCGTGCTTTTCTCTCGACAAGCACGATCTAGATGATTGATATTGTATCATCATGATCATGACATTGTGAAAAGTGAAATTAATTAATGCATTTGCTAACAGGCCTGTAAAAATAACGCTGAACTTTACACAATATTACCCATCTTACTTGACTAAAATTTTCGAAAACGTTCAGTCTATAAAGGCACATTTGAAGGATATTATTGCAGATTAGTGCTATTTAAAAGCATCGATTATACTACTTGTTGATTCTTCGACAACTCAACAGGATGATATTCAGATACCTGGCCATGTTAGAATTTACATATCTGATGTAAAGAGCATGGTGCTGCGATATACATCAGAAATGATTTAAAATCTGATGAATATAAAATGTTGTCTGAAGACAAATGCGAATAATTGGATTTGGGTGGTATACAAACAACCATCTACCCTCTCCACGCAGTTAAAGACAAATTCCACCACACACACACACACACACACACACACACACACACACACACACACACACACACACATATATATATATATATATATATATATATATATATATATATATATATATATATATATATATATATATAATATATATATATATATATATATATATATATATATATATATATATATATATATATATATATATATATATATATATATATTATATATCAAGATTATTCCTGGAAATATATATTAGTTTAGTTCTTATTTGAGCACATTAATGTGGGAGCGGAGGAGATATTTCGTGAGGTGCTGGGAGCACTGAATTTAAACTGAAACTAGAGAACTATATTATAACAAGTTTAACCTTGAATAATTATACATCAAGTCTTTCTTCTCATATTTACAATTATTTATATATCTAGATTTACTTAACTCATTCTCAACAATAAATAAACATTGTCAGCAGTTAACAACGGTATTTGCAACCTATAACATTTAAATCTGTAAATATCAACACACTGGTGTATTTCTTTGTAAATACGCCAAGTGATGATATCAATTCAATCTCAATAATTACGTGACGGGCTTGACCTATTACCTACTTGACATTGTTTTACTTTAATGTTTCTTAACGAAAACCAACAGTGTAGTCAGAGAAGTAGTCTCCAAGTCTGTATGTAGTAGAAGTTTCACCAAGTAAGGCCAACAACAATCAATGAATTGTATTAATTAACATTATAATATCTATTTCACTAATTATAACAATCAGAATAAAATTATGATATATTTTCAATCCTAGGTATAACCCCCCTCCCACTGGTAGTCACTTTTCCATGAACATCCTGCCGAGTCAACAAGGGACGACGTCTTCTAGCTAGCTACTGCCCTGTTAGACACCGGTCTCTCCTGATACTGTATACCTATGTAATATTTTCAAAGACTATAAAGAGCTTTTGGCAATTCGTTAATACGGATAACTAGAAATTGCTTCAATTTGGTTGCCGCATCAGATACAGAAAACCTCATTAGCAGTATCAATCTGGTGTGTGAAGGTGAATGTCTTGTTGACAGAGTACCTGAATTACCTGTTTAGCTGCACGTACCTGGTTATCAGTTTTGTGGTTCAGACACTAAACTTAAAGAACGTTTCAGGGGAGATAATCAACGCATCAATAATCTAGATCGTGCTTGTCTCTTGACAAGCACGATCTAGAGGATTGACATTGTATAATCATGATGTATACCAAAACTATAATACTTATAATGCGGTCACTTATGTTTACAATTTTTAAATAAAGGACTTAAACATTAGTATCTGTGTTTCTGTCATTGCGCTTACGCTTGCTTTCAATGGCTCTACGTCGATTGAAATATTTCCACCGTTAGTGCTAAAACCTCACTTTGACTAATTGCTCGCGCTTGCTAACTTTCACCGATATAACACTATACTAGACATAGAGCGTGGGAGTAATAGTTTCACTACTTTTCTGCTGTGAGTGATGATAAGAGTCGGCTAGAAATGATTATTCCTGATGGTTCGTATGAAATCAGTGATATCGAGAAATTCATTCAGAATGAGCATTGCGTCTTATATTAAGGATAAACATCAGTACCCTGCAGTAGAGAAAAGCATCGACGTGGTAAATCTGTTTTTGCTAAAAGCCAACAACACTTTAAAATGTGAGATAACATGTCAGTATCATATAGACTTTTCTACCGATGCTTCAATAGCCCCAATATTGGGGTTTTCTAAACAACGTATTACCACTTGTAAAGTCCATGTTTCTGATTTACCGGTGGAAATTGTGATAGTGTAATATTGTAGATGGCAAAGCTACGCATACAGTACATGAGTTTACTCCTATGGTAGATCCAGGTTACGCCGTTGATATAAAACCATATAGTAAGGTTTGTATGCCTCTTACAACCCGCATTATTTCGCATATAAATGTAAACCTCGTCGATCAGAATTGAGTACTTGTGACGTTTCAAGGCGAGGAGATCATTGTGATATTAGAATTGAGAGAAGAGACCACCATATTATGTTGATTATAAATACCAGCAATCAAGCCGCCCCACCTTCAGTATATTTCCTTTCTGGATAAGACGATTCTATCTTGGGAGCACATGCAATATCTAGATGAATTAGGTACCGAAGCAGACTACATATATTCGCTGACCCTGTGCACGACGAGTCAATCAAAGGGAAAGAAATACACACAGAGTCTTCTCAAACCAGTTCGTTTGCCCATATGATACCTGTGATTCTGCAATAAACCAACAAGATATTTTTACGTTTGGTCTTCAGCTGTTCTACTAATAATAGGCAGTAGAGAGACGAGTGGTACGATTGGAGATGTACAAGTAACATCTAATGCAGCAGCCCGATTATTAAACATGTGAGAAATCTTGGTATAGTTACAACAATTCGAACACTTTTGGAAGCAAACAGTGATGAAGCAAGAGCTCTATATCAATCCGGGTGACATACAATACAATGCTGAAGGATGGCCGACTTTGCTACTGCATACCTCCTTGCTACTTGTGTAATATTTTCAAATACAATAGAAGCGTGTCTTTGCGGTTAATAACTAAAGCCCAGAGCGAAAGAAATTGCTTTATTTTGATTGGAGCAGTCGACGCAGATAAAGCATTAAAGTTACATTGATTACATGGCGCTGCAGGTGAAACTTATCCACCTAAGCGAAGTTATACAGAAACAATTATCACAGTCGATTGCCCTAAATAAAAAGATCCTGGTACCATATAGAAAATGGGAAACTTATGAATTACTAAATCTGAATAATTCAACATCTAAAAGTGACGAGAGAATAAAACGAGCGTGAAGTCTACGGTCGGTTACCTGTAATAGACGCTCCGCCGTGAGAACCGTAGTAACGTCTGTGCGAAATTACCAGTAAATCGTACGAACATTCATTGCGAGTGCCGCGTATATGACCTTTTAGGGACAGCAAGCTAGGCGGAGTCTCATCTGGGCGCTGACTTGGCTGCAGCTGCACTGTGAGCTACGCTTGCTCTTCACAATATTTCGAACTACTCAAATTGGCAAATACAATAACAGATAAGAATGGCGTGGTGTCAATTCGATCGGCACACTTCAGAGGGCAAAATAATAACGGAGAAGAAAAAAAAAGATTCTCATGGGTGAAATGTGGCGTCGGTCATACAATAGCTAGTCAAATAAACTTTAACTTCATTAAAAATGTTTATATCGATTAAGTTTAACTCTAAATCCTAAGTATGCATAATATTGATCGTGAGTTTTAGTCATTTTTACTTCAGTTTCACTTTTAAAGATGATTCTCTCATAAGTTTGATATTCGTCAACAATTTCTGCGGAATTTTCGTCATTACTGAATTATTCCAGAAGCCCCACTGACTCAAAAATTAATGTAACGTATGTTGTTATTTATTAAGGCACCAGCTGTTTGATGAACAGTAGAGTTGTAAGCAGCAGTGACGTTAGGTAATGTATAAAGCCACTTGTTAGAACAAACCAAGTTGAAATTTTTATATATATTCTCTTTCAAGATGTATGACTCTATCTATATATAGATATATAAGTGGAATAATAATTACTCACTCTCAGTGCAATAGTGATTAATGATGTATTTTTTCATTATTGCGTTAAATTTAGAGTACTAACCCAAGATAAGATTGGTGCTGTACTATTAGCTTAAATATCTGCCATAGCTTTAGTCACCTCTTCATCATTTTTAGATCTAAGAGAGCGAGTCCACACATACTTTTAAAACCAATTTATAACCACTAAACTGTACTTGTAACCAGAGGTTTCTTTGTAGTAGTCTGTAATTCAGCAAAATCAATCTACCACATTCATTACGTCTACGTTTAAAGCTTATTCTTGCAGGTTTATATAATTCATCAATAATTGGCTTTTTAGTATCAGATGGTTCATATGTTAATCCAGCTGATTCAGTATCTTACTTAGATCTTTATTCTTTGGTATATCAATATCATGCAGCACATAGGAAGTTAAAATTTTCAATTGTCTTCAAACGTACTTTTAAGAATAGCTAGCTCTGTTAGCCCAGTACGATAACCCGGGAAAAACTGGGTTACATACGAAAAAACATATAATAAGCAAAACAAAACCTAAAGTAGAAACATCTAATTTTAGATGAACTCACTCATCATTATAGAAGCTTGCTAAACATACAACCTAACATTTACGACTTTCTTTCACCGGCACACATTGATCAAATCATAAGCGCAGCAACGAGAAAACTACGACACCGATACTTCGGTCAGAAGTTGGTCACAGTGAGAAATATATTAATCTGTACAGCTACTTCACAATAACAGAGGTAACGCAATATATTATTTATATATGTATATAATATATATATATATATATATATATATATATATATATATATATATATATATATATATATATATATATATATATATATATATATATATATATGTATATATATATATATATATATATATATATATATATATATATATATATATATATATATATATGTATATATACTAAGTATACTACCCAAATCCAAAGTTTCGCATTTGTCTTCAGAAACCATTTTAAATTCATCTGATTTTAATTCATTTCGGATGTATAGCGCAGTACCATGCTCTTTACATCAGATATGTAAATTCTAACATGGCCAGGTATCTGAATATCATTTTGTTGAGTTGTCGAAGATTCAACAAGTAGTGTAATCGATGCCTTTAAATAGCACTCATCTGCAATAATATCCTTCAAATGTGCCTTTAAAGACTAAACGTTTGCGAAAATTATAGTCAAGTAAGATGAGTAATATTGTTAAAGTTCAGCGTTATTTTTACAGGCGTGTTAGCAAATGCATTAACTAATTTCACTTTTCACATCGTCTTCACTTTTCTGCTTTGGAAGAACGTTAGAAATTCCTTCCTAAATCCAGATATTGTAGATGGGCTTTGCATTAATATTTTTTGTCCGAAAGGAGCACCGAAAGGAGGGTCTTATTACAAGAAAGAGCGGTAGTAGTACGTTCGTTAGATAATGCAATAATTAGTTATTTCCGCCGATCGAATATGTTAATTTTTGTATTGTTGAACCACCCTTAATCGTTAGTGACCGACCACCTGCACAAAAATATAAGCAGAGTTGTCGATGTAAGATATTTAAAATTATATATCCTCTGACGACGGTAACTTGGTTAGTGCAAGTCAGGTTTTTTTAAATATATTATAGTCATTTGAGTTCACCAAGTGCACTGGTCCTCGTAATAGCGTCTTGTTGCTCATTATTTTAGTCGTTTAGATTTCTAGCTTATCTACAACTAAACCACCTAGTTTGTGTCATTTACTAGGTTCACATTAACTTTTGATGATATTTTGAGTGCCGGGTACTATGACTTTGACTTCATTTGGTATATTTTTAAATAAGGTATCGAACATATTTGATAGATAGACATTTTTATACTAAGCAATAGGCAATTAACTGAATTTCGTTGTTATGAGCATTATTACCAGCAACTTGAGAAGCCACTAAAAGTCTAAGTCGATCAACAATCTAATTTATGTCATCCCAATATATATATATATATATATATATATATATATATATATATATATATATATATATATATATATATATATATATATATATATATATATATATGTATTGACGTCATTTTGGGGTCGCATTTTATACGTATAAAACTTTATACGTATAAATTCTTTAGCATATAACCATCTTTTTGAGGCCATTATTAATACATACGTATCTTTTATTCGTACTATAAGACGAGAGACTATTGTAACTTAAAATTTATATTTAGAATTTTAATTTAAACTTTAATTAGTTTAGGATATTAAAAGGTGTTTATATGTTAAAGCTGCAACATAACCTTAATGAAATGCCTACCTCGTGGAAAATTCGTATCTGCTACGCTTTGTTTCCTATTGTACCTAGTTAGTGTGTTGTGTTGTCTTAAAACAGTGGGATTGTGTGTTAATAAAATACATTCAATATTGCAATTGTAGTGTACTTTTTATAGATTGCATGCTAATATAGAACACTGTATACCATAACCTATAACGTTTTGTATTGTTAAACTGAAATGTTTGACGAAATACATGTTTGGTGCATGAGTGATCTAACGTTATAGTATTTTATTTGGGCGTGCTTTTCAGTGCATTATTTTCAGTTTCTTGTGTTTACTTTGTTTAAAAAAATTGAGCAAAACATTTTAGGGTTGTTATAAATAACACCTTACAAATAAATTAAATTCAAAATTAACAAATTAGGTGAAAATATTTGGGGTCTTGAAAACGAATTTTAGTTTGAAAAACATTGTGGGAGGATTCAACTTTATGGTAAGTTGGGGCAAAGATTAGATCATTAGATGAAATAAGTAGAAGCAAAAATAAATCTGGTTATGTAAAAATTTGAAGTGTGTACAATTTGGATGGAATTTTCGAGCAGTTTTTTTGGAAGAATCTAATAAAATTGTTTTTATACAGCACAAGCATCAAGCTTAGTGTATATACATGTACGAGTTATGCTAATAAAGATTAAAAATATCTATAAATATATCAATACTAATAAATACATATTTATTAGTATTGATATATGAGACCATAGTATATCGCATTACATGTGCCACATATTTTTTATTGAAACATTACAAATTATAAAGTTACATACCTATAATAGAATAAGATATCACAATGTGATATACCTGCGACATACTAATCACGTAGCTTTGTTGCTAACATAGAATATATCCAGGCAAACCCCTTGTAATTTATGTGGTGCATCGAGGTGATATTAAAGTCACATTTTTTACATAGTATGTACATTGATGCAATGTAATTGTGTTGACTGGGTTGGGTGAAACATATTTTGGATTATTAATTCATTTGTGGATATATTGTTAAAGATTTATCAGCGTTGTTTCATATAAGTAAATTATAAATTAACGATAAAAAAATAGCTTCACGTTTTACTTACTTACATATAAAAAAATTAGAGTAACCCAATTTAATTAAATATTGTATTTTTTGCATAGCGCATGCACTACATGGGGTAAACTCTGGATACTTCGCTGAAGGAAAATGGTTTGATTTGCACCACGTAGCACACACCAAAATTAGTATATCTCTGGACTCTGATGTGATTTAACGTTAAATGGCATATCGATGAAATCGCATTTTTGACTACTATCTATATAATATTTAGTTCAAGCAGCAATAGTTTTACCAAGATTGAATACCTTTAATTGAGCTTGTGAAAATTGTGTCTGGACAAAATGTCGCGGTATATGAGTGTTACACGTGTATTGTGAACGCATAAAGTAGAGAAGATCATAGTAAATCTAAAAAACCAAAAGATCCGAAGCCGAGCGTCAGCGGGATTGCCACAGCATGGAAGATTTGCGCGGTATTCCGCAAACGAGTACTTGCTTGAAACAACTGACTAACTGGTGTAAATAACATTTAGTAACATACCTTCGTTGATTTTATTTTAGATTCATATTAGCAATGATACAGAACAAGAGATTTATTCGACGGTCTAAAGGTTTGCGACTGTGGCTCCGACACAACCACCGTGAACTTAGTATCGCAGCGCGCGATTTACGCCAATTCATACATGTGGCTATAATAATGTCGCATCTTTTGTGCTTTTGAGAGTGGGTCCGCGAACGTTTTACTATTATAAAGTACTTATGCGGTGAAACTTATCCCCAGTTATCTTAACGATAATTTAACTTTTATTAGCAGTAGGTGAGGAATTTCGGTCTCTTACGCGGAAAATCAGTATATTGTGGTCTTAATGGAAGGGTTAGGTTAGCTTCTATGGTGAGCGGACAATTTCAGTGCTTTCACTTCGACGTTAGGTCTACTGTGGCTAGCGCCGAATTTTTTAATTTTCACCCACAAAACCCAGCTTCGTACAAGAATATATAAATTAATGGAATTCTGGTAGACACAAATAAAAGTCCTGGGTACTATTATAGTAGACTTAATATTCAGTTGATACAGCTAGATAGACAAATACCAATTTTAATTAAAATATAAGTGATAATGCACATTCCGCGGCTATGGCGGGTAATCTATTCACTCACTCACTGCTTGAATCGATAAATAATTTCGCCTAAACTACACTAACTTTGGCAGCAACATTTTTATCAGCCTATTCCTAAAAACAACCGCACATTTTACAGGTCCGTACCAGAGTAACAACATACACATGAGACATTTTACTCAAATTAGGTACTTAGTCGCCAGTTCACAATTAACTAGAGTAATGTTTCTCTTATATCATCTTGCTACATAACAAAAAAGATACGCATTAATTATTACTCGCAAGTCTTAGGAAGGTAGAAGGGGAGGAAACGTATTATAGATTTTAATTGTAACTTTAGAAAAACATATACTAACATATTAAAATTTAGAGAATCTTGTTATGTGTTATCGTAGCAGTATGATACAAGGTTACCATGACTCTTGTTAATTGTGACTAAGTAATTTAAGTAAAATGTCCCTGTTGCATCATCTTTGTTACTCAATTACGTTCCTGTAAAACGTTCGGTGGTTTTCGTAAATCGACTGCTGGAAATTTGGGTGCCAGTGTCACATCGGTCTAAACTACATCCTTGGTCATTTCTTCTAGACTCCCTGAAAAGTTCTTGGAGGTACACAGTCTAGCCACTAGATGTGTGGCGTTTGTCTACAGGTTGCCATAAAGTTTGAATTTTTCGATTTACTGTAAAACGGTATTCATAATGACTCTAAGTTTTGGAGTCTACTGCCATTGACTATCCAAGTAGTCAACGACAGTAGGCTCCAACACTTAGATCTACCTGCAGGGTGTAAGTATAACACCAGGAGAAAGGTGGCAAATGAAATGTATCATACGAATTTAAAATGCCCAAAAATTCATAAAACCAAAGCATATGAGGAATCTAATGATCTGGCACATATTGTCACAACTGAAATCCTAAGTTTTACGCAATTTTCACGAAACCAAAATATTGTGTCATGGCAATCATACAAGCGTAGAACCCGCTAGTTATTTAGTTTTGAGGCAAATTAGTCAGCGCCATTAAAATAGATAAATTTTAGACATATGCTTTAAGTTGTAGTTTAGTTATCGTTCGGCGAATTAATTTTGAGGCAAATTAATCAGCGCCATTTATATACAACAATGTTAAGCATATTCTGTTAAGTTGTAGTTTAGTGATTCGTTGCGGTAGTAAGTCTCGCTCAAACACATCATCAATAATCCACTTCTGGCTCAAAAAGATATAAATAGAACAACATTTTTATGTATAAACTCTTTTCTATTATTACAATGTTTCTAAACGTTCAGATCTCAAACGGAAAGTAAACTTGTAAATGTATTAAACTTTGTGTTATAAAATACACACAAATAAACTGATTTCTTTATCAGGGAATAATATAAAATACACAAAAAGCTACTTCATTTATGCATATGGTGAAATGGATTTTTCTGGTAAATGATATTCTATGAAAATATTCTGTCGCCACTGACTATTGTGCAGGAAAATGATGATATGAACATACATATATTTTTTTCATATTATCTGAAAGGTGTTTCGATATACTTTTTTGCTTCCTAAATCATTATTTCGTCAAAAAAATTCCAATACGTGAATACCAAACGTGATTAACTCAGAAACAATAATTATGAGTCCAAAAATGTAACATAAAACTTTAGGTACTTTGGTTTTTATGTTTTTGGGACTATTTACATGATGATCTTGCTTAATCTTCCAAAAGAAAAAAACAATTTAACTGAGATTAAAAACACAATTACTTTTAAGGCCAAAACAATAAGATCAGGACTTACCAAAAGATATATTGTTGTGTAAACTACCTTGTTACTTTTACCCCAAAAATTATTTTCCACACTTGCCTTATCTCACAGATCAGATTACTATACTAAATTGACAAATTGGAAAATATATTTTAATATGATTTTCACATACATTGTGATTGTGAGGGACAGTCAGTAGTAAAGTATATCTACAATATAATAGTCTATTATTAATAAGAGAAGCCTGGGGGAGATAGAGTTTGTTTTCTATCCCCAATGATTGCCAGATAGATTGATCCCATCCTCGCTAATTAATCGGCTTCGTTAATTAGCGTTTGAAGAAGATGTTGAATATGTGGACTGTATATTTAGACTTTAGGTGCACTGGATTCCAGGAGATTTCAGGGATACACTTGTTATATTTATGTATATGTTGTATTGACACTATTTACACTATTCACGTTAACTATTGTTTACACTTTGCGGTTTTACACTTGGTTGACGAATTACTTAGGAGATTCCCAAATTTGTTAGCTACTAGCCTATTGCATTTACTTAAATGCGCGTATAATGAAAGTTTATTACGTATAATGTTCGAATTTAGAAGAAACGCAGAATATTTACGGCACCACTGTACTTGGCACGTACGAAATACACGATCGGTATTTGAGATAATTTAGGTTGAAACACACGAACGGTGTTTAACTTAGAGGATAGGGAGCTCAGAGCGAGGTCCCAAGGAAATAAGAAGATGAGATCACTTTTAGAACTCGTCGAACTGACGAACTTACTTAAACACACGAGCGGTGTTTAAGTTGGAAGATTGTGATCTCAGAGAGAGGTCCCAAGGACCTAAGAAGATGAGATCTATTGCAGAACTGACTTAAACACACCAAAGGTGTCTCAGTTGGAAGATTGGGATCTCAGAGCGAGGTCACAAGCAGCTAAGAACATGAGATCGCTTTTAGAACTGACTTATGTTTGGCAAGAGCTCTGCTTCTAAGGAGCTTCCAGGTGGCGCTTGTTGACGTATAAGTTGACATAACATCAGTAGTACAGGATGGCCAACCGGTTAAACTATTAAGAACTATTTATTGCCGTAGCAAAGAAATCCAATAAGTTCATTCTTGGAAGATGTTAAGAAACATGTTAAATACAACTAAAGCTATTTAACTTAAAGGAAAGAACCTTACAGTAAATATTTAACCCTTGTATGTAATTATTCAGTCGTAAAATAACTACAAATATTCTAAGGAGAAGATTTATTATCGATATAGAGGCGATTAGAGCTTAAACGGTTCCGACAATTTACCAACATTTAAAGGATGACAAGAAACCGGCAATTTAAAAAGGTTGAAAAATCCAGAAGGAGGTAACTTCAGGTAGGAGATTAACAATAATTGCAATAGCGGGTAAAAGAAGGTAGGGGCGTACCAGTTGTCTTTCTCCAACAAAACCCACTTCGTCTGACAGAACGAGCATGTTGAACATTCAATAACCAAGGAAAACATTTAATTGATACTACGTTCCATTTTGTTATATTATATATGATAATAATTGAAATTTGGTGCATTTACATTGGTCCTTAGAGTCACTGAATCTTCTAAGGAAAGACAGATAGTATGGGATCTGCTGAAGAAGGGCAAGTAATTAGTGGGGGAGGATGTCATTCTATTGATGGGTCAAAGGATAAAAAATCTAATCATCGAGTGGTTTTATGGATTTCCAGAAGCTAGCCACCGTGCAAGGAAAATATGCCAAGTAATAAAAGCGAGCAGGTAAAGTAGCATTAAAAGTAAAGAGTTACTAGCAGATTGATAAAGCTAGACTAGAAAAACAAAAAGAAAATGAGAAAAGACTGTTAAGAAAATGAGAAATTGTATCTGTTTATATCACAATTTAGAAGATCTACTAAGCTTTGTCACTTTAGTGATGAATAAAATCTAATTAGAATCAAAAAAAGTCTCCGAGGTAGAGCAAGAGACACAGTGAAACCACGTTTAATGTCTTCGGTCAATTTAGAAGCTATAATAGAAACCCTAGAAATGACTTTTGGAAGACCAGATAGTATATTATCTCAATGTTGATAAAAAAAGCAGGAAAAACATGAACACAAAGAGAAAGTAAATCTGATTCACTAGTCATTTTTTCACAAGTTTAACAACCACGATGTAAGTACTTGATACAAAAGCTCATATGAACAATCCACAAATATTAGATGAACTTACACGTAAGCTACCATAATTTTTGAAACTTGATTGGGGTCAGCATACAATGAATAACAAAGATGAAATTGGTTGTTTAAGACTAATTGCAGATTGGTTAAAAGAAAAAGCAAAAATGTAATGTTACATTGACACTTCAGTTTGCAGAATAGAAGAAACTAAAACCATTCATACTACCAGAATTATAAGAGGAAAGAGTTTATTTACTAGATAAGAAAATCCTACAAAAGATACACATATGCTCATTCTGTAAAGAAATGCACAATTTACATCATTAAAAATAAGTGTCAAAATGATCGATGTTGTCACAGAAAAAGCTTTGTATTTGTTGTCTTGGACTAATTCATTTCCAGGTAGATTGTTTTAAAAAGAACAAGTATGGTGTTGAAGGCTGTCGAAAATTTCACAACCCTCTTTTGCATAACACAGATGTTGGAAAGTTTGTCTAGAAACCGACACCCATGAAAAAAATATGAAACGTGAGAGTCATGCAAAAACAAACATCAAACATTTTACAAAAAATTCTACCAATAAGTTTAAAGGGTCCAAAAGGTATTACAACAACTTATGCCTTTTACGATAATAGATCTACAGTATCCTTAATAGATGCAGCAATAGCATAAAAACGTGGATAGAGGGCAACAGGAGTCTAGTTGTTACCAATGGAAAAATGAACTCACACATTAAGAAGGTGATTCAAAGTAGTGAGTTTAAAAATCTCATAACAAAGGGACGACTAAACATTTTTAAAAGTAACCGAGTAAGAACTATAAATTTAATGTTATAAGACAACATCCCAACATAGAAGAACTAAGAAAAATATCCAGACATAAGAAAGTTTAATAAAGTTTTATCAGATTGTGAAGAACAATGAACTATCTCAATTGGGCAAGACAAGTCATTTAATAAATTCAAGAAGATCTATTGAGTTCGAACGCAGTTGGCCAGTTTTAACAAAGACACAACTTGGATGAATAGTTATGGTAAAGTAAATGTCAATTCACATAATGGTGCAAACTTTATTTATCACTTATGTAACAAAGAAGAATATGAATAAACACACTTGGAGAACCCAAATCACCACAGCATATTTAAAAAACCTCACGATCGTTTTACTAACCAAGTTAGCGGCATCAGATGATGAAATTATTCTGAAGAAGTATTCATCCCCTGGTGACGCTAATTCTTCAAGTGTGCTTATCAGTGCTCATCACAGGTTCCAATCTTCACTTAGCGAAGAATATGAATATCTTAGTCAACTAGTAAAGGACTCATTTAGTACATATTCCTTTGGCATAAAGATTTTAGAGGAATTAGTAGAAACAAAAGAAGATATGAGGTGTAAAAAGATAATGGTAAAGTCTACAAGAAGACCAGATGACGGATTCGGGACAGTATCCAATAATATGTAATGGGGTTAGGAATCTGCAGGGGGTTATAAATCTGTATGGGGGCTAGAAGAAATTATTTTATAAATTTTGGTCCGTTTTAAAAACGTGGTATATAAAAAAAATATTTTAATAATAATTTTCTGCTTTTTAGTCTTGTGTTTCTGCCTCTCTTACACGCTTAATTATTCAGTCTGAAACCTATTGCAAACTGTTAAATGACTAAAGTTTCAAGTCTCTAGCTCATCTGGGAACCTGGTTTAAAATCGATTGCAAAATTGGTACCGAACAGACAGACAAGAAAGCGAGTTAATAAAAACGTGTAAATAACGTACCTATACATTCTTTTAATAATGTTTAAATGAAATAAAGATTATGGTTATAAAAGGTAAAGTCAGAGGATAACTTAAGAAATATGCCCTGATAGAGGTACAAAGGTGTAAATCTGGCAACTGTGTTAAAGTTACAAGCCAAGGAAGACTGAATTGTTGATGTAAACATATATAAGTTCTGGTAACTTGAAATGATCGGTCTAAAGGGTGAGATGATGTTCTTGGTAAAGAGTTTATTAATAAATTTCTTAAGCAGAACGTACAGTTCGCTAAAGACTGGTAACGAAAAAACTCTTAAAGAACCCAAATAACTTCCAGGAACTTCCTACAGTGATCCTAAAGCAATCAATTGTTTTATTTACGGCAGTCACCTGGTTAGAAATGTCAACAGCACTACGAGTTTTTTTAATGCTAGTGCCTATATGCAAAAAATTAATGCTAAGGCTTGAAACGATTTACTTTCTGTCCGGGGAAACATAATAACAGATATATTAAAGGTACCTTGAAATTTAGACTGAAAATTTGAATGATTGCAGGCATCGAAAATGCATTTTTTACAAATCATCTTAGCGATCTATGATCGCCACTGTCGCAATTAACATGAAAGGTGATATGTCATTGACAATTGACATTACCCGATCTAATTAACTGGAATATCGTGTGCAGCCCGTTTGCAGAATTATTTATTGTCAGCTATACGAAGTAATATTGTGTGTGTTGTGGGTTTTTGTTTCTTTAACGTCGGTCTATTTCCGCGACTATGGCCAATCACCGACGCCAGTGAGCAGTTTCACTTGACTATCCTGGAAATTTTGCCGAACCCCGGCCATTCTGTAAGGAGGGTAGGGATCTTTAACGTACCCAACATCGCATGGACACGGGACCAACGGCTTTACGCTCCCTCCGAAGAGCGGAACGTGTACACATTCAACTTGCTCAAATACAACATGTCACAACCTCGGATGATGTTAATGTTACAGTATGTACTGAAAAAATTAAAGAACCCTGGGGTCGAACCCAGTACCCTTTGGTTAATAGGCACGCATTCTTACCACTGAACCATCGAGGTTCTATGAGGTAATATTTTTAAAGTGATTTTGTGGACGGCCTCTATTATAGCGATTTCTTGGATTAAAGATAATTTGCTGAAACAAAAACCTTACGTGAAATGTCAAGTAAAGGAAATACGCCAACGTAAACATAACCCGCTGATTTAATTACTCGTCCTGTTAAAGCAAAACAGCTTTTGCACTCAAAAGTATGACAACATGGACCTGAATGAGTGAAGATTGGAACCTGCGATGAGCACTGATAAGTACAATTTGGAGAACCCAATTCATCACAATACAGTTTTTAGTCCTGACGATCGTTTCGCTAACAAAGTTAGCGTCATCAGAGGGATGAATAAAAGAACCGAATAAAGACTAGAGCTCCTATTTATGTTAGTTGCCAACCAGTTGCAAACAGTGTCCTCTACGAAAGTATACAGACTGAACCCCCCCCCCCGGTTGAGTCTAAAATACCTGTACTTAAAATTGCATACCTGCTTTTGTAAGACTGTGTCTCGTTATCAAATATTCCTTCTAAGAAGAACACACTGAATATTAAGATAACAGTTCAAACAATGGACTACATAGAACCGAACCTGAACCTACTCTATTTATCAAAACATTTTTGTTCAAATTTTAAATGAAATATATATTTCGTAAGCAACTGCCTGACATTTTTGATTAACTTGAGATTTTCTTTATCTAAATCATGATTATTATCCCAAATATGCTGAACAATACAAGTCATCAATAGTGTCATATCTCAGCTGCGAAAAATGTTCTTCAAATCTAGTTTTAATGGTTCTTTTAGTTTACCCAAGATATTTAAGTTCACAACCCACAACAGACAACGGTTTTAATGGTTCTTTTAGTTTACCCAAGATATTTAAGTTCACAACCCACAACAGACAACGGTTTTGTCTGGATTATGTTTTCTGAAAGTCATAGATTTCGCTAATATTTTCTTTGTTTTATGTTCATTGACTAATTTTTCACTAAGCAGACAGAGTAACCATTATATTTAGCTACATTTTTAATATATTCAAGTTCTCTGTTGTATCTTTCTTTATATAAGGGAAACTGTATTAATATATGAACCAGAAAATTCAAACACGCAGGATAGCAAAAAAATGGTTAACAAAATGCTTGCCTAGTAGTAGTAGCAGTGGTGGGGAGGCCAACGCCAAGCAAGTAGGCCACAATGGGCCCTTTTTGCCAACCCCAGCAATCCAGCAACCATGCTTTACTCTAAATGCTTGCCTATCACACAAAACAGTTTTTTCAGATTCAAATTCACTTGAATTTATTAATAAAGTTAAAAATATTAAATTGATTTAACGAGGTTTTAATATCCTTTGAATGTGGCCTCGTTGTTTCCCAGTTTTCCCATAAAAGAAACGCTAACGTAGACCACTTGTTAAAAATGAACAACATGGGAAGAGGTCTGCAAAGCATATACAAATTTAACAAATCTTTGCCTGAATCAGAATATTTTTCAATTTAATAATAACATTTTTGAACAAACCCATGGCACAGCAATGGGCAACCCCCTTTACCCATTAATTGCAGACGTTTTCATAAGTTGGTTTGTAACGGGCCTAGCAAACGAAAATGACTGTTTTCCTAGAGTATGCTTTCGTTATGTGGACGATGTTTTTGGGGTATTTAATACAAATGTATGCAAAGTAGATGATTTTATTGACAAATTAAACAGTAAATTTGACCCCATTAAAACTTATGAAATGGAAATAAATAACAAATTACCTGTTTTTATTTTTGGATGTATTAGTCATCAAAAATAGCGATATTTTAGAATTTAACATCCCCAGAAAAGAAACCACTACTGTAAGTTACATTTAGATTCACTCACACCATTGTTTTCCACATACAAAAAAAAAAACAGTTAGCTTGAATTTTGTGGTTCATAGATAAATACAGTTTACCTTAAACAAAGAAATATACAACAGAGAACTTAAATGGATTCAAAATGTAGCCAAGTATAATAGTTACTTTATCTGCTGAGTGGAAAAATTAGTCAGTATACATAAAGCAAAGAAAATGTTAGCAGAAAATACGACCTTCAGAAAATATAAATCGCACAAAACCGTCGTCTCTTCACCATTTGACCCGCGAATTACAATAGGTTTTAATAGCATTTTTAAGAAAACCAATTTACAGCTAATATTTTCCAAACAAAAATACATTAACTAATTTTCTAGGTAGCCAAAAGGATAAAGATAAAACCACGGATGTGTCGGGAATTTATGAAATAGGTTGCAAGGATTGTGAGCTTAAATATGTTGGGCTAATTAAAGAAATATTGAAACTCAATTTAAAGAACATTTAGCGCAACTGAGCTATGACACTATTGATAAATCATGTATTGCTCAGCATATTTGCAATAATACTCATCATGTAGATAAAGAAAATCTCAAGTTAAAAATATTAAAAACATCAGGCAGTCGCGACAGTTAGATGCTTACAAAAGTAGATATATATCCGTAGAAAATTCAACAAAAATATTTGGATGAAGAAGTAGGTCCGGTTCTATGTAGTCCATTGTTCGAACTCTTATCTTAATAACCAGTGCATCCTTCTTAGAAGGAATATTTGATAACGACACATAGTTTTGTAAAAGCAGGTATGCAATTTTAATTACAGAGATTTAAGACTCAACAGTAGTGGGTCTGTCTGTATACCTTGTTAGAGGACGCTGTTTGCAACTGCTTGGCAACTAACATATAAATAGGAGTTCTAGTTTTTATTCACGTAATTTTTTCATCCCTCTGATGACGCTAACTTTGTTAGTGAAACGATCGTTATGTCTAAAAACAATATTGTGATGAATTGGGTTCTCCAAATTGTACTTTGTCCCGTTAGAACCCGTATCATTGGAGATTGGCGAACGAATTTAAATATTTCCAAAACTATCGAGCGACCGCTAAAGACTGAAGAAAAGCTTATTTTCGAAATATCTAACTGTATTGCACGTACAATTAAATATACTAAAAAAATTAGTGTTGGTGTTGACAATATTCAGAATGCTGATATGTATTGGATTCGTGTAACCCAGTATGCGCAATTTGAAAACGAAATAAAGTTCTCATGTAGTAATAGACCTATCAATTCAGTCATCAATTTTGTGTCTCAGTTCGTTTTTAAGTGATGGTGTTTTGGGGATAAGAGTATGTAAAATAAAGACCCCCAAAAAGCAACGTACTGCGCCAACCGATCCAATTGCTCTATCCACTGGATATACAGCCGCATCGCGGCCCATCGGAGGGTGTTGAAAATACAAGATCATCAGGGACAACGCCGCAGGTCATGGGCCAACGAAGAATTTTCCGAAGCAAGTCTTAAAATCAACCGCAGAGGGTAAAGACTTATCGTTATTAGTTCATGTTTATTTTATTCGTGTTTAGGAATTACTTTTCAGTTGTAATTAATACTCAATAAAGTAACTAAAATTTACTGGAGGCTTCTGTTCTAGGTTCCTTAAATCTAGTTAACGTTTTATACAGTTAAGTTGATAGATATAATTTAAAAAAAAGGAGACGCCGAGCTCTTGTGTGAACTTAACATAATAGACAGACGAACTGAAAAGTCTAAAAATGATGGAAATGAAAAAGTGAAATCTTATAAATATAATATTAAAATAATGCCTTATTTATACTTACTGTATTTGACAGAAATTATCCATAATTATTATATAATAGCATATTTTTAGGTAAAACAAGTTATTTATACCTAACGTTATTTATAAAGCATGTCATTTATAGTATTTTTAGCATGGTAACTATGATTTTCTTTTTTAGTGTATATATGATGTTTTCATAAGCTATCATGTAACTTTGCGGTCTGTTTACCAATAAAATCATTACCGCCACTGTACCCAAAGTCTAATTCTGCTTGACTTCAGTAATAACGAAAGCTCCAAGTGCCAATGTAACTAACAACTTTTGTAAAAAGTACTAAATACAGTTAGATCGCCTCTAAGATTGGAGTTAGTTGTAATACTTCCACATCGTGACAACGTGTGGAAGTATCGCATCGCCGACAAAAATGTCAAAAATTTGTTTTCGCTTAAACGTCGTAAAAAGTATCAAAACATAAAGAAAACATGATTTCGAAACGGAATTTTTTGTCTGTCTGTTGGTATGTCGGTCTTATCTCTGTCTGTTGGTAGCCACGATAACTTTATATCGAAGTGATATATCGTCTTCAAATTTGGTATACTGTTAGCACTCGAAAACGAACGGTTCAGATTGTTTTTGGGTAAAATCGCTTTAGCGGGTGGGGGATGAATGGGGGGTGATTTGGTGAAAATTGACATTTTTCCTTAAAACTCGAGTAATATAACGTTTTAGGGTTTATTTATTAGAAAGCTTTTAATTTTATCAAACATCTGGTATTCTGTGCTAAAATTAAATTAGGGGTTGAATGAGTGAGGGTGGAATATTCTTGACAAAAATTTCGATTTTTTGTTTGTTAAACCGGCGTAGAAAGTCAAAGCATATAGAAAACTTGTTTCTGGAACGAAAATTTTTTTGTCCGTCGGTCGGTCGGTCTGTCGGCATGTACGTCTGTCTGTTAATAGGCGTAACAACTTTCAAACGAATTGAGATATCATCTTCAAATTTGGTATCCAGTTAACATCCGACAAAGGAACGCTTCGTTTGGGTAAGATCGCTTCAGGGGGTAGGAGATAAATAAGGGGTGCTTGGTTAAAAGTGGCATTTTTTCAATAGAACTTGAGAACATAACGTTGCAAAAGCTTATGAGCACAGGAGTACAAATATTTTGTTTGTGGTGAAGTCATGGATCCTAAATTCATTCCATGGGAATGTCTTTCTGCAGTGAATAAATTATCACATCTATGTGGAAGTTATGAATCAATTTGCAGCACTATTCTTTGTAATGGATGACTGATTACTCTTAGTGATTAAATAGGTACGTGTTATGATAATTAACGAATGCGGCACCTTTGCATTTAGCAAATTAAATAGGCGTACGTGAAAATGTACTTCACTTCTGACTAGGTAGGTGCGTTGACTTAGTTTAAAACACAGTTTATAGCCCCAGAATAACTAATGCTTACAATATATTACCTATATGGCAATTTCAACCTATAAAATCAGGTTTGTAGAAAGTAGGATATGGTGATATATGATATACCTGCACATATAGTAGGTATATTATGCATTATATTTCCTCAGGGGTAATAAAAAAACCACAATAATTTTTTTTAGCCCTTGAAAATAGTGTCTTACATTTTACATTCTCAAACAATTCCCACTTTATGTTACTATAATATTCCTTTTGTTGAGTTGTTATTGTTGGGAAAATATCACATGAATAGATATATACTGCTTGTGTTGCAAACATTGCACCCTATTATATTAATATGTGCTACTTTTACTTTATTTTAATAAATAGTCGTTATGTTTCATTAAACAGAACTAACAACATGTGTTTCGATTTCACCCGTAATACCTGTACATCGAATTATAGTGTTACAAAGCACGTCAATAGACGTAGGTGCGGTGTTGCCACATCTCCAGAATTTCCCCAACACCTGGGAATTTTTGCACAATCTGGCAACACCGCCTCCCCACCCCCCTGGGGGTGCCTGGGGTGACCCCCCTCCGGCGAAGTCTCAACCCTCTAGGACCATAAATAACGAAGTTACCAACTTGTACCCCGTCGGAACGGATAACTGAGGTCTGCACATTCCGAACACCCTGTATATACACCCTGTATACGCAGAGAACCCTTACACCCTGTATACGCAGAGAGATCTTATAGTTCGAGAGACACCTCTTGTGTAACATAGGAGTGGTGACCACATTTGGATCATCCTGTATATACATCCCCCTGTATACACACGGGACCGATCGGTATTCACAGACCCTTCTAGTAAAAGAAGGTCCTGGAACGTTCTGGAATGGAACGCTCTAGAAAGGAGGGGAAGGTACGGCGAGTATATAAAAGCGAAAGCAAGCCAGCCCGAGTTAGTTCAGTTCAGTAAGAGAATGTGGTAGTGACTTGAAGAAGCAGTGTAAAGTGTTAAGAGAGTAGCTACTGTAGTACCAGTGTAGAGACTTGTGTGCAGATTAGGAATTGTAGACAGTAAATTAAGTGTTTTGTGAGAGAGACATTCTAGAAATTTTATTGTATCCTTATTTAGAGTGTAAATAAAGTTGTTTTGTGAAAATTTAAAGTCTCACTTATCCAGAACCCGGAGAAAACGCAACAATACAATAGTTATTCCTTGCGTTTGCCTAATTGTATTACACGATGTACGATTCACTATAAGAAATAAACTGATAATAATAATAAATAATAATAATAATTCGTGAATGTTATAGGAACTACGATGAAGCAAAACCGTTTAAATTAACAAGTGGTTTATTTACTTTTAGGTAAACAGATGTTAGGTAAAATGTTAAAGAAAGGTCAAAAAAAAATATGTAAGTGTAATCGTAGCTACATATATCTGGTTTCATAAGAGCAGAAATCTGTTTTTTTATTAATACATCAGGACTGATTTGTATTATTTTAACTTGTTTTTTTAACTTAGTTTATAATGTGATGTAACCACAACTCGCAGAACCCAGTAATCTACTTTTCTAATGCACAATAAGCCAAAGGTTGCAGTGCTATCGGGGCGGTAAAGCCGCGGACGAGCCTTGAGGGAGAGAAAAAAAACCTACTTACTACACGGGTCATTGACCTGCCGACCTGGTAGATGCATGTGTATTTCAGTTATAAATAAAGGTGGCATTTAGTTAATAAAGGCGTAATTAACGTTTAATACCCACAATACGTTTGGTAACAGTCACGACAGGATTACTAGGTGTACCTATTGCACGTATTTGTGTCTTTCACATGTTACATTTTAAAATTTACCTAAATATGTATTAAATATGCTAACTACTATTTTTTGGTATATATCCAGGCCCATCCGCGTCACGAGAAAGAAACCCTCTCTGAGCTTAGGAAACTATGTTCTGTGAAGTTTTAACTAAACTTTCGTATAAACCCTTTTTATTCGAAAGACATAAGGATTTGAACTTGTGTTTTCTTTATATATTTTGATATGTATGACCGATTGTTCTATGATATTTTTAATTTTATTCCTGACCGTTCTCGTACACATCTTTCATAAATTATGTGACTTATTCCATAAAGTAACGACAATTATTTAGTAATACTAATGAATAAAAATAAAATGGCTTTGGTCCGTACAAGAAAGTACACCTGTTAGCAAATATTAATAGAAACCCCGCGTCTAGCTTAGTAAACTATCTTCTGCGAAATTTGAACAAAACTTTCAAATAAATACTTTTTATTCGAAAGATAATATTGCTTAGGGAGTTGAACCTGTTTTTCTTTGTATATTTTCACATGTATGACCGTTTGATCGATTTGTAATTTGCATGAAACATATCTACCAATTGAATGATATTCAATTTTATTCCTGACTGTTCCCATACAAATAAAAAAAATCGACCACCTTTCATAAATTATGTTAGTTATTCCGTGGAGTACCGTGTCTAATGAATAAAAATGAAATGAATCTGGTCCGTGCTAAAAGTACACCCTTTATCAAATACTAGTAACAGAAATGAGTATGTGAGGTTTACATTATATTATGAAAATGGATGTCTATTTCCTTAATTGTTATCTGAAAACGTTATGCTAATCAGCGAACCAGCTATTCTAGTGATATAGTGTACAAGTGTACATCACGTACTCATTTTTTATTAAATATTATTAGTCAATGGTTCAACAACTTGGTTGTTTCAACATTGGCCAAGCACTTAGTAAATGGTCTCAATAGACTGCCATTATATTATTATTTTTTGGCTTTTCCATATGTAAAATACTGCTTACAGTTTTTCCTCAACTATTATAAAGTCAGGATGACAAAGATCTAGCTTACGTTAAATAAGTAAAAACACTGTAAACTATAGAAAATAAGTATTAAAATTTGTTGATAGCTAATTCGTTGGGAGCACCATCTGCTGGCACCTAGCTAAAATGCCAAGACAGAAAAGAGCCTTGATGCAATTACAAATTAGTTATCATATCGTGGTAAAAAAAGTGCCGCAAATTGAGCCATAATTTACACATAGCGGCTTCTCTCAGAAAGACTTTCTCCTGTAATGAATTTAGGGCTCCTGGCTTGACCACAAAGAAAATATTCACATTCCTGCACCCATAAATTACCGAAACGTTATATTACTCAAGTTTTAACGAAAAAATGCCAATTTTCACCAAATCGCCTTTATTAATCCCCTACCCCCTGAAGCGATCTTACAGAGAAACATTTCAAAGCATTCCTTTGTCGGGTGCTAACTGGATACCAAATTTGAAGATGATATCTTAATTCGTTCGAAAATTATTGCGCCTAGTAACAGACAGACGCACATGCCGACAGACCGACCGACCGTCAGATCGACAGCCAAAAAAATTTCGTTCCAGAATCAAGAGACTCCTTACGCCGTTTTAGCGAAAACAAATTCGAAATTTTTGTCAACAATATTCCACCCCCACACATGCAACCCCTAATTTAATTTCAGCACACAATACCAGATGTTTGGTGAAATAAAAAGTTTTCTAATAAATAAACCCTAAAACGTTATATTACTCGAGTTTTAACGAAAAAATGTCAATTTTCACCAAATCACCTACCATTCATCCCCCACCCCCTAAAGCGATTTTACCCACAAAAAAAATCCGAACCGTTCATTTGTCGAGTGCTAACTGTGTACCAAACTTGAAGACGATATCTTAATTCGTTCTAAAGTTATCGTGGCGACAGACATACATACAGACCGACAGACAAAAAAAAAATCGTTCCCAAATCATGTTTTCTATGTTTTGATACTTTTTACGTCAAGAGAAAAAAATTGAAATTTTTGTCGTAGATGCGCTTCTTCCACACAAGACGATGTGGAAGTTATATATACAGACGAACATATATAATCTCCTCCTTTTTTGAAGTAAGTTAAAAAGACATAGCTCTTACTGTAACTTACTAAATATGGAAATAGGGAATGTGCACTGTTTCTGTAATCATTTCGGTTTGGCCGTTCGGCTCTTGTTTATAAATTGCCACTTAATTTGATTCGAATTTTCATTTAAAAAAATTGCTTATGACTTTCTTATTGGAGGCATTCACTACTGTGGGCAATAATATGTAAAGAGCAGTTTTTTCTGAAATTATTTTTTAGTATAATAACTACGTATAGGTACCTCGTATCAACGTAATAGACTGAATACTTGGCAGTTATAAAGTTTAAAATTGTATTATATGAGGATGTTATTTTGTTTTCATACTGACGTGGCATTTGAGTTTAATTTCTAAAGGCTAAAGAGGAATTCAGTACTTTTAAATTGAGAACATTGTTGTACTTGTAAAATTAGTGAAACAGTCCAAACTTTTAAAAAAATCTGTTTTGTAGATTAATTAAGGATGTAATTGGGCTTATGTTCCAATCCCCAATAAACAATTAGGCAGAGTTCACCAGGCGGCAACAGCTGAGTGTAAGCGCTCATCATTTGCTGACTACCAATACACTTCAGCCTTTGGAGACTAAATAAGGCAATGTTGACTCCAAGCACTATTTTGTGACGTTTGTATGCCATTTCGCTTGTACAAATCGGCAACTGTTGACTTTCATATGAAGTTCAGCGGTACTGCTGAACGCAAACATTGACTCAACTATTCAACTGTTAGCGCTTGATGAATTCTGCCAGTGTTTACAATTTTTAATTTACCTCAGCTTGTCGACCGCTAAATATCTAGATATGTCTCACGGTATAGTAAAAATTAGATTTTTTTATTAGATTACATATAACAAATTGTTTTGTAAAATCTGTTTTGCGATATGCTAAAAAGAAATGAAATATAACCTTTCCTATGATTTTTTGTAAAACCCACCCAGTTTCAGATGACACCCACTTTTCAATGAGAAAATGTGCCGTCGTTATAATTTATTTGATCACATCTGAAAATGAAAGGTATGGCCGCGTGAGTATAGGTTTTTAGCGGTTCCTCGTCACACCGCATAATTAAATAAATACATATATTGTATTGACAATAAGTTACTCTCTTCCACACCACACTATTGGCGCCAACAGCATCAACACTTTGCATTTAGTGCGGCGTTGTCACATTGTCGCGTTACAAAGGTACCTATTTCAAAGCGGATCTGTGAAATATCAAATTTGTGGTATATTCATTTTGGATCTCACGCTTTCTAAGATGGTGGCCAATATGTGTGTCCTATAGGTACCGCTATTTAGGATAACGAACATCCCAACTTGACAATAGTAAAAAAATATCCCATTTAATGAAGGCTTTCAGACTTGTCTGGTAGAATGCGCCAAAGGAAGCTGGTAATAAAGAATTGACTAACAGGAAACTTAAATATAATGTCATCTATTTTCTAGAATTTACTCTTTAGAATATGGACAGTGTAATCGTATTTTACTTCCACATCGTCCCAACGTGTCGAAGTATCGCATCGGCGACAAAAATTTCAAACATTTTTCTTCACTTAAACGTGGCAAAAAATATCAAAACATATAAAAAACGTGATTTGGAATATATATATTTTTGTCTGTCGGCCTGTATGTCTGTCTGTTTGTTGCCACCATAACTTTAGAACGAATTGAGATATCGTCTTGGAACTTGGTATACGGTTAGCATTTGACAAACGAACGGTTCGGATCGTTTTTGGGTAAAATCGCTTTAGAGGGTAGGAGGTGATTTGGTAAAAATTGACATTTTTTCGTAAAAACATAACGTTTTGGGGTTTATTTATCCGAAAACTTTTAATTTCATCAAACATCTGGTATTCTGTACTGAAATTAAATTATGGGTTGAATGTGTGGGGGTGGAATATTCAAATTGTTTTTGAATAAACCGCGTAAAAAGTCTCAAAACACAGAGAAAACACGGTTCGGATCGTTTTTGGGTAAAATCGCTTTAGGAGGTGGGGGATGAATTGGGAGTGATTTGATGAAAATTTACATTTTTTCGTCAAAACTCGAGTCATATAACGTTTTAGGGTTTATTTATTAGAAAACTTTTGATTTCATTAAACATCTGGTATTCTGTGCTGAAATTAAATTAGGGGTGGAATGTGTGGGGGTGGAATATTGTTGACAAAAATTTGGATTTTTTTTTGCTTAAGCGGCGTAAATAGTCTCAAAACACATAGAAAACTTGATTCTGGAAATTTTTTTGTCTGTTGGTCGGTCGGCATGTACGTCTGTCTGTTACTAGGCGCAATAACTTTCGAACGAATTGAGATATCATCTTCAAGTTTGGTATCCAGTTAGCACCCGACAAAGGAACGCTTCGAATTGTTTTTGGGTAAGGTCCCTTCAGGTGGTAGGGGATAAATAGGGGGTGATTTGGTGAAAATTGACATTTTATCAATAAAGCTCGAGTAATATAAGGTTTCAAAAGCTTATGGGTACAGCAATACATATTTTCTTTGTGGTAAAGTCATGGGCCCTAAATTCATTCCATGAGAATGTCTTTCTGAAGCGAATAAATTATCACAGCTATGTGGAAAATATAATTGAATTTGCAACACTATTTTTCATATCTCTATTCCTTTAACTACAGCCAAACTTTCAGGTATTCAAATTAGTATTCTTCAATTTACGTTAAACTTTACCCTTGATGACGTCTGTTAAGTCCTTGCGTGCTTAGATTGGGACATGTGACAATAATGTTTTAATCTACGATCATAAAAGATGTACTTTAAGTGTTAGTACAAACACAATCAACTATTTGTACAATTATCGGCATTCCAGTCAGATGCTAGTCAAATGTCTTTTATTACAATCGGAATTTTTTAAATATTATAAACCTCACAACTCGACAAATCAAGTGTGGTTAGGATTTTAGGAATTGTTTTTATAACGTTTATGTATTTCAGCGACTATGGCCAATCACCGACGCTATCCGGAGAATTTTTTGTCAATAATACACCGAGGCTCTGTTTGTCTTGTTAATAGTTGACATTTGATATGGCATGATTTTGCACATCAATTGTTTGATGAATCTAGGATAACATTTTGTATCTAGGTTCGTTATTCTCGGTAGAGGGATTGTGCGGACATATCTAGAACGATATCTAAATATAATATCTTCCAAAAGTCTGGATCTAATTACTTCAGGTTTGGCACATACAATTACAGCCAGACCGGATAACTTCCAAGATGAGTTGAGTTTCCTTTTTTAATATTTTAACCTAATTTGATTCAGGATATATTTTAGAATCTTGTTACGTGGTCAGAGCATGCTGAGCAAAAAACAGCAAGTTTGTCTATCCTGTAAGGTCTTATCAAGTGTTTTTGATATTTTTACTAAATTACTTTCATGTAAGTACCCAGATTGATTTTAATTATTAGCCGTACCATATTGCAATATATGCTCAATAAAAGTGGCTAAGTAAGAGGTTTTCAATTTGTGAATGGTAAATACACATACCTAATAGTTTCACCCAGGCTGCTTGTCAATAAAAGAAAAATCCTTCCTAAAATGTCTTCAAACTGTCGCGTTTATGGTTTTAACATAATAATTCTCCAATGCGACTGTTTGGGGACTGTCACTTTGAGGTCGGACCTCAAACAGACGAAACGTCTTTGAAAGGTCGCCGTTAAGTAACGAAGTGACCCCAAAATGACGTCACTCCATATATATATATATATATATATATATATATATATATATATATATATATATATATATATATATATATATATATATATATATATATATATATATATATATATATATATATATATATATATATATATATATATATATATATATATATATATATATATATATATATATATATATTGTTTGTTTGTTATTTTGTATCATCTAGTTGTTGGTGCTGATTTTTCTATTATTTATATTCTGAATTCTTGGTTTGGTCTGTTGTTTCTCGTTAAGAGGTTTGTCGTAACCAAAACGGTGAGGAGTTGAGGACGTTCTGCTCAAGGATTTGTCATTCGTTTTATTAGAGATCGATACTTTTCCGAGGAAGCTTTAGTTCGCCCATTGGGATCGTATTTAACTTTATGAGCACTGTTTGACTCTAGAATATCTCTATAGTATTGAAGATTGTATATGCCTTAAGCTTTACATAAAAACTAATTTTAGCAAACCTTCTATTTGTGGATATTTCACTTTATCTAGTTAAAGTTCATAATTATTGAAGTCTAGGTGTTTGTATAAGTAATGAAAAACTTAATCATTGTGAGTTCAATCAGGTTTAAGCAACAAGTGTTTCTTTCGAATGTTTTCAGCAAGATTTGTTGTGTGCTGTACTAAAATATTTTTCTTATTATTTTTCTCCTGTCCATCACGTGATAGTTTTCCTATTGCGCCTGATTTAGTTCTTTATGACTTCTTTCCTTCTGTTTTCTGTGGAAACTCCAATAACATCAATCGAGAAGTCTTCTATTCTGACAAATATTGGAATTATGTAATGAGATTTGTTTTGAACATACACATGTATAATATCATGTTGAAAATTGCCATCCAATTTATTTTGTGACACAAAGGTAGTTACAAATTAAAAATGTGTAAATTTTTCAGATAACCTGAATAAAGAGTCATCCATGATACTATCTGTTAACCCGACATCCACTGCATGATATCCTAGTTTGATTAGTTTCTTTTTTTGATCAGGAGCTACTTGTAACTTTAAAGGAACCAAATTGTGCTAGTAAATTAAAATTTACCTACATCTAATCTGAAATAGGGATGGCAATAATGTCTACTATTGGCCTATAGCATCATTCATCTCACTAAGTAACTTCACTGGTGCTCATTTACTTGCAACAATGTTGGTAATAACAGCTGCACTGAGAAGTATCAAGTTTTCCTGAGAATCTTCGGAGGAAATACTGTCTACATCTTTTGATTTAAATCATCTTTATTGGCAAAAGTTTATTTCATCTTAGCCTCGAGTTTTAAGAATGGCATATCTATATATGTATAGTCTTTTTGGACACTCTATATGACTTCGCCTATACCATGTCTCTTTATTAACTCTACATTCTCATAAAGTTAGCCTGACAATAATTGCATCTACATCATATTTATGGAATATTGTAACAACTTACAAATTTACATAGAAAATCATTTCATATTCTACAAGGTTACTGACATCCAGTACTATTCACAGTATTTCAACATAATCAGAATCAGGGAACTAGAGTATCAGGAATAAGCGCATATTACCTGATAAAATACATTTACAAGTATAGTTGCTAGTATTTATTTTATGAGGCATTTCGACCTGCTCTACCATTAAATCAACAATATGGGGTGAAAAATATTTAGTTTTATATTATTTTCACTACACGGCGGGTTACCATTGTAAGACAATACATACTTGCATAAATGATTTAGAACAGCCACGTTACTTATAATATGACACATTTCTCTAGCATTACCTTCCTCTTAATCCTCATTTATTTGCTTTTCAAACGACACGGGCACAACTTTTATTCACTCGCATGAATAAGTATATTTAACTTTCTCCAACGATAGTAAATCTAGTTTATCAGCGAGGCGAAGCCTACGTTTCACTTGCTTGTACAAAAACAGAACACATTACTTTTTTATCCAATGACCAAAGCCTAACTTTTAATTGCTTGTGTATAGTACATAAATTTTTGGTTCAATGACCGACGCCTAACTTTAATTCGTTGAGTGAATAAACATGGTACATTAATTTTTATCCAGTAGTGATAAAGCTGTTTTTGTTAGATTTTTTGTTTGCTTCCAAAGGTGTTCGAATTGCTGTAACTATACCAGGATTTGTCTTATATTCAATAATCGGGTTGCTATTAGATGTTACTTGTATATCTCCAATCGTGCCACTCGTCTCAATACTGCCATTTATTAGTAGAAAAGCTGAAGACGAAAGGTAAAAAATATCTTGTTGGTTGATTGCAGATTCACAGGTATCATTATGGGAAATAAACTGGTTTGAGAAGACTATGGTTGTATTTCATTCCCTTTGATTGACCCGTCGTGCACAGGGTCAGCGAATATATGTAGTTTGCTTAACATTGTAACCCAATAAATCTAGATACTGCATGTGCGGCCAAGATAGAATCGTCTTCGATGCAGGTAGCAAAGATACTGAAGCTGGAGCGGTTTGATTGCTAGTATTTATCATCAACATAATATGGTGGTCCCTGTCTCAATTCCAATATCACAATGATCTCGTCACCTTGAAACGTCATAGGTACTGAATTCTGGTCGATGATGTTTTTATCCGAAATAATGAGCTATTGCAAGCAAGCGTACGCGCAATGACTGAAACACGGATACTACTGTTTAAGTGTTTTATTTAAAAATTGAAAACATAAGTGATCACATTATAGGTATTATAGTTTTGTACAATATCAATCCCCTAGATCGTCGAGAGACATGTACGATCTAGATTATTGATGCCTTAATTACTCGTGAACCGTTCTTTAAGTTTAGTGTCTCGACCACAAATCTGATAACCAGGTACGTGCAGCTCAACAGGTAATTTTTTGATGACTGTGTCAGCAAGACCTTCACCTTGACACACCAACATTTATACTGTTAATGAGGTATAATATATCTGCGTATTTATATAGGATATAGTAGTCGTACAAATGTTAGTTTAGTTAACGATGCGTATTGTAAAACACGCAAAAGCCAACAGTCACAAACATAGATGATGTGGTAACCATCATCATCACCCAAACAGCAAAGACATTGACTTCTTTTACAAACCTCAGTTGGATGTTTGATATGTGGTCCAATAAGTGGTTATGGTTAACAAATATAATGTTAAGTTTGTTGTTTGGTCCAAACGGCTTAAAATTTGAAAAGGTATGCGTATACTCACAGCCTTTATATATCAGCCTAAATATAGCATGTTAGAAGAGGTTTTGTGTGCTACAAAAGCAGTTGGATCCTATCTATACAATGAGAGCAAAGAGTTCTAGCAGATGCAAAGAGCAATTCAATTTTTATATTAGATGATGTAGCCTGTAATAGGCAAAATAAAATGACATCGTATTTTTGGATGGGTGACATAAAGATATTGACAGTTTCTACTTGTGTCCGAAACAATTGTTGCGTCATAGTGCTAAGATCATAGTTTAATTTAAACAAGATGCTATTACTGCATACAGACTGGAGATAATTTTTCTGACTTCACTGTGAAGCCAGTAGTATAGTACAGTTTCACCAAGTAAGGGCAACAACGATCAATGAATAGAATATGAAATTAGTCTTGTGTATGATGATCATGTAACTACCGATATGAGTTTTGAAAAGTTCAAAGTTCTTTGTGGTGGATTTCGGCAAAACAAACATATTATGGTGGCTGTTGTTAAAGATACTTATTTAACACAAGCAGTTTGATCACTTTATAAATTTCGGTTAACTGAAAAACGTTGGTATTCAGTTGTTCAGTTCACGAACGAATGTTAAGTTTATGAACTTAACATTCGTTCGTGAACACCAATATTTTACACCAATAGGATATGTCCTATACTATGTTAATTATTATTTCACAAAGAAACATACCTGATTCAATATATAGTGTTATTTATGATAAAAACTCTTGGATGCTTGGCAACAAACCTATTAAATTTGCTAAACCATAGATGATAAAAAAATTATGGCTGGTAATAATTGGTACTAATCATCTGTTAAAATTATTAGTTATGAGAAAACCTGTTACGGATGCTATGGAAAATTCGCAAGCTTTACCTGATTTTGCGGAAGTTATGAAAGATACTAGTCTTCACAGAAAAGAGAACGATCTGAGGATCGTTCGAAGACATTATAAGAAACAGTTCTGCCAAATATCAACAAGTAGTAAAACCAATTCTAGAAAAATAAGCAGGCGCTAAGTCACGTCCTACTTCAATAACTTCAGATTATGGTATGCCACACATGATGCATAATAAGAAGCTGAAAGAGTATGTGCACTGGGCTGATCTAAAGGTGTTGGTTGATAGATTGCGGCTTTTAGTGGCAGCTGTTGGACAGCTGTTAGACAGCGGCCTCTCCTGATACTGTATACCTATGTAATATTTTCAAAGACTATATAAGAGAGTTTTTGACAATTCGTTAATATGGATAACTAGAAAATGTTCCAATTTGGTTGCCGCAGCAGATACAGAAAAAGCTTTAATGTTTAACATTGAATGCATGGTACTACATATTCACCCCAATGATGTTATACAACAGCAATTATGAAACTCGATTACTATGGATAAGAAGGTTCTTCTACCATATATGGGAAATGTATGAATTACCGAATCTCAATAATTCAACTTAAGGCCTGTGGTTCATTAAGACTTCCTCAAACACTGACCGACCTAGATTTGTAGCGGATCGATACAATAACGTTAGAAAATACATTCAAGATTTAAGACTTCACTGAAGTTATAAGCAAATCCCTACAAAAGGTATTAATCTGAACTTTAACCAAGTGTATCACATCGAGCGTTCGTATGTTGGTAGAGAATCAACACCTACGATGAATTACAACGCTTTTATAAAATATCCCATATTTGTATTTGATTGCTCCAGATACAGCGATTCCATAAAGCCAGCTCCGGTGGATATCAAATTGGAAATGAAAATTACTAACAACTTTCTCGATCACACGAACTGTTATTGTGTAATTCACGTGACATCGACGTCCAGTACGTCCCAATCTCTAACATCGTGCGTTATATAATGTAAATCTTCATTGCCATACATAGTTTTATGATGAGGTTTATCGTGGTAGATACAAAAGGCTTCTGTGTAACAGACTAGGCACCCAAAGAAATAGTAATTTATAATAGTTATAAATCTGCACATTATATGTTTAAGACTCCGAAAACGCTAGGTTATTAAATGCAGATATAGTTAAATATATCGAGTCAAAAATAACACAGAAGTGTATGGATTATGATTGTGGTAACGTTACTTTAGAAGAATTACCCAACATAATAGAAAAATATATTATAGAAAAGCGGGTAGATAGAGTTTACGCGAAAGGTGTTACCATGAAAAGGTATATTAAAGAGGTGTTTTTAAAATGTGGTTACAGCGAGGACCTTATCAATTTGAAAAACGATGATGGTTGCCGGAACTTGTAGCAGTCCATCCAATATGTATGTCTCACGCTGTTAAATTTGATAAAAGAAAATTTATTACTGGTATTACAAATTGTATAATATTATTTGCTTAAATTGTAAAGTTGTTACATAAATAAAAAAACCATTGTAAAAGTAAAATGTATTCATTAGTTTTATTTTAAAATGCATTTATTAATGTTCATCTTCAGTCACAAAAGACGTGCCAACATCAACCCACTCACGCCTTCTGCAAATTCCAATTCTGCAACTCTATCCTCAATGAATTCCTATTAGATATTTTTATAATTAGTTGAAACTGTGACATTTTTGTTTTTAGTATTGAATGATTTCATTTGTTTTCTTTCCTTATTTTGAAACATATACAAACCAAACAAAACCAAGTGATTTTAATTGCCTCATGTTTGGCTAAAGCAGCTTCAGTGAGCTGAAACAATACATGTTTCATAGTTTCCATGGATTTCTCTTTTGTTACTGTTATTCGTAATAATACGATAAGTAGCCATTCTATTTTGAAAGCTTCATTTAACACAAACACTTTTTCAACTACCCACGAATCACATACTTTTAATTTTTGGCCTTCACTGCGCAGATGTCCAAAGCACACACTGCTTTTCACTTGTAACGAGCACGATTCACAATACTTCATATGATTTTCTTTGTGACAATGAAGGTTGCTTAGCTACTAAATTAAAAAAGAACATTTTCCGGTATATACCTTTACTAACAGATATATGTGAGATATTTATTTTCCAATGAACTGTTACACTTAACACAAAAGTATATTAACATATTTGTTATTATTATACAGTTAGACATATAAGAAAACCAGTTGATATAAATATCAAAATGTACTTTGATGTGCACAGATGGAAATTAGTTAGTATGAGCCTACACCAATCAGGTGTCTCTCAAACGGAAAGATAAGTTTATAACAAACCATATCAGCCTTGATTTTGGTAATGTTTCAACTATGTGATCGTTGTGTAGAGGTGTTTCATGCAGTCGTCGCTATCGAAATAGGTTCTCATTTCTCTTACATTTGGTGGTCGATGTTCTCTAAAATCAGGACCGTCGTTTTCTTTCATATGACACATCATGTTGATACAATCACAATCAACTTTCATGTTTACACCAAACATCTTTTACGTTTAGACTTTGACCGAACTTACTAATGTTAAATTGGCTGTAGATTTTGTTGATCCACTTCTTCCTCTTTCCACCAACCGGTTTCATTGGTTGTATTTTTCTGCTCGGTTACTGTGCCAACTTTCAGAATCTATTTCAATAACATTTGAAGACTCCATAAATATATATCTCCATTGGTTCATCAATTTCTGTAGTGATATTTTGCTACTTCTGGTAAATATTTAAAGAATCGCTTAGTTAAAGAGATCTCTGAGGCGTACTGAGTGTAAGATAAAGCAAAGAACTGGGTGGAGCAGTACGGCCAAGTATACAGCACAAAATTCAACTATATTTTTACTGTAAAAGTCTTCTGCTTCAGATTGGCGTTCATCTATATAAGCATGCTCTTTTATTTACACCAGCAACTGTCTTAAGCCATACTCGCTTACATCGTTAGTTCTTGTTTGATGAGTTTGTTTGCGTCTCGTTTGTCGGTGGAGTTTCTGATGCCTAGCCTAGTATATGCATTGAATATTTTTCAAGTATCATTTATTTGATACTGAACTGAAATAGGGGCAGATTCCTTTGGGCGTGGTTCGTCCTTGATGCATTTCCAACAGAACATTGGATTTTGGCATGTAGATTAACCACCCCATCCTCTAGGTCGGGGATGCTGCGGATAACCGGAATATTGTGGCTTCTTAGGCAGCTGGTAATAACGCGCATAACAATGAATTAAATGAATTATTGAAGAAATGAATGCGGTAAGTGAAGTGAAGTAATAAAGAAGCAAATTTGTGTTTTAAATCACTTTCAACATTCCTATCGAAAAATTCAGACGTTCTACAAATTTAAAACATTTAAACAGAGTTGTTCAAAAACAAATGTTTCCGAAAGATCCATGGTGATGTTGATTTACAAGAACATAGGTTAAGATCTTGTCGTACAGTATACAGGACAAACGTCGGAACGATAGTGACGGTCCGTTTTTCTTCTTCTTTGGTCTTTAACTATATTTTTCGGTTGCTGCTTAAGTAACTTTACCCCTGTAGTCATGTTTCGGATTTTGTGTTGCCCTTTAAATGGGTGTCGATTGTTATGACGGTCCGCACCAAAATCGACTACGTTTTTGTTACGCGGCGCTGTTGACGTAGGTCCCTCTCAACTAATCCGGCCCCGTCATTCGTGCTGGCCAAGATCTATCTTTAAAGGCATACCGCAATGACCACACCACTTCCAGAGGTGGCACGGCAGTGTATATTGACAAATATTGACCACCTTCTTCTCAGTTCGTAGTTGAGCGTAGTTCACAGTGCAGCCGCCGCCAAGTCAGCGCCCAGTGAGACTCCACCTACTTTGTTGTTCCTAAAACATCCTATTGGCTGCACTCGCAACGAATGTTCATACGTTTTTCTTCTCCATTATTATTATGCCCTCTGAAGTGTGTCGATCGAAATGACACTATGCCCTTCTTGTCTGTTATTGTGTTTGCCAATTTCAGTAGTTCGAAATATAGTGAAGAGCCAGCGTAGTTCACAGTGCAGGCGCAGTCACGTCAGCACCAACCTACTTTGTAGTCCCTAAAACATCGTATAGGCAGCATTCCCAAGGAACGTTTATACGACTTAGTAGTAATTCCGCACAGACGTTACTCCGGTTCTCACGGCGGAGCGTCTATTACAGGTAAACCAACCACAGACTTCAGGCTTGTTTTTTTCTCTCGCGCTTATGGATCCTGCATCCGCCCTACCCGGGAATGTTATGGTTAACGTGGCTGTACTAAATCATTTATACAAATATGTTATGTTTTTCAATGGTAACCGGGTGTGTAGAGAAAATAATATAAATCTAATTATTTTTCACCTTATATTGTTGATGAAAACAAAACTTATTTAATGGTAGAGCAGTTCGAAATGCCTCATAAAATAAATACTTGCAACTATATTTGTAAATGTATTTTGAACAGGTAATATGCACTTATTCCTGATATTCTAATTCCCTGATTCTGATTATGCTAAAATACTGGAAATAGTAATGAATGTAAGTAGGACATGAAATTATTTTCTGTGTAAATTTGTAAGTTGTTAGAATATTTCATTAAATATGATGTACATGCCATTGTTGTCAGGCTAATTTATGAGAATGTAGAATTAATAAGGAGACATGGTATAGGCGAAGTCATATAGAATACACGGCAATATGAACCTAATATCGTTTTCAGCGTTGCGAAATGCAACATCTGATACACGGGACTTTCGCCCCAATTAACCGGCGTTCGCGTTTCTAGCATTGTGAAGGTGTATCAGCATTATATAAAAGCAAGGGCATTTCGTATGAAAAATCAGACAGAGTCTTCCTATTCTACCTCTCTCAAATTCGCGCTCATTGCCAACCCGTTCTCTTATTTGTCGTCATTACATTGCCCTTGTCAAAAAGTTGCTCTTTCCACATTTCCTACGTCTGACCACACCAGGTCCGTGGTGCCGTGGAATCCACAATTTTGCAAGTAAGCATTTATTACTGACCCCGTTCTCTCATTGATTTTATTTTTACTGCCGGGTGAAAACACCAGGTATCTACATTTGTCGTCATTACATTACCGTTGTTTCCACAGTTCCTACGTCTGCACCACACCACGTCCCTGGTGCCATGTAATCCACAATTTTGCAAATATGCATTTATTACTGACCCCGTTCTATTATTGATTTTATTTTACTGCCAGGTGAAGAACACCAGGTCTTTACATTTGTCATTACACACTAGTGTGTAAGTCTCTTATTTCAACATTTTAAACATAAGTGACCACAATTATAAGTATTATACTTTTGGTATACATCATGATTATACAATATAGTAGGGTTTTTAAGATAACACAACAATTCAATTGGTGGCTTCAAGTTTCCATATGAGTCAAAGTACACAGCTGTATCACTGCGTTTCCTAACTGCCACCCATTAACTGCCAGGATCTTTGTTTGCTAATTCATGACGAATGATTCAGTTTTACGTGGTGCAGCTGATGGTAAAGTGTCTCGCATGTATACATCTCGTAAATATTCAATTTTCATGTTATCAGAAATGTTACAAGATATACATATGTTGGAGGTAAACAACTTATACGTTTTTAGTTTATGTAAATACCCATAACCGCTTCGTTGTTTCTTCATATACAAACCACTACCTCGCTGACCAACAGCAATAGCCTCCATCGTGTAGTTATGAGGTTCTGATTCTTCCAATTTTTGTTTGGCTGATTTTGCATCATTAAGAGCTTTAGCAATATCTGCAGCACCCAGAGCACCTATTGCTCACAGAACACAAAAAGTTAGAGGTAGTAGTGGAAAGACACCTTCACTTTTCGGTATGTGAATAACTCGAGGTGTCTTGACTGTCTTACGGCCACCAAAATTTTTAATCACTTTTCTCGTTAGATGCAGTAAATTGTTCACAGATGGAACCTCCTTACCAACTTTTATAGCACCTTGCTTTAAATTTAGTATGTTTTCGAATCGTATTTTACCATCGAACTTTACTTTTTTACTGCTACGTTTACTTTTGGTGATTGTCTTTGATTTCACACCCATACCAAGCTGCTTTTAACTTGCATAGTGTTTGTTACACCCCAAGCAGCTAACTATTCACTAAATATAGCATGTTAAAGGAGATGTTGTATGCTACAAAAGTGAAAACGAAGAGATATTAGATACAGCAGATGCAAAGAGCAATTCAATTTTTGATAATGTAGCCTGTGATAAGCAAGACAACACAAAATCGTATTTTTGAATGGGTAGACATAAAAATAATTACCATAGGAGTAAACTCATATACGGTATGCGTAGGTTTGCTGCCCTGGTATGAACTATCCACAATATTACACTCTCATAATATCCACCGAAAACTCGGTAACATGGAATTACCAGACGTTGTTTAGAAACACCAATATTGGTGCTATTGAAGCATCGGTAGAAAAGTCTATATGAAGTATCATAAGAAGTACCCTGACATGTATCTCACATTTTAAAGTGTTGTTGTTGGCGTATAGCGAAAACAGCTTTACGACGTCGATGTTGTTCTCTACTGCAGGGTACTAATGTATATCTTTAATGTAAGACGCAATCCTCATTCTGAATTCATTTGTCGATATCACTGATTTCATAGGAATAATTATTTCTAGTCGACGCTTTTCACCACTCACATCAGAAAATCAGTGAAACTTATTACACCCACGCTCTATGTCTGGTATAGTGTTATATCTGTGAAAGTTTGCAAGCGCGAGCGATGAATCAAGGTGTGGTTTTAACACTAACGGTGGAAATATTCCCATCGACGTAGAGCCATTGAAAGCAAGCGTACACGCAATGACTGAAACTTAGATACTACAGCTTAAGTCTTTTATTTAAAATTTTTATCGAACTCGAAATCTTAACCGAAAAAATTCAACCAGATATAATCTGCATACAGGAAACACACCTAACACGAAGAACACCAAAACTCCGATACTACGATCACGATAATCTCCGTAACACCCCATATGTAATGTAAACAGCATCTTTCGATAGCAAAACTTAACTCCATCACAAACGCCTTGTTCGAAACACGCACCATACAAAAACATAACACAGCAGTACCCAATTATTACATCAAAAACGTACGCCAACCTATCATCGACAATCGAGAATAACAATACGATCAAAACTCACAAAATAAAACACTCATAATAGAGGACTTTAATCCCAAACACAAATTGGAACTGTGTCTATAACGAAGGTAAAGGCCTTAAATTAAACAACTGCATTTTACACAATTCATACACACTCCACTATCCAAATAATTCATTCAATCATTTTGCTTACTCAGACAACACATCTTCAACACTAGACGGCTGCATCTCAAATAATGTAAATATAAGAGACGTAAAACGCTGAATGAACTAGACTCAGATCAGCTCCCCATCCTTGTAGAAACCAACACGCAAAATCACACCCCCGCACCCATACAAAAAACACAATTTAAGCCAACTGGTACCAGTATAAAAAAATCATAATAAACCCGTACATACAACACGGGACATTGATTACAATTTCTGAATTCTGCACCGTCATACAAGACAGCTACAAAGATTCATCACACAAAATACATCCAAAAACTCCCAAACTCTAATTCACACCCGAAACCTTGGAGCTGATTACACAAAAACCACAAAAACGAACACAATTCTTTCGGGAGCGGCGGGAATACCGATACAATAGAGATGCCAAGCCTATGTGTGTATTTCTTTCCCTTTGATTGACTCGTCGTGCCCAGGGTCTGCGAATATATGTAGTTTCCTTAACATCGTAACCCAATGAATCTAGATACTGCATGTTCTCCCAGGATGGAATCGTCTTCGATGGAGGTACCGAAGATACTGAAGCTGAAGCGGCTTGATTACTAGTATTTATAATCAACATAATATGGTGGTCTCTGTCTCAATTCCAATATTACAATAATCTCCTCACATTGAAACGACACAGGTACTGAATTCTGATCGACAATGTTTACATTTATATGCGAAATAATGCGCGTCGTGAGAGGCTTAAAAACCTTACTATATGGTTTTATATCAACTGCATAACCTGGATCTACCATAGGAGTAAACTCATATACTGTATGCGTAGGGTTGCCGTCGTGGTAAGGACCAACCACAATATTACATTTTAGACGAATCGTCTTTACTCTTACAATTTCCACTGCTAAATCGGAAACATGTAGTTTACCGCTGTAAGACGTTGTTTAGAAAACACCAATATTGGTGCTATTCAAGCATCTATAGAAAAGTCTGCGTCATACTGTCATGTTATCTTACATTTTAAAGTGTTGTTGTTGGCTTTTTAGCGAAAACAGCTTTACCACGTCGATGTTGTTCCTTACTGCAGGGTACTGTTTTTTAATATAACGACGCAATGCTAATTCTGAATGTATTTATCGATATCACTGATTTCATACGAACCATCAGGAATAATTATTTCTAGTCCACTCTTTTCACCACTCACAGCAGAAAAGTAGTGAAACTTATTATACCCACGCTCTAGTCTGGTATAGTGTTATACTGTGAAAGTTTGCAAGCGAAGAGATTAATCAAAGTGTGGTTTTAACACTAATGGTGGAAATATTCCAATTGACGTAGAGCGATTGAAATCAAACGTACGCGCAATGACTGAAACACAGATAGTACTGTTCAAGTCTTTTATTTAAAAATTTTAAACATAAGTGACTACATTATAAGTATTATACTTTTGTTATACATCATGATTATATAATATCAATCCTCTAGGTTGTACTTATCGAGAGGCAAGGACGATCTAGATTATTGATGCCTTGATCACCTCTCGTGAAACGTTCTAGTGCCTGGACCTCTGACCTGATAGCCAGATACGTGCAGCTTAACAGGTATTTTTTTGATAATTGCGTCAACAAGACGTTAACCTTGACACACATCAACATTTATACTGTTGATGAGGTATTATATATCTGCGTATTTATATAGGATGTAGTGGTCGTACAGAGTTTTTATTTAGTTAACGATGTGTATTGTAAAACACGCAAAAGCCAACAGTCACAAACATAGATGATGTTACCATAGCTAACAAACACTATGCAAGTTAAAAGAAACTTGGTATGGGTGTGAAATCAAAGACAATCACCAAAACTAAACGTAGCAGTAAAAAAGTAAAGTTCTATGGTAAAATACGATTCGAAAACATATTAAATTTAAAGCGAGGTGCTATAAAAGTTGGTAAGGAGGTTCCATCTGTGAACAATTTACTGCATCTAACGAGAAAAGTGAATAAAAATTTTGGTGGCCGTAGGACAGTCAAGATACCTCGAGTTATTCCCATACCGAAAAGTGAAGGTGTCTTTCCACTACTACCTCTAACTTTTTGTGTTCTGTCAGCAACTCTGGGGGCTGCAGATATTGCTAAAGCTCTTAATGATGCAAAATCAGCCAAACAAAAATTGGAAGAATCAGAACCTCATAACTACACGATGGAGGCTATTGCTGTTGGTCAGCGAGGTATGAAGGCGAGGTATATGAAGAAACAACGAAGCGGTTATGGGTATTTACATAAACAAAAAAACGTATAAGTTGTTTACCTCTAACATATGTATATCTTGTGACATTTCTGATAAAATGAAAATTGAATATTTTAGAGATGTATACATGCGAGTCACTTTACCATCAGCTGGACCACGTAAAACTGAAATATTCGTCATGAATAGCAAACAAAGAGCCTGGCAGTTACTGGGTTGCAGTTAGGAAACGCGGTGATACAGCTGTGTACTTTGACTCATATGGAAACTTGAAACCACCAATTGAATTGTTGTGTTATCTTAAAAACCCTACTATATTGTATAATCATGATGTATACCAAAAGTATAATACTTATAATTGTGGTCACTTATGTTTAAAATGTTGAAATAAGAGACTTACACACTAGTGTGTAATGACAAATGTAAAGACCTGGTGTTCTTCACCTGGCAGTAAAATAAAATCAATAATAGAACGGGGTCAGTAATAAATGCATATTTGCAAAATTGTGGATTACATGGCACCAGGGACGTGGTGTGGTGCAGACGTAGGAACTGTGGAAACAACGGTAATGTAATGACGACAAATGTAAATACCTGGTGTTTTCACCCGGCAGTAAAAATAAAATCAATGAGAGAACGGGGTCAGTAATAAATGCTTACTTGCAAAATTGTGGATTCCACGGCACCACGGACCTGGTGTGGTCAGACGTAGGAAATGTGGAAAGAGCAACTTTTTGACAAGGGCAATGTAATGACGACAAATAAGTGAACGGGGTGGCAATGACCGCGAATTTGAGACAGATGTAGCGAGGTAGAATAGGAAGACTCTGTCTGATTTTTCATACGAAATGCCCTTGCTATTATATAATCCTGATACACCTTCTCAATGCTAGAAACGCGAACGCTGGTTAATTGGGGCGAAAGTCCCGTGTATCAGACGTTGCATTTCGCAACGCTGAAAACGACATTAGGTTCATATTGCCGTGTATTCTATATGAATTCGCCTATACCATGTCTCCTTATTAATTCTACATTCTCATAAATTAGCCTGACAACAATGGCATGTACATCATATTTAATGAAATATTCTAACAACTTACAAATTTACACGGAAAATAATTTCATGTCCTACTTACATTCAGTATTTTAGCATAATCAGAATCAGGGAATTAGAATATCAGGAATAAGTGCATAGTACCTGTTAAAAATACATTTAGAAATATAGTTGCAAGTATTTATTTTATGAGGCATTTCGACCTGCTCTACCATTAAATAAGTTTTGTTTTCATCAACAATATGGGGTGAAAAATAATTAGATTCATATTATTTTCTCTACACACCCGGTTACCATTGAAAAACATAACATATTTGTATAAATGATTTAGTACAGCCACGTTAACCACAACATTCCCGGGTAGGGCGGATACAGGATCCATAAGTGCGAGAGAAAAAAACAAGCCTGAAGTCTGCGGTTGGTTACCTGTAATAGACGCTCCGCCGTGAGAACCGGAGTAACGTCTGTGCGGAATTACTACAAAGTCGTATAAACGTTCCTTGGGAATGCCGCCTATACGATGTTTTAGGGACTACAAAGTAGGTTGGCGCTGACGTGACTGCGCCTGCACTGTGAACTACGCTGGCTCTTCACTATATTTCGAACTTCTGAAATTGGCAAACACAATAACAGACAAGAAGGGCATAGTGTCATTTCGATCGACACACTTCAGAGGGCATAATAATAATGGAGAAGAAAAACGTATGAACGTTCGTTGCAAGTGCAGCCAATAGGATGTTTTAGGAACAACAAAGTAGGTGGAGTCTCACTGGGCGCTGACTTGGTGGCGGCTGCACTGTGAACTACGCTTAACTACGAAGAAGGTGGTCAATATTTGTCAATATACACTGCCGTGCCACCTCTAGAAGTGATGTGGTCATTGCGGTATGCTTTTATAGATAGATCTTGGCCGGCACGAATGACGGGGCCGGATTAGTTGAGAGGGACCTGCGTCAACAGCGCCGCGTAACAAAAACGGAGTCGATTTTGGTGCGGACCGTCATAACAATCGACACCCATTTAAAGGGCAACACAAAATCCGAAACATGACTATAGGGGTAAAGTTACGTAAGCAGCAACCGAAAAATATAGACCAAGAAGAAGAAGAAAAACGGACCGTACTTGGCCGTACTGCTCCACCCAGTTCTTTGCTTTATCTTACACTCAGTTCGCCTCAGAGTTCTCTTTAACTAAGCCATTGTTTAAATATTTACCAGAAGTAGCAAAATATCACTACAGAAATTGATGAACCAATGGAGATATATATTTATGGAGTCTTAAAATGTTTATAATAGATTTTGAAAGTTGGCACAGCAACCGAGCAGAAAAATACAACCAATGAGAGCGGTTGGTGGAAAGAGGAAGAAGTGGATCAACAAAATCTACAGCCAATGTAACATTAGTAAGTTCGGTCAAAGTCTAAACGTAAAAGATGGTTGGTGTAAACATGAAAGTTGATTGTGATTGTATCAACATGATGTGTCATATGAATGAAAACGTCGGTCCTGATTTTAGAGAACATCGACCACAGAAGAGAAATGAGAACCTATTTCGATAGCGACGACGGCATGAAACACCTCTACACAACGATCACCTAGTTGAAACATTACCAAAATCAAGGCTGATATGGTTTGTTATAAACTTATCTTTCTGTTTGAGAGACACCTGATTGGTGAAGGCTCATACTAACTGATTTCCATCTGTGCACATCAAAGTACATTTTGATATTTATATCAACTGGTTCTCTTATATGCCTAACTGTATAATAATAACAAATATGTTAATATACTTTTGTGTTAAGTGTAACAGTTCATTGGAAAATAAATATCTCACATATATCTGTTAGTAAAGGTATATACCGGAAAATGTTGTTTTTTAATTTAGTAGCCAAGCAACCTTCATTGTCACAAAGAAAATCATATGAAGTATTGTGAATCGTGCTCGTTACAAGTGAAAAGCAGTGTGTGCTTTGGACATCTGCTCAGTGAAGGCCAAAAATTAAAAGTATGTGATTCGTGGGTAGTTGAAAAAGTGTTTGTGTTAAATGAAGCTTACAAAATACAATGGCTATTTATCGTATTAATACGAATAACAGTAACAAAAGAGAAATCCATGGAAACTATGAAACATGTATTGTTTCAGCTCACTGAAGCTGCTTTAGTCAAACATGAGGCAATTAAAATCACTTGGTTTTGTTTGGTTTGTATATGTTTCAAAATAAGGAAAGAAAACAAATGAAATCATTCAATACTAAAAACAAAAATGTTACAGTTTCAACTAATTATAAAAATATCTAATAGGAATTCATCGAGGAAATTTAGAGTTACAGAATTGGAATTTGCAGAAGGCGTAAGTGGGTTGATGTTGGCACGTCTTTTGTGACTGAAGATGAACATTAATAAATGCATTTTAAAATAAAACTAATGAATACATTTTACTTTTACAATGTTTTTTTATTATTTATTTATGTAACAACTTTACAATTTAAGCAAATAATATTATACAATTTGTAATACCAGTAAATAACTCCGATTTGGTACTCTTTATGTTACTCTTTATTGTGGACCCTATTCTTTAATTTCTGTAATTTTCATTTCCAATTTGATATCCACCGGAGCTGGCTTTATGGAATCGCTGTATCTGGAGCAATCAAATACAAACATGGGATATTTTATAAAAGCGTTGTAATTCATGGTAGGTGTTGATTATCTACCAACATACGAACGCTCGATGTGATACACTTGGTTAAAGTTCAGATTCATACCTTCTGTAGGGATTTGCTTATAACTTCAGTGAAGTCTTAAATCTTGAATGTATTTTCTAACGTTATTGTATCGATCCGTTACAAATCTTGGTCGGTCAGTGTTTGAGGAAGTCTTAATGAACCACAGGCCTTAAGTTGAATTATTGAGATTCGCTAATTATACATTTTCCATATTCTATATGGTAGAAGAACCTTTTTATCCATAGTAATCGAGTTTCGTAATTGCTGTTTTATAACATCATTGGGGTGAATATGTAGTACGATGCATTCAATGTTAAACAATAAAGCTTTTTCTGTATCTGCTGCGGCAACCAAATTGGAACATTTTCTAGTTATCCATATTAACGAATTGCCAAAAGCTCTCTTATATAGTCTTTGAAAATATTACATAGGTATACAGTATCAGGAGAGGCCGCTATCTAACAGCTGTCCAACAGCTGCCCAACAGCTGTCGTGTCAAACTAATTGGTTGAATTTCGTTGTTGTGTATTACCAGCGGCTTGAGAAGCCACTAAAAGCCGCAATCTATCAACCAACACCTTTAGATCAGCCCAGTGCACATACTCTTTCAGCTTCTTATTATGCATCATATGTGGCATACCATAACCTGAAGTTATTGAAGTAGGACGTGACTTAGCGCCTGCTTATTTTTCTAGAATTGGTTTTACTACTTGTTGATATTTGGGAGAACTGTTTCTTATAACGTCTTCGAACGATCCTCAGATCGTTCTCTTTTCTGTGAAGACTAGTATCTTTCATAACTTCCGCAAAATCAGGTAAAGCTTGCGAATTTTCCATAGCATCCGTAACAGCTTTTCTCATAAATAATAATTTTAACAGATGATTAGTACCAATTATTACCAGCCATAATTTTTTATCATCTATGGTTTAACAGCAAATTTAATAGATTTGTTGCCAAGCATCCAAGAGTTTTTATCATAAATAACACTATATATTGAATCAGGAATGTTTCGTTGTGAAATAATAATCAACATAGTATTTTACACCAATAGGACATATCCTATTGGTGTAAAATATTGGTGTTCACGAACGAATGTTAAGTTCATAAACTTAACATTCGTTCGTGAACTGAACAACTGAATACCAACGTTTTTCAGTTAACCGAGATTTATAAAGTGATCAAACCGCTTGTGTTAAATAAGTATCTTTAACAACAGCCACCATAATATGTTTCTTTTGCCGAAATCCACCACAAAGGAGTTTGAACTTTTCAAAACTCATATCGGTAGTTACATGATCATCATACACAAGAATAATTTCATATTTTATTCATTGATCGTTGTTGCCCTTACTTGGTGAAACTGTACCATACTACTGGGTTCACAGTGAAGTCAGAAAAATTATCTCCAGTCTGTATGTAGTAATAGCATCTTGTTTAAATTAAACTATGATGTTAGCACTATGACGCAACAATTGTTTCGGACACTAGTAGAAACTGTCAATATCTTTATGTCACCCATCCAAAAATACGATTTTATTTTATTTTGCCTATTACAGGCTACATCATCTAATAGAAAAATTGAATTGCTCTTTGCATCTGCTGGAACTCTTTGCTCTCATTGTATAGATAGTATCCAACTGCTTTTGTAGCACACAAAACCTCTTCTAACATGCTATATTTAGGCTGATATATAAAGGCTTTGAGTATACGTATACGTTTTCAAATTTTAAGCCGTTTGGACCAAACAACAAACTCAACATAATATTTGTTAACCATAACCACTTATTGGACCACATATCAAACATCTAACTAAGGTTTGTAAAAGAAGACAATGTCTTTGCTGTTTGGGTGTTGATGATGTGGTAACAACATCATCTGTTTTTGTGATTGTTGGCTTTTGCGTGTTTTACAATACGCATCGTTAACTAAACTAACATTTGTACGATTACTACATCCTATATAAATACGCCGATTTATCATATCTCATTAACAGTATAAATGTTGGTGTGTCAAGGTGAAGGTCTTGCCGACACAGTCATCAAAAAATTACCTGTTGAGCTGCACGTACCTGGTTGTGCCAGTGTCGTTTGAAAATAAAATAAATGAGGATGAAGAAACCTGACTTGGACTAACCAAGTTACCGTAATCAGAGGATATATAATTTTAAATATCTTACATCTACAACTGTGCTTATATTCTTGTGCAAGTGGTCGGTCACTAACGATTAAGGGTGGTTCAACAACACAAAAATTAACATATTTCGATCGGCGGAAATACCTAAATTATTGCATTATCTAACGAACGTGCTGCTGCCGATCTTTCTTGTAAATAGGACAAAAAATATTAATGCACAGCGCATCTACAATATCTGGATTTAGGAAGGATGAAGGAATCTCTAAAGTTCTTCCAAAGCAGAAAAGTGAAGACATTGTGAAAAGTGAAATTAATTAATGCATTTGCTAACAGGCCTGTAAAAATAACGCTGAACTTTACACAATATTACCCATCTTACTTGACTATAATTTTCGAAAACGTTCAGTCTTTAAAGGCACATTTGAAGGATATTATTGCAGATTAGTGCTATTTAAAAGCATCGATTATACTACTTGTTGATTCTTCGACAACTCAACAGGATGATATTCAGATACCTGGCCATGTTAGAATTTACATATCTGATGTAAAGAGCATGGTGCTGCGATATACATCAGAAATGATTTAAAAACAGATGAATTTAAAATGTTGTCTGAAGACAAATGCGAATCTTTGGATTTGGGTAGTATACAAACAACCATCTACCCTCTCCACGCAGTTAAAGACAAATTCCACCACACACACACACACACACACACACACACACACACACACACACACACACACACACACACACACACACACACACACACACACACACACACACACACACACACACACACACACACACACACACACACACACACACACACACACACACACACACACACACACACACACACACACACACACACACACACACACACACACACACATATATATATATATATATATATATATATATATATATATATATATATATATATATATATATATATATATATATATATATATATATATATATATATATATATATATATATATATATATATATATATTTGTGTCTATGCGGAAGTAGCTGGACCTTTCTCTCTTGGGATTTATATATGTTTATAAGGAAGTAGCTGGACATTTCAGTCATAAAAAATGATATGTCCAAAAGGAAGTAGCTGGACCTAACCTCACAGTGTTGCCGCACTTTTTAGTAGGATATATAAAAGTTTTCTGGTTAGTTTTATGTTGTACGCTTAAACAGGTAGCATTACGGTTTTAAGGTCTGCGTGCTAGTATACAAAGATGATATGTTTTAATTAATACATTATTTATTCTCTTTACCTTGACAGTTTTACAGTGAAGCACTTCGCGAATAATATTAAAATTATAAAAAGTGACTATAAATTATTTTAAAATTATTTGCCTACATAAATTATCACACCGGTGTGGTAAAGCAGAAAAATGATAAAAGACAAATTTTGTGTTGTAATTTTTTACCAGTTATTTTAAATTAAATAAATTGTGTATAAAAATGTATTAATGACAGTCTTGTCTAAAAACACACGTGTTTTATCTCAAAATGTAATACATTGAGTTCCTAGAAAACAAAATTATTGTAATTAGTAATCTGGATCTGAATACATTGCATGTGATCTGTTTTCACAATGGAAGTAACATAATTCAAACTCTTAACAAAACTATGATGACCAAAGCTTTTGCATAAGTTACATATGAAACACAATTCTTGTGTTATGGTTTGAATTGAATGTGAGAAATCAGTGAAAATAGTTGTCGTAAATAAATAGAAAATGCAGAAAAAGTGGAGAACTCAGGAATTTAGTAGAAGAAAATTTGTACAAAGTAGGCAAATTTGTAAAATGTAACATAAATAGTCATTGATGCATTTTTATGTTATTTTATTTTAATATAGCTAAAAAAAATATTTATCATATTCTGTCTTTTTTCGTGCTACTAGAAATGTAAGGTTTTAGAGACTGGGGAGTTCTTTTGTTTAACACTGGACAATTTTCAATCAGAAGTTCACATTCAGCTATCGAGGGGTTGCTTCCGTCCTTTAAATGTCTTCTAATGGTCTCCTTAACTGCTTCTCTTTGGGGAAAACTACATCTTGGTCGTGCTGCTGTGAAACAATAATCAAAGAAATTAGCTTTATGGGTGAAGATTGGAACCTGTGATGAGCACTGATAAGTACAATTTGGAGAACCCAATTCAACACAGTAAAGTTTTTTGACCCGATGATCGTTTCGCTAACAAAGTTAGCGTCATTAAGGGGATGAATAAACTTAGTTTGTTCAAATTTTAAAAATTAAAAAATTACTTTAAGGAAGACGCAGAAATTGAAGACATTATTCCTTTACCTAGAGGAAAACAGTAGCATATTGTTAATGCTAAGCTTATAGTAAGAAATGCAACAGTGATAGAGTGTATACTGCGGAAGCTACTTTTAACGGGTGTTTCATAATAATTGTTTATTGTTAACTTTAAATACTTGATATTTAAATTTCCGTACAGGTTAACGAAAATGCAGCAAACAAAAGGCTTTTCCTTTGCCTAAAGAATAACCATGTTATATGTTATATTTTCTAAATTTTATCGAATTATTGATCTATTGATGTAATTGTTTTCAATTTTTAATCATTTTAAATGTTTTACCTTAGAATATAAATTTTTGCAAATTAAATTTTATGCACCCCATAAAATCCCATCTAACAGGGGAGGAGTCATCCGACACGATAATATGTATTTTATAATACAAAATGCAACCATGACACTTCCCACACATTACATTATAGTCTCGGCTCCTATAATGCCTTTTTGTAGGGTGTCTTGGTTCCGAGATTATAAATATATGTACTTACATTATTTAACTGTTATAGTAGCCTCATAATAAACGTTTAGTTAACGCACATCGTCTAGTGAGCAGTATCCAACCCCCTTGCTCCGTAATTGCTTAAGAAACCCTTTAAGAAAATTCGGACATAAAATGTTTTCTAACCACAAGGTCATTTGATTAATGAGTACATCAACAAAACATATTGTAGGCTCTGTCTAAAGAAAGCACTGGTAATTTAAAACTTACAACTATTTAGTCTGCCTAAGAAATGAAACTTGTTTTAAAAATTTTCTGCCGAGTTTATTCTCAAAAAATATTCCGACCGAAATTTATAAATCGACATGGTGTCTAAATTAATAAGTCAGTCAAACTGATCCTGGACTATGTTCAGTAATTATAGTAGATGTTTGGGCGTAACGTACTTAAAGGGTTATTTTTTTTAAATTTTTCAACAACACACCACGAAGGCTTACAGCCTAAATACTATCGTGCCGTGGGTGTCGAGAAGGAGGAAAGAGGCAACTTGTTAATTCTGGACTTGAAGGTTTGGAGGTTCTGAGGAGAAGGAAAAACATGTGCCGTCAAGGAATTCCACAACTTGGAAGGCCTCGGGACAAAAGAGCGGGCATAACAAGATGTTCTATGTCTGGTGACCTGGACAGTAAAACGGTGCATTCGCTCTGTTCTTGGTAGATCTGTTGGGGGCAGCAGGTGGAGGAACTATGGAAGAAGGCTCATCTGAGCAGTGCCCGTGCAGATATCTATAAAAGAGAACGACGTCACCAACGGCACGTCGCTAGGCAAGGGATGGCAGCCTTTGGGTGATGGTAGTGTCACCGACGAGACGTATAGCTCTCTTCTGAGTGGAGTCCAGAATAGCGAGTGTAAAAGCCGCAGCGGCACCCCAGATGTGGGAGCAATATTCGAGGTGTGGCGCCTTATTTGTAAAGTATATAAGGTATAGAGATTATCTGGTGAAAAGTGCAAGACCGGACGAGGAAACCTAATTTCTTAGCAGCCACTTCTGCAATTGATGTGACATGTTGGGCCAAATGAGATTTAGATCCACAGCTATGCCAACAAGTGTAAAGGTCTCACTACTGAATAACTTGGTTGTTCATTGTGATGGGTCTAGGGCTGGTGCATCTCTTATGTATAGAAAGCAAGACTGAGATTTGGTGGAGTTGAATTGTACAATATTTCTACTTCCCCAGTATAATATTTTTTGAAGATCCACAGAGATAGAACGCTCCATGAGTCTGCGTTCTTCATCTAATTGAGCTAAAGAGACAGGCTTAGAATATTGTATATTTGAGAGGAGGGTGCTGTCGTCCGCGTAACTGTGAACTGGGTTAGATGTGCTAGAGAGGAGGTCATTGATGTGGAGAAGAAACAAAGTAGGGGCTCAAGCTCAACCTTGAGGGACTTCTGCATTAATTGGATACAGTTTAGGGGAATGGCCATCCACGACAACAGAAATGCTCCGGTTGGAGAGGAAATTTGCTGTCCAGGTACAGAGTTTTGGTGGTAGGCCATAGACCGGAGGTTTATTAAGCAGCGCTGCGTGCCAAACCTGGTCGAATGCTTTGGATATGTCTAGAGCGACAATCTGGCATTCACCGTGTAGTTTCATAGACTTGTTCAAAGAATGTGTGACAAAGGAAAGGAGGTCGGCAGTTGATCTGCGCTGAGGGAATCCATACTGCCTGTCGTGGATTAGACTGTGTTTTTCAAGAAAGTTTAGTAATTCGGTGTTTATATACTTTTCCATCACTTTAGAGACGACTAAAAGGAGATAAATGGGCCTGTAGTTGCTAGGAAGCGCTTTGGATCCTTTCTTGGGGACGGGTTGTACTCGAGCAGTTTTCCAGTTACTAGGGAATATGCCTTTATTGTAAGATGTCTAAAACAGACAGGTCAGGACATGAGCAAGTTCTGGTGCGCATCTTTTGAGAACAATTGCTGGGATCTCGTCAAGGCCAGAGGCTTTCCTGGTATTAAGAGAAGAGAGCATCTTTCGTACCTTTTTTGTTTGTTTGTAATATAGTATTTTGAATTAAAATTAATCCAACTCCTGCTTTTTTTAGAAGATAACACAAAAACTTAATTCGAAAATAGGACAAGGTGTATAATGACTGTTGTTCTATAAACTTACGAGATCTACTTTTAGTGTTATAGAGTTATATATTTTAGATAATTGTATCCATCTGTTGCAAAAGATATTTTACAATTATTATCAAAAAGCCTGATTGATCCAGTGCTAGGAAAGTATGCCGCTGGATCCAAGGGTACTGCGTTCGATTTCCAGGGTTCCCCATTCATTTTTTCAGCCCCTACTGTAAAATTATCATTTAGTTGGAGCAGGTTGAATTTCTGCAGGTTCCGATTCACTGAGGAGTCGTGAAGTCGTTAGTCCAGTGTACCGTGCGAGGTTGGGCACGCTGAATATCCCTACCCTCCTTATAGAAAAACGAGGGTTGGCCAAATTTAAAGGAAAGTGAGTTGAAAGTGCTCCCTGTCGTCGGTGATTGGCCATAGTCGCAGAAATACGTTGCCGTTGAGGAAAGGACAAAAAAAGATAAACAATTATCAGCATTATTACTGCCATATTACACAATGCATGTTGGTAACTTAGAATACATTCAGTTAATCAAATACACCTTTTTCAAATGCGCGAACACGTCAATTAGTGGTTTTTAAGCTGTGATCTTTCCTTAATAATATGAAGTTGTCCCAAATTTGAGCTATGACGTCGATAATTTGTTTAACCGACAATCCTACTGTTTTGTTGGCTATTTCTAAAGTACATGTCAACTTATGCTAAACCACCAAGTTTATATTCCTTCCCACAAAAATATACATTATATTATTTTAAAAACAGAAATAAAAAATAGATAACCTAAATCAATTTTCTTTAATAAATGCTTAGGTTGTTGTCGATTGACTATTTGTTAGTAGTATAAACGGAATTGAAATTCGTTTTACACATTTCTGGTTATCTTGTCTGGTTATTCCTTTAGATTTATAATAATAAATAAATAAAAATTTAAATCTGCTGTTTTTTTCAAATTAATGTGTAGGTTAAACCTATTTAACAAAAACAAACTAAGGTAGGATTTGAAAAAAATATCGATGAGGTCGTACCTTAAATTTGGCACATACTGTATGATATTTATTTTATTTTTTGAAAACACCGCAACATAAAATGTCTATCGACATGTCTGCGAATTATTGGAAAAAGATAGCTGTATCTGATTAACTGAATTTATTCCATGTTTTAAACTCGCGCTATATGTATATAGCTGTCAAAAAATTATACTGGCAGGTTTAGGCAAACAATGTACATATTTTTTATTATAAATAAAAAGTCGTAGAGGTAGAAATAGTAGCATTGGTAAATAAATAACTTAAAAGCTTTATTCCTGGAAAGCCGCTGCATTTTAAGATTCACATAGTTGCATTTGCATCATGTTCGATGCAGCAGAGATAAGACATGTTTGCTGAATATAATTGAGATAAAGTTTGCGTGAAGTTATCCATAAATTCCGAGCCATAGATTTACACGTAGGGTCAGCAGAAAGCGGGATGGATCGTCGCGATCACAATATCAGTGAAGCGGATTCAACGTAGTAAATTTTTATGACTAGCCATAGATGCCAGCCATATAATGTTATATGCTACTACACCTTACCGAAGAAAAAATAATTTGTCTTAAGTGTTTTGCAATAACATAATAACACTAAACCAATCGTTTATTATTAACATAGTCATAGAGGAAAACTAAATTTTAGTATGTATTATTTGTTATTTTGGTTACATGTACCCAAATGACAAATATTGGAGAATAAAGCCAAGGCCCCAATATAAAAATAGACACAAAAACAAGTTACGAAAGACCTAGTGTATAGCAACCTAAGCAAATTATTTTTTGTCACACTCTGGAAAATAAAAGAAAATCATTTGAACATCGAGATACTTATTACTAAGTTTTTTCAAATATGACTTATTTTTTGATATTTACAGTTAATGTGCAAAATCATAAAACCGAAAAATTATTACCAAGGCCCTAATGTATAATAAGTCATGCAAATTATTTTTTGTCACTGTTTGCAAAAGTGAAAAAAGTACATATGAAGATCGAAATAGCTATTACCACGTTTATTTTTTCGCATTTGCAGTAGATGTGCCAAAATCACAAAAACGAAGATCGGGATAGCAATTAAGACGTTTCCGAAATATGAATTAATTTTTGATATTTGCAGTAGATGTGCCAAAATCATATAAACACAAAATGACTACCAAGGCCCTAGTGTATAATAAGATTGCAAATTATATTTTGTCACCCTTTGCAAAAGTGAGAAAAATGCATATGAAGATCTGGATAACTATTAAGAAGTTTCGGTAATATGAAGTATTTTTTGATATTTGCAGTAGATGAGCCAAAATCATAAAATCCAAAAATGATTACCAAGGCCCTAGTGCATAATAAGATATGCAAATTGTTTTTTGTCACCTTTTGAAAAAGTGAGAAAAATGCATATGGAGATCGGGATAGCAATTAAGACGTTTCCGAAATATGAATTATTTTTTGATATTTGCAGTAGATGTGCCAAAATCATAAAAACAAAAAATGATTACCAAGGCACTAGTGTATAATGAGATATGCAAATTATTTTTTGTCACCCTTTGCAAAAGTGAGAAAAATGCATATGAAAATCGGGATAGCAATTAAGACGTTTTCCAAATATGTATTATTTTTTCGCATTGGCAGTTAATGTGCCAAAATCATAAAAACAAAAAATTATTACTAAGACCCTTATGTATGAAAAACCATGCAAATTATTTTTTGTCACTTTTTGCAAAAGTGAAAAAACGCATAAGAAATTCTGGATAGCAATTAAAACGTTTCCGAAATATGTCATATTTTTTGATATTTGCAGTAAATGTGCCAAAATCATAAAAATACAAAATGATTACCAAGGCGCTAATGTATAATAAGAGATGCAAACTATTTTTTGTCACCTTTTGCAAAAGTGAGAAAAATGCATATGAAAATCGGGATAGCAATTAAGACGTTTCCGAAATAGGAATTATTTTTTTATATTTGCAGTAGATGTGCCAAAATTATAAAAACAAAAAATGATTACCATGGCCCTAGTGTATAATAAGATATGCAAATTATTTTTTGTCGCCCTTTGCAAAAGTGAGAAAAATGCATATGAAAATCGGGATAGCAATTACGACGTTTTCCAAATATGTATTATTTTTTCGCATTTGCAGTTAATGTGCCAAATTCATAGAAACAAAAAATATCACTAAGGGCCTGACGTACAAAAGCTCATGCAAATAATTTTCTGTCGCCCTTTGGAAATATAAAAAAAAATGCATTTGAACACCGGGATAGTTACTATCACGTTTTTCATTTCAACATTAATGATTCTTTGATACTTACTGTTAATGTGGTAATATCACAAAACCAAAAATCATTACCAAGGCCCTATTATGTAATACTACACCAAATTTATTTTTTGTCACCCTTTGCAAAAGTAAGAAAAAAAAAGAATTTAAACATCGGGATAGCAGTTAAGAGGTTTTCCAAGAATGTATTTTTTTTCAGTCAATGTGCCACATGAAAGGCAACGGGAAACCACCTTATTTTAACCTATCGTTGCGACTACTAAGCGACTTTGCCTTCAGTCAGTGAGTGAGTGATACAGATTATTTTTATTATGTTTTGGAAAAATGATGAATTTAAATAAATTTAATAAACATGTTGTGTATACAAAGAAACTACCCCAATCTCGTTATAAGAATATGTTTATTATAAAAATTTGCTATAAATTAGGTTTAAAGTGCAACTTATTTTTAGTGGCATAAATCTTGGTTACATAGCATAAGAAGACTGTTTCTTATGTTGTACTGCATACTTGAACAATGCAACATAAAAATTATGAGAATCTAATTAATGTTAGTCACTCTAGTATAGCAGTTTAGTGGCTCTTCATATTCAAATATTAAACCTAGCATTTTTTCTCAAATATTATGTATTTGTATATAAAAGCGTCGCATAGATAAAGAACGTTTGGGCTTTGATATACCGCTTTTACGACGTTGATCCAAGAAAGTTTTACAGCTCTGTTTCTGTACCCTCCTTTTGCAAATTTTAAAGCTTTTACCTGACCTGTCAAACATATGTTTAGAAAAAATTGAAAAGTAACTGTAGCACAGCATAATCAATCAATTATTATGCTGTGACTGTAGATTTTAGCGCGTTAAAAATTCTGCAACTTGAAAAATAGGAATAGAATCATATTCAATTCATTCTAAAACTGTCCGAGTTGAGAGTTGTGTATGCTGTAGTATTATACACTAGGGCTTTGGTAATAGTTTTGTGATTTTATGATTTTAAATGTAAATATAAAAAAAAAGATTCCTGTTTAAAAAATTGCAAATGTCACAAAATAATGCATTTGCGGAAACGTCTCAATTGCTATCCGGATCTGTTTATGCATTTTTTTTTGCAAAGGGTGACAAAAAAACATTTGCATATCTTATTATACACTAGAGCCTTGGAAGTCATTTTTGGTGTTTATGATTTTGACACATACGAGAAAATAATACATATTTGGAAAACGTCTTAATTGCTATCCCGATTTTCATATGAATTTTTTTCACTTTTTCAAAAGGTGACAAAAAATAATTTGAATATCTTATTATACACTAAGACCTTGGCAATCATTTTTTGTTTTTATGATTTTGGCACATCTACTGCAAATATCAAAAAATAATTCATATTTCGGAAACGTCTTAATTGCTATCCCGATCTTCATATGCATTTTTTTCGCTTTTGAAAAAGGTGACAAAAAATAATTTGCATGGTTTTTCATACATAAGGGCTTAAGTAATAATTTTTTGTTTTTATGATTTTGGCACATTAACTGCAAATGCGATAAAATAATAAATATTTGGAAAACGTCTTAATTGCTATCCCGATCTTCATATGCATTTTTCTCACTTTTACAAAGGGTGACAAAATATAATTTGCAATCTTATTATACACTAGAGCCTTGGTAATTACTTTGTGTTTTTATGATTTTGGCACATTTACTGCAAATATCAAAAAATAATTCATATTTTGTCTCTTCCAAAACATTATTTTTACAAACCACCTGTAGATTTTTTGCTATATTACATGAATAGTAACTTATGCATTAATCATTTTTAATCCAGAAATTCATAAGAAATATCCTGAAGATATTATTATTAAATAAAGTCTTAAGTAACCTCATGCTTTTTGCGGTCCTAGTGTACATAAAATTCACTAAAACATGTAAATATTTAAATAGAATTAATATTTTGAGCATTTGGCAACACCGCACAGGCGCATTAATTTTTACTTTTAATGTTCTCATGAAATAGGTCCAGCCAATAACGCATGTACATATTAATACCAGCATGTTAATAGCTGGACGTCCAGCTATTGCACGGTTGGTCCAGCTATTATACACTTGGTATACGAAATGGTCCAGCTACTTCCGCATAGGCATAAGTATATATATATATATATATATATATATATATATATATATATATATATATATATATATATATATATATATATATATATATATATATATATATATATATATATATATATATATATATATATATATATATATATATATATATTATATATCAAGATTATTCCTGGAAATATATATTAGTTTAGTTCTTATTTATTTGCAACCTATAACATTTAAATCTGTAAATATCAACACACTGGTGTATTTCTTTGTAAATACGCCAAGTGATGATATCAATTCAATCTCAATAATTACGTGACGGGCTTGACCTATTACCTACTTGACATTGTTTTACTTTAATGTTTCTTAACGAAAACCAACAGTGTAGTCAGAGAAGTAGTCTCCAAGTCTGTATGTAGTAGAAGTTTCACCAAGTAAAGCCAACAACAATCAATGAATTGTATTAATTAACATTATAATATCTATTTCACTAATTATAACAATCAGAATAAAATTATGATATATTTTCAATCCTAGGTATAACCCCCTCCCCTCCTCCTCTGGTAGTCACTTTTCCATGAACATCCTGCCGAGTCAACAAGGGACGACCTCTTCTAGCTAGCTACTGCGCTGTTAGACAGCGGTCTCTCCTGATACTGTATACCTATGTAATATTTTCAAAGACTATAAAGAGCTTTTGTCAATTCGTTAATACGGATAACTAGAAATTGCTTCAATTTGGTTGCCGCATCAGATACAGAAAACCTCATTAGCAGTGTCAATCTTGGTGTGTGAAGTTGAAGGTCTTGTTGAGAGAGTCATCAAAAAATTACCTGTTTAGCTGCACGTACCTGGTTATCAGTTTTGTGGTTCAGACACTAAACTTAAAGAACGTTTCAGGGGAGATAATCAACGCATCAATAATCTAGATCGTGCTTGTCTCTTGACAAGCACGATCTAGAGGATTGACATTGTATAATCATGATGTATACCAAAACTATAATACTTATAATGCGGTCACTTATGTTTACAATTTTTAAATAAAGGACTTAAACAGTAGTATCTGTGTTTCTGTCATTGCGCTTACGCTTGCTTTCAATGGCTCTACGTCGATTGAAATATTTCCACCGTTAGTGTTAAAACCTCACTTTGACTAATTGCTCGCGCTTGCTAACTTTCACCGATATAACACTATACCAGACATAGAGCGTGGGTGTAATAGTTCCACTACTTTTCTGCTGTGAGTGGTGATTAGAGTCGGCTAGAAATGATTATTCCTGATGGTTCGTATGAAATCAGTGATATCGAGAAATACATTCAGAATGAGCATTGCGTCTTATATTAAGGATAAACATCAGTACCCTGCAGTAGAGAACAACATCGACGTGGTAAAGCTGTTTTCGCTAAAAGCCAACAACAACACTTTAAAATGTGAGATAACATGTCAGTATCATATAGATTTTTCTACCGATGCTTCAATAGCCCCAATATTTCTAAACAACGTCTTACCGCTGGTAAAGTCCATGTTTCTGATTTACCGGTGGAAATTGTGATAGTGTAATATTGTAGATGGCAAACCTACGCATACAGTATATGAGTCTACTCTTATGGTATATCCAGGTTACGCCGTTGATATAAAACCATATAGTAAGGTTTTTATGCGTCTTACGACCCGCATTATTTCGCATGTAAATGTAAACTTCGTCGATCAGAATTGAGTACTTGTGACGTTTCAAGGTGAGGAGATCATTGTGATATTGGAATTGAGACAGAGACCACCATATTATGTTGATTATAAATACCAGAAATCAAGCCGCCCCAGCTTAAGTATATTCGCTTCCTGCATAAGACGATTCTATCTTGGAAGCACAAGCATTATCTAGATTAATTAGGTACCGATATTAAGCAGACTACTGACCCTGTGCACGACGAGTCAATCAAAGGGGAAGAAATACACACATAGGCTTCTCAAACCAGTTCGTTTGCCGATAATGATACCTGTGATTCTGCAATCAACCAACAAGATATTTTTACGTTTGGTCTTCAGCTGTTCTACTAATAAATGGCAGTAGAGAGACGAGTGGCACGATTGGAGTAATACAAGTAACATCTAATGCAGCAGCCCGATTATTGAACATGTGATTTCTCACATGTTCAAATGTACAAATCCTGGTATAGTTACAACAATTCAAACACTTTTGGAAGCAAACAGTGATGAAGCAAGAGCTCTAATTCAAGCCGGGTGAAGTCCTACTACATACAATACAATGCTGAAGGATGGACGTTTTTGCTACTGCATACCTCCTTGCTACTTGTGTAATATTTTCAAATACAATAGAAGCGTGAATTTCCGGATAATAACTAAAGCCCAGAGCAAAAGAAATTGCTTTATTTTGATTGGATTACGCAGATAAAGTATTAAAGTTACATTGATTACATGGCGCTGCAGGTGAAACTTATCCACCTAAGCGAAGTTATACAGAAACAATTATTATTCCACACCCTTTCACTTCCCAGCATATGCTCCACCACATTATCTGCTGTTACATTTCTGCCAATATTATTTACATTTGTTCTCTCATTTGCGGCCATCTTGCGCACTCAAAAACGGTGTGTTCCGGCATATCTCTATCACCACAATAGGTACATTCTTATTTGTCAACTATTTTCGTTAATCAGGTAAGACCTGAAACGCCCATGACCTGACAGAAATTGGGTAAAATAATAACCCACCTCCCAATGCTGTCTCGATATCCATGTGGAATGAGCCTCTTTGTCCACTGGAATGTTGACTTTTACTGTTCCCATTCTCGCTGCCACTTCAGCAATGTTTCGGTGCTTGCTCCTTTTTTTCTTTTCTTCTATTTTCGTCTCTTTCGTAAGTTACCTCTATTGCCAGTAATTAATTAAGCAAGCGCCACTATTGAAAATAAATTTAAGAACATGTTTGTCACTAAACATTAGAGGTAAAAAGTTTAGTGAAGAAGCAGTGGCAGCAGTTTTGGTTATGGTGGAGATACGCATAGTGGAGTTTAGTTGGAATCAAATAAAATAGTTAGTTGCATAAAAACCAATTCTAGCAAACCTTCTATTTTAGTATTTTAGTTGAATTTCATCATTATTGAAGTCTAAGTATTTGTACTCTTCATAATTGTAGGCTCTATCAGGTTTAAGCATCAAGTGATCCTTTCGAATGTTTTCAGCTAGTTTTGTGTTGTGCTGTACCTAAATAATATCTTTTTGTTACCGTGCTAAGAGAGACAAACTGTTTGGCGCTTTAAGGTATATTAGCTTTGAGTTGGTTGTCTCTCTACCTATCTATTGTTAGTTGCCTATCACCACAGCTCTTGGACAGCTGTGGGTCTAACACTACTGATGTTAGACAGCTACTAGTTTCACACGACAGCTGTTGGACAGCTGGTAGACAGCGGTCTGTCGTGATACTGTATACCTATCTAATATTTTCATAGACTATATAAGAGAGCTCTTGGCAATTCGTTAATAGGGATAACTAGAAATTGCTCCAGTTTGGTTGCCGCAGCAGATGTAGATAAAGCTTTTATGTTTAACATTGAATGCATGGTACTACGTATTCACCCAAACGATATTATACAACAGCAATTAGTAAAGTCGACTACTATGGATAAAAAGGTTCTCATACCATATAGAAAATGGGAAATGTATTAATACCGAATCTTAAAAATTCAACTTAAGGCTTGTGGTCCATTAAGACTTCCTCAAAAGCTGACCAGCCAAGATTTGGTATTGTAAGATTTGAAACGGGTTGATACAATAACGTTGGAAAATACATTCGAGATCTAAGACTTCACTTAAATTATAAGCAAATCCCCACAGAAGGTATGAGTCTGAACTTAAACCAAGTAAGTTACATCGAGCGTTCGTATGTTGGTAGAGAAACAACACCTACCTTGAATTACATCGCTTTTATAAAATATCCCATGTTTGCATTACCTCGGATTAGAAGCCCTTTACAAAATATTCATGTTTGTATTTGATTGCTCCAGGTACAGCGATTCCATACAAACATTGGATATTTTGTAAAAGTCTTATAATACAAGGTAGGTGTAGGTTCTATAGCAATATACGAACGCTTGATGTAATTTACTCGGTTAAAGTTCAAATTCAGACGTCCTGTGGGGATTTCTTTAGAATTTAAGTGAAGTCTTATATACCGATTATATTTTATAACGTTGATGTATTTTCTAACGTAATTGTAACGATCAGTTTGCAATCTCACAATAACAAATCTAGGTGGTTCAGTGTTTGAAGAAGTCTTATTGCGCCACAAGCCTTTAGTCGAATTAGTCAGATTCGGTAATTCATACATTTCCCATTTTCTATATGGTAATCGACGTTAATAATTGCTATTGTATAACATTGTTTGGAGTGAATATATTTGACCTGCAGTACCATGCATTCAATGGTAAACATTAAAGCTTTATTTGCATCTGCTGCGCCAATCAAATTGGAACAATGTCTATTTATGCGTATTAACAAACTGCTGAAAAGCTCTCTTATATAGCCTTTGAAATTAGAGGTATACAGTATCAGGAGACAGCTGTCTAACAGCTGTTCTGAGTAAGTAAAATTCCTGTATTAATTATTTGGATAGTGGAGTGTGTATGTATTGTGTAAAATACAGTTGTTTAGATTAGGCCCTTACCTTCGTTATAGACACAGTTTCAGTTTGTGTTTGGCATTAAAGTACTCTATTATGAGTGTTTTGTTTCGTGAGTTTAGTTCGTATTGTTATTATCGATCGTCGATGTTAGGTGGGAGTACGCAGGAGCAGTTGGAATGGTAGATTTGTCGGTGGTGGTATTAGCCAAAGTAGCCTCTGCATGTGAAACCCAGGGCTTTTCTGGTGGCCACTAAAAACGGTGACGAGTTTCCGTTCTCGCCTTTGAGTTTTATGCATGATTCTATAAGCGGCTTGGCCTTAGGCATGCCTCAACTTCGTCTGCTTGGGGTCGTATAGTTTGTGGGAGTAGGAGCAGTTGGAATTGTAGATTTGTGGGTGGTGGTATTAGACAAAGTAGCCTCTGCATGTGAAACCCAGGGCTTTTTGGTGTTTGTAGTTTTTCCTGATTTTGGGTAATTAAATAATTGGCTGTGTGCTAACGTTTGCAGTTACAGCAAAAGCTAGGGACTGTATTGACCCTTTTACATTTGGCGGTCTCGTGGTTATGACCGCACTTTACAGAGCAAACTTCGCCATAACAAGAAGTTAAGAATGACCAAAACTTTGGCAGCGATCGCATTGATTTGGCTCTAATTTTATGCGTAGTGACTCTACTGTGATAATTAAATCGCAGACAGTTACCACGTCGAAGATTGTCCTTTCAGAGCGCCGTAGGTTAATCAGATCAAGCGGCATGAGGGGTTTGGTTTTGAAGTGTCTCATCCGGTGGATGCTAATCGGAAGTCAGGTCCTTTTGTGTGAGTTTAGTTTTCCTCCTGGAAGTTGGTATGTGTGATATTGGGGTCCATCTGTGTCATGAGCTTGTTTGCCTCAAGGTAGTCTTGGGCAACCAAAAATCATTGAGATTTTTGGCTATGGTGTAATTTATTTTTCACCTGCGAAAAGCGTTGGGCAGATTTTTCCAATGCCTCTTATCGTGGAGATGAATTGGTGGGGCAGACTTTTGAGAAGCTTACTCAGGTATTTGTGTGGAAGAGGAGTGGCAAGTTCAGGACTGAGAAACATGTGTTTTTCGGGGATCTTGACTAGACTTGGTTTTGGAAACTATTTGGAGGGGTGGACCACTGTCATCTATTGTATCGTTCCTATCAATTGGATCGTCCAGTAGAAGACCGTCGTAGCGATTTGAAGTTGATACTTTCGGACCTGAAGACGAGTCATGACTTCTCTATGAAGGTTTGGAATTGTATTTTCTTGGGGTTCTGTTGGACTTTGGGGTCGACGGAACTGTTTTAATATCTGAGGTTTTACGGCCCACATCATAATATTATGATGGTGAAATTAGGGCAAGCTTTTTTGGGGTAGTAAAGCGGCATGAACCTTTAGAATTGAATTGGTGACCGCAGATATTTTGTGGGAATAAGCTAAAAACGGAATCGAGAAATGAATCTACCGCAGGGAGAAACCTGAGGAGCGGTGTAAGTAATTGTTGGTGGACTGGTAATGATAATGTAGATAGAATATATTAATAATGTAGATAGAATATAAGAACCAGAAAAATAAAAAAGTTTAAAATACTGTAGCTTAGGGCAACGCCAGAATGAGAAACTCCAGAGTATACCTGAATTACCGCACACTTTGCGGGCTACGGCGAATACACGTTGGACTGACGGCACTAATATTGCACTACACACGCAAACTAATGTCGTTCTGCACCGAAATCGACTTCGTTTTTGTTACGCGAGATAGATGAGACCATAACAACGGGCTATTATTACAACAATGTAGCAAACCAAGTATGCAGACTGAGAGCCAGCGGACCCAAAATCATCATGGGAAACTACGCCTTTAATCAAACTTATTGTTTGATTCTAGAAAATCTCTATAGTGTTGATGATCGTCATAAGTATATGCCTTAGTCTTTAATTAAAGGCCAATTCTAGCAAACCTTCTATTTGTGGATACCTCCTTTTATCATGTTGAACTTCTTCGTTAGTGAAGTCTAAGAGTTTGTATAAACCATGTAGAGAGCTCCATCATTCGCAGCACTGTCAAGCTTAAATATAAAATATATTTTTCGAAAATTTTAAGTAGGTTTTTTCTTAATGTTTCTTCATCGTATTTATTTGAATCCAACTAAACTCCATTTTCTCTATGCGTTTCTCCACGATAACCCAAACTGCTGCTACTGCTTCTTAAACTAAACTTCTCTTTATCAGTAATATTTAGTAAGAAAAATGTTTTAAAGTTTATTTTCAATCGTGGCGACTGCTTGATTCAAGTCATATTTAATAGCAAACGTATGTTTCATATCAGCCTCGAGTTTTGTAAATTGCGGATCTGTAGTCTTTTTTGTGTTTAGATATTGTGGTATCCACAAAATCCATGTTAGCAGAAGTCTTTTTTGTATTTGCGTTAAGAGTAGATGCATTTTGATGTGCATGTACTCCTTTATATGCGTTTTGAGGCTAATTGACGTTTACTTAACACTAGTTAAGTGAAAATCGGTTGTAGGCTTAATGTTTAAACACAATTTTCAAATAATCTAAAAAATTTTTATTTACAAAATCTGAAGGTTCAATGGGATCTTACTAAACTTATATTTTTGTAAAGCAGCATAAACTATAGACTTTTCGGAAACATTTGTCTTTGAACAATTCTGTTTAGATGTTTTAAAATTGTCAAACGTCCGAATTTATCGAAAGGCATCGAATGTTGTTAGTGCTTTCCATTTTCAATTTGGTATCCACCGTAGATAGCTTTATGGATTCGCTGTACTTGGAGCAATCAAATACAAACATGGGATATTTTGCAAAGGTTTTGTAATCCAAGGTAGGTTGGGGTTCTCTACCAACATATGAGTGTTGAAATTCAAAAATGTTTCTATATGCCTTCTGTGGGGATTTGTTTAGAATTTAGTGGAGTCTTATTTGAGATATATCTCAAATGCATACATGATCAAAGTCGGTGATGTCTTTTCTAACGTTACTGTATCGATCCGTTTGGAATATCATAAAAAATACATAAAAAATCTATGTTGTTCAGTTTTGAGGATGTTTTAATGGCTAACAAGTCCTTAGTTGAATTAGTCAGATTTGGTAATTCATACGTTTCCCATTTTCTATATGGTATAAAGATCTTTTATCTTGGGCAATCGAATTTAATAATTGTTGCTGTATAACTTCGCTGGGGTGGACATGTTTCACCCGCAGCGCCATATACTCAATGTTAAACTTTAATACTTTATCTCCATCGAGTGCTCCATGTATTGTTTCAGCTCATTGAAGCTGCTTCAGCTAACATGATGCAATTTAAATAAAGTTGGAATTGTTTGGGTTGTATAAGCTTCAAAATAAAGGAAGAAAACAAATGAAATCATTCAATAAAAAAAATGTGACAGTTTCAACTAATTATGAAAATATCTATCGGGAACTCTTCGAGGAAATTTAGAGTTGCAGAATTGGAGTCTGCAGAACGCGTGAGTATCCACTAATGGTTGATGGTGGAACGTCTTTGTGACTGGAGATGAATATTAATAAATCTTGTATCACGTGAATGTTTCTCTGCGAAATATTTATCACCATAGTATTTGACATCAATAGGATATGAACTTAACATTCGTTCGTGAACTGAACAATTGAATACGTACGTTTTTCAGTTAACCGAGATATATAAAGTTATCAAACCCCTTGTGTTAAATCAGTATATTTAACAACCGCCACCATAATATGCGTGTTTTGCCGAAATCTACCACAAAGAAGTTTGAACTTTTCAAAACTCATATCGGTAGTGATCATCATACACAAGACTAATTTCATATTCAATTCATTGAGCGTTGTTGCCCTTACCTGGTGAAACTGTACAATACTACTGGCTTCACAGTGAAGCCAGAGAAGTTATCTCCAGTCTGTATGTAGTAATTTCATCTTGTTTAAATAAAACTATGGTGTTAGCATTATCACGCATCAACAGTTTCGGACACAAGTAGAAACAGTCAATGTCTTAATGTCTACCAATACAAAAATACGATTTTATTTTATCTTGATTATCGCAGGCTACACCATCTAATATAAAAATTGAATTACTCTTTTCATCTGCTGGATCTAATATCTCTTCGCTTTCACTGTATAGATAGTATCCAACACCTTTTGTTGCACACAACACCTCCTTTAACATGCTATATTTAGGCTGATATATAAAGGCTTTGAGTATACGTATATGTTTTCAAATTTTAAGCCGTTTGGACCAAACAACAAACTTAACATAATATTTGTTAACCATAACCACTTGGACCACATATCAAACATCTAACTGAGGTTGGTAAATGATGATGATGTGGTAACAACATCATCTATGTTTGTGAAAAATGGAATGCGTATACTAGCTCTACGCATCAGAAACCCGACCGACAAACGATAAGCAAACAAACTCATCAAACAACAACTAACGAAGTGAGCGAATCTGACTTAAGACAGTTGCTGTTGGAAACAAAAGGGCACGCTTATATAGATGAACGCCAATCTGAAGGTAAAGACCTTTACAGCAAAAATATAGTTGAATTGTGTGCTGTATACATGACCGGCTACTGCTCCACCCAGTTCTTTGCTTTATCTTACACTCAGGGTTCTCTTTAACTAAGTCATTCTTTAAATATTTACCAGAAGTAGCAAAATATCAATACAGAAATATATATTTATGGAGTCATATCATAATAAATTTTGAAAGTTGACACAGCAACCGAGCAGAAAAATACAACCAGTGAGAGCGGCTGGTGGAATGAGGAGGAAGTGGAACAACAGAATCTACTTAACAGCCAATGTAACATCGGTAAGCTCGGTCAAAATCTAAGCGTAAAAGATAGTTGGTGTAAACATGAAAGTTAGATAACATCGGCCACCAAATGTGAGAAAATAAAGAAAGGAAACAAATGTAATCATTCAATCAAAAATGTTACAGTTTCAATTAATTATGAAAATATCTATCAGGAATACATCGAGGAAGTTTAGACTTGCAGAATAGAAGTTTTCAGAAGGCTTGAATGGATTGATGTCTTTTGTGAATGGCGATGACTGGAGGGGAAATTTATTTTAAAACAAAACTAATAAATACATTTAATTTAACAATGGTTCTTTTATTTATGTAACAAGTTTACAATTTAAGTAAATAGTAGCATACAATTTCTAATACCACAAATACATTTTCTTTTATCAAATTTAACAGCGTGATACATACACATTTGATGGCCTGCTACAAGTTTCGGAAATCGTCATCGTTTTTCAAATTGATAACATCCCCGCTGTAATCACATTTCAATAACACCTCTTTAATATACCTTTTCATGATAACACCTCTCGCGAGATAAATGGAGCCCAAACAATGGCCCGTTATGCTACAATGTCGCCTTCCCACGGTAAGAACCGCTGAGTCAGCCGTCGTCTTAAAGGAGCCAACAACTGTGCAGGTTCAAAGTGCAAGTAGGACGGAATATCACTGTGAGAATCTACATCAGCAGATTCCTTGTTTTTCCAGAGACAATAGTGCAACGCCTGGAGGGAAGACTATAAAGAGGCTGCTCACAGAGGTAGAACCGTTCATTCTTGTTCCGAGTTAGTCATCTGCACACCGAGTGCATAGACATTAGATCACATGTAGGTTGATCGTCTTATTTTTAGTATATGGTGTTATTCATTTTTTTTGTAACTAAGTAATTAAGTTTTGATTGTTTAAAGTATCAAATAAATTGTTTTAAAAATTCAAACGTCTAAACTGTAGAGTTAAGTGGCGCAGTCGTTAGTATTGGTTAGAAAACAGAAAGCATATCGATTGTTAAGCGTATCGACGCCTAATAACCAATTCGAGCCTAGCAGAGCCAAGTTAAAGCAGAAATAGTGGCCAAGCAGAGGCAAATGGAAGCAGCAACTATCGTATTATGGTAAGTTTACTGCTATCCCATTTTACATTTCCCATTTTTTATATGTGTTGTATTGAAACGTTATATGTCTGATTCAGAGGAAGAATCACAAAGTTTATGTAACATAGAGTATAGATTTAGATCAATCAGCATTAGCGACAATAGCATAACAGTAAATCATTCAAATATTAATAAGAGTAGTAATAGCAACATGACAGACCAATTCAAAGAATTTTTCCTGAAAGCTATTCCCGAGTCGACGGGCAACCAGCCAACGTAGGCAACTTTTTAAAAGCATGTGACTTGGTCATGAACCAGTTCTACGTGCCAAACGAGAATCTGTATATGAATCACTTCTTGCTAAATTATGTTCAAACTAAATTAACGGGAACAGCCCGGCTTATAATAAATACAAAGATAATCAACACGTGGGCAGAGCTGAGAGAAGCCATTGTTCGGAATTTCAGTGATCAACGAGATGAACACAGTTTATTAGCAGAAATGCTGACGCTGAAACAGCGTAATGCTGAGGACGCACTGTCGTTCGCGAATAGATGGCGTCATATAGAGCAATTGCTCATCTCGAGTTTAATAGCTAACGAGCACAATGAAGGCGTAAGATTAATTAAGAAAGACATATACCAGAATCAAACATTAAAAGCATTCTTGGAAGGTTTACGCAATCCCATAGGCCTTGTGTTGCGTAGCCAATCACCTGGAAGCATAGAACAAGCTTTGAAATTCGTGTTCGCAGAAGAAAATTTCGATTATAGAGATAAAACAATAAATAAGAATTTCAGTAATAATAATAAATTAGAAGGACAGAACCGTACTTTCTTTCAGAGACAAAATAACCCACCTTTTCAGAATGTACAAATTCAGAGACCTTTCCAAACAAACTTTAGACCATTTCACCAACATAATAATAATCAAAACAATCACACAAATTCCCAGCCTAGACAAAATCAACAATTTGTGCCAAGGCAAAGTTTTTCGAGTCAATTTAGGCGACCCAACTTCAGTAATCAACCGGGTCGACCCAATGTAAATCATAACGCTAACAGAAATTATCACGAACCAATGGAAGTAGATAGTTCTAACACTAGACTGTCGTTACCAAGGAGAGCAGCTCATGTAAATAATATATAATTTAATGAGAATGAACTAAATGAAACAAATTACGATTTAAATTATGTAAATGAAGAATTAAATTATCATACGCACCGCGCATGGCATTTCCAAGCACTCTAAACGTGCACATATTAAATTTAAATCGATTTCAGAGATACAAGAATTCTGTCTATTCAACTTTAACAATTCTTTTTCGGGATTGATTGGGATGGAGTTTCTCAAACGAAACGAAGCTAAAACAGATTTTAAGGATCACAAACTGTATATAGGCAAGAATATTATACCAATAAAATTCACAGATCTTAGCGAGTCAATCGGTACAGACAGAAACCAAAGCAGATGGTTTACTGTTACCCGAGACTCATTTAAATTTAAATAATATAATAACCCAGCAGTATTTCCTACGTAATGACGAACTTGAGACAATTAATCACGTACTAAATAATAACCAAGCTTATAATGTAAGAGATAGGCCATTCAGCAGATTAAATAAACAATATGCATCTAAAATCAGAGACAGCCAGATGCGACGTCCATATGCACCAGCAGTTATACAAAATAACAATTCTAGTGCAACTCATATTAATAATTTAAACACTTACAATACGGGAGGTAATCAAAAACGAATCAATAATAAAGATGCGTTAATGGAACAAATAGATACAGGCGAATTAAATGATGAGGAAAAACAATTGTTATTTAGTTTATTATCAGAATATCAGGACATCTTTTTGAATAAAAACGAACCATTGACGCACACAAATGCGATAAAACATAGAATAAGGACAACGGACGACATACCAGTCCATTCTAAATTATATAGATACCCTTATGTACATTAACCGGAAGTAGACAGACAAATAAATGACATGTTAAGACAAAAAATCATTAGGAAAAGCCACCGCCCATATAGCTCACCTATTTGGGTTATATCAAAGAAAATGGACAAGTCAAATAAACAAAAATGGAGAATTGTGGTGGACTATAGGAAACTAAATGAAAAAACAATACCGGACAGACACCCAATTCCCAAAACAGATGAAATACTGGACAAAATTGGGCGAGCCCAATATTTCTCGACAATCGATTTGATCTCTGGGTATCACCAAATTAAAATGGACCCCAGGGACATAGAAAAAACAGCGTTTACCACGGATACAGGCCATTGGGCGTACACCAGAATGCCGTTCCGGTTATCTGGGGCTCCAGCGACCTTTTTTAGGCTCATGCAGAACGTATTAGAAGGCCTAATTGGACAAACATGCCTTGTATATATGGATGACGTCATAGTTTTCTCCACATCGTTACAGGAACGCCTTGAGAAACTAAAACTAGTATTCGAGCGCTTCAGGCAGAGCAACTTAGAGATCCAGCTAGACAAAAGCGATTTCCTAAGGAAGGAAGCCGAGTTTTTAGGACACGTGGTCAGCCCAGAAGGGATTTGTCCGAATCCAAAGAAACTGGACGCAATAAGGAAATTCCCGATACCTAAAACCCCAAAGGAAATAAAATCATTCCTAGGATTAGTTGGATACTATCGTAAATTCATAGAAGCTTTGTGTATCTACCACGATAAACCTCATCTAAAAACTATGTATGGGAACTAAGATTTACATTATATAACGCACGATGTTGCAGATTGGGGCGTACTGGACTTCGCTCTCACGTGAATTAAACAATAACATTTCGTGTGATCGAGAAAGTTGTTAGTACTTTTCATTTCCAATTTGATATACACCGGATCTGGCTTTATGAAATCGCTGTATCTGGTGTTATCAAATATAAACATGGGATATTTTATAAAGCGTTGTAATTCAAAGTAGGTTTTGATTCTCTAGCAACATACGAACGCTCGATGTAATTTACTTGGTTAAAGTTCTGACCTTCTGTGGGGATGTGCTTATAATTTAAGTGAAGTCTTGAATCTCGAATGTATTTTCTAACGTTATTGTATAGATACGTTTGAAATCTTACAATACCAAATCTAGTGCGGTTAGTGTTTGAGGAAGTCTTAATGGACCACAAGCCTTAAGTTGAATTATTGAGATTCGGTAATACATACATTTCCCATTTTCTATATGGTATAAGAACCGCTTTATCCATAGAAATCGACTTTAATAATTGCTGTTGTATAACATCGTTGGGGTGAATATGTAGTACCATGCATTCAATGTTAAACATTAAAGCTTTATCTGCATCTGCTGCGGCAACCAAATTGGAGCATTTTCTAGCGATCGGTATTAACGAGATGCCAAAAGCTCTCTTATATAGTCTTTGAAAATAAAACATAGGTGTATACAGTATCAGGACAGACCGCTGTCTAACATCTGTCCAACAGCTGCCCAACAGCTGCCATGTCAAACTAATCGGTTGAATTTCGTTGTTGTGTGTGTGTTATTACCAGCGGCTTGAGAAGCCACTAAAAGCCGCCACCCAACACGTTTATATCATCCAAGTGCACATACTCTTTCAGAGTCTTATTATGCATCATGATACCATAACCTGAAGTTATGAAAATAGGACGTGACTTAGCGCCTGCTTATTTTCATAGAATTGGTATTAGTACTTGTTGATTTTTGGGAGAACTGTTTCGTAAAATGTCTTCTTGAGGATCGTTCTCTTTTCTGTGAAGACTAGTAGCTCTCATAATAACTGCATTGTCAGGTAAAGCTTGCGAATTTTCCATAGCAGCCGTAACAGGTTTTCTCAAACATATTAATTCCCACAGATGATTAGTGCCAATTATTACCAACCATAATTTGAAACCTATGTCCATTTTTATCATCTATGTTTAACAATAAATTTCATAGGTTTGTTGCCAAGCATCCAAGTGTTGGTGGTTTTATCATAAATAACACTATATATTGTATCACCTTAATATTTCACTGTGAAATATTGATCAACATAGTGTTTAACACCAGTAGGATATGAACTTAACATTCGTTCGTGAACTGAACAACTCAATACCAACGTTTTTCAGTTAACCGAGATATATAAAGTGATCAAACCCGCTGTGTTCAGTATCTTTAACATAAAATGTTTGTTTTGCCAAAATCCACCACAAAAAAATTTCAACTTCTCAAAACTCATATCGGTAGTTACATGATTATCATACACAGGACAAATTTAATATTCAATTCATTGATCGTTGTTACCCTTACTTGGTAAAACTGTACCATACCTGAAGTTAGCTTCATATTGAAGCCAGAGAAATTATCTCCAGTCTGTATGTAGTAATTTCACCTTGTTAATATAAAACTATGGTGTTAGCATTATCACGCACCAATTGTTACCGACACAAATAGAAACTGTCAGTATGTCTACCCATACAAAAATACAATTTAATTTTATCTTGCTTATCACAGGCTACATCATCTAATATAAAAATTGAATTGCAATTTGCATCTGCTGGGTCAAATATTTCTTTGTTTTCACTGTATAGATAGTATCCAACAACGTTTGTAGCACATAACACCTCCTTTAACATGCTATATTAAGCTGATATATAAAGGCTTTGAGTATACGTATATGTTTTTAAAATTTAAGTGGTGTGGACCACATATCAAACACCTAACTGAGGTTGGTCAAAGAAGTCCATGTCTTTGCTGTTTGGGTAATGATGATGTGGTAACAACATTATCTATGTTTGTGACTGTTGGCTTTTACGTGTTTTACTATACACATCGTTAACTAAAACTTTGTTAGACCTCTCCATCCTATATAAATACGCAGATATATCATACCTCATTAACAGTATAAATGTTGGTGTGTCAAGGTCTTCACCTTGACACACCAACATTTATACGCAGTCATCAAAAAATTACCTGTTGAGCTGCACGTACCTGGCTATCAGGTCAGAGGTCGAGGCACTAAACTTAAAGAACGTTTCACGAGAGGCATCAATAATCTAGATTGTGCTTGGCTGCCGACAAGTGTTATCTAGAGGATTGATATTGTATAATCATGATATATACCAAAAGTATAATACTTATAATGTGTTATGTTTAAAATTTTTTAATAAAAGACTTGAACAGTAGTATCTGTGTTTCAGTCATTGCGCGTACATTTGCTTTCAATGGCTCTACGTCGATTGGAATATTTCCACCGTTAGTGTTAAAACTACACTTTGATTAATCTCTCCGCTTGCAAACTTTCACAAATATAGCACTATACCAGACATAGAGCGTGGGTATAATAAGTTTCACTACTTTTCTGCTGTGAGTGGTGAAAAGAGTCGACTAGAAATAATTATGTCCGATGGGAAGTATGAAATCAGTGATATCGATAAATACATTCAGAATTAGCATTGCGTCGTTATATTAAAGATGAACATCAGTACCCTGCAGTAGAGAACAACATCGACGTGGTAAAGCGGTTTTTGCTAAAGCCAACAGCAACACTTCAAAATGTGAGATATGACACATATTTTTCTATAGATGCTTCAATAGCACCAATATTGGGGTTTCCTAAACAACGTATTACCGCTAGTAAACTCCATGTTTTCGATTTAGCAGTGGAAATTGTGAAAGTAAAGAAGATGCGTTTAGAATGTAATATTGTGGATAGTCCTTACCACGATGGCAACCCTACGCATACAGTATGAGTTTACTCCTATGGTAGATCCAGGTTATGCAGTTGATATTAAACCACCTAGTAAGGTTTTTACGCCTCTTACGACGCGCATTAGTTCGCATATAGATGTAAACATTGTCGATCAGAATTCAGTACCTGTGTCGTTTCAATGAGAGGAGATTATTGTGATATTGGAATTGAGACGGAGACCACCATATTATGTTGATTATAAATACTAGTAATCAAGCCGCTCCAGCTTGAGTATCTTCGGTACCTGCATCGAAGACGATTCTATCCTGGGCGCACATGCAGTATCTAGATTCATTGGGTTACGATGTTAAGGAAACTACATATATTCGCAGACCCTGTGCACGACGAGTCAATAAAAGGGAAATAAATACACACATAGGCTTGACATCTCTATCGTATCGGCATTCCCGCCTCTCCCGAAAGAATTGTGTTCGTTTTTGTGTTTTTTATATAATCAGCTCTAAGGTTTCGGGTGCGAATTAGAGTTTCTGAGTTTTTGGATGTATTTTGTGTGATGCATCTTTGTAGCTGTCTTGTATGACGGTGGGGAATTCAGATATTGTCATCTATGTCTCGTGTTGTATGTACGGGTTTATTATGATTTTTTTAAATTCTGTTACCAGTTGGTTTAAATTGTGTTTTTTGTATGGGCGCAGGGGTGTGATTTTGCGTGCTGATTTCTACAAGGATGGGGAGGTTATCTGAGACTAGTTCATTGAGCGTTTTACGTCCCTTATATTTACATTATTTGAGATGCAGACGTCTATTGTTGAAGGTGTGCTGTCTGAGTAAGCATGTTATATGAATTATTTGTATAGTGGAGTGTGTATGTATTGTGTAAAATACAGTTGTTTAGTTTAAGGCCGTTACCTTCGTTATAGACACAGTTCCAATTTGTGTTTGGCATTAAAGTTCCCTATTATGAGTGTTTTGTTTTGTGAGTTTAGATCGTATTGTTATTCTTGCTATTCGATGTTAGGTGGATGTATGTTTTTGTTGTAACAATTGATTACAGTTGTGTTATGTTTTTGTATGGTGCGTGTTTCGAACAAGGCGTTTGTGATGGTGTTAATTTTTGCTACCCGCAGATGTTGTTTACATTACATATGGGGTCTTACGTGCAACAAAAACATCAAAGAAGAATTAGAAAGCATTGGCCATAACGTCGGAAATTTAATTAATATTAAACATCTCGTTACTATTATTTTTTGTTGAGTTGGAACCAGCTCCTAATAACAAGGAAATATATCAGTTGAGATATTTGCAGAACAAATCAGTTGTCATGGAGCCACCACGAAAAAACAGAGACTTTGTCTAATGCAACGGTTGTCAATAAGAAGTATTGCAATCGTTCATATGCTTGCGAAAATGCGGTGGAAATCATGATACCAAGCCGCACACAAAAAGGAGAAAACGCCTGCCAAATGCTTTCTATGTAGTGGACCTCAGCCTGAGAACTACAAAGGCTGCCAAGTTTTCAAGAATTACAAGCAAAAACCAAAGTGAATTTTCACTAACAACGTCTAGACCAGTTAAAGCCACAAAAAACTTATAACAATGTTAACATACCTACTAGCAGTCGACAGAACCAGTCCAACAGAACGCACAAGTGAAGAAACAGTTTACAGTTATCTATCATACAGAACACTCTGATAGCACAGCGCATTGCGCATGCTGTCATAATTAAAAATTATATCGTCAATCATGGGATGCCAAAATACAAATCAAATTTTCTGCAAACAACAATCAAAGTACGTAAACTTCAGGATCCTTTAAGAATATCTGCTGCGTACTGTCCACCCAGCCATAACATAACAACAGAAGACATTACACTATTTTTTGAATCACTGGGAAAGTCCCATTGCTGGCGGCGAGCATAATTGTAAGAACACTGCTTGTGGTTCCAGATTGACAAAAACAAAGGGTAGAGAACGGCTAAACTCTTAACAGAAAAGGTGTAAGACACATTTTCTACCAGAGAACCAACTTATTGGCCGACAGACTCAAACAAGATTCCTGATCCACTAAATTTTTTTATAGTTAGTGGTGTGTCAAGTAATTATCTAGAAGTAAAAAGTTGCCTACATCTGTCACATCATTAGTATTACCATTATTAGAAGAAAAAAAAACAGACCCATCTTTATATAAGAAAAACACCGAAACATCGATTGGGATGTATTCAAAAACCAAATTAGGGACAATATAGACGCCAAGGGTAGAATACGGCGTTAGGGATACATGTAACATTCCGATGCAAATAACAGAAATGGTTGTAGAATGTGGCATCGAACTCAAAGTCCACAGGATAAAAAATTGTATAATCGCCTTTAAACTGCAACGTACATTACGTACAAAGCGAGACATTTCATTCATACGAAGGTAATTTGTCAACAAAAAAAGGTCATTCCATCTGGGAAGCAGTATGAGCTTACAAATGCTCACAAAATATTTATTTCTCTCGCATATTGAAAGGGTATTTGGTCCAGAACAGATAAAGAGAAAGTGAAACTATTTGGTCAACATCTATCTGAAGTCTTCCAACCACACTCTGATGATCGTGATGATGAAGTAGATAGTTGTTTTAAACCACTGCTACAAATGATAGCCCCTCCCCAAATAACAGTCATCAATCTTAACAGAAAAAAGTGACCTGGATATGACCTAATTACTAAAAAAATACGCTAAAGAACCAGGTTAGAGCGTGAGATTTGTAGAAATTCTTTTCAACCCTATGTTATATCTATCTTATTCGCCTACGCAATTTTCCCAAGTAAGTACGATTCAAAAACCTAAAAAATTACCAAATGCAGTCAAATCTTATCGATCAACCAGCCTTCTGCAAGATTTCTCAAAGTTATCGGAGAGACTTATTCTAAAAAGAATAATAGAGGAGCGGCTCTCAGAAGAACGGCTCCCTGATCCCCAATTTGAATTTAGAAGGCAACACTGTTCAGCAATGCTATACAATACAATGTTATCGTGTATGTATATTGTTTCAAACTGCGCGGGTACTTACCATCTCCTATTTGGTAAAATCGCAGTTTTATTATGCTGCATAAAAACTTCTTAATCTTTGTAAAAGGTCTTTCCTACGCGTTTATTTTAAACAACAATTATTTATAGATATTGTGCTTACTAACAATCTTGAAGTTTGTTGTCTTAGGAAACTAAAGACTTGGGTATTTTGCTTGCCCTTATTTGATTTGATTCTTAATTTTACTACTTTAATGTTATCGTGTATGCATAGCGTTTCAAACTGCGCGGGTATTTATCATCTCCTATTTGGTAAAATCGCAGTATAATTATGCCGCATAAAAAGTTCGTAATCTTTTTAAAATATATTTTCTACGCCTTTATTTTGAAAAAGATGTAATTATAGATATTGTGCTCACTAACAATCTTGAAGTTTGTTGTCTTAGGAAACTAAAGACTTTGGTATTTTACTTGCCCTTATTTGATTTTATTTTCAATTTTACTACTTTAATGTTATCGTGTATGCATAGTGTTTCAAACTGCGCCGGTATTTACCATCTCCTATTTGGTAAAATCGCAGTTTTATTATGCTGCATAAAAACTTCTTGATCTTCGTAAAAGGTCTTTCCTACGCGTTTATTTTAAACAAGATGTATTTATAGATATTGTGCTTACTAACAATCTTGAAGTTTGTTGTCTTATGAAACTAAAGACTTGGGTATTTTGCTTGCCCTTATTTGATTTGATTCTCAATTTTACTACTTTAATGTTATCGTGTATGCATAGTCTTTCAAACTGCGCGGGTATTTACCACCTCTTATTTGGTAAAATCGCAGTATTATACTGCATAAAAAGTTCTTAATTTTTTTAAAATGTCTTTTCTACACCTTTATTTTAAAAAAGAAGTAATTATAGATATTGTGCTTACTAACAATCTTGAAGTTTGTTGTCTTAGGAAACTAAAGACTTGGGTATTTTACTTGCCCTTATTTGATTTGATTCTCAATTTTACTACTTTAATGTTAGCGTGCATGCATAGTGTTTCAAATTGCACGGGTATTTACCATCTCCTATTTGGTAAAATCGAAGTTTTATTATGCTGCATAAAAAGTTCGTAATCTTTTTTAAATATCTTTTCTACGCCTTTATTTTAAAAAAGAAGTAATATAGATATTGTGCTTACTAACAATCTTGGAGTCTATTGTCTTGGCAAACTAAAGACTTGTTAAGTTAAGTTAAGTTAATTCTCAATTTTACTACTTTAATGTTATCGTGTGTGCATAGTGTTTCAAACTGCGCCGGTATTTACCATCTCCTATTTGGTAAAATCGCAGTTTTATTATGCTGCATAAAAACTTCTTGATCTTCGTAAAAGGTCTTTCCTACGCGTTTATTTTAAACAAGATGTATTTATAGATATTGTGCTTACTAACCATCTTGAAGTTTGTTGTCTTAGGAAACTAAAGACTTGGGTATTTTGCTTGCCCTTATTTGATTTGATTCTCAATTTTACTACTTTAATGTTATCGTGTATGCATAGTCTTTCAAACTGCGCGGGTATTTATCACCTCTTATTTGGTAAAATCGCAGTATTATACTGCATAAAAAGTTCTTAATTTTTTTAAAATGTCTTTTCTACACCTTTATTTTAAAAAAGAAGTAATTATAGATATTGTGCTTACTAACAATCTTGAAGTTTGTTGTCTTAGGAAACTAAAGACTTGGGTATTTTACTTGCCCTTATTTGATTTTATTTTCAATTTTACTACTTTAATGTTATCGTGTATGCATAGTGTTTCAAACTGCGCGGGTATTTACCATCTCCTATTTGGTAAAATCGCAGTATTATTATGCTGCATAAAAAGTTCTTAATCTTTTTAAAATGTCTTTTCTACGCCTTTATTTTTAAAAAATAAGTAATTATAGATATTGTGCTTACTAACAATCTTGAAGTTTGTTGTCTTAGGAAACTAAGACTTGGGTATTTTACTTGCCCTTATTTGATTTGATTCTCAATTTTACTACTTTAATGTTATCGTGTATCTATAGTGTTTCAAACTGCGCAGGTATTTACCATCTCCTATTTGGTAAAAAAGCAGTATAATTATGCCGCATAAAAAGCCCGTAATATTTTTAAAATATCTTCTCTGCGCCTTTATTTTGAAAAAGATGTAATTATAGATGTGGCGGTGGTTCCGACCGCAGTGTTTCCGCCAACACTACTCTGTGTTTCTGCGTAAATACTCTTGACAGTTGAAAGTTATGTTCTGTGACAGCCAGCTGTCAGGAGCTACGGCAACTAAGAAACACGAGGCGATTTCTCTCTTCTCAGAGTTAACCTGATAAAAACACTTACTGGCAAGCTTTATCTGTTCATACTCTTTTCGAGTCATGTATAGTGTATCACGTGTAGATATTTAGTGCATAAAGTTTAATCAATTTGTGAAATAATAAAGTTATGTTAAATGTTTACCTTTGGATTTAATATCACCATCCCAGGTAATCAAGATCAACAAGTGCGAGATGTAATTAACATCCATATTGGTGACCCCGTGCCGTAAGCCGAAGAACACTGCGTTGCAGAGCTTGATGTTCCAGCCGACGTCGCCTAACTTCCACGTACGTGCTCGTGCCTACAGGAAACAAATATCTAAACAGGTCAGTCCTTTCTAATTTAAAAATTATCTGATTTTTTCACAATGGCCGAAGATTCTTCAAGCAGCAATATCATGGCAAGGGTTGCAATAAAATTACCTCCTATATGGAGACGTAACGTGAAAATCTGGCATATGCAGGTTGACGCCCAGTTCGATATATCGCAGATCAGTTCTGAAAAGACAAAGTCAGTCATGTACTCGCTATACTCGATCCTGATGTCGCAAAGTCAATTTCAGATTTTTTAACCCAACCATTATCATCAACCCCCTATTCAGATCTAATGAAACATCTTTTATTAGAATTTGAAGAATCCGAAAGTCGCAAAATAAATAAACATAATTAGAATTAGGCGACAGAAAACCATCGCAACTTTTACGCGAAATGAAGTTCTTAGCCGGTAGTCAGATTAAAGAGGATTTCCTTAAAACTTTACTTCTACAACGTTTAGCAGTCAACGTTCGTTCAATTTTGGCTTTGAGCGACGATTCTCTAGAAAATTTGTCGGTTATAGCAGACAAAAACGTGGAATATTCCGGAGATAAATACAACGTGGATGAAATTCAGTCACGCGAGCCCGACAAGCTAGCCAAGTTAGAAGCGCAGTTAGAGAAGCTAACAGCATCAGTCAACGAATTGCGAACGCGTTCCCGATCTGCCTCTCGAGAAAGACCCAAGCTTTCTCGAAATTCTATAACCACAAATTCCTCAACCTCCACGTGTTGGTATCATGAACGATTTGGCAACAAAGCCAAACGTTGCATCCAACCTTGCGATTTTAAAGCAAAACATGTCTCGGAAAAGTAATGAGGCACTCCCTCCACGTGGCACGAGACGAGAGCCACCTAACACGCCGCCTTTTTATTTCTGATAGACGCTCCAATATGAAATTTCTAATCGACTCTGGAGCGGATATTTCAGTTATTCCACCCACTCACGACCAACGGAAATTTCAATCGAAGCGTACCTTGTATGCTGCAAACGGGACCCCTATTCATACCTATGGCGAACAACTATTAGATTTGGATCTAGGTTTACGCCGTAGGTTGTGCTGGCCCTTCACACTTGCCGATATCAAGCAACCAATTATAGGCGCTGATTTTCTAGCAGAGTTTGCTTTACTTGTGGATATGAAACAAAGACGTTTAATCGATACAAAGACAAACCTCTCTAAGGCCGGTGTTAACCCACCACCAGGAATTAATTCTAAAATTTATCTCGTAGACCCGACACACCAGTACTTCAAATTGCTACAATTTCCTGACCTTTTTAAGGAAACTTCTTCTAGCAAACTTCCAGAGGTTGAGTTCTTCCATACTATAAGTACGGAAGGACCACCTGTCACTGCAAAAGCTAGAAGATTGCCCCCGGAAAAGCTAGCTCAAGGAAAGTTAGAATTCCAGCACATGATGGACTTTGGAATTTGTAGACCCTCCAAAAGTCCATGGTCAAGCCCCTTCCACATGGTGCAAAAAAAGGATGGTTCATGGAGACCATGTGGGGACTACCGAGCACTAAACGCTAAAACAATCCCAGACAGATATCCCATTCCAAATTTGCAGGATTTTAATGCCCAGTTAGAAGGCAAACGTATTTTTTCAAAATTGGATATCATTCGCGCTTTCCATTACATCCCAGTAGCACCTCAAGATATTCCCAAAACAGCAGTCATAACTCCATTTGGGTTATTCGAATTTGTGTAAACCCCATTTGGCCTTCGTAATTCAGCACAAACATTTCAAAGATATTTACATTCAATTTTAAGACATCTTGACTTTGCCTACTCCTATCGTGACGATATTCTCGTTGCATCAGCCCCTGAAAAAGAACATCAAGAGCATCTAGCAAAACTTTTTCAGACACTTCAAGACAACGGCATCCGTATCAATTCATCTAAATGTGAATTCGGAGTGGCACAAATTTCATTTTTAGGTTTTCGTGTAAATAAATCTGGATTATTTCCACTTCCTGAACGCATCAAAGCTATTACCGACCTACCTCTTCCCGATACCATTGAAAAACTCAGAAGATTTCTAGGTCTCATAAATTTCTACCGTCGTTCTCTTCCACGTGCTGCGGAAATTCAGCAACCACTATTCGACCTCTGCCAGAATCCCAAAAAACGCGACAAACGTAAAATCGAGTGGACTCCTCAGACTCGAGAAGCATTCGAACGTTTGAAATAGGCACTAAAAGCGCTAGACTAATAGCTCATCCACCTTCTTCGCTACCACTGATTCTCCATGTCGATGCTTCTGATTATGCCGTAGGTGCTTCCCTCCAACAACTACGTGATCAAACACTAGAACCCCTAGGTTTCTACTCTAAAGAGCTTACTTCAGCCCAAAATTCTTACAGCACCCACGATCGCGAACTTCTAGCTGCTTATCAGGCAGTTAATACTTTAGATATACCCTAGAAGGTCGCCATTTCACCATTTATACGGACCACAAACCTTTGACATACGCTTTTGAACAACGCGTCGATAAAGCATCTCCAAGGCAACTACGACATTTAGACTTCATAGGTCAATTTACCACAGACATTCGCTACATACCAGGTCCTACAAACATTCCCGCAGACTATTGTTCTCGCATTGAAACAATTTCACTTTCTTCCACTGTGTCACTCCAAGAAATTGCGCAAGCTCAGTCATCTTGTGAGGAACTCAAACACCTTTTGCAGTCTAAATCTTCCTCATACAAATTTCAAAACATGCCTCTTGACAACAGATTGAATCTTATTTGCGATTCTTCTTCAAAGAAACTTCGCCCATTCATTCCGCTCAAATTTCGCCGAAAGATTTTCGATTCTATCCACAATTTATCTCACCCAGGCATATCAGCTTCAGTCGATCTGGTCCAGGATAGATTTTGTTGGCCCAAATTGAAACGTGATGTATCTCTTTGGTCTAAAACTTGCATTCCCTGCCAGAAAGTCAAGATATGGAGACACACTTCCAGTGCCATTGGACAATACACCCAGCCATGAAAAGATTCTCCCATATAAATGTTGACATTGTGGGACCATTACCACCATCACAAGGTCAACACTATCTGTTAACAATAATAGACTGATTTTATCGATGGCCCGAAACAATTCCATTGTCAGATATTACAGCAGAAACAGTAGCGAACACTACACGCTGTATCTCTCGTTTCGGTGTTCCGCAATACATCACCACAGACAGAGGTAAACAATTCGATTGCCACCTTTTCACACACCTCACTAAAGCACTAGGTGCAGACCACAGCTTACCACCCAGCAGCAAATGGTGTAATCGAGAGATGGCATAGAGTTCTGAAACAGGCCTTGAAAGCTCATATGGACGAAAACTGGGTCGCTAAATTGCCAATTGTGTTACTAGGACTCAGATCGTACATAATTCCAGAATATCGCTCAACACCCGCTGAAATAGTCTACGGAGAATCAATCAAACTTCCCACCGACTTTTTCAACAGCACACAAGCTCATGATGTTCCACCACTTATATCTCAGCTAAAAGAAGACATAAGGAAACTTCGACCAGTACCTTTTAAACATCATACTGCAAAAAAGGTATTTGTCGATCCTAAGCTTATGGAAGCTCCTTTTGTTTTTGTTCGCATTGATATTCCGCGAAAAACCCTCGAACCAGTTTATGACGGCCCCTTTGAAGTGTTATCCCGAACTGACAAAGTCTTCAAAATCAAGAAATCACACGGAGAAGAGACAATTTCTGTTGACCGTCTTAAACCCTTATTCATTCTTTGTGATAACGAACAGACAACTTTCCAGCCTCAGAGACATCCTAGTGAAACTGAAAGTGACAGTGAAAGTCCAACACCTTGTGAAACTGAAAGTGACAGTGAAGTTCCCGTTCCCGTTCAAACTACACGCCATGGACGTAGAGTTCGATTTCCACGAAGATACTTGAACTAATAGCGTTGTCACTGAGAGGGGAGTATGTGGCGGTGGTTCCGACCGCAGTGTTTTCGCCAACACTACTCTGTGTTTCTGCGTAAATACTCTTGACAGTTGAAAGTTATGTTCTGTACAACCAGCTGTCAGGAGCTACGGCAACTAAGAAACACGAGGTGATTTCTCTCTTCTCAGAGTTAACCTGATAAAAACAACTCACTGGCAAGCTTTATCTGTTCACACTCTTTTAGAGTATCACGTGTAGATATTTAGTGTAGATATTCAGTGCATAAAGTTTAATCAATTTGTGAAAGAATAAAGTTATGTTAAATGTTTACCTTTGGATTTAATATCACCATCCCAGGTAATCAAGATCAACAAGTGCGAGATGTAATTAACATCCATAGATATTGTGCTCACTAACAATCTTAAAGCTTGTTGTCTTAGGAAACTAAAGACTTGGGTATTTTACTTGCCCTTATTTGATTTGATTCTCAATTTTACTACTTTAATGTTATCGTGTATGCATAGTGTTTCAAACTGCGCGGGTATTTACCACCTCCTATTTGGTAAAATCGCAGTATTATTATACTGCATAAAAAGTTCTTAATTTTTTTTAAATGTCTTTCCTACGCTTTTATTTTAAAAAAGAAGTAATTATAGATATTGAGCTTACTAGCAATCTTGAAGTTTGTTGTCTTAGGAAACTAAAGAGTTGGGTATTTTACTTTGCCCTTATTTGATTTTATTTTCAATTTTACTACTTTAATGTTATCGTGTATGCATATTGTTTCAAACTGCGCGGGTATTTACAATCTCTTATTTGGTAAAATCGCAGTTTTATTATGCTGCATAAAAAGTTCGTAATCTTTTTTAAATATCTTTTCTACGCCTTTATTTTAAAAGAGAAGTAATTATAGATATTGTGCTTACTAACAATCTTGAAGTTTATTGTCTTGGCAAACTAAAGACTTGGGTATTTTACTTGCCTTTATTTGATTTGATTCTCAATTTTACTACTTTAACGTTATCGTGTATGCATAGTGTTTCAAACTGCGCGGGTATTTACCATCTCCTATTTGGTTAAATCGCAGTTATATTATACTGCATAAAAAGTTCTTAATTTTTTTTAAATGTCTTTTCTACCCCTTTATTTTAAAAAAGAAGTAATTATAGATATTGTGCTTACTAACAATCTTGAAGTTTGTTGTCTTACGAAACTAAAGACTTAGGTATTTTGCTTGCCCTTATTTGATTGAATTCTTAATTGTACTACTTTAATGTTATCGTGTATGCATAGTGTTTCAAACTGCGCGGGTATTTACCATCTCCTATTTGGTAAAATTGCAGTATTATTATAGTGCATAAAAAGTTCTTAATCTTTTTAAAATGTCTTTTCTACGCCTTCATTTTAAAAAAGAAGTATTTATAGATATTGTGCTTACTAACAATCTTGACGTTTGTTGTCTTAGGAAACTAAAGACTTGGGTATTTTACTTGCCCTTATTTGATTTTATTTTCAATTTTACTACTTTAATGTTATCGTGTATGCATATTGTTTCAAACTGAGCGGGTATTTACCATCTCCTATTTGGTAAAATCGCAGTATAATTCTGCTGCATAAAAAGTTCGTAATCTTTTTTAAATATCTTTCCTACGCCTTTATTTAAAAAAAAAGAAGTAATTATAGATATTGTGCTTACTAACAATCTTGAAGTTTGTTGTCTTGGGAAACTAAAGACTTGGGTATTTTACTTGCCCTTATTTGATTTGATTATCAATTTTACTACTTTCATGTTATCGTGTATGCATAGTGTTTCAAACTGCGCGGGTATTTACCATCTCCTATTTGGTAAAATCGCATTATTATTATACTGCATAAAAAGTTCTTAATCTTTTTAAAATGTCTTTTCTACGCCTTTATTTTAAAAAAAGAAGTAATTATAGATATTGTGCTTACTAACAATCTTGAAGTTTGTTGTCTTAGGAAACTAAAGACTTGGGTATTTTTCCTGCCCTAATTTGATTTGATTCCCAATTTTGCTACTTTAATGTTATCGTGTATGCATATTGTTTCAAACTGAGCGGGTATTTACCAGTAGTAGTAGTAGCAGTGGTGGGGAGGCCAAGGCCAAGCAAGTAGGCCACAATGGGCCCTTTTTGCCAACCCCAGCAACCCAGCAACCATGCTCTACTCTTCCTCGGTTCCGTCGCCAAACCGCCTCGACCTCGAGATAAAGGCCGTGACGGTCTTAAATTGGACAGTACTTACCCGATTCCTCTGCAGAGTCCTTGATCCGAACAATTCTGCTCGAAGACTCCCAAAAGCCTCGCATTCACACAGGTGGTGGTAGGACGTTTCTTCATCCTCGCCGCATTCCTGGCAAATGGGATCCCTCTCTACGCCTATCAATGTGAGGTGTCTTCTAAGGGCGCAGTGGCCTGTCAGCACCCCGAGGATGCGGCGAAGCGTAGGTCGACTCCTTCCGAGTAGCCAGACAGCTTTATCTCTGTCCGGCCCCTCCACGAAGTCCCTCGCCTGCCTGCAGCCACCAACCGACCCCCAGTGCCTCTCCATTGCTTCCTCGGTCCACCAGTCTAAGGCGACAGAGACTGTCTTCCTACTTATGCCTATCGCAGGCTCCGGGCCACAGAACGGCCGCCGGGAACCGAGTTTTGCGAGATTATTCGCCACATCATTCCCCGCTACAACACAGTGTCCCGGAACCCACACCAGTTGCACCTCCTTCGTCCTGGCTAGCCCTCTGAGGGCGTCAGCGCACTCCTGAACCAGTGGTGACCTGATTCTGGCCGCGCAGACTGCCCGGAGGACCGCCTGGCTATCCGAGCAAATGCACACACATTTCCCGGGACTCATCTTCACATCCTGTCTATTGGCCACAGACAGGATAGCATACGCCTCTGTTTCGAATGCCGTGGTGTACGCCAAGAGCATAGCTCTCGCGCACCCCCAGGCCCTCGATGTATATTCCTGCCCCGGAGGATTGCTGGTCCTCCAGCCGCGATCCGTCGGTGAAACAGACCAGGCTTGCGGGCTGGAATGCAACCTCATTTTCCCTCCACTGATCCCTACTGTGGATCCTGAGGGTGTATGGCCTAGTCAACCTAATATCGTCCTCGGCATCTCTCACCTTTATGGTGGAAATCGGAATTTCCTTTTCCACCTCCTTGGCGACTCTTGCATGCCCTATTACTGCTCCCTCTCCGCACCAGTTACCTGAGTCCCAGATTCTAAGATGCGACGCCATAGCCTCCCTTCTGATACATATGGGAAGCGGTGGCAGCATCAACAGGACCTCTAGCGCGGCTGAGGGTGTCGTCCTCATAGCGCCTGTGATACCCAGGATAGCCAGCCTTTGGAGTTTGGCCGGCTTCCTGCTGGTTGTTTGGTTCACACCACACCACCAGACCAACGCCCCATAGAGGATTCTCTGCCTCACGATCGCAGTGTAGATCCAATGAAGGATCCGAGGATTAATTCCCCAGGTCCTCCCTATCACACGACGCAGCTGCCAGAGGGTCGCTACTCCCTTCCTCACAACTCGTTCTATTTGCGACCCCGATGTTAGTTTCGGGTCCAGGATTACCCCCAGATATTTGACCTCTCGCACTAAAGTTAAAGGTTTTCCAAACATCACGGGCGCCTTGAACCCCTGTACCTTCCTCTTCTTGGTAAATAGGATCATCTCCGTCTTCGCCGGGTTTACGGAGAGTCCCTGCTCACCACATCATCTTTCGATTATGCTACAGGCAGCTTGCATGCACTCACAGACGACGCCGAGGAATTTGCCGGTGACTAAGACCAGCCCATCATCAGCGTACGCCTGGGCGTAGAAGCCATTCTCAGAGAGCCGCTCCAAGAGGCCGTCCATGACCAGACACCATAGATGAGGCGAAAGGCAGCTGCCCTGAGGACAGCTGCCCTGAGGACAGCCGCCCGTCACCCCAACGTCCAGCCCTCGGCCCCTCAAGGTCAGCGACACTCTCCTGTCCTTCAGCATGCTCGCCATCCAGCTTATTAGGGACCTCGGCGTTCCCCTCTCCTGTAGGGCGTTACAGACCGTATCCGTCCTTGCCTTATCAAAGGCCCCCTCCACATCGAAGAACACAGCTAATGTGCTCTCCCCGTAGTGTAGGGCCCTTTCCACCTTCCGCGTCACAGCGTGGAGCGCCGTCTCCGTCGATTTCCCCCGCTGGTACGCGTGCTGACCTTTGTGGAAGGGATGATCCTTCCAACATAAACCTATCTACTAACTGTTCCAATGCCTTAAGTAGGAAGGATGTTAGGCTGATTAGCCTGTACGCCTTGGCCAGCGTGTAGTCCTCCCTTCCCGGTTTGTGAATGAAGACCCCCCTAACCCGGCGCCAGGCCTTTGGGACGTAGCCCCACGCCAGGCTGGCCCGAAAAACCTCCCTTATGTTGGGAAGCAGTATATCCAGGCCCCTCTGGAGAAGGGCCAGAAAAATCCCATAGCAGCCTGCGGACTGGAATGGAGCGAACTCGCTCACCGCCCATGTTATAGAGCCATCTGTGACCACCCCCTCCGCCAGCTGCCAGTCCGCATTCGGGACTGTCCACCGGCCCGGTTCGGCAGCCTCCGTGACGGCTCCACCGCCCTCAAGGTGAACTTCGGCGAGATGACGCAGGGTCTCCTCACCGGTACTTGTCCAGCTCCCGTCCTGTTTCTGTTACTCCGGCGTAATTCCTTCTTAAACTCCCTTCTGGCAGTCCTAAACTCGTCCCAGGCCGCATCACCCGATTCTCGGACGGCTCGGTTTAAGGCCCTCCGAGTCCGCCCGCGTAGTACGGCGAGATCCTTGTTCCACCATCTACTTTGATGGACGGTTCCCCCCTAAGTGGTGACGCAGCCTCGTAGGCTGCCATTATTTTCCCTTCTAGGGCCTCGACCTCGCTATCTAATGCCTCTATAGAGAGTCTACTCCCCTCTGGGCTCCTTGGCGACCCACCGAGGCCTATTAGATAGGCATCCCAGCCGGTCTTCCTTGGATTTCTCCTGGGGGGAGGACTCTCACTGTCCACATCCAATTCAAAGCTGATCATACGATGATCAGACCAATGTCAGGGTGACGGAACACATATCAATATATGTGTTCCGTCACCCTCCAGTTAGATATATCCTCCGTTATTCCTCTGCTCGCTAACGTAATGTCGATCACCTCCTGTCGGATACGATTGACAAACGTTGGAGCTGTACCTCTATTTAATACCTTGTTACGCTAATTTCAAAATTTTTTAAATTTTTTTATTTTTTGAAAATAAGGGAACTGATTTTTATTATCGGTATCCGTTTAAAATATATATCTACAAGAAAGGAAAGTAAAATTGTCAAAGATGCCACTATAATTTAATTTAATTTGGAAAAACTATAGAAAAACCTACTAATACTAAGGTGCGAACCCTTGCTCCAATTTATTAGTTGACTAATTGAAAAATCCTTTAACAAAAACAAACTTTATAAACGTGTAAGATTAACAATAATAATTATGCGACAGGCTGTTTGCAAACGTATGTCGTTACATTATAAATACAAAGATACGTTATTATTATATTAAGAAATTGAACATCCAAAAGTATTTTATTTAATTTTCACAAGAACAAAAAAATAGAATCGTAAATAAGTTCACTTATTTTGGCAAGTCCTCAAACCACAAATTTGTGGGTAACTCTTCGAAGATCGCTCTCTCTCTCTCTCTATCTTCTGGTATGTATAATAATAATATCAGAAAAGTATGGTTTTAAACTCTGGGTCAAACTTTGACTGCTATATTGTTTCGTAACACCAAACCAAATAAGTCTTCATTCCGACAAAGCTTAGTTTACCAAATAAATTCAGAAAATTGACGTATGCCGGAAAAGGCTGTATTTATCTATTTATCTAGACTAACTTTCCAAATTATTACGCATTTTCTATGTATATACTTCCGTGTCTAAATATCTTCTGGGTAATTGCCAATTGAGTATGACAAGTGATATTATCCAACGTAACGGCTGCGATTTATACAAAACAACAGTTTTTTTAAAACTAACAAGACTTGAGTCCTTTCCTTCTAGATTCTGACTGCTAATTTCACTTTGGTGTTTTTGATTATCAAAAAATTTGTCGCCCAGAAGAGAACAACACTTTTCCATTAATGCACAAGTTCACTCTTCCGAGAACGATATAAATTTTCGTCCCTTTCCCAGCCGCAGGTTCTCCCCGATACCTCCCCGTCTCCGCGTTATCAATTTCCTACCTCGTTCCGATAAATATCGAAATATCGGCCTGAAGTAGATATCAGGGAAAGAGAGATAGATCGATACCATTGACAGCGGCGTCGATTGGGGGAATTGAGTATTTTAATTAAAATGACGATCTTCACCCGGAATATGAAACCAACTATGGAGATGATCAATTGAAACAGGGATTTATAAAAATACCACGTTGCACACCACTCTCTCCCGGTAAAAGAAGAAGAAAAGGTAAGCTTTACTTCTTCTTATAAAAACTAAACAGAAATTAACCGATGGTAACAAGTCTAAACAGGTGAAACTAAAAGATTACATATACACCCACACATATGTACACTTCCCTTTGTGGTAAAAAAATAAATGGATAAGCAAATCATATTTCGCTATAATCCGAAAAGAGGACAGAAATTTTTAAATAACTGCAAATAACCAGAGGAGTGAGGAATAACCAGCCAATCCGCTCAGGTTTCAGATTTATTTGGCCCTCGGTGACTGAAAGGAAGTTCATGTCAGGGTAAAAATTTGTTACTATAACGGTAAAGGCATGTAGGTAAAAGTAGGTAAAGGTACGGCAAGGCAAGGTAACAGCAATCGGGACACCAATAACTGACAAAGGTAAATACAACGACAGTCACGCTAAATGTGAAGGCAAGGATGACTATAAAGATATCGAGGTAACGATATATCAAATAGAAATTTTAAAGAAGCTACCGCAAGGAAAATATATCTGAGGTAAACATACGGTAGGGATAGATACGATATTGAAAGTGGGACGAAAATAAGATAATGAGGGAGAAGAAAACATATAAAGGTTTAAGAATCGACAAGGGAAGGACCATTATAAGGCTTAAGATCCTTGGAATGCCATCGGCCCAAGTTTTTCCCAGACATGTCAGCGAGGGTATAGACTAAAGGAGAATGTATCTGAATGATACGACAAAGAACAAACTTTGGAGCTAATTTAGCCTTAAAATGGTTGGTCGCATCGGACAGAACATACCAGTTCGCTTCCATACCAGTTCGCCAACTTTGAAAGATAGGGAACGACGACGCAAATCGTACATAGCCTTGCTAGAATCATATGCCCTTCGAAGTCGTCTTCTAACATCCTCATACACAGAAGGAATGGTCTGAATGTCCTCTTGCCAATGAGATTTGTCAATCACTTCAGGAATGGACTCAGGATTGTCGGAAACCTTACCATAAAAATCACCTGTGACAGGAATGTTGCGTCCAAACACTAGAAAGGAAGGGGAGTAGCCGGTAACATCATGTTTGGCCGTACGGATAGCTTGGGCCACTTTATGGATGTTCTCATCCCAGGTCTTGTGGGAATCCTTGATGTACGAGGCAATGGCAGTGACAAGCACCTTGTTAACGCGTTCCGTATGATTTATCTGTGGATGATATTTGGCGTTATACCAAGTTGCTTGCACTTCGTAAGACGAGAGGAACGATTTGAATTCTTTTGAAACAAACTGAACACCGTTATCGCAAAGAAGGATTTGAGGGACACCATAAATAAGGAACACTTGCTGTTCAAGGAACTGAGTAATACTTTTCGTGGTTGCCTTGGCAACTGGGTGAACGACCACAAATTTAGTAAACCAATCTGTAGCAACCAAAAGATACTGTTTGCCCCTTGTTGAGCGAGGGAAGGGACCCATGATGTCGACTGACAACAACTGGAAAGGGAAATGGATGTTTTTGTAATTACCCATAAGTCCAATAGGACGCTGGGTAGTGGATTTATGCGCACCACAGACAAGACATTTTCGGACATAAAGGTATATGGATTTACGCATCATCGGCCAATAATAATATTCGGAGATACGGGCAAGGGTCTTGGCAAATCCAAAATGTCCCCCCGACGTGGGTTCATCGTGATAGTGCTGTAGTAGGGCATCACGGTTAGGGGTTGGAACCACAATTTTCCATTCGGAGAGGTTAGACTGGATGTCATGAGGATGTTGCACATGTTTGTATAATACATTATTAAGGACAGAAAAATCAGGATATTTGGAGGGGTCTTTTTTAATCTTATTCAACATGTCTAGTTTACCAGGCATCAGGAGACAGATCTGTAGAAGATAGCAAAGAGATATGACGAGAAAGGAAATCGGCAACGACATTCTGAGAACCCTTTCGATGTTTGATGGTAAAGGAAAATTGACTAAGCCTGATGCACCATCTAGCAAGTCGGCCAGTGGGTTCTTTCATTTTTGTGAGCCAAAGAAGAGAGGCGTGATCAGTAAAGACTATTAGATCAGCAGTACCTTCGACATAACCGCGAAAATACTCAACGCCGAACAAAGCAGCTAAACATTCACGCTCAGTGACACTATAATTTTGCTCCTGTTTGGTCAAGGTGCGAGATGCATAAGCGATAGGGTGGTCAAATCCTTCGGAATCCTGTTGAGTCAACGTAGCTCCGATACCAACCGATGAAGCATCAGTATGTATAGAAAAAGGTTTAGAATAGTCGGGACTCGTGAGAATGGGGGCATTAACAATTTAAGTGTTTTAAATGCCTGGTCAGCCTCTAGAGTCCATTTAATCGGTTGACCTTTTTTGCGGCCGTGAAGTAGGGCAGTAATAGGAGCACTGATGGTAGAAAAATCCTGAATAAACCTTCGGTGCCACTGCATGACACCCAGGACGCGTCGAACTTCGGTACTATTAGTAGGGATAGGACTATCCAGGATGCATTGGATTTTTGCTGGATCCGTTCTGAGGCCTTTCTCATCAACGACATAACCCAGAAAAGATAAAGAGGAACGACAAAATTCACATTTATCATAATTGATTGACAAACCGGCACGTTTCAAACGTGTATAAACTTCGGTCAGTATTTCTAGATGTCTTTCGAACGTGTCGGTAGCAACAATTATATCATCTAGATAGACGAAAACGTAAGGCTCGAGAGAAGGTCCAAGGACGGAGTCCATTAGGCGCTGCATCGTGGAGGGACTATTGGTTAATCCAAAAGGCATAGAAGTATATTGAAACAAGCCGCGTCCTGGGATTTGGAAAGCAGTTTTGCATTTAGAAGATTCTGTCAAGGGTATTTGCCAAAATGCCTTTTTCAAATCAATAGAAGAAAGGTAAAGGGAATCACGAACTTTATTCAAAATAGTGTCAATACGAGGTAAGGGATAGGAGTCTTTTCGGGTGACCTCGTTCAATTTTCGGCCATCAAAACACATGCGATAACTATCATCTCGCTTACGTACAAGAAGCACTGGGTTTGACCAGGGTGAGTTGGATGGTTCTATTACCCCCAGAGAAAGCATTTCGTCAATTTCTTTATTTATGTGTTTCATCATGGCCGGAGATAGCGAGAACTGACGGATTTTGAAAGGAGTTGTGTCACCGGTATCAATATCATGAAAGATAAGGTTGGTTTTACCAAGAGTGGGAGAAATAAGTTCTTTGAAATTAGAAATAACCCTATTTAGTTGCAACAGTTGAGAGGAAGATAACAAATCACGGTTAATGACTGCTTTGCTTCTTGGAGTCGGTAAGGAAGTACATGTAGTAGGAAAAAAAGGGATTGCGTTAGGGTTAAATTTAGAATCTGAAACTTTAGAAGGAATATGTATAGTGATAGCAGGACAAGGATTTTTCTGTACTTTTTCGACAGAAACCGGTGGAGAGGTAGGGACAGAAGTGATAGTGGCGGCTTGATAGGTACCAGATTGAAAGTCTAATGAAAGATTAAAAGTGTGACAAAAATTTACTCCAAGAATCATGATGATGAGTAGGTCAGGAACAACTAGAAATTTGACCCTTCGGGTTCTATCGCCAATGGTCACTGGAAGATAGACATGCCCTTTCACAGAAAGAGGAGTGGCATTAGCAGTTTTAATGACCGAAATATCGTGAGAAATTAAAACAGGAGTGTTAATGCGGTCAAGGTAAGGTTGGAAATCTTGGCCAACTACCGAAACATTAGCACCCGTGTCAACTAAAACGGTAAAAGAAAATTCCTTGATTCGAATAGCCATGTGAGGACGGGAGTCACCAACAACAGGAGTTAAGACAGGGTTAAGGGAGGTAGTGACGGTAGAGGAAGTTCCAGAAGGAGAAAATTCCTTATTTATTCTCCGCAACCACTTAGCCCACTCAGGAGCAGAAGTACGACAAGGAATATCTACAGTGGAGGTAATCAAGAGAGAAGAGGTAAGATTGTTTTGTGTTGGAAGGGTAGGCGAAAACTTTTTGGGCGAGACCAAGATACCACGGGAGGATTGCCCAGTTTCCTTCCGGGAAACAAGTTTTTTGAATTTTTCGGGACATGATTCTGAACGGTCGTACTAGTAGAGGTATGGTGTATGGGTGGGGTATGTGGACTAGTAATTTTAGGTACAGGGGATGATGACAAGGGAGAACCTATTTGACTGACATGCTTCGACGGTGAAGGTAAGGGAGAGCGAGACCCTGAGGGAGTGTTATTGGAAATGGAAGGTAGTGAGCATCTTGGACACTTGGATTTGTATGTGTTTCTTCGACCACACCCAAAACAAAATACAGAACGTGTCATTGGACCGGAGTTATAGAGGTGACCTCTCTGTTGACAATTCCAACAGGTACTGGAGGACACTGCAACAGCTATTTGATTTTCTAGCTGTTCAGCATAGGCAAGAGAAGGTTCAAGAAGATGTAGAGCGTTTTTAGATGGGGGTGGCTTGAAATCAGTAACATTTTTCTGTGCCTCCTCAAGGCGTTTACAGAGTTTAGCCAAATGAGAAATGGAAGAGATATCTTGAAGGGCAAGTTGTGAAATATGGCAAGGTAATAAGTTTCTCCGAATAATAGATATTTGATCAACCTCCGAGGGAGGAAAAGAAAGCTTAGAAAACAAACCCTGCATATATGCCAAATATAATGCTACGCTTTCTTTTTGACCTTGGGTGCGGCGCTTAATCTCAGCTAAGAGATCCTCATCATACGATGAAGGTAAAAAGGTATCCTTCAATAAGGCAACTAGTCCATCCCAACTATTGACAGTTGGTCTGACACTACGGAAATATTGAAGGGCGGGTCCAGAAAATAGGTCGGTAGCGGATGAAAATAGCTCCTTGGAATCCACGTCGCGGGAGAGCTGGAGTTCTCTAATTCTCTCCAAAAATGTGGTCAAGCTATCACCTAAACAATCACCAGAAAACGTAATGTTCCATTTCCATACAGGAACATAGCGACTCCTTGAGGATGAGATAACCGGAGTAGGTAGGGCAGCGTTAACTACCGAAGAGGTAATTGTAGAGGCGGGTACGGATGTGGAATCAGTACCTGGGGAATGCAAAGACAGACGCGAAAGGTTGTAAGCGTCCTCTTTTTCCAAGAAGTCACCTTCCAGAGAGATTATTTTTTCGTCAAGGGCCTCAAGCAACTTTTCATGCTCTGGCTTCTGTGTCGAAATACGGTGAAATCGAGAAGTCAGATGGAGAAGACGAGATCGAATTCGTTTAACATCGGATTCGGAAGAATCGTTATTCAAGTCGTTAACTAGAGGTTGCAGAGAAGCAATGATAGCTTCACAACCTTGGAGATCTTCACCAAATTCCAACGGGGAATCAATGTCTGGGAGAAGAGAAACACCCTGTCTTCTTAGTAAAACCCTGAATTGTCTCCGGCGATCATCTTGATTGTCCCTGGGCTTACCACCCCGAAGCTTGATCTCATAGATAAGTTCTTCAGATAAGAGGTAATTGACAAACTCCATTAAAAAAAATCTGAAAAGAAAATTTTAAAGAAAAGAAGGAAAAGGCAATGTGCCAAAAAAAATATATATATATTTTCGCTGATATGTGAAATGTAACTAGGCAATGAATTACCGAAGAAAAAATGTTTTTCTTTCTTTTTTTTATATTTATTTATTATGTTATACCAGAATGAATAGCAAAGCTCTTCGCGTAAACTTACACTCCCGAAGTGAATTTAAAAATGGTATAATTTATTTTCCAAGCATGTTCTAAATTATTAAACCGTTAGTTCTATAAACCCCTGAGAACTAACGATCAATCTAAATTTTAAGTTATAATTGAAAGAGAAGAAATATATACAGATTATCAATTAGATAAAAAAAATTATGCGAGCACAACCCAAAGGTTAATGCTAGAGAGAGTGACGCATGTAACGAGAGAGAAAAAAAAGTAAAAAAAAATAAAATAAAAGAGAGATAGCACTGTAATATTTAAATTTATAAATCCAAAAGTGAATAATTAGTATACAAATCGATCCCCACCAGGTTAGATGCCAATTTTGTGTTACGCTAATTTGAAATAGATATATACAAGAAAGGAAAGTAAAACTGTCAGAGATGCCACTATTATTTAATTTAATTTGGAAAAACTATAGAAAAACCTACTAATACTAAGGTGTGAACCCTTGCTCCAATTTATTAGTTGACTAATTGAAAAATCCTTTAACAAAAACAAACTTTATAAAAGTGTAAGATTAACAATAATAATTATGCGACAGGCTGTTTGCAAACGTATGTCGTTACATTATAAATACAAAGATACGTTATTATTATATTAAGAAATTGAACATCCAAAAGTATTTTATTTAATTTTCACAAGAATAAAAAAATAGAATCGTAAATAAGTTCACTTATTTTGGCAAGTCCTCAAACCACAAATTTGTAGGTAACTCTTCGAAGATCGCTCTCTCTCTCTCTCTCTATCTTCTGGTATGTATAATAATAATATCAGAAAAGTATTACCTTAGGTTATTGGTTTTAAACTCTGGGTCAAACTTTGACTGCTATATTGTTTCGTAACACCAAACCAAATAAGTCTTCATTCCGACAAAGCTTAGTTTACCAAATAAATTCAGAAAATTGACGTATGCCGGAAAAGGCTGTATTTAACTTTTCTAGACTAACTTTCCAAATTTATACGCATTTTCTCTGTCCTTTCTATGTATATACTTCCGTGTCTAAATATCTTCTGGGTAATTGCCAATTGAGTATGACAAGTGATATTATCCAACGTAACGGCTACGATTTATACAAAACAACAGTTTTTTTAAAACTAACAAGACGTGAGTCTTTTCCTTCTAGATTCTGACTGCTAATTTCACTTTGGTGTTTTGATTATCAAAAAAATTTTCGCCCAGAAGAGAACAACACTTTTCCATTAATGCACAAGTTCACTCTTCCGAGAACGATATAAATTTTCGTCCCTTTCCCAGCCGCAGGTTCTCCCCGATACCCACCCGTCTCCGCGTTATCAATTTCCTACCTCGTTCCGATAAATATCGAAATATCGGCCTGAAGTAGATATCAGGGAAAGAGAGATAGATCGATACCATTGACAGCGGCGTCGATTCGGGGAATTGAGTATTTTAATTAAAATGACGATCTTCACCCGGAATATGAAACCAACTATGGAGATGATCAATTGAAACGGGGATTTATAAAAATACCACGTTGCAACCTCTAGGTTCGTTGTAGCCAAGTACTCTAATAGAGCCTCACCGCGTGGGTTGGTATCCGTGCTGCCCCATAATCTGTGGTGAGAATTGGCATCGCAGCCTATTATCAGTTGTAGCCCATGCTCCCTCGCGTAATCGACGATACGCACCAATTCCTCCGAAGGAGGCAGCCCCCGCCGATCGTAGGGAACATAAAGGCTGCACATCAGAACCTTAAGCCTAATATTACTCACCTTATACTCCAGGATAGCGGCTGTGACGTCCCTGGACCCGAGCTGCGGCAGCAACATCACGTCCAGATCCCTCGACGCCAGTATGCATGTCCTTGGTTGTTCTTCCTGTGCTTCACCACCGATGAGGATGTTGAAGCCAATTCCTCCAAGCCCTCTAACTTGCTTCCTAAACACATAAGGCTCTTGAATCAACACTACGCCGCCTGGACCGCCTGCGAGGAGCTTTGCTAGCTCCCCAGTGGCATCCCGGCTATGCTGAAGGTTGATCTGGCCCACCCGCAGTAGCCCCGCGAATTTAATCGCGACGCCGCTCGGGCGGAGGCCTCCCCTGGTCGGAGCCCGTCCGTTCGCCCGCCGCAGGCCGGGCGGAGGCGACCGCACTCCATGTCGGAACTCTGGTGGTTACACTCAGAGTCACCAACTCTAAGTACAGCCGCCAGCCTTGCCCGTCCAGCTTGCGAGCTACCTCAGGCCCCACCGAAAAGACCAGACGCCATGCCCCAGGTCCTCCTGCCGTCTCCAAGTGCCGCCACTGCCCAACATTGAGCGAGCGGTTCTGGAGCGCAAGCATCCTGACAACATCCTCTAGGTCCACCTCTTGACTTCTGAGCCAAAAGCCGATCCGGACCGGCCATGGGGCGCCCCCTGCCCTTACGGCGCTGAAGGCGATCTCCCCCACCGTCGTCCCGGACCAGCCGTTGAGAAGCCAACTCAGGGACTCGTCATCCTCGGCGGTCACCAAGAACCACCCCGGATCGACTATCCCAGAGTTGCGGAAGCGGAGCTGCAACGCCCTGTCGGATACCGTCATGGGGTCCAACATCCCCGCCAGCAAACTTCTCCTTATTGGCTCCGCCTCTTCCGTCAGGACTACGCCATCCCCCCTGTTGGAGGTGATGACTACCTGCATTTCCCTCCTACCCGCCGGATCTGACGTTCCCGAGGGGCCAGGGCCCGCCCCAGCAGCCGGGGTCGCGAGCCCTGGACAGTCCGCCCAGTACACCTTGTGTTGGTTTCTGACCCAGGACTTAATGGCTCCCCTGGCAGTGCTCTTTGACACGCCCAGAGCCGGTTCTGGTCCCATAAATGGATCTGCTGACCCTCTCTTCGCGAGACTGTCAGCTTCTTCATTGCCTTTGACCCCCGAGTGACCCGGCACCCAGATGAGGGTTACCTCATTCTGCCCAGCCAGGTTGCTCGTCTCGTCTCGGCGCACGCCCTTATTAGATTTTCTTTAAATTTTGTTCCTGTAGTATAACGATTATTACAGTTTTTTAGTGTTTTATTTTGTCTCTTGACGTCTGGACTGTGGCCTCTAATTTTAAGACATTTTTTAAATCAGTGATTGGATGAAAAAATACTATAATATGGTAAATATAAACAAAAGTATCCGTGTAATTTTTTCTTGAAAGGTTTCAAAAATTATTCTGAAATTTATATTTCTAACGTAGGCAGTATATTATATGTGATTTACGTATCAAAATCTTGCGACATTTAATGTGCTTTCCATATAACCTTGTCTGCCAATTTACAATTTTACTCCTTGTGAGCTAAACGAGTTTAATTAGCATTTCTAACCTACTTCTGTTTAAAACTGCCACATTTTCTGTCGATATTTTTGTATTTTCTACAAATTTACTGAAGTGTTATTTTAAAACGAACAGTATTATATATGCTGTCTGTATGAGAATCATGTATGTTTTCTATAGAAGATGTTTACTTGTTGTCACGCAACCTTGTCATACTAGCCAAGCCTGAAATCACAATTCAACATATCGTTATTAAATTAAGTGATTGATAATACTACTTATCTAAAACTCAGAAGCATCTAATACGAGGCGTGTCCGAAAATAAGATCTCAAAGGCGCTGGAGTCGCGAGGTACACTTTTACGCAAGATCCGTAACACTAGCGTATAGTTTCTTGTGTCTTGTTTATGTATAATAATTAAAGACAATAAGACAATATTTAATAATAATTTATTATTGCCATAGGCGATTACAGTTGTGTATCTGTTCTTATTATTTTATTCACCACTCATTCTGACAGTGCATGTAGGTACTGTTGCCAACTCCAACATCCCTCTTTCTTGTACATTGAGGCTTAAGTTTATAATGAAACATTATTACAAAAATTTACATAACCTAGTCTCTACACTTAGTTTGTAGTTTAACAATACGACCACTGTGTGTAATTATTTGATTAACAGTAGAATCAGACTTTGGGTCTCTCTTAGAATCTATTTTAGGATCGTTTTATACTTTTGGAGTTTCTGCGTCAGTAGTAGAATTTTCTTTGTTTTCGCTTGCCTTTTTTTTTCATAAAACAGTTGTCTCCTTATTTGTTTCTTTTTTGGTGTATCACCTGGGATCTGGTGTGAGTTCGAAGTCTCATGCGCTGGAGTAGTTACAGAAGTAGATGCTGAAGTAGAGGGCCAGCAGCATCTTGTGGATAATCTCCTTTGCTCTTTGCAAACCCAAACATCAAGCCTTTGCAGATCCTTGAAAGAAAATCTGAAATAATGAAAATTCAATGGAATAGCATATTTGCGTTTTCGATTTGAATGCTTGAGAAACTATTAGAACTAGTTCAGAAGTTTTCATATCTGGGAAATTAGGTTTGAGATATAAGTTCTGTTCTAGGGTGAACATGTATGTAGTTTGGAGCTCAGAGAATGAAAATGTTGATGAATATCCCAAAAGAACAGTTCTTTGATGTGGACATACATTTTGTTCCAATGAATGAAGATATATGTTCATCTTCCGGGAAGTCAAGTAAAAAACCAGAACTAATAAGAATTTCAGATTTCTTTGCCCATTTTCGTAATTCACGTCTCAAAATGCCAATGAATGGAAATTTTCATGTAAATTGGACAGCCCAGAGAAATGTGCGATGCACGCCATTGGTAAAACAATGTCATATTGAACACATGCTGACTTCAAAAGTGGTAATCATGAATGAAAATATTGTGGAAATTAGTGAGAAATTGTCAAATTTTTTGATATATAATTATTGCAACTATATACTGAGAACAGTCATTAGTTACCTAAATCGAAAAATATGCGGTAAATAATTCAACGGGCCCCAAGTGGCATGAATGAACTTTCCTGTGAAGTGCAATTCCCGGATGTTTCTTGTCACTTCGATTCTTACAACCATAAGCCGCACACATAACCATTTTAGTTTGATTGAAATATTGGACGGTTTAATTCACTTTTCACTCAAAAAACACAAATAATTCAAAACTGTTTACGTATCGAAAAATATTTCACGTAACACTTTTCAGTGCATTATCTAAATGCACGTTACTGTCCCCTCTCTATATGTCATTGGTTAGTATAGTAAGTTACACAGAACATAGAACATATGTTTTTATCTATGGTGAGTTAGTAATATTATCACTTATGGTTGCATATTCGCGGGTCCCATTTGGTAGTGTTTTTCTCCCTCAGGGCTCGTCCGCGGCTTTGCCGCCCCGATAACACTCCAGACCTTGGCCTATTGTGCATGCTATTCGGTAGTGCATATACCTAAAGAAATTAACAAAACACACTATCACATCTGGTTTTTACTTCAAGCAGCTGATATAAAACTTTCTTATTTGCCCTCTCATAATTGTCAGGTTAAACTGGCAATTATAGATAATTGCCAGTTTAATGTCGCAATTAGCCATAATTTCCAGTTTAAAGTGTCAATTATAAAAAAAAATTGTCGGCTTCGCACCTACTTTTCTTTTACTAAATAAAAAATCTCAATCTTATCAAAATTCACTACCATAATGATCTTGCTGCGTCTCTAAATTTATTCAGTTTTTTATTTATTACACGTTTGGGATTGTTTCTACGTAGTGTGCCTAATACGCATGTTTTATTTTTCATCAACTTCTGAGCAAGTTCTCCACAAGTGTAAAATTATTGACACAAATTGTTCGAGTTTTGCCAAGTAAATCTTTTGTCAAATCAGTTACTGCTTTTGTTGGAACTATTTGACTTTCACTGTCTTCTTTTCTTGTTCACAATATGTATACTTTTAAGTCGTATAAATATCCACGTTCTAAACATAATTTAAATAATTTAAGCCCAAACTTGTGGCGTTTATTACTTTAGTAGTGCAATAGAACTAAAGGAATATAATTTAAATGGAAATCTAAAGAGGTTTTATGTTGTTATTTTATAAGAACTAATATTAAGTTAAAGTAAAATATATTGATAATGCAGTAGATATCGTGAAATAAAAAGCAAGATAAAGTGAAACAAAGAATTTTTTGTATGGTTTGCTATCTAGTGATAAGAGACTTGTGGTGAGATTGATAGTCGTGAAGAACCGGTTGAGAGGTCGAAGGCAAAACAGCCGAGGGACAGTAAAAATTGGGATTCAGCTGGAGAACGTTGAGGAGTGAACAGGTAGAAGGTGTCTGGTCCACGGGAGAGGTGCCTGGTAGTAATATAGTTGCCAGGGGTAGTTAGGCAAGAAGATAATGACTGAAAATAAATAAAACAGTTAAAGCTAATCAACCAAAACAACAGAATTTCATAAAAGAAATCCAAATACCATCTTTGTGGACATGGTGTACAGGAATGTGTAAGGTGACCGATAATTAACAAGCCAAATCTCTGGTTCTAACAATGCAATCAAAGAATCCAAATACCATCTTTGTGGACATGGTGTACAGGAATGTGTAAGGTGACCGATAATTAACAAGCCAAATCTCTGGTTCTAACAATGTAAGTGATTTGATACTGAATAATATGTTTCTGTTATTAATAACCTATTATGGTATATTATGCAAATAATTTGTCCCTTAATTTGTTATTTAATATTTGTGAATTTTAATTTCAATGGGTAATCACCATTAAAGCTGCCTAACTTTGTATAAAACAATGTAAGTAATTTGATACTGAATAATATGTTTCTGTATATTAATAACCTATTATGGTATATTATGCAACTAATTTGTCCCTTAATTTGTTATTTAATATTTGTGAATTTTAATTTCAATGGGTAATCACCATTAAAGATGCATAACTTTGTATAATTAGATTTTCATTTAAATCTCCTGGCCTTCATAATAGAAGTGGTAATGCATAATTAAAATAGAAAAAGACCAAGTAATTAGGAAAGACCAATTATACAAAAGAATTACAAAAAAAAAATAAAAATAAAAACAAGTTGAATCCTTAAAATCCTGAGAGGGCTGAGCAAATATATATAGAAGAAATTAGAAGTAATTAAGACGGTAAGTGAGTAAAATAAATTATCTTCTAATTGACGGGGTAATATTTGCAGGTTTTGGCTTATTAAAAGTATATTAGATAATGATATTGGCAAACAGTGAGTTGCCTGGCGTCCAACGGTATAAATTATTAATATAAAGATATATCAGAAATTAGATTTATGATTAGAAGTAATTAATGTAATATCAGCAACTAATTAGTAATTAACAAATCATTAATTAAAAAGCCAGACCATAGCAATATATATATATATATATATATATATATATATATATATATATATATATATATATATATATATATATATATATATATATATATATATATATATATATATTGTTTAAACTTTAGTCTCCATTTGAAAGGTACTAAGGTCTCGTCTACGCCTAAATACTCTCCTGGTACTATTAGTGTTTGAAAAAATTGCCTAACGTTTGATAGAATCGGGCCTATTTTCTGCAGTCTATCTTCCTCTATTGCATTTTCATTGTTGGCAAAATGCCAGTTCTTCAGAACCAACTGAAAGCGATTGCTTGGTATTATGAATTTGACTCGCATGATGGCTCATATTTAGAAACGTCGGGTGACACACAACGCACTATTCTACAACTCTATAAGCCTCCCTTGCTCTTTTTCATGACATTTTTCAAAATTTCCTATTCATACAACAAATAATAATACAATAGAACAATACACACAAATAAAACCGACTTATTTGTAACTGCAATATGCTCAGACAGAACAAGAATCAACAGGTCAGTGCGGATTAGGTGACAGCCGCGCTTGCCCACCGCGGCTATCTTAGAAATTGGGCTTGTTGTGGCCTCGGTGGGTCAACGCTGTCCGCGAACTGTGTTTTTTTACAATGTTAGTGAATTTCGGTGCACCTGGTCGTGTCTCCTATTATCCATGATCATTTAAAACGATTATCTGTAAAAAATCCCTCCAGTAGGATTTGTCAAATGGACTTCTCACGGCGGCACTCTACGTGTTCATTTGAACATATATGCCCAAGAAAATGTTAAATCGTTTCATAACTTCATAACAGAATGAACATTGTACTCAATGACACTTTTAAACTCATTAGGCACACGTCATGAAAAAACAAACTTCATCGAAAAATTACGAATTGGAGGAAATATTTGGAAGAATTTTTATTATTTCTAAATCAATCCGTAAGAACATCATCATCGTCATGTTGTATTATCATGATCATCATTAATTTATCGAAAGATCTACTAAACAAAATAGCTGTGATGGAACGCCCTTAACTTGTGGTGATCAGCAGGTGCAAGCATAAAGTTTGCCTGTGGCTATTATGGTGGATCCACAGTCGGAGATCATTACCTTACCTGCGTTCGGCGATGTTCACACTTATAGATACAATCGATCTACACATGTTGAGTTTATGATGATTTATGATCTAATGTGATCCCTGATTCCAACAGCGGCAACAATAAAGTTGGTTAAGTAAGGTCAGGTTACTAGCTACTTTGTGATAGTGTACTGACATTATCGTCTATTAATTTGGACACACATACTCAAGGAAATGTTAAATGCCCTCTACTTGACTTTTTCCCTAAGAAATGTTCGTTAAACAGTATAACAGTATAGGTAGAATATACTACTCAATAAAACTGAGGGAGTTTTGAAATCATAAGGCACACTTCATGGTAAAATCAACTTAATCGAAAAATTATTAATTGCAAAAAACATTTGGAGGAATTTTTATAAATTTTAAATTACTCAGTGAAAACATTGTCATCGTAATGTTATATTATCATGGTATCGATTTATCGAAAGACCTATAAAACAAAATAGCTGTGATTCACGGCCACTGACTCGTCCTGATCAGCAAGTGCAAGCTTAAAGTTTGCCTGGGGCTATTATGTTACAAGGAGGGATCCACAGTCGGAGATCACCTTAGCTGCGTTCGGCGACGTTCGCACTTGTCAGTACGGTCTATCTACACATGTTGAGCGTATGTAGTTTTATGATCTAATGTGATCCCTAATTTCAACAGCGGCAACAGTCATGTTGGTTAGGTCAAGTCAGGTTACCAGCTACTTGGTGATCGTGTACTGATATTATTCTATATTAAGTTGGACACATACGCCCAGGGAAATGTTAATTGCTCTCTTTTCTACTGGACTCGTACTGTTTCATAGTTTGCCTAAGGCTTTTATGCTACAGGAGGGATCAACGGTCGAAGATTACTACCTTAGCCGGCGAAGTTCGGCGATGTTGGCCCTTGTCAGTACGGTCTATCTACACATGTTGAGTGTATGTAGAATTATGGTCTAATATGATCCCTGATTTCAACAGCGGCAACAGTAATGTTGGTTAGGTCAAGTCAGGTTACCAGCTACTTGGTGATACTGTACTGGCATTATTGTCTATTAGTTTGGATACATATGCCCAGGGAAATGTTAATTGCTCTCTCTTCTACTGGACTCGTACTGTTTCCTAGTTTGCCTAAGGCTTGTATGCCACAAGGAGGGATCAACAGTCCAAGATTACTACCTTACTTGGCGATGTTTGTACTGGTCGACACGGTCGATCTGTACATGTTCAGCTCATGCTGATTTATAATCTAATGCGATCTCTGATTTCAACAACGGCAACTGTAAAGTTGTTTTGGTCAGGGCAGGTGCTTGGTGATATTTTCCTGACATTATATATTAATTTGGACACATATGCACAAGGAAATGGTAAATGCTCTCTTCATTCAACTCCTACTTTTTCCTTAACAAATGTTCAGTACAGATGGAATATAGTATTTGATGAGATTGTGGAGCTTTTGAAAACATAAGGCACACTTTATGGTAAAGTCAGCTTAATCGAAAAAATACGAATTGTTGGAAACTATTTTAGAGAAGTTTTATTAGTTCTAAATCAGTGAGAACATATCGTCAAGTTACATTATCGTAATATCAATTTGTCGATAGATCTATAAAACAAAATAGCTGTGATCCAGAACCTCGTGTTTTCTATTATCCAGGGTCATTTTAAATGATTATCTGCGAAAAATTGCTCCAGGAGAAACTGTCAAATTGACATCTCTACGAACTCTACGTGTTCATTTGGGCACATATGCCCAAGAAAATGTTAAATGTTCTCATGACTCGGCTCGTAAATTTTTCTTAAGAAAGGTTCATTGGGCAGTACAGATTGAATATAGTACTTAATAAGATTTTCAAAATCATAAGGCACACTTCATGGTAAAATCAAGTTAATGGAGAAATTACGAATTGTAGGAAAATATTTTAAAGAATTTTTATTACTTCTAAATCAATCAGTAAGAACATCATCATCGTCATGTTATATTATCATGATGTCGTTTTACCAAAAGATCTATTAAACAAAATAACTGTAATGCAATGTCGCTGACGTGCGCTGATCAGCAAGTGCAAGCTTAAAATTCGCCTGGGGCTATTATGCTTCAAGGAGTGAAGCACGGTCAAAGATCGCTGCCTTAGCTACGTTCGGCGATGTTCGTTAGTGTCGCCACGGCCGATCTGTACATGTTAAGCTCATGTTAATTAATGATCTAATGCGATCCCTGATTTCAACAGCGGCAACAGTAAAGTTGGTTAGTTAAAGCCAAGTTACTAGTTACTTGGTGGTAGTGTACTGACGTTACTATCTATTAATTTGGACGCATATGACCAAGGAAATCTCAAATATTTTCTGCACTCGGCTCGCACGTTCTCCTTAAGAAATGTTCGTTTAGCAGTACAGATGCAATATGGTATAAGTACCATATAAGTACCAAGTCTCATTAAGATGAGACTAAATTAGAATTTTGTGAAAAACAAGGTCTCACAGCCTGGAATGCTTTTGGCAAAATATTTCTTTTTTCAAGATACTGGGTTCAATTTAAAAAATTTTACTAGCACTGAATAATTTAATCTTATCTTTTAGTAAACAAAACCTTTTAACTTTACAAAAACAGCTGACTAATTCGATGATGGAGGAAGCCCAGTATAGTAAGACTAAACAGGTCAGGTTAGGTCGGACCAGGACTCAACGGCAGCCGTCGGGCGGTAACAGCAGTGCTGCCGTGTATATATGTATATATATATATATATATATATATATATATATATATATATATATATATATATATATATATATAGATATATATAAAGGCTGGGCAAAAGATAATAGTTACTAAAAACACGAAATAAATGTATAAAAATAAAAATAAGAATATAAAACTAAATTTATGCCCAATAAACAAAACAAAAACGTAAATAGGAGGACAGTCAATAACAAAAAGTGTTGAAAATACATGAAATTTTCTTGAGAGTGCAAGTTACATGCATATAGTGAACAGCAAAGTTGTGTAAAACTATGATAAGCAAAAATAAAAAGCGTGCAATTAAAAGCTTCAGTCGGAACATTTTCACTAAAGTTACTCACAATCACTAAAAGATGATGAAATAAAAATTACCACAGGAAAAAGACATTATTTAGAATAACAAAAAATCATTTCAACATTCTTCATAATGAAACTAATAATTTTGTTTCAAACTTTGTAACAATATTGAAAATTTGGAAAGTACAAGGTCTCACAGCCTGGAATGCTTTTGGGAAATTTTGTTATTCAGTTATTCAGGATGCTGGGTTCAATTTAAAAAAAGTTTATAGGCACTGAATAATTTAATCTTTTAGTGGAAGAAAACACCTGTTTTAACTTTACAAAAAGAGCAGATTAATTCGATGAGAGGGGCGAAACCCAGTAAGATTAAACCAGTTCGTGGGTGCCTACTGTGCTGAGTGGTAGTGTGTGAACGACGTGCGAGTAATTGTTAAAAGCCTTCAAACCTATAATATAGTTTTATAATATTTATTTAAATATATATATATATATATATATATATATATATATATATATATATATATATATATATATATATATATATATATATATATATATATATATATATATATATATATATATATATATATATATATTAAGACGTTCTGGCTTAATTACATTTGATTTTGTTCAGTCAACATTTATTTAGGCCCTCTAATAATTAGCTTCCTGTTGAAAAACTCGACAAGTTAAAATTATCTCGCAATAAGATATTAATACTTCGATAGTTCTGTATTCAGTCCCAAAATAAATGTACAGACGTATTTGTGTAATTCAATAACACCACAGTTAATACAGGCATTCCTCATGCTCTTTGATAAAAGGTTAATTTTTGTTGACACCAGCTGGAATATAAAGTTGTCACTTAATGTGTCTGCATCTTGAAAACTCTTAAATCTTCTCTGCATAAGGGGTGTTAAGTGTGATGTATCTGGAAGGCAATTAGAAGTCTTTATAGTTGGTCGAAGCTAGAGATACCGTGAGAAACACGAAGGGCCATATGGCCTGAACATTCTTACAAACAATGGAAATAGAACAATGCTTGCGGATTTTGTATTAACCGCAAATCTTTATGCTAATGTTTGGAAATATGCAGCTTATGAGCTACGTATTTTAATTATAGGTGTCTCTTTGTGAAATAAATAGCCTTCCACTTACTTTCACGTCTAGTAAACTTAACCATTTACCCTTGTAATTTTCGCACTATTATTGAGATGAGATATTGTAACTGCTCACTCAAAATGTATTATGAAGTTTTAAGAAGAAAAGAGGAAAGACACTAATAATTTAAGAAGAAAAAACACATGTCTTTTAGAGAAAGGTTAGCCGTTTGTTATAATTATGCGAACCGAAGTGGCATCCCTTGCGATTGTTCAGATACCCCGTTATTATAAAACACATATTTCTGCAACATTGAACATGTTTAGTTCTATGACACTTTGTGCATATTTTCATGAAATTTCTACAATAAGGTAATCTTTTAGGAGTAGCCAGTTAATCATTTATTAAGAATTTGCGAATGTTAGACTGCCAAGCATATGTGCAGGTTCATACACACTTGTGGCAAGCGGGTATATTATTGTAATTTGGCTGTATAAGCATGTCATTCTTCTTACGCAATTAGTAATTAGAGGGAAGGAGACGAATAATGGGTTTTTGTTAATAACTAGGAGAACCAGTGGGGCATTCGCAACTAGGTACACTTGCGAACTGGTTACTGTACATAGAATATGTGTATTAAAATTTAGTTTTAACTAGAAGAAGACGCATAACGATATACGTGAGTTTCAAGACAGTTGTTATAAAAGACTTGAGTGACATGCTGCAGATCACGTAGGCTGTAATAAAGTCGATAATTGTGTACGCAACTGGTACAGTTTCAACCGTAGTGACTATGTCTGTTCTTCATAGTTCTCACACATACAGGAGAGTGGATTTCATATAAAAGGACCTGTGTTTGTACAGTGGGGCAGACTGTTTCTAGCTTTCAGAACGGTCTTACCTCAGCATCGCCGTCTCCATACAGTTTGGAATATCCTAGAGAAAGTGGCTGACGCCAAGTGTCAATCCGTGTCGACTCCACTGGCTCATACAGGGTGTTCCTCTGTAAAACAATAGGCATGGATGCAAAATGATGATAATGTTTTGTATCCTCCTACTATGTCGAAAATCATAACTACTGGACAATTGATAGTCCCTTTATTAATCTTATTTTTAAAGGGGTAGACATTGATCCAATCCAATCCATAGCAGGTGGTAGTGGAATTTTCCTTTATGTAATAGTAAAGGATTTTTTCACGCCCGAGGAGGTACCACCCCATACATCAAGGGGCCGGTGAAGTCCCAACGGACGTTTCCGGTTCTGGTGTATGAGTCGGTTTCCCTTATAAGCAAAAATGATGATGGCTCCTCCTTGTATAAAATATTCCGGAGGCAAAATACCCCTCCATTCGGATCTCCGGGAGAGGGGTGTACAGGGGGCGCCAACATCAAGATTTAACATATCTTTTTCGAATATATGTGGCCTAAATTCTAACCTGAACTCCGTCCACCATTTCCTCCAGGCTACCAGGCCCCAACTCCTCTTCCTCACCGAAACCCAAATCAGTGCCAAAACAGCCACTAATCACCTTAATTTCCCGGGGTATAAGCTCCTTACTGCCTTTAGATTGCATGGAGGCGTGTGCGCATACGTCCGTAGCAATCTACCCTGCACCAGACTTCCCAATTTAGAAGCTGGAAGAAAAGACATACTATGGATAAAACTCTCTCTCAGGGCAGCAACTAAATTCATCTGTTGCATTTACCGGTCACCTTCTGACAACAACTTTGTCCAGCTCTTTGACTACCTTTCTGAAAAAACCGACTATCTGATTTCTGAATATCCTTCCTCCGAGGTCACTATTCTTGGCGACTTCAATGTCCATAATAAGGAATGGCTAGGATCTTCAAAAACCGATCCACAAGGGAGAGCAGCGGAGGCCTTTGCAGTCAGCAATTCTTTGGCCAATATGGTTCAGCAACCTACTTACTTTCCTCGTATCCCAACACAGAGCTCAAATCCCTTGGATCTCCTTCTTACTACAAACCCCGAATGCTATAAGATATCAGTCACCGCCCCCCTTGGTCGCTCAGACCACGGCATGGTCACTGCTTCCTGTGCAATGCAACCCGAGGTCACACAGTCATCACACCCACGTATCGTTTGGCACTACAACTCCGCAAACTGGGACGAAATGCGGGATTACTTTTCCTCATTTCCATGGGCGTCTGTCTGCTTCTCTCATCCTGACCCCTCTGATATCTCACAAAACGTCACCGAAATTATCCAAGCTGGCATGGAATTATTTATTCCACGTACACAGAAAACCTCTTCAGCCACTCAAAAACCCTGGTTCTCTAAATCCTGTGACAAGGCCAGACTTGAAAAGGTCAAAGCTCTCAAAACGCTTCTACACAATCCCAGTTAAGAAAATCGTCAAGCATTCAACGACGCAAGAAACCGCTATGTCCGCATTCTTTCTGAGGCAAAAAACTCGTTTAATAACCACATCAAAAACAAAGTCCTCTCAAGCTCCAACGGCGGCAAACCCTTCTGGACTCTTGCTAAGTCTATTGGGAATAATTTCTGCAAGAGCACGTTCCCACCTCTTGTCTCAGGGGATGAAATTGTTTCTACCGCCCTGGGCAAGGCTGAACTTTTTGCTTCATTGTTCGCCGGAAATTCTACTCTCAACCCACCTCCAAATGTTCAACCACCAACAGTCCCCAATTTCGCGCATAAAATGACTGATATCATTTTCAAAACTAAAAAGGTACGAAAGATGCTCTCTTCTCTTAATACCAGGAAAGCCTCTGGCCTTGACGAGATCCCAGCAATTGTTCTCAAAAAATGCGCACCAGAACTTGCTTCTGTCCTGACTCGTCTGTTTCAGATATCTTACAATAAAGGCATATTCCCTAGTAACTGGAAAACTGCTCGAGTACAACCCATCCCCAAAAAAGGATCCAAAGCGCTTCCTAGCAACTACAGGCCTATTTCTCTCCTTTCAGTCATCTCTAAAGTGATGGAAAAGTATATAAACACCGAACTACTAAAATTCCTTGAAAAACACAGTCTAATCCACGACAGGCAGTATGGATTCCGTCAGCGCAGATCGACTGCCGACCTCCTTTCCTTTGTCACCCATTCTTGGAACAAGTCTATGGAACAACACGGTGAATCCCAGATTGTTGCTCTAGACATATCCAAAGCATTCGACCAGGTCTGGCACGCAGCGCTGCTTAATAAACTTCCGGCCTATGGCCTACCACCAAAACTTTGTACCTGGACAGCAAATTTCCTCTCCAACAGGAGCATATCTGTTGTTGTGGATGGCCATTCCTCTAAACTGTATCCAATTAATGCAGGAGTTCCTCAAGGTTCAGCTTTAGCCCCTACTTTGTTTCTTCTCCACATCAATGACCTCCTCTCTAGCACATCCAACCCAGTTCACAGCTACGCGGACGACAGTACCCTCCATTCAAATATACAATATTCTAAGCCTGTCTCTTTAGTCCAATTAGATGAGGATCGCAGACTCATGGAGGGTTCTGTCTCCGTGGATCTCCAAAAAATATTAGACTGGGGAAGTAGAAATCTTGTACAATTCAACCCCACCAAAACTAAGTCTTGCTTTCTTTCTCACAAGAGATACAGCAGCCCTAGACCCATCACAATGAACAACCAAGTTATTCAAAGTAATGAGTCCTTCTCTCTTGTTGGCATTTCTGTGGATCGAAATCTTAATTGGCACCAACATGTTACATCAATTGCAGAAGCGGCTGCTAAGAAATTGGGTTTCCTCTTCCGGGCTCGCAAATACTTTTCACCAACTAATCTCTATACCTTATACACTTCACAAATAAGGCCAAACCTCGAATACTGCTCCCACATCTGGGGTGCAGCTGCCGCTTCTACACTCGCTATCCTGGACTCCATTCAAAAGAGAGCTATACGTCTCATCGGTGACCCTACCCTCACCCAAAGGCTTCCATCCCTTGCCCACCGACGTGCCGTTGGTGACCTCTCTCTCTTTTATAGATATCTGCACGAGCACTGCTCAGAGGAGCTTTCCTCCATAATTCCCCCACCTGCTGCCCCCAGCAGATCTACCAGGGGAACAGAGCGAATGCACCCTTTTAATGTCCAGGTCACCAGACATAGAACATCTTGTTATGCCCGCTCTTTTGTCCCGAGGACTTCCAAGTTGTGGAATTCCTTGCCGGCACATGTTTTTCCTTCTCCTCCGAACCTCCAAACCTTCAAGTCCAGAATTAACAAGCTGCCTCTTTCCTCCTTGTCAACACCCACGGTATGATAGTATTTAGGCTGTAAGCCATCGTGGTGTGTTGTTGACATAAAATTAAAAAAAAAAAAAAAAAAAAAAACCATTTAGTCTTGTTTATTGACAAAATGCTGTCCCCCCGAACAGTTTGGAATATCCTAGAGCAAGTGGCTGGCGCCAAGTGTCAATCCGTGTCGACTCCACTGGCTCATACCGGGTGTTCCTCTGTAAAACCCATTTATTCTTGTTTATTGACAAAATTCTGTCGCCCCGAACAGTTTGGAATATCCTAGAGCAAGTGGCTGGCGCCATGTGTCAATCCGTGTCGACTCCACTGGCTCATACATGGTGTTCCTCTGTAAAACCCATTTAGTCTTGTTTATTGACAAAATTCTGTCCCCTCGAACAGTTTGGAATATCCTAGAGCAAGTGGCTGGCGCCAAGTGTCAATCCGTGTCGACTCCACTGGCTCATACAGGGTGTTCCTCTGTAAAACCCATTTAGTCTTGTTTGTTGACAAAATTCTGTCGCCCCGAACAGTTTGGAATATCCTAGAGCAAGTGGCTGGCGCCAAGTATCAATCCGTGTCGACTCCACTGGCTCATACAGGGTGTTCCTCTGTAAAAGCCATTTAGTCTTGTTTATTGACAAAATTCTGTCCCCCCGAACAGTTTGGAATATCCTAGAGCAAGTGGCTGGCGCCAAGTGTCAATCCGTGTAGACTCCACTGGCTCATACAGGGTGTTCCTCTGTAAAACCCATTTAGTCTTGTTTATTGACAAAATTCTGTCGCCCCGAACAGTTTGGAATATCCTAGAGCAAGTGGCTGGCGCCAAGTGTCAATCCGTGTCGACTCTACTGGCTCAAACAGGGTGTTCCTCTGTAAAGCCCATTTAGTCTTGTTTATTGACAAAATTCTGTCGCCCCGAACAGTTTGGAATATTCTAGAGCAAGTGGCTGGCGCCAAGTGTCAATCCGTGTCGACTCCACTGGCTCATACAGGGTGTTCCTCTGTAAAACCCATTTAGTCTTGTCTATTAGCAAAGCGCGAGCTGATTTGCACTAACAAGGAATCTTGCCACACAGACGTCTTGCAGGGTTGATTCCTGATTCATTCAAGTCTTTGCCACAACTCCCCGGCCCACGTCAACGATTATTGCGGCCGGTGTGACACCATTTAAACACCAGACCGTACTACTAGAGGCCGCCCGCCGCATCCGCACCTTTTTGCCCTGGCTTGGAATTATGCCGTAAGTTGCACCAGAAATAAGAAGCCTCGCAGGGCTGCTTCAGGCATCTGATAGGTCGGCAGACTAGCTGGAGACAGCAGGATCCAGACGAAATAAGGGGTCAGCGTTGAAGACGGTGAGTGTACCTTTGCAAATAACTTATATCGCCCCCCCCCCTCCCCCCCTCTTATTCAAGCACGCGCAAAGTCTGTAAAACGAAAAATCTCAATACTAGGTAGATATGTAGAAACTTTCTCAATGGGTATTCCCCATATGGGTTTAATCATTAGCACTCCTTCCCGATCGATATATCTAAACTAAACTTGAAGCCTGTAGTCTTATTTATTTTTGTATTAGTAGCAGACTTCACTTGTGCATTTAAAAGGTCGCCAAATGCGATAATATTGAAACTGAAACTTGAAATCTGGAATTTTTGCTGTTTACATACTGTGTAGAGAAATTATGTGCCCGTTTAGATGTTGCCAAATTTAATATTTAAACTGAAACTTAAAATCTGGAATATCAGCTGTTTACATACTGTGTAGAGAAATTATTTGCGCGAGTTAACTTTCTTGTTAACACACTTGACTTTTTAAAAGAATTTATTGATTATAGTTACATAAAATACTTATGAATAATAATAAAAAATGATAAATATAAATTATGACAATTTAAAAGAGACTCAAGCAATAACAATGTAGGAATATCCGTCCGTGGTCTGGTAACTTCCATATATAGTCTCTGGTGGGGCGTGGACCGAGAGGCGGTTTCCACCTAAGTTGCAGTCTTGAAGGTGATCCTAGCAGGTGGCTGGTTGCTGAATTGAAGGTCTAGTTGTTTACCCATTTATGAATAGTCTATTCTTCTAATTGCGCTGCTTTTAATTAACCCATTCGTCAGCGACATTGGGTGTTGAATCGGGATCTGTACTTCTTATATACATTGTATGAGTTGGCTATTGTTATCTCCTCCATCCTTTAGAGAACGAAGCCTATGGTTCGTTCCGAATAGTCATCGGGAATCCAGTAATTGGTTTGGAGTCAGCAGTTTTCGTTTTTGATTTCTGCCAGAAGTATTTTGAAGTTATTGTGATTATTGTTATTATTATCACCAGGTATAGTATAATTGTCCATACACTAGGGTGGTATATGGGCAAATCGATGGTTCCTGGAATTTTGCCATTGATGGATTGTAACTGGGATTTGATATTGTTCAAGTCGTGCAGTTGGACATTTTCTAATTTTAGTTCTGGTAATTTGTCTGGGAATATGGGTGCTTTATTTGTTACCAATTCGATGTTTGGGAGATTGAACGATTGTTGTGTTTCCGATGCCATTTGTACTGAACTAAATCTTTCGTTATTGATGATAAGTTGGCATTTGGGTTTCAAAGTCGCCAGTTTTGTTCCGCTGATTATTTTGGTTTCTTCATTTTCTTCACAGCTAAGTTTGATTTTCGTTTCTTCGGGTGCCACTATTATGTATTGGGTATTGCCATATTTAGAGACTGTTGTTTTTGTTATTTTGACAAGTTCTTGCTTGCAATTGTTTATCGGTTTCTGGAAGTTGATCAGTTTAATTTCGCATGGGTTGTTTTCGTTAAGTGCTGTCGGGTTGTCATTTTCACAAAAGTATGTCTGGTCTTTTAGATTCCTACACTTTTCGTTTCTGTAAGCGTAGTGTTTGCTGCTAAGGATTAGGTACTTGGTTCTAGGGACAATCATTCTGAAGGTATATGGATTTTTAGGGACTGGTAATGCATACAATTGATAATAAATATAATCTGATTTGTCTACTAAGGGTATATCTATTTGGAATATAATTTTAAAATCAATTTGAACGGTTTTTATGTTAAATATTTTTTCGTAAAGTGAAATGTCGGATTTTGTTATTAATCTTGATTTTGAGATATGGTTTTCAATATTTTCTAATTCTTTTGATATAAATTTCGGTTTCAGTATTGACGTATGATACGTGTTCAGTTTTGAAAAAGTAATTGCATTTTCTGTTGTTAATATCATGTTTAGTACATTATTTAACAAATAACTGATTTGAGTGAGTAATTCCAAATGTTTTACTCTATGAAAATTTGTTAGTTGGTCACTTTTTAGACTATCTATTGTATATTCCAAATCGTTTATTCTCGCTACTATGGCTTCTTGGTTATGGTTCAGGTTGTCTATTGTTTTATTGAACTCTGTTATAGCATCTATCATTAGGGATGTCTGTGAACTAAAAAGTTGATGTACTTGATTTTGATCTTTCCTCAAAATTTCAAGAGCTTTATATATTCTGTCGCCGTCATCTGCATCTAAGTTCCCAGTTATTGATTTGAATATCGATCCTAGTCCGTTTATTATACCTCTTTTGTTCCTAATCGTTCTTGGAAATATTCGATAAAATGTGTCATCAATATTGCTGATGGTGAAATTGATTGTTAAAATAAAATTTTTGTATTCTAACTTGTATTCTGCATTCATTACGCTTATTATGTTGTCAAAGTAAGTTTTTAGTCTGTTAAAGTCGTCGTATAGTTGTCTTCGGTCATGTATATGAATCATTCTCCATTTATCGTTTTCTGAAAAGGCTTGTCCCAGTTTGCGTGGCAGTATGCCTGGATTGTCTGTTAGGTCTTCTAATTGTGGTTTTACTCTGGTGAAGAGAATGAACCTGCAAGGCGAAGATTGCGTAAATGGGTGATTGTCTGTTCGTCAGTTCTGTGATTTAGTATTATGGCTTTATTATGTTCAATCAGGGAAATTATTGAAGAAGGTCCAGTAAAAGGGTTTTTGTGTTTTTTGTGAAATCCTGGAGGAATCTTTTTGTATACTGTCTCCTTCTTTAAAAGGTTGGTTAGTATTTTTGTTCGTCCGTTGTAACGTTTTGTATTTTGAGTTTTCGATTCGGTCTTGAATGACTTCGTATATAATTTCATTAAGTCTTTATGTCTCGTGTTATATTCTTGGGTGATAATTACTTCTGGGTCATAATTAAATAATTCAGGTGTATATCCGAATATTAGCTCAAAAGGTGGTTTTAAGGTTTGCGAGTGTATGGAGGAGTTATATGCGAAAATACAATAAGGCATTAAGTCAATTGGTTTCATTTCTTTAAATTTTGTTTTAAATAATCTATAGTGCTCAATTATCGTACTGTGAAATCTTTCTATCGGTCCGTTTGACATCGGATTTTGCGGTGTTGTCACATGTAATTCAATTTGGTAAGCTTTTAATAGCTCTTTTATTAATATATTTGAGAATTCAGTCCCTGCGTCCGAAATTATTGTTTTACAGCTTCCGTATTGGGAAAAGTATTTAATTAAGTTCTTGGAGATTTCTGTTGCATTTTTACTTTTTATCGGAAATGCTTGCCCGAATTTACTAAAGGGGTCGAATACTGTTAGAAATTGAGACGTTTCAATTTGGAAGGTGTCTAGGTGTAAGATTTCTAAAGGCCTAGATGGTGTGGGTGTGTGTTCTAGTGAAATTTGCGCCGGATTTCTGTTGTATTTACATGTTTTACATAACTCGCAACTTTTTATAAACTCTTCTATTTTTCGCTTTAAATTCGGAAAATAGTATTTGCGTTTCATTCGTAAATAGGTCTCATCAGCGCCTCGATGATTACTCTTTCCCTCGTGAAATAGAACTATTTTCTCTAGGAGTTCTTCTTCGCTATTTATTTCTTCTCTAGTTTCTAAACATCTATAAAATTTAGGTGAGTCTACGTTATTAAATTTTTGATAAATTGCCGAACTTACCATTTCATAATCTCGTTCATTTACAAATAGACAGTAATATTTTCTCTGTGGTAGGCAATATTCTTTGATAAATTGTTCTATTTGATTTGGCTCGTTTAAATTGAATGTGGCGTGAATAAAATTCCTTTTGTCCTTTCTGAGTGATAAAATCTCCGGGGTATCAGCATTTTTAAAGAATATCTGGTTTGTTTTACTGTTGATTATTTCTTCTTCTAAGATTGGCATGCCCGGCGCGGAATAAGAATCTGCGTTGGAATTTCTTGTTTCTCCGTCGCTTATGGTTATAACGTCGTCATTTTCGTCTACATTGTTTATCATTGATTGGTTATCTACATCTAAGGGGTTTATCTCTACTCTCGAAAGTGCGTCCGCTGCATTATTTAATTTACCTTTTTTATATTCTATTTTGAATTGTACTCTTCTAGTTTGAGTCTCCACCTTAATAATTTTGAGTTAGGTTGTTTCAGGGAAAATAGCCATTTTAATGGTTTATGGTCTGTATATATTGTGAATTTCCTGCCGTATAGATAGGGTCTAAAGTAGTTTGTGGCCCATACTATGGCCAATAGTTCCTTTTCTATTGTGCTGTATCTAGATTCTGTTTCATTTAACGTTCGGCTTGCGTAAGCTATTGGTTGGTCTGATTTCGGATCTCCTTGGCTTAAAATCCCTGCGATTGCCACGTTTGATGCATCTGTTGTTAAAATGAACTCCTTTGAAAAATCTGGAGGTATTAATACTGGTGAATTCATCAATATGTCTTTACATGTATTAAATGCATTTATGTATTCTCCGTCGTTAATGTCGATTGTTACGTTTTTCTTTAAACATTTAGTTAGTGGTTTTGTGACATGCGCAAAGTTTTCTATAAATTTCCTGTAGTAGCCTATAAGTCCTAGGAATGATTTAATTTCTTTTGGTGTCTTGGGTATTGGGAATTTTCTTATGGCGTCTAGTTTCTTTGGATTAGGCTTGATGCCTTCTGGCGTCACTATATGCCCGAGGAATTCCGCTTCTTTTTGCAGAAAGTCGCTTTTGTCTAGCTGTATTTTCAGATTACTTTGTCTAAATCGTTCGAATACTAATCTCAATTTTTCGATATGTTCTTGTAATGATGTTGAGAATACTATCACGTCATCCATGTATACTAAGCATGTTTTTCCTATTAAACCGTTTAAAACGTGTTGCATCAGTCGGGTAAATGTAGCAGGCGCCCCTGAAAGCCCGAACGGCATCCTGAGGTACTCATAATGGCCTGTATCAGTGCTAAACGCCGTTTTTTCAATGTCATTTGGGTCCATTTCAATCTGGTGGTAGCCCGAAATTAAGTCTATGGTCGAAAAATATTGTGCACGCCCGAGTTTATCCAGTATCTCTTCGATTTTTGGTATAGGGTGTCTATCAGGTATAGTCTTCTCATTTAACTTGCGGTAATCCACGACGATCCGCCATTTTTGTTTGCCGCTGGCATCTGCTTTTTTTGGGATCACCCATATTGGACTATTATAAGCGCTATGACTGTTCCTAATTATCCTTTGATTTAGCATTTCGTTAATTTGTTTGTCTACTTCTGGTTTGTGAATATATGGGTATCTATATAGTTTGGCGTTTATTGGTATATCGTCTTTTAGTCTAATTTTGTGTTTAATGACGTTTGTATGCGTCAGTGGTTCATTTTCTTTTGCAAAAATATCTTGAAATTCTGTACATAAATCAATTAAAATTTCTTTCTCCTGGTTATTTAAGTGATTTATCCTAATTTGATTTGTAATATTTTTTTGTACACTCCCCGTATAATTATTATTATAATTCTGGTGATAGTAAGAATTATTTGATATCATATTCGCTTTATTTTCAATTTGATCTGTTATATCTTTTTGTATCGTCCTCGTATCACTCACATTTTTATTTCGACGATATTCATATGTGTTTAATGAAACTTGATCCCGTTTACCTTTACTGTGGGTGAACATTTCTCCTAGGTCATTTGTTACTTGTTGTAACCTTCCATCGTCATCATTTAATGGCTGATTACGCTTTCCTAGTTCGAGTTCAAGTGCAATAATGCTTCTGTCTATTGTATTACTTACGTTAAGGTGATTCATTTCATCATTTGCTTTGATGAGCCTACTTATCCGATTGTTATTGCTACTACTATTACTACCCATCTTATCTTCATGATCCCTTGTATGAGGGAAGTTTATCTTAATGCTTCGATTTTTTAAATTGAGTCTCTGGTTTTTAAAATCAATGTTCGCTTGATTTTTTATCAAAAAGTCAAATTCCAATAAGAGCTATGAAATTTTTGTTAAATTCAAATAGGCAAAACTCTTGTTCACTGTCCGTTAGTGAGTTTAAAATTATTCTGGCTCGATTATTATGGCTGGAATAACCATGAGCACTTTTAATTAAAAACGGTTGATTGTAAATCTTATTATAAAAGTTGTTATATGCTATGGACGGGTTTAAAACGCTCTTAGTACTACCGGAGTCGAGCAGTATTTTTCCGGGTAGTTCTTTTATTATTACGTAGGGTAATTGGGATATTGTGTTAAAATTATTAATATCTATTACGGTTCTGTTTTTGAGCTCCCTGCTATCGGAAAATTTTGATGCTGTGCATCGTATAATTCAGAGGGTGATTGTTCATTATATGTTACGTCATAATTTAATTCTTCTGGTAACAAATGTTGTCTTCTTTCTAATTCATTGAAAGGAAAAGAATTATTCGTTTCGTTATAGTTTATTTCTTCTGGTATGAAATTTTGTCTTTTTTGAAAATTGTTGGAAGGAAAATTGTTTCGTCTATTTTGTGAGGGTTGTTGTCGGCTGAAATTAGTATGTCTCGTGTTGTTACTGCCGACATCCATAGCCTGTGGATATCTTCTAGTATTGTCATTAGGGTTGTACGTCGGTCTTCTCATTGAGAATTGATTTGAAGGGTTCCCCTGAAATTGTGGGTGAGACATTTGGGGTCTGTTTGAGTTATAGTTAAAAGGTGCACAATAATTTTGTTGTTGGAAGGGTTTTTGAAATTGAATATTGTTAAAAGTTGGGGTATTTCTTTGGAAAACTGGTTTTTGTTGTTTGTCCTGCCTGTTATTGTTATTATTGTTGAAATTTGACCGTTGTAATAGTCTGTCCCTATATTCATAATTTTCCTCGGAAAATATAAATTTTAAAGCTTGTTCTATGCTGTCCGGTCGAGTGGATCTGACCACCATACCGAGGGGGTTTTTTAATCCACCGATGAACGCTTTCAGTGTTTGTTGTGTGTACATGTTTTGTTTTAATACTAAAATTCCCTTGTTACGTTCATTACATATTAAATTAGAGATGAGTAATTGTTCAATGTGTCTGCAACGATTACTGAACGCTAAGGCATCCTCGTTATGTCTCTGTTTCAGTGTCAATAATTCGCCTAGTAAGCTAATTTCATCTCGCTGGTCTGTAAAGTTCTCAACAATTGCCCGTCTTAAGTCTACCCATGTGTTTATAATTTTAGTGTTAATAATTAACCTGGCTTGTGCAATTAGTTTCGTTTGAATATAATTTAATAGAAAATGGTTAAGATATAAATTTGGATTATCTGCATCATAGAATTGGTTCATTACTAGATCACAAGCTTTTAAGAAGTTCCCTACATTTTCAGGTTGTCCGTTAAATTCGGGGATTGCTTTAAGGTAAAACTCTTGGAATTGATTTGCCATATTTAAATTGTTTCTAGAATTATTTATATCGGGTTGTTCTACAATATCAATTTCGCCAATACTAATATTTCTTAATCTATATTCCAAATGTTCTAAATTATCAATATCGCTATCAGACATATAATATTATCAATATATGAGGATATACAGTATATATATATATATATATATATATATATATATATATATATATATATATATATATATATATATATATATATACATATATATATATATATATATATATATATATATATATATATATATATATATATATATATATATATATATATATAGGAAATAAAGGAAGCAAACAACTTACAGAATCGATGCTATTGCTGCTGTCTTCATGACGTCTCTCTTGATCGGTTCTTTGGCTGTTAAGCGTTGAAACGCAAAGAATCAATATACTTTTGGTTCTTCAGCACTATCCGTTGCGACTGCGCCAGTTAACTTTCTTGTTAACACACTTGACTTTTTAAAAGAATTTATTGATTATAGTTACATAAAATACTTATGAATAATAATAAAAAATGATAAATATAAATTATGACAATTTAAAAGAGACTCAAGCAATAACAATGTAGGAATATCCGTCCGTGGTCTGGTAACTTCCATATATAGTCTCTGGTGGGGCGTGGACCGAGAGGCGGTTTCCACCTAAGTTGCAGTCTTGAAGGTGATCCTAGCAGGTGGCTGGTTGCTGAATTGAAGGTCTAGTTGTTTACCCATTTATGAATAGTCTATTCTTCTAATTGCGCTGCTTTTAATTAACCCATTCGTCAGCGACCTTGGGTGTTGAATCGGGATCTGTACTTCTTATATACATTGTATGAGTTGGCTATTGTTATCTCGCGTTTAGATGTTGCCAAATTTAATATTTAAACTGAAATTTGAAATCTGGAATTTTAGCTGTTTACATATCATATAGGGAAAGTGTTTGTGCATTCAGATGTTGCCAAATCTAATATTTAAACTGAAACTTGAAATCAGTAACTTTACTTGCTGGTGTAGTACTTGATGAAATTATTTTTTGCATTTGAAAATAGGCGGCTTGTCCGCATTTAACGATATTTAACTGAAAACTTTAGATTGAAAATGCTATTTGCTCGTGCACCACCTAAAGAAATTATTTTTGTATTTGGGAAGTTAACATCTTGTCTTTACCTGAGAATTCTTAATTGTAAAGCCAGGAGTATGGAGCTTATTATAATATGATTTAAATCTGAATCGTGAAACCAGAATTATGTAACTCTTTATAATATAATTGAAATATAAATCATGAAGCTAGAATTATGCAGTTTTTTATAGGATAGTTTAAATCTGACTTGTGAAACCAGAGACATGTAGCTCTTTACAATATAATTTAAGTCTGAATTATGTAACCAGGAGTTTTTAGCTCGTTGCAATTAAAATTGAATCTGAATCATGAAATAAGAATTATGCAGCTCTTTATTATATAATTTAAATCCGAATCATGAATCCAGAATTATGTAGCTCTTCATAATAAAACTTAAATCTGAATCGGAAAACCAGCAATATCTAGCTCTACATGATGTAAATTGAAGCCTGAAACTTGAACTAAAGGCATGCCATTTCATTTCTGTGTAAGATTGAAATTGAAACTTGAAGTCAACCATGTGGCGCTATTTTAATGCACTTTGAAACTGAAACTTGAAGCTACTTACCTTATTGTTTTGCACATTTCCCGATGAAGTTATTATGTACCTGAAACAGACATCTAGGCTCTCCTTTGTGTATTTAAACTTGAGACTTTAGATTGAACGTATGTGGCGTGCACTGGACGGTGCGGACAAGGAAAGTAAAGGGATTTAAATTAAGTGAAGTACCTTCCCCGGTGTTTTGACCGAGTTATGTAACTGTTCTCTTTGAATCTCGAAAGACCTTCAGGTGAAGCTTCGCTTTACGAAGTGCCAAAATCCGAATATCAAAGACCTCATAAAATAGGCTATAGTCCATGAAAGACTTCGCGAATTTACAACCTAGGTATGAATAGGGCGAAAAGGCAACCTGAAGGTCAGTAATTAGCTGAAAGCCTTGTAAAGTACGTCATAATATTGGGTGAGGTAATAGTAGATTTGTCATCTTCGCCGTGTAGTCAGTGAGCAGTGATTTGGCCTGAATTACAACAATGCCCTTCCCCTACGTCTCATACAACCTACACGTCCAAAACAAGAAAACTTGCAAGTGGTATTTGGGTGAACCTTCTACTTCCTGACTTGCTCGCATCCGAAAATTAGAGACCTCGCCAGAGAGGCATAATCCAAGAAAGACACGGTAATTAAATATATTTAGCATAATGGAAGGTGGAAGAGGCAATCCAAATGCGCAATGCGTCATTACCCAGTCATTAATGGTCGTATAAGGGACGTAGAGGGAGGAGCTGGTGAACCTCAAATGAATGCCTGAGTGTAGTGTCCTGTTCTGCGGTGTTGCTCAATCAGTCCTACAGTAATAAGATGAAATTAAAGATGAACAATTACAACTATAAGACCTAAATAATGAAAATCAAAAATGCGAATATCAATCCTTAGTTCTACGCCACTGTGGAGGCTGAGGGTGACATCGGGGACCTCGACACTCATCAGGCCATCAACCCTCCAAGACATCAAAATTCTTTATGCCAGTGCATTCCCCATGTGTGTAAGATTAACCCAGGCCGCGTAGCGAAAGGTGCCTGGATGTCTGTGCGGAATGTCTGTCTGTTCCACTGTACTTGTCAAATGGGAAGTTTCGTTAAATAGACTAAGTGTTTGCGAATGTTTGAGTTTTTGTTCACAATATCCTAACGCCTAGTCAGAACCTACACAACCTATTCCTGCCCTAGACTTTCACGCCTCAATATATTAATCCTGATTACCCAGGAAGTTATACATTCCTGGTAAGCAAAAGTAGAAGCCTTTAAAGTAAGGTAAGTGAGTACATTTTAGCTCACCTGTAATAATTTAATGTAGTCAGGGATTTAATTGGGTATTAGTCAACATTGCAAAACAGACTTAAACACTTTTCTTCAAAATACAGAGTGTTCAAATTATGCATTGCGCAATGTCATGCCATGTTGCCATATTAGTTGTATTGTTGCCTTTTGTTTGTAATAATTTGATTAGGCATGGGGATATTACAATATATATATATATATATATATATATATATATATATATATATATATATATATATATATATATATATATATATATATATATATATATAATTTCTATATTTGTTTTGTGGTCTTTCACATGAGCTTATACAATAAGTAAATTTTCATATCAACTAAAACAAAACAAATCTTAGGGCGAAGTTAAGCCCGATACCGTAGTAACCGCTGTTCTACTACTTAAACCCTATTAAATTATTAGTGGCAAGCCATTTACCGTTCTGAACCCTAATTTGAAAAAAAAACAACAAAGTGAATTATAAGCGATTTATGTCAGGGCGACACTCACACGTACCCATACACCCACACACGTTCACATAGTCATACATTCAAGAAGTTATCTTCAAGTGTCCACGCACACCTACCTGCTCACTGCTCACACAGCCTCTGTACGCAACGTACATTTAAAACACTCGCCCACATAGCCAAAAACTCCCAATCTCTCACATACACAGTCTCACACTCATACACTTATACACTCACCTCCCTACACACAAGGACACCCACCTACTCACCCAGCCCCCACACCCAGCGTACGCTCAAAACATACTCACACACATACGGGGCAAAAGATAATAGTTACTAAAAACACGAATAAAATGTATAAAAATAAAAGTAAGAATATAAAACTAAATTTATGCCCAATAAACAAACACAAAAACGTCAATAAGAGGACAATCAATAACAAAAAGTATTGAAAATTCATGAAATTTTCTTGAGAGTGCAAGTTATATGCATATAGTGAGAAGCACAGTTGTGTAAAACTATGATAAACAAAAACAAAAAGCGTGCAATTAAAAGCTTAAGTCGGAACATTTTCACTAAAGTCACTTACAATCACAAGATAATGAAATAAAAATCACCACAGGAAAAAGACCTTATTTAGAATAAAAAAAATCATTTCAACATTCCTCATAATGAAACTAATAATTTTGTTTCAAACTTTGTAACAATATTAAAAATTTGTAAAGTACAAGCTCTCACAGCCTGGAATACTTTTGGGAAATTTTGTTATTCAGGATGCTGGGTTCAATTTTAAAAAAAATTTTATAAGCACTGAATAATTTAATCTTTTAGTGGAAGAAAACACCTGTTTTAACTTTACAAAAAGAGCAGATTAATTCGATAAGAGGGGGAAACCCAATATAGTAAGATTAAACCAGTTTGTGAGACCAGCGAATCGACTCTACGATCGGTATAATGTCAGTGCCCATCCTCAGCATCACATCGTTTTTTATTTCCTGTACATGTCTATCGTAACGGAAAATTATTGCATTCGTCTTTTTTGGAAACAAATGCAGGGAGTGCAACTCTGAAAACTTTCTTAAGTTTCCCAGCTCTTCGTTTATCTCAATCAACAATTCTATCAACTTATTTTTAGGAAATGAACTGTAGACCGGAATATCGTCAGCATACATGTGTATTTTCATATGCTTAAGGCAATCAAGGAACCTGTGGGTGTATATCGTAAACAGAAGAGGTGAAAGTATAGATCCCTGCGGCAAGCCCTGCAGCATCTCCGAGGGTTCCGATAAAACTCCTCCAACCCTTATGCATTGTGTACGTGACTGAAAAAAACTTATCAGCAGCTTTAATGTCTCATCCTGAAGACCCACACTTTTCAGAATCGCAATCATAATCTCATGACATACTGTATCAAACGCTTTGCTATAGTCAAGAAGTATTAGTACAGTAATAAGACCTTTCTCCGTTATTATGTCGTTATTGATGGATACAAGAGCAGTTGTGCAGCTGTAGTCCTTTCTAAAACCCGACTGGACCTCCGGCAGTATGTTATCTAAATTTTTCTAAAAAAATGTAATCTTCTCCAAACAACTTTGAAAAGATTGGCAGAATGCTCAAACTCCTGAGGTCATTGTAGTCCTTAGGGGTCTCAACCTTTGGAATAGGTATATTGCTTGCTTCCACAAGTCCGGGAAATAGCACGCAAGAATAAAGGAATTGATAACATTTACCAAAAATTTCAGTAAAAAGGGGCAGCATAAGTGTATCATTTTAATGCATATTTAATCCATACCAATCGCACTACTCTTAATTTCCTGCAAACATGATGCAACGATATCCTCATCCACAGTTACAAAACTCATTTGCTCTGTATTATTTTGATTAGCATTATATAAGGTCTCGAGGCAACGATTGCTACCTCTCACTCCGCAGGTACGTGTGACATTTGGTCCGCATCTTCGGGAGCCCCTACCGCGATAATCTCTTCGTATAAAGGTGTAGCCGTCAACCTGGCAAATATTTATAGGCGATTCCTGTGTTAGCCAAGCTTTCGATCTTCCCAACACATCTGGACTCTCTCTCACTATAATCTCCCTTATGTCCACTATATGTGGCAACAGTGAACGCACATTTAAATGTGCTATCTTTAGTCTTCAGTATCTCCCCGACATGTCCTCGCCAAACAATAAATAAACAAACAAAATCTAAAGAAATTTTAAAAAATATAAAATAAACAGCATAAATGGCTAGCCGTTCTCTGTCAGATGATACCCAAACCACACAAAAAGTTATCGGACAGCTCCAATATTCATTTACGTTAAACTAATACCGCGAAGCTTCAGAATGAGACCATGCCCGTACTCACAAAATTTCTGAACGTCATTTATAATTCAAATAAGTTAGGTATAACAGCATGCTCCACGGTACCAGATCAAACCACTACCACCGAGGCACTCTATACATTATGTTCCCCTACAAAGCATCACCTCCAACTGATATGATACTAAAACCTATAAAAGGAAAATGATAAACATAATATAAAGATAATATAGGAATAAACATAATATTTGACCCTAAAAAACCTAAGTAATCATGTATTTAAACAACACATCTATATATAACTAAATTATTATTATAACATATATATATGAGGCACACTACATCGTACCAATACAAAATATTAGCAGGTACTAAAATTAACTCGATCATCAGAAGTGTACCAGCAACAAACGCGCAATAGACGGAAGCGGCAAGGTCCAACTTAAGTTTTCTTTCATGGTAAGAAACCACGGGACGCAGTTGCAATCTTGCTACCAATCAGTCTATCTAAATCGCTTAAATTAAACAGTCGATGAATTTTTTTATCTGTCTTTACACAGATAATACCATCAGCTGGCCACACACTATAACGGCCAAACACTTCACGAGCTTTGTTATATAAATCCAATCTCTGCCTCGAGAGATCTTTCCTTATTATAATATCAGTGGACTTTAACTTACTCTTTGCACCATATATGATCCCACCCGGTAGCTAACAATTTTCACCATAATTGCTCTGCTATGGCCCTTCTTTACCATTCCGACCCGATGCGTCTGTTGAATAGCTTGAAGTCCGATTTCAAGTCCCATTTTATTTTGAAATATATCCATTACCAAAGCTTCGATATTTTCTTTCGGATTTTCTGGCAACCCAAATACCCTTAGGTTATTTCTCCTCGAGTAAGCCTCTGCATCAGTCATTTATCTTTTCATGGATTCGAGTTCTCGGGCAAGTTTTGCATTTTTTCCCCTCAATTTAGCCATTAAATTTGTATGTTCATTTAAAATTTTATCAACCTTTTTTCCGACAGCTTCTTGTATTATATTACCAAGCCTAATCTGAAACTCCTCCGAACCCATGACCTGCATTACTGCGGTCGCTATAAGCTCCGTCTCTCCAGCCATCACTTTCCTATTCTGCCTGGTATCGCGATTTAACGTTACGGTTAAGACGTTTGAATGTTTAAAACAATTTATTTGATACTTTAAACAATGAAAACTTAATTACTTAGTTACAAAAAAATGAATAATACAATATACTAAAAATAAGACGATCAACCTACATGTGATCTAATGTCTATGCACTCGGTGTGCAGATGACTAACTCGGAACAAGAATGAACGGTTCTACCTCTTTATAGTCTTCCCTCCAGGCGTGGCACTATTGTCTCTGGATAAACAAGGAATCTGCTGATGTAGATTCTCACAGTGATATTCCGTCCTACTTGCATTCTGAACCTGCATAGTTGTTGGCTCCTTTATGACGACGGCTGACTCAGCGGTTCTTACCGTGGGAAGGCGACATTGTAGCATAACGGGCCATTGTTTGGGCTCCATTTATCTCGCGTGTCTCGTTAGGCATTTTTAGTCCAGTTTCACGTACCCAGACAAGTTTTCTTTACTATTGCACTATTAAAACCAGCACTACTATTTAATCACAATTAACTGAAATCAAAAGGCCCCAATATAACTTTGCACCTTCGGTAATAATTCAATTTAAACGAGAGCCGTCCGACACACGACCTCACGCGGCAAGCATCACCTTATCTCTCTCTCTCTCTCTCTCTCTCTCTCTATATATATATATATATATATATATATATATATATATATATATATATATATATATATACTTTTTTAAAGTTGCGAAGGCAAGTAAAATATGTAATATTTAATTAACTAGGGACACCGATACGGGAGGTCCAAGTGGATCTCCCACAAAAACAGGACCTGATAAAGCAACAGATTCCAACACAGGTGGTGTTAAAAACAATCATTATATAGGCTTTAATAATAAGTATAAATACAGTGATTCGGGAGCTTTTTCGGTATGTGTCGAACATAAAGAAATTGCCAATAATATCCTATTAAACACAATTGATGTCGAGTTCAGGTGAAGCATTCACTACAGCAATATTTAAATAAATATGTAGTAGATGTAGTGATATTAAGTGAGACTTTGTTAAGACCTAGACATAAGTTTCTTTATAAAACGGTACGATATAGATCGTAACGATAAAGAAGGCGATGGGGGAGGGGGGGGGGGGTGTAGCTATATATATATAATCATATCAAATTTTAAGGTATATACCTTAGCGATTTGAATATTAATGTTGTAGACCACCAAATACTAATCTGGTTGTTAGAGATTGGGTGAATTTCTTTAAACAATTTGATAAAGAGGTGACTCCAATGGACATCATAGCGTGTGGGGTGCGCGACCAAATAACTCAGACGGGGTAAAACTTTTACGCGACTCTGTAGTCCCTTGCAGTCGCCTTCAACAGTAAATATAACTCTCTGTTCTCCGATATTATCTACACAGCTAATCTGGAAGGTGGAGCCAGACAGCTTGGGCTCCGATCATTTTCCAATCAAAATTACATTTCCGGTAAACAGCTTAAACAAAAGACCACATTCACCAGATGGAAGGAGCAGACAGCTAACTGGGACTGCTTTCGGTACAAAATTAGAAACTGCTTTATTACAAAACTCTCATTTTGAAAGTAATGCACAGAAACTGAAATATCTAATAGACCAGATAATAAATGCTGCATATAGTAGCATGGAAAAACCAAATAAGTAAAAATTGGTAAGACACATCCAATTTGGTGGGATAGAGAATGTCAGATTATGAATGAAAAAATGCTTTAAAAAGTTACAATCTACTTTCAAATTTATCTAATCACTTGACATACAGAAATGCATATGCAGAAGCAAAACTATTTTTTTCTACGAAAATTCACTAAAAGTAAAGCATGTTTACAAAATTAAATTCATTCTCAATAAACAAAAATTCGGGACGCAGCAAGTGCGTTATGGTAGTGAATTTTTATTAAATGCTTCAATTTTGAATAACTCAATTTTCTATAAACTTAGAAAGTTTAATTTTGGTACGTAGTAAGGTCTTTCCTAAGGCAACATATACACAAAATTTCATTTAAATACCTTTGTAATTTTTGGAAAAAAAAATTCCGAAAGAAAAATCAAAATTTGAATAACTCAATTTTTTATAAACTTAGAAAGTTGAATTTTGATACGTAGTAAGGTCTCTCCCAGGGCAACATACCCTTTAAATTTTATTAAAACAGCTTTGTAATTTTCGGGGAAAAAATTTTTCCCGGAAAAGCCATTCCGATTTTCCTGGCTAACGAACTCATCCAAGCCATTATTAAAAGAAAGGCACTTGCCGAGTTTAATTGAAATCGGTTAATTAATTTTTGAGTTATCGGATGGATATTTTAAAAAAATTGTGCAGTCTCACCATCGATACCTCTCCATTACCGAATTTTAAATAAAAATTCACTAATATTTTGGTTAAAGGATAAGCAATTTTTTTATTTTTTTTTGGCAATGCATTTTTAATTCTATAGTGTTTTGGAAGGGACCTGCGGCACTTAGTATGATACTTAGGCAGCACACAATACACAACATATAAAAACATTGTGTTCTTTCTTATAAGTGTTGCTCTTTGTAATGTGTCGCAGTTAGGACGTAAGTTTACAATGCGAGAAGTCTTAAAACAACGCAACATATTCACCAAATTTCATCAAAATAGCTATGTAATTTTCAGAGACAAACATTTTTTTCGAAAGGAAACTCAAAATTTTCGAGGAAAACCTTGTCCGATTTTCCTGGCTAACGAGCTTATCTAAGCCATGATGAAAAGAAAGATTCTTGCCGAGTTTAATCAAAACCAGTTAATAACTTTTTGAGTTATCGTGCGGATACATACATACACACACACACACACACAAATATATATATATATATATATATATATATATATATATATATATATATATATATATATATATATATATATATATATATATATATATATATATATATATATATATATATATTTATATATAAATTGAAACTAACCCCGGATATGGGTTCTCGGGGTCCTAGTTCGCACTCATTTGCAAAAATGCTTGCAAAGTCTCACCATCGATACCTCTCTATTAGCGATTTTTTTAAAAATAAAAATTCACTAATAAAACAAACCAAACAGTATATCCCTCGTGCTTTAAGTAACCTTATTATGACAAGCAGATACACCATTTTAACGTTTTAAATAAAGTGGTTGAAGTATTTTACATAATATGTTGATAATTAATTAATTTACAGAATATAACATTTTCAAACACTCTCCCAGTATACAACACAATATTACTCCTCAGTCAATAAATTCACTTTTTTCATTCTGCTTTATCAAAACTACATTTAGTAAATTTTAATTTTACACTACAATAACGACTTGTTAATTAATGCATTCTCCAGAGCACACAGAAGCACAGAAACGAGATAAGGTTATGAGCAAAATATATAGTAGAAACGATGTGCCATATTTTATCAAAATAACTTATTGTTTGAAAATGTAAAAAAATTTTCCGACAATATACCTTAAACGTTGGTTTTCTAATCAACAAATCTTAGGTTAATAGCAAATTGAGTTATTGAAATTTGAAGCATTTAATGAAAATTTGCTACCAAAACGCACTTACTGCGTCTTGATTTTTTTTCTTACAAACATATTTCGATAAAAAATGCAATAAAATAAGGCTGTTCAAAAAAAAATTGTAGGGATCACCAACGATAGACTTGTGGGCCAGCCGGTGATTGTCAAAATAATTTTATAAGATGCAGCTCAAGACACCCTATAATTAACTTATACAATTTTTTCTCGTCTCTTGTATAATAATAATTATATTCAGCTTTACCGTAAAAACGCGTCACCCTGTATAATATCAGCCCTTTTGTAAAACTTCGATCCTTTATATTTATTTATTTATTCAATATGCAAATACACAGTTTATAAACCATTTACGTATATATGTGTTGATAAAATATAACAAACACTGTTTAATCCACCCACTAACATTAATAAAGGAATAATTTGCACTTGTATATAAAAATTTCCCAAATGACACAATAATTCGTCCACTCAAACAAATAAAAAACATAATATAAACGATCTCATATCATTATCATACAGCATACGGTAAATGTCAGTTAAAGCGTCTAACAGGCCTGCGCGATAATAATCATATGTTACGTTACCATGACAACCACAACTAGATCTCATATAAACTATTCAATGAAAGGCGGTGAATCATAAATGTTTCAAATCATAAATGTTTCAAATTTGAATAGCTTAATTTTCTGTAACCCTAGAAAGCTGAATTTTGGCACATAGTTAGGTCTTTCCCAAGGAAATATGTACACCAAATTTTATAGAAATATCTTTGTAATTTTCGGAGAAAAAATTTTTTTTCGAAAGAAAACTCTAAATTTTTCCGGAAAACCGTGTCAGATTTTTCTGGATAACGAACTCATCCAAGCTATTAATAAAAGAAAGGCACTTGCCGAGTTTTATCAAAATCGGTTTATTATTTTTTGAGTTAGCGGTTGGATACATATATATATATATATATATATATATATATATATATATATATATATATATATATATATATATATATATATATATATATATATAAACATATAAAAATCGAAACTGACCCCGGATATGGGTTCTAGGGGCCCAAATTCGCGCTCATTTGCAAAAATTTTTGCAAAGTCTCACCATCGATATCTCTCTATTAGTGAATTTTTTTAAATAAAAATTCACTAAAAGACTATACAGATCTGCCATTCTTAAAACTCGAGGCTAATGTGTAACAGACGTTTGCTAATGAAGATGATTTAAATCAAAAGATGTAATCAGTATTTCCTCCGAAGATTCTCAGGAAAACTTGATACTTCCCAGTGCAGCTGTTATGACCAACATTGTTGCAAGTAAATCAGCACCAGTGAGGTTACTTAGTGACATGAATGATGCTATCGGCCAGTAGTACACATTATTGCCATCCCTATTTCAGATTAGATGTAGGTAAATTTAAATTTAAAAGCACGATTTGGTTCTTTTAAAGTTACAAGTAGTTCCTGATCAAAAAAAGAAACTAATCAAACTGGGACATCACGCGGTGATGTCGGGTTAACAGATAGCATCATGGATGACTCTTTAATCCAGTTATCTGAAAAATTTACACATTTTTAATTTGTGTCACAAAATATATTGGATGGCAATTTTCAACATGATATTATACAACATGTGCAAGTTCAAAACAAATCTCATTACATAATGTCAAAGGAGGATGAAGACAGGACGTAAAAGTTTTTAAAACAACCAGAGTTAGGACGTGGTGAACCAATGCCAGCAAGTGGTTTCCGCCACCGCTCTAGTTTTCAAGGGGGTGTTTAGTGGGTAGTCTCAACCTGGTGGGAAGGGGGTCTGCTGTCCAGCAACTTTAACAAGGGTAGGGCGGATACTGGATTCATAAGTGACGAGAGAAAAAAACAAGTGTGAAGTCTACGGCTGGTTACCTGTAATAGACGCTCCGCCGTGACAACCGGAGTAACGTCTGTTCTAAATTAATTAAAAGTTGAAATGATTGGGTGATTTGTGTCACATGACAAACAAATAAAAAAATTTAAATGGATGTCAGAACAGTCAAAAAAATGTCGTAGAAATACTATACGTCATTTTGAAACATCATTAGAAAACTAGTATGCAACGTTTCAGAAATCTACTAGTATTTGAAAATTGTTTCAGGCTGCGTTCACCCAATTAAACAGTTTACGTTTGTGTTAGCTAACAGTTTAACAAATTATGTGTTCAGGTGAACGGTGTGTTTGTTTACCTGTCACTAATGTTAAGAGTCAAATAAACTTTAACTTCATCAAAAATTTTTATATCGATTAAGTTTAACTCTAAATCCTAAGTATGCATAAATCCTGAGTTTTAGTCATTTTTACTTGTTTCACTTTTAAAGATGATTCTCTCATAAGTTTGATATTCGTTAACAATTTCTGCGGAATTTTCGTCATTACTGATATATTCCAGAAACGTCACGAACTCAAAAATTAATGTAACGTATGTTGTTATTTATTAAGGCACCAGCAGTTTGATGAACAGTAGAGTTGTAAGCAGTAGTGACGTTAGCCACTTGTAGGAACAAACCAAGTTTACATTTTTATACATCTCTACTTTCAAGATACGTATACCACCATAAGTGGAATATATGTAATAATTAATCACTATCAGTGCAATAGTGATTAATGTTGTATTTTTTCATTAATGCGTTAAATTTAGAGTTCTAACTCAAGATCAGAATGGATGTTGGAGGGTGCTGTACTATAAGCTTAAATATCAGCCATAGCTTTAGTCACCTCTTCATCATTTTTAGATTTAAGAGGGCGAGTCCACACATACTTTGAAAAACAATTGATAACCACTAAACTGTACTTGTAACCAGAGGTTTCTTTGTAGTAGTTTATAATTCAGTAGCCTGTAATTCAGCTAAATCAATCAACCACAATACATTTAAACCTTTGATTATTGTACGGCTACGTTTAAAACTTATTCTTGCAGGTGTATATAATTCGTTAAAAATTTACTTTTTAGTATCAGATGGTTCAAATGTCATACGTTTCATGGTGTTGAATGTAAGGTTTCCACTTAGCTTGTAGAGCTGAGATCTTAGTGTCCAGCTGATTCAGTATCTTACTTAGATCTTTATTCTTTGGTATATCAAGCAGCACTTGAGAATTTATATCCTTAGTTAAATTTTTCAATTTGTCTTTAAACTCACTTTTAAGAGCAGCCAGCTCTGTTAGCCAGTACGATAACACGGGAAAAACTGGGTTAAATACGGAAAAACATAGAAACAAACCCCATAAAAATCAAAAATTCCAATACAACTAATAATTCTGAAGCAAAAATACCCAATTTGGAAGAATAAAAAACAGCATCAGCATCATGTTTTCTCAGAAACTAAAAAGCGACATCGAACTTTAGATGAGACCTATGGAGAGATGAAAGACAAATTCTCTTTTCCAAAGATGAGAAAGGAAATTAAAGATTGTATTAGGACTTGTGAATATTGCAACAAAAAAGAATTCAATCTGTTTACATTAAACAAATTAAATAAACAATCGAATTACATTACCTAAATAAATTAAAAACTCGAAAATCGGATCATCAAACGTGACTGATGCTGCAATTACTATCAAGATTCAATGATACAGAGAAGAGGATATACCACACACTAAGTAAGTTCGAGTCCAAACTGAACCAAGGTCTGGAAGCCATTAACAACATGAAGCCTTGGTACAAAGCAGTAGATAAGAATTCATTAAAGATTCACATATCGAGTGTTTATCAGATAGCTGAACGATATCTAGATGAACTTACTCATCATTATATAAGCTTGCTAAACATGCATGCGAACCAAGCCAACATTTACAACCTTCTTTCACCGAAACACATTCATCAAATCATAATCGCAGCAACAAGAAAAATACCACAGCATCTGGTGATCATTTCATACCCGATATCTCGGTCAGAAATTGGTCACAGTGAGAAATATATTCATCTGTACAGCTACTTCATAATGACAGAGGTAACGCAATTGATGCTAATAAAAGACACCCCGATTCCGTATAAGGTCGAAAACGAAACCTATTGGTCTATGGAAGTACCCAACCAAATCTTAAGAGTGGATTATAACACGCAACGATGATGATGAACTCACAAGCAGCATCCCAAACCCCCAAGAATCTATATATGTGTTCTCCAGCCATGGTAAGAAGCATGGAAAGCAACCACAACTGCATAATTGATGAGAGATACCAGAGGGAAGACAAAACCACGTGTCCAATCGATCACCAGAAGTCAAGTCGACAATCTGGAAACAACTGTACATTGATGTTCATCAACCCACGAGAATATAGAATTGCAATCATATGTAACGGCCAAAGGGAAAAAGTTACGATGAAGCAGTATGGTATAATATCCATCTCCCAAGACTGTATCATCGAGACAAAACCTATGGTTCTAACTCCCAAGCAGATAGAGGGAGTGCCGATTATATGTGGATTCGTGAAACCAGTGCCAACCAACTTAAGGTTTTCAAAAGCCGTAGTCAGTCCAGTGACAATTCCCTAAGAAGCAGTAGTCCGCCCATATGATGATCTGACGGACATTGCTCAGGAAGAACTACAAGAGGAGGACCATCTCCAAGGAATCCGATGGCGCACGGTCACGCATCATTCCATAATAATGAGCCTGTCCACCACAGCCATAGTAGCTATAGTAATTATAGCCGCTATCTGTATATTACGGAGGATTCAGAAGAAAACTAAGTAAAGGATAGCACTGCCGAAGAAAAGAAGAACTGGTGTCGAGAAGGCCTACCCCGATTTTGAACCAATAGAGATGGCTGAGTTGAGCAGATTACAAGAAACAGCTGATGATAGCCCGTAGCTAGCCAGAGGACGTCGTCCCTTGTTGACTCGGCAGGATGTTCATGGAAGAGTTAGCTATCCCGGAGGGGGGCATACCTAGGGTTGGATATATCATAATTTTATTCTGATTGTTATAATTAGTAAAATAGATATTATAATGTTGATCAATACAGTTAAGAAAGAAACATTAAAGTAAAGCAATGTCAAGTAGGTAATAGGTCAAGCCCGTCACGTAATTATTGACATTGAATTGATTGATTTACAAACAAATACACCAGTGTGTTGATATTTACAGATTAAAATGTTATATGTTGCAAATTCCGTTGTGAACTGCTGACAATGTTTATTTATTGTTGAGAATTAGTTAAGTAAATCTAGATATATAAATGTTTGTAAATATGAGAAGAGAGACTTGGGGTATAATTAGTACAGGTTAAACATTGTTATAAGATGGTTCTCTAGTTGCAGTTTAAATTCAGTGTTCACCAGCACCACACGAAACAACTCCTCCGCTCCCACTTTAATGTGCTCAAATAAGGATTTGTAACACGGCATTTCTGTACTATACAATAAGTTTGAAAATCGTGGCTTTTTGGTCCTTTCCCTCGGATTGAGGGTCTTCCAAATGTTGCTGCAAATGTGCACCGGTTTTACTGTTGTGACTCCGTGTATTTTTGCATCTTCATCCAGAGTATTCCCATCTTCACCTTTCTATACCGTACTGATGATGGCTAATAAGCTTGAAGCTTGAAACACGCGTATGCGGTTGTCTCCTTGCGGATTTGCCCTTAACCCTTCTCCTTTATATATATATATATATATATATATATATATATATATATATATATATATATATATATATATGGTGGAATTTGTTTTAACTGCGTGGGGAGGGTAGATGGTGGTTTGTATACTACCCAAATCCTAAGTTTAGCAATTCTCTTCAGACAACATTTTAGATTCATCTGATTTTATTTTATCCTTCACATGTGCCTTTAAAGACTGAACGTTTTCGAAAATTATAGTCAAGTAAGATGGGTAATATTGTGTAAAGTTCAGCGTTATTTTTACAGGCCTGTTAGTAAATGCATTAATTAAATTCACTTTTCACGTCTTCACTCTTCTGCTTTGGAAGAACTTTAGATATTCCTTTATCCTTACCAAATTCAGATATTGTAGATGGGCTTTGCATTAATATTTTTTGTCCGAAAGGATGACCGAAGGAGGGTCTTATTTACAAGAAAGATCGACAGCAGCACGTTCGTTAGATAATACAATAATTTAGGTATTTCCGCCGATCGAAATATGTTAATTTTTGTGTTGTTGAAACACCCTTTATCGTTAATCTAAACGTAAAAGATGGTTGGTGTAAACATGAAAGTTGATTGCGATTGTATCAACATGATGTGTCATGTCAATGAAAACGACGATCCCGATTTTAGAGAACATCGACCACCCGATGTAAAAGAAGTGAGAACCTATTTCGATAGTGACGACTGCATGAAATGGTCTGGCTTACCAACACCTCTACACAACGATCACCTAGTTGAAACTTCCACTTACAACATGACCATGATCAAGGCTGATATGGTTTGTTATAAACTTATCTTTCTGTTTGAGAGACACCTGACTTGTGAAGGCTCATACTAGTACATTTTATTATATAGATCAGCTGGTTCTCTCATATGTTTAACCGTATAATAATAACAAATATGTTAATATACTTTTGTGTTAAGTGTAACAGTTCATTGGAAATACTTATTTCAAATATATCTGTTAATAAATGTATATACCAAAAAATGTTGTTTTTTATTTCAGTAGCTAAGCAACCTTCATTGTCACAAAGAAAATCATATGAAGTATTGTGAATCGTGCTCGTTACAAATGAAAAGCAGTGTGTGCTCTGGACATCTGCGCAGTGAAGGCTAAAAATTAAAAGTATGTGAATCGTGAGTAGTTGAAAAGGTGCTTATGAATGAATTATCGTATTAACACGAATAATAAAATATAGAAAATAAAAAACAGAAGAAATCCATTGAAACTATGAAACATGTATTGTTTCAGCTCTTGAAGCTGCTTCAGCTAAACATGATGCAATTGAAATAAACTTGGAATTGTTTGGGTTGTACAAGCTTCAAAATAAAGAAAAAAACTCGGGACGCAGCAAGTGCGTTATGGTAGTGAATTTTTATTGAATGTTTCAAATTTAAATTTCTATAAACTTAGAGAGTTTAATTTAAATACGTAGTAAGGTCTTTCCTAAGGCAAGATATCCACAAAATGTAATTAAAATAACTTTGTAATTTTCGGAGAAAAAATTTTTTTTCGAAAGAAAATTTAAAATTTGAATAACCCAATTTTCTCTTAACTTAGAAAGTTGAATTTTGGTTCATAGTAAGATCTCTCTTGAGGCAATATATATACTAAATTTCATTAAAACAGCTTTGTTACTTTTGGAGAAAAAAAATTTTTTCGAAAGAAAACTCAAAATTTTCCCGGAAAACCCCGTCCGATGTTTCTGACTAACGAACTCATCCAAGCCATTAATAAAAGAAAGGCACTTGCCAAGTTTCATCGAAATCGGTTAATTATTTTTTGAGTTAGCGGTTGGATACATACATATATATATATATATATATATATATATATATATATATATATATATATATATATATATATATATATATATATATATATATATATATATATATATATATATATATAAACATATAAAATTTGAAACTAGTTCGCACTCATTTGAAAGAATTTTTGCAAAGTCTCACCATCGATACCTCTCTATTAGTGGATTTTTTAAAATTAAAATTCACTAAAATCATTCAAAAAAAATGTTACAGTTTCAACTAATTCTGAAAATATCTATCTATCGAGGAAATTTAGAGTTGCAGAATTGGAGTTTGCAGAAGGCGTGAGTAGATTGATGTTGGAACGTCTTTTGTGACTGGAGATGAACATTAATAAATGTCTTTTAAAATAAAACTAATAAATACATTTTTCTTTTACAATGGTTCGTTTATTTATGTAACAAGTTTAAGTAAATAATAGCATACAATTTCTAATGCCAGAAATACATTTTCTTTTATCAAATTTAACAGCATGATACATACATATTGGATGGTCTGCTACAAGTTTCAGCAAACATCATCGTTTTTCAAATTGATGACATCGCCGCTGTATCTCTAATGTAACTCTATCTACCCGCTCTTCGATATTATGTTTTTCTATTAGTTTGGGTAATTCTTCTGAAGTAACGTTACCACAATCATAATCCAAATACTTCTGTGTTTTTTGTAGCAACTTGATATATTTAACTATATCTGCATTTAATAACCTAGCGGTTTCGGTGTCTTAAATCTATAATGTGCAGATTGATAACTATTAAAAATTACTAATTCTTTGGGTGCCTACTTTGTTACACAGAAGCCTTGTGTATCTACCACGACAAACCTCATCTTAAAGCTATGTATGGCAATGAAAATTTTCATTATATAATGCACGATGTTGGTGACTGGGGCGTACTGGACGACGTACATAAATTACACAATATCGTTTTGTGTGATCGAAAAGTTGTTAGTACTTTTCATTTCCAATTTGATATCCACCGGAGCTGGCTTTATGGAATCGCTGTACCTGGAGCAATTTTAATTGCTCTTGTATAAATACCCCATGTTTGCATTTATACAAACATGGGGTATTTTATAAAATCGTTGTAATTCAAGGTAGGTGTTGATTCTCTACCAACATACGAACGCTCGATGTAATTTACTTATTTAAAGTTCAGATTCATTCCTTCTGTGGGGATTTGCTTATAATTTAAGTGAAGTCTCAAATCTAGAATGTATTTTCTAACGTTATTGTATCGATTCGTTACAAAACTTTCAAGAATGGGCATAGTTTTCAAATTATAGTTGGAAATAATTGGTACTACTCATCTATTGGAATTAATATTTTTGAGAAAAGCTGTTACGGCTGCTATGAAAAATTCACAAGCTTTATCTGATTTTGCAGATATTATGAAAGCTACTAGTCTGCACAGAAAACTCAAGAAAACACTATAAGAAACAGTTCTCCTAAATATCAACCAGTAGTAAAACCAATTATAGAAAAATAAGCAGGCGCTAAGTCATGTCCTACTTCCATAACTTCAGGTTACGGTATGCCACACATGATGCATAATAAGAAACTGAAAGTATGTACAAGTAATATCTAATGCAGCAGCTCAATTATTGAACATGTGAGAAATCCTGGTATAGTTACAGCAATTCGAACACTTTTGGAGGCAAACAGTGATGAAGCAGGAGCTCTAATTCAAGCCGGGTGGCATCATACTACATACAATACAATGCTGAAGGATGGCCGTTTTTGCTATTGCATACCTTCTTGTTACTTGTGTAATATTTTCAAATACTATAGAAGCGTGTTCTTCCAGTTAATAACTAAAGCCCAGAATGAAAGAAATTGACTTATTTTGATTGGAGCAGTCGACGCAGATAAAGCATTAAAGTTACATTGATTACATGGCGCTGCAGGTGAAACTTATCCACCTCAGCGAAGTTATACAGAAACAATTATTACAGTCGATTGACCTAAATAAAAAGATCCTGGTACCATATAGAAAATGGGAAACGTATGAATTACCAAATCTGAATAATTCAACGAAAGGCTTGTGGTCTATCAAAACATCCTCAAACACTGAACGACCTAGCTTTTTTATTGTGATATTGCAAACGGATCGATCGAATAACGTTAGGAAAACATCAACAACTTTGATTATGTAGGCATTCGATATATAAAACTCCACTTAAATTCTCAACGAATCCCCACAGAAGGCATATAGAAACATGACTCAATTTCAACGCTCATATGTTGTAGAGAACCCCAACCTTGGATTACAAAACTTTCGAAAAATACCCCATGTTTTTATTTGATTGCTCCAAGTACAGGGAATCCAAAAATCCATCTACGGTAGATATCAAATTGGAAATGGAAAGCACCATCAACTTTCCAATCACACAAAATGTTATTTTTTAATTATACATGATTGCATCATGTATAAATCCAAAATCGTCACTATATAATGTAGCTATAAGAGTACTGCAATCACTCTCAAGATGAGGTTCGTAGTCGTCGATACTCAGGGTTTTTGACTGTCTGAATTTACAACTAAAGAATTTGTGATTTATAGTGGTTTCCAAACTGAGCATTGTGTGTTTAAACCACATACCCCGTTATGTTTACTACCTGCAGTCATAATCAAGCAATTATATCGGAATTTAGTTATATGTCTGACACAAGTAGCAACTGTTATTATTTTTATGTCTACCAATACAAAAATAGGATTTTATTTTGTCTTGCTTATCACAGGCTACATCATCAAAAATTAAATTGCTCTTTGCATCTGCTGGATCTAATATCTCTTCGTTTTTACTTTTGTAGCATACAACATCTCCTTTAACATGCTACATATAGTGAATAGCTGCTTGGTTACAAACATAATGAAAGTTAAAAGAAACTTGGTATGGGTCTGAAATCAAAGACAATCACCAAAAGTAAACGTAGCAGTGAAAAACTAAAGTGCGATGGTAAAATACCTTTTAAAAACATAATAAATTTAATGCGAGGCACTATAAAAGTTGGTAAGGAAGTTCCATTTGTGAAATATTTACTGCATCTAGCGAGAAAAGTGATTAAGAATTTTGGTGGTCGTTAAAAAGTCAAGACACCTCGAGTTATTCCCATACCGAAAAGTGGCGGTTTCCTTCCAGTACTACCTCTAATTTTTTGTGTTCTGTCAGCACTGGGTGCTCTGGGTGGAGGTGCTGCAGATATTTCTAAAGCTGTTAACGATGCTAAATCAGTCAAACAAAAATTGGAAGAATCAAAACCTTGCTGGTGCAAGTCCTCTAAAAAATGTAGAACTTGTGAAATTTTGCATACAGACTTGGAGAATACTTCTCTGACTTCACTGTTGGTTTTTAGTGGTGAAGGACGTAGCCAGCGCGTGAGCTAACTGGAGCAAGTGGCCCTACGAACTCTGGAAGTTCTAGGATGTTCTTCAATGCTTCTGTGACTATAGTTTCGCTGCTTGACAGCATTTTCAGACAGATAAAATGAAAATTGAATATTTTAGAGGTATATACATGCGAGATACTCTACCGTCAGCTGAACCACGTAAAAATGAAACGTTCGTCATGAATTTGCAAACAAACAAAGAGCCTGGCAATCATTTGGTTGCAGTTAGGAAACTCGGTGATACAACTGTGTACTTTGACTCATATGGAAATTGGAAGCCACCAATTGAACTGTTGTGTTATCTTAAGAACTCTACTATATTGAACAATCATGATATATACCAAAAGTATAATACTTGCCTAAAATTTTTAAATAAAAGACTTACACACTAGTGTGTAATGACGACAAATGTAAAGACGTGGTGTTCTTCACCTGGCAGTAAAAATAAAATCAATAAGAGGACGGGTTCAGTAATAAATGCTTACTTGTAGAATTGTGGATTTCACCTGGTGTGGTCAGACGTAGGAAATGTGGAAGGGCCACTTTTTCACAAGGGCAATGTAATGACGACAATTAAGAGAACGGGGTGGAAATGAGCGCGAATTTGAGACAGATTTAGCGAGGTAGAATAGGGAGACTGTCTGATTTTTCATACGAAATGCCCTTGCTTTTATATATTCTCAATGCTAGAGACGCGAACGCCGGTTAATTGGGGCGAAAGTCCCGTGTATCAGACGTTGCATATCGCAACGCTGAAAACGACATAAGGTTCATATTGCCGTGTATTCTATATGACTTCGCCTATACCATGTCTCCTTATTAATTCTACATTCTCATAAAGTTAGCCCGACAACAATTGCATCTACATCATATTTAACGAAATATTTACACAGAAAATCATTTCATGTCCTACAAGGTTACTTACATTCATTACTATTTACAGTATTTCATCATAATCAGAATCAGGAAACTAGAATATCAGGAATAAGCGCATATTACCTGTTAAAATACATTTACAAGTATAGATGCTAGTATTTATTTTATGAGGCATTTCGACCTGCTGTACCATTAAATAAGTTTTGTTTTCATCAACAATATTGGGCGAAAAATAATTAGATTTATATTATTTTCTCTACACGGAGGGTTACCATTGAAAAACAATAGATATTTGTATAAATGATTTAGTACAGCCACGTTACCCATAATATTACACATTTCTCTAGCATTACCTATTCCTCTTCATCCTCATATATTTTCTTTTCAAACGACTCGGGTTTATTCACTCGCATTAATATTGAACTTAGTCCAACGATAGTAAATCTAGTTTATTAGCGAGGCGAAGCCTACGTTTCACTTGCTTGTACGAAAAACAGAGTACATTACTTTTTTATTCAATGACCGAAGCCTAACTTTTAATTGCTTGTGTGAACAAAAAAATACTACATTAATTTTTGGTTCAATGACCGACGCCTAACTTTAATTCGTTGTGTGAATAAACATGGTACATAAATTGTTATCCAGCAGTGGTAAAGCTGATTTTGTTAGCGAAACGGTCATCAGGTATAAAACTGGATTGTGATGAATCGGATTCTCCAAAATGTACTTATTAGTGCTCATCACAGATTAAATCGGCATAAATTTGTAGCATTTAAAATTATGTCAAATCTTTTCAAATTGCTGTAGGCATACTTAAAACAAAGAATACAACTCACCAAGTTATTTTACTTTTACAACATAGATTTAATGTGCTTGTGCTTTTTTCTTTGTCTACACAGGCCTGAACGAACTCTGCCTTTCTGTAGTGGCAAAAACAGCACTAAATATGCCCTTAAACAATAGAACTTGTTCTTTAAGTCAGCCGTCTCCTGTCAAAACTACGCAATTGGCTGGGTTTACATTAGCCAATTGCAACATGAACTACATATATTACAAGTAGGTTATGGTTCACCAAGTTATTCATGTAATTATTACACAGTCTGTTTATCAAAACATTCTGTTCTCGCATACATTGCAGTCAAGATAAATATATCGCTTATTTTATCACCCTCGCAATCCTCGAGTTCAATCCTATCTTCCTCTTAATACCACAACGATAATCTCAAGCATCTAGCCGTGAGAACTGAGCGTCTATTACGGGTAACCGACCGTAGATTTCACGCTCGTTTGTTGCTCTCGTCACTTTTGGATCCAGAATCCGCCTTACCATTGTTAACGTTATTGGACACCACAAAGAGATAAGACCAAAAATTTCGGCATTCCCCACCTTGACGATTACTGTTCTCAGTGTTCTTCGTCCCACTAGCGCAATACTTACAGTTTTGTGAGGCTGAAGCTGTAGACCTCTCATTGCCATCCAGGTTTCCACCCTTGCCACTGACCAGTTGATATTGTTTTCTAGGTCACCCTTATTTCCTCCGCTTACAATCACCGCCAAATGATCTGCATACCCTATAATAGCTGTGTTGTTTAGGGACTCCAGACTAAAGATCTTATCGTAATACATGTTCCAAAGTGTTGGTCCTAGGACTGACACCTGACGCACGCCACATGTAGCATGCATCCGATATTTCTGTCAAATCAGTATCTGTCTGTTCACCAGGTAACTACATACTATTTTCAGCAAATATGGCTCAACTTGCCTCTTTCTTAACACTTCGTATATGCCTCTGCATGGTGCTGTATTAAATACATTTGTTACGTCCAGTGTTACCAAGTCCAGAAGCTTTTCGCACTGAAATCCCCTCCAATTAATATCTTCCTCTTATGTTGCCTAACGTATCTGTTGAAGAAGGTTAGAAATTTCTGGAAGTCTTCTTCTCCAATTGCAGTTGATACATAGCAGGAGTACAGAACTATGTCAATCATTTCAGTGATCGAAAAGAGGGAGCTTAATCTTAACTCATTTTGTAAAATCTGTAATGTGATTGGACTCTCTATTAATAGAAACATTGATTGATTAAAAAGCAATTTCAAACACTAATTAGCAGATTTGATTGGTAATAATAACCAAAAGAAATGTATGTTGATATCCAGGAGGAATAAGAACGGGACTGTTAAGAAGAACCTAAACCAAGCAAGAAGTACAGATTAGTAAAAAAAACCTTTAAAAAGTTAAAACACAGCAATGTTTAGTCTATTTGGACTGGGCAGATTTTCCTGGAAAATTAGCCAGGAAAATCTGCCCTTTCCAATTAGATTAAACATTGCTTTTATTTTAATTAGACAGTCGGATTCCCCCGTCTATAACATTTATGAGCCGCCTTTTAATTAAAAGTCAGCTCAGAACTGGAATGGGCGTGGGAATCCGAATATCTAATCAAATAAAGCAATGTTTAATCTATTTGAGCAAGGCAGATTTTCGTGGAAAATTAGCCAGGAAAATCTGCCCATTCCAAATAGGTTAAAAATTGCTTTGTTTTAATTAGACAGTTTCCAGGAAAATCTACCCGGTCCAAATAGATCAAACATTCTTCTTCTTCATGCCGTCTCCTCTTAGAAGGTTAAATATCATCATGGCTACTCTCACTTTTGATGTTACAGCTCTGAACAACTCAACACAACTACAGCTGTACCATTGTCTCAGGCTATTTAGCCAGGAAATGCGTCTTCTTCCTCTGCTTCTCTTTCCCCGTATCTTTCCCTGCATAATATTCTGCAACAATACATATTTCTCTCCTCTCATCACGTGGCCCGGATATTTCAGCCTCCTTATTTTGATTGTGTGCAATATTTCTTTTTCTGTTCTCATTCTTGCCAGTACCTGCTCATTTGTTACCATGTATACCCAATTTATCCTCAAGCTCCTTCTATATGACCACATCTCAAATCCCTCCAGTCGATCACTTATATCTTTCTTTAACGTCCATGATTTCATCCCATATAGCAACACCGAGAAAACGTAGCATCTCAATATTCTGACTCTAAGTTGTAAGTTAAGATTTCTACTGCATAACACGCTACTCATTCTGTTAAATATGGTTCTTGCTCGTCCAATTCTTGATTTAATTTCTTCAGTGTACTCATTATTTTCATTGACAGTTGTTCCCAGGTACCTGTACTTACTGACTTTCTCTACTAGTTCTCCGTTGATCCATAGGTTTTCCTGTTGCTGAACTGATTTTGTAATGGTCATAAATTTGGTCTTTTTGATATTTAAGGTAAGTCCGCTCTCTTCGCTACTCGTCACTACTTGATCTACTAAGCTCTGTAAATCTTCTATTGTTTCGGCAATGAGTATGGTGTCGTCGATATTGTTAATGAGTTATACATTGACCTTTACTCCTATTGTTGTTTCTTCCAGTGCTCTATGAATGTTTTCTTCCGAGTAAAGATTAAATAATAGCGGCGATAGTACATATCCTTGCCTTACACCACGTTATATCTTTACTTCTTCTGAGAGTTCATTGTCCACCTTGATATTAGCCGTCTGGCTGTAGTATAAATTATTTATTATTCTAATATCTTTCATGTCTATATTTTTACTTTTAAGTAACCGAATGAGGTGGTTGTGGCGGACTCTATCAAATGCTCTGTTGTAGTCAAGGAAACAGACATACATCGGCTGATTAATGTCCATGCATCTTTGAGTCAACACATTGAAGGCAAACAAGGCTTCTATTGTTCCCATTGCATTTCTGAAGCCAATTTGGGTTTTTCTAATATCTTGTTCTAATTTCCTAAAAATTCTCTGGTGTATTATCTTTAGGAATATTTTGAGAGCGTGACTCATTAGACTGATAGTTCGTTGGTCGCTACATTCTTTTGCATTAACCTTTTTTGGTACTGAAATGAAGGTCGATCTAAGCCATTCGCAGGGAATGATTCCTGTGTTGTATATTGTGCTAAATAGTTCCACCAATATGTCCATTTGATCTTCTGTGATTAGTTTAATATTTCTGCTGGAATTTCGTCGGGTCCTGGAGCTTTATTAGACTTTGCCATTTTACCGCGTGCATTACCTCTTCCTTTGTTATTGTTGTGCCCAAATCTCCTTCTGTGTCCTCTTCTACTATTTCTTGTTGTCTGTCATCGTCGAATAGTTCCTGGATATACTCCTTCCATCTTGCCAGCTTCCCTGCAGTGTCTGGGATTATTTTACCATCTCTGTTCAGCAAAACATTGCTTTGGTTTTGCCAGCCACCTCCCTAATTTTTTTATACAGGTTAAGATCATCGTGTTTCACTTTCAAATCTTCTATCTCCACACATTTTTCTCTGTACCACTTTTCTTTGGCTTCACGTATTCTTTTTCTTATCTCACTATGTATATGATTATATGCATTGTTGTTTATGTTTTTGTAAGTTCTTATTTCTTCCATTAGTTTTAAAACTTCGTCAGTTATCCATGGTTTTTGTTTCTGAACAGTATTCTTTGTTTGCAGTAACTCTTTTGTTAAAGTCGTTATCATGGTTTTGATGGTATTCCATATTATGTTTTGATCTTCATTCGGTTCAGCTCTGATCTTACTTAGTTCGTTGTTAATATTATTGGTCAATTGTTCTCTCATTGTTGGGCTTTTAAAGTTTAAGGTTTGTAGATGTTTTTTGTTTTGTTGGGATTTTAGCTTTTTCAATCGTACTCTGAGCCTTACTATTACTGGATTATGATCTGCTGCTGCATCTGCTCCAGGATAAGTCTTAGCCGATATTATGGAGTTTCGGTACCTTTTATTAGTTAGGACGTAATCAATTTGATTCCTAATTATGTGTTTGGTGTTATCAGCGGCTGATGTCCAAGTATAAAGCCTCCTATCAGGCAATTTAAAGTATGTGTTAGTAATCACCTTGTCTTGCTCTTGACAGAACTGTGTCAATCTATCCCCTCTTTCATTTCTTGTGCCCAACCCAAAATCACCAATAAGACCTTCTACTTTCCCATTTCCAACTTTTGCGTTGCAGTCTCCCATTATTATTGTTGTATCTCTGTTCTTTGTGACATCCACAGCTTGTTCAATTTCATTATAGAATTGTTCTATTTCTTCTTCACTCTTATCGGAAGCGGGGGCGTATGCTTGAATGATGTTAAGTATTCTTTGGGTTGTTTGTTGCTCTTATTATCATTACTCTATCTGAGATGGGGATGATGCCAGTTATAGCTTGACAAAAGTTACCTTCCACCACAATCGCTACTCCGTTTCGGTGATTTGCGTCGTTGTTACCCGAGTAGTAAATCTATAGATTAAACATTAATTAGACAGTCGAATTCCCCCGTCCATACATGTTCTGAGCTGGCTTTTGATTATAAGTCAGCTAAGAACTGGCATGAACGTGGGAATCCGACTATCTAATTAAAACAAAGCAAGGTTTAATCTATTTGGACCAGGCAGATTTTCCTGGCTAATTTTCCAGGAAAATCTGCCCGGTGCAAATAGATTAAACTTTGCTTTGTTTTAATTAGATAGTCGGATTCCCACGTCCATGTCAGTTCTGAGCTGACATTTAATTTAAAGCCAGCTCAGAACTGCTATGGACGGGGGAATCCGACTGACTAATTAAAACAAAGCAATGTTTAACCTATGGGCAGATTTCCAGGAAATCTGCCTATAGATTAAACATTGCTTTGTTTTAATTAGACAGTCGGATTCCCCCGTCTATACCAGTTCTGAGCTGTCTTTTAATTAATTAATAAGTCAGCATGAAAATTTGCCGGTCCAAATAGATTAATCTATTTGGAGCAATGTTTAAACATTGCTTTGTTTTAATTAGATAGTCGGGTTCACCCGTCCATACCAGTTCTGAGCTGGTATTTAATTACAAGTCAGCGCGGAACTGACATGGACGTGAGAATCAGACTATCTAATTAAAACAAAGCAATGTTTAATCTATTTGGACCGGGCAGATTTTCCTGGAAAATTAACCAGGAAAATCAGCCCATTCCAAATAGATTAAACATTAATTGGGCAGTCGGATTCCCCCGTCCATAACAGTTCTGAGCTGGCTTTTAATTAAAAGTCAGAATTGGCATGGGCGTGGAAATCCGAATATCTAATTAAAACACAGCAATGTTTAATCTATTTGGACGGTCAGATTTTCCTGAAAACATAGCCCGGAAAATCTGTCTATTCCAAATAGATTAAACATTGCTTTGTTTTAATTAGACAGTCGGATTCCCCCGTCCATACCAGTTCTGACCTGGCTTTTAATTAAAAGTCAGGTCAGAACTCGCATGGACGGGGAATCCGACTATCTAATTAAAACAAAGCAATGTTTAATCTATATGGACCGTGCAGATTTTCTTAGAAAATTAGCCTGGAAAATCTGCCCATTCCAAATAGATTAAACAGTGCTTTGTTTTAATTAGACAGTAGGATTCCGCCGTCTTTACCAGTTCTGAGCTGGATTTTAATTAAAAGTTAGCTCAGAACTGGCATGGACGGGGGAATCCGACTATCTTATTAAAACAAAGCAATGCTTAATCTAATTGGATTTTTCTGGAAAATCAGATAGGAAAATCTGCCCATCCCAAATGTCTGAATGTCCCGTCCATACCAGTTCTGAGCCGGCTGTTAATTAAAAGTCAGCTCAGAACTGGCATGCATGTGGGAATGCGACTATCTAATTAAAACACAGCAATGTCTAATCTATTTGGACCGGGCAGATTTTCTTGGAAAATTAGAGAGTAAACTTTCAATTTAACTTGTGTTACTGAAATCTCATTCATTGTATAAGAAATATTCTGGCAGAAACATGACATTGCAATAGTTCAGACTGGCAGTATTAGAAAAAATGTTACCAGAACCGTCGGCGTCACACCAAATAAGAAAAATACAAACCTTTCGAAAACAATGTCGCGCATGCGCCCAAAAAAGTCAGAAAAGACACAACGTACCATTGTGTAGCGTGCCCTGGAAATCCAGGACTGTGTTTAGCACATGTTTTCTAAATTACCATAATGAGATTTTTAAGGACATACTGTAATAAGATTTTATAAATAAAGAAAAGACAGCTCAGAACTGGTATACACGGGGGAATCCGACTATTTAATTGAAACAAGGCAATGTTTAATCAATGAGCAAATTTTCCTGGCAGATTTTCAGGAAATCCAAATAGATTAAACATTACTTTGTTTTAATTAGACAGTCGGATTCCCCCGTCCATACCAGTTCTGAGCTGGCTTTTAATTAATTAATAAGTCAGCATGAAAATCTGCCGGTCCAAATAGATTAATCTATCTGGAGCAATGTTTAAACCTTGCTTTGTTTTAATTAGATAGTCGGATTCTCCTGTCCATACCAGTTCTGAGCTGGCATTTAATTACAAGTCAGCGCGGAACTGACATGGACGTGGGAATCCGACTATCTAATTACAACAAAGCAATGATTAATCTATTTGGACCGGGGAGATTTTCCTGGAAAATTAGCCAGGAAAATCTGCCATTCCAAGTAGATTAAACATTGCTTTGTTTTAATTAGACAGTCGGATTCCCCCGTCCATACCAGTTCTCAGCTGGCTTTAAATTAAATTTCAGCTCAGAACTGTCATGGGCGTGGGAATCCGACTTTCTAATTAAAACAAAGCAATGTTTAATCTATTTGGACCGGGCAGATTTTCCTGGAAAATTAGCCAGGAAACTTGCCATCCATATTCTTCAACTTGTGTTACTGAATTCCTATTCATTGTATAAGAAATATTCTTGCAGAAACATGACATTGCAATAGTTCAGACTGGCAGTATTAGAAAATTTTTTACCAGAACCATCGGCGTCACACCAAATAAGAAAAAATACAATTAGTATGGAACATATGCCTACCAAAATCCAGGGGACAAACGAAAAGGGCAAAACTCTCCGAAAACAATGTCGCGCATGCGCACAAAAAGTCAGAAAAGACACAACGTACCATTGTGTAGCGTGCCCTGGAAATCCGGGACCATGTTTAGGCACATGTTTTCTAAATTACCATAAGGAGATTTTATAAGATATACTGTAATAAGATTTTATAAATAAAGAAGACATTTTTTTGTTAGTTTTTAGAATATTTCTTTTTTTATATATATTTTATGCAAATAAAAGAATGTTTTATATGGGTAAAGTGAATATTATCTTCAAAAAATAGGACGCACATGCGCGCTTTCTGCATTATTGCATAAATTCTTATAAATATGCAGACGGCGCCAATGTGCGTCTTTAACAAAATCAAACCAATACTGGACAAACTCAGTTATATTTGTTTTAATTTAAGTTACTGGACAAAAATTTACTTACCTTTAAGAAAGTTACTACCTCCGCACACGGTGGAATTATGCTAATTAATTCCCACAGCGAAAGTGTTAAACATTGCCTTGTTTTAATTAGACAGTCGAATTGCCCCGTCCATACCAGTTCTGAGCTATCTAATTAAGACAAAGCAATGTTTAATCTTATTGGAATGGGCAGATTTTCTTGACTAATTCTCCAGGAAAATCCGGCCTGTCCAAATAGATTAAACATTGCTTTGTTTTAATTAGATAGTCGGATTCCCACGTCCATGCCAGTTCTTAGCCAACTTTTAATAAACAGCCAGCTCAGAACTGGTATGGACGAGGGAATCCGACAGTCTAATTAAAACAAAGCAATATTTAATCTATTTGGAATGGGCAGATTTTCCTGGCTACTTTTCCAGGAAAATCTGCAAATAAATTAAACATTGCTTTGTTTTAATTATATAGTCAGATTCTCACGTCCATGTCAGTTCTGAGATAACTTTTAATTAAAAGTCAGCTCAGAACTGGCATTAACATGGGAATCCGACTATCCAATTAAAATAAAGCAATGTTTAATCTATTTGGAATGGGCAGATTTTCCTAGCTGATTTTCCAGGGAAATCTGCCCGGTCCAAATAAATTAAACATCGCTTTATTTATATAGATAGTCGGATTCCCATGTTAATGCCAGTTCTGAGCTGACTTTTAATTAAAAGCCAGCTCAGAACTGGTATGGACGGGAGAATCCGACTGTCTAATTCAAACGAAGCAATGTTTAATCTATTTGGAATGGGTAGATTTTCCTGGCTAATTTTCCAGGTAAATCTGCATTGCTTTGTTTTAATTAGATAGTCGGATTCCCACGTCCATGCCAATTCTGAGCTGATTTTTAATAATAAGTCATCGCAGAACTGGTGTGGACGGGGGAATCCGAATTAAAACAAAGCAATGTTTGATCTATTTGGACCGAGCAGATTCCGAGCCATTCCAAACAGATTAAACATTAATTATACAAATTAATTAGACAAATTAATGTTTAATCTATATGGAGGAGAATCTGCCCATAGATTAAATATTGCTTTGTTTTAATTAGACAGTCGGATTCCCCCGTCCATACCAGTCCTGAGCTGGCTTTTAATTAAAAGTCAGCGCAGAACTGACATGGACGTGGGAATCCGACTATGTAATTAACACAAAGCAATGTTTAATCTATTTGCTATTAGCCAGGAAAATCTGCCCATTGCAAGTTGATAAAACATTGCTTTGTTTTAATTAGACAGTCGGATTCCCCCGTCCATGCCAGTTCTGAGCTGGCTGTAAATTAAGTGGGAATCCGACTAATTAAAACAAAGCAATATTTAAGCCATTTGGACCGGGCAGATTTTCCTGGAAAATTATCCAGGAAAATCTGTCCGGTCCAAATAGATTAAACATTGGTTTGTTTTAATTAGACAGTCGAATTCCCCGTCTGAGTTAATCTTTAATTAAAAGCCACTTCAGAATTGGTATGGACGGGGGAATCCGACTGTCTAATTAAAGCAAAGGAATGTTTAATCTATTTGTACCGGGCAGATTTTCCTGAAAAATTAGCCAGAAAAATCATCCCATTCCAAATAGATTAAACATTAATTAGGCAGTCGGATTCCCCGGCCAAAACAGTTCTGAGCTGGCTTTTAAATAAAAGTTAGCTCAGAACTTGGACGTGGCAATCCGACTATCTAATTAAAATCCTGACGCAGCAAGTGCGTTATGGTAGTGAATTATCATAGACATATTTTATATAACTTTTTTTCTTGTAACGTAGAAATCTAAATTTTTGTGTATGGTTTACTATTTATATCATAAACCTACCTGTCCAATTTGGTTAACATAGCGTTTTTATTTTTTGAGTTATCGGTGTAATACACACACACACACACACACACACACACATATATATATATATATATATATATATATATATATATATATATATATATATATATATATATATATATATATATATATATATATATATATATATATATATATATATAAATTGAAACTGACCCCGGATCTGGGTTTTAGGGCTCCTAGTTTGCGCTCATTTGCAAAAAAATTTTCAAAATTGAAAAGTTGGGATCTTCCCATTTGTGAATTTTCTCTACGAAAATTCACTAATAAAACAAAACTATAAGACCAACTTAGCTAACTTCAGAGGATTAATAACTCGAAATGTCATTTTCGGCTTTTTATTGCAGTATAGGATTTTTAGCAAATAACGAGGGAAAATAGGAAAATAAATGGATAAATATTGACGAGTTATGTTGTGTAGCATAGGGTAAACGATACAGTTATTGGCCATTTGTACGAATATTAAGGTTACAGCGCTCCTTCTTGTATATTAATCAACTAGGAAAACTGTAGTCGCACAGTATAATATAAGATATATTATTTTTGATGATAACATACTTTTTTTTGACTTAAACTGTTCAAAAAAGAATAAAAAATTCTAAATTGTTGACCAACTCATAAAAGTAGTGATTGGCCATAGGCATATAGTGATTGGCCTAACATCTCTTACAGTGATTGTCATACCCTTCGATGTCAGCTGTAAACAATTAATTTTCTATGGGAATAATAAACAAACATCATGCAACAATTTATTTTTCAATTAATGGAAATTTTTAAGCACGATTTACAATGAAATATAGTAGAGTTTGATTTATGTAAATTCATTTTCCTTATACAATTCAGAATGAAAGCTCTGGTGCAGGATTTACATTTTATACCAATATTTGATTCATTCATATTGTTGGTGCAAGTAAAACATAAGCCGTTAATTTTTCTCACATTATCTTCTAAGCTCAAACCACAAGTCTCTTGTGCATTCTCTAACCTAACATTGGATAAAATATGTATCCTTGAACTTGTACCATCTTGAGAACTGTATTCATTCTTGGTGTCACTGCTACCAAAAAGATGTTTGGTGGCTTGTTGTATTCTTAAAAGTTGGTATTGTTGGCTGCCCGATGTGTTCTCTTCATCATCAAACTCACGTCCTATGTTTTCCCTATTTCTTATATTTTCATTCACATCGTCATGTGGATTTGACGCTTCTGATCTACATTTGTTTTTACTCTTAAAATATTGCTTTTTAACATTTTTGTTTTCTAATTTCTTGAAGTTCTCTGCTGTTTTCCTCAATTTATTCTCAAGCCTTTTAACTTTCCTCTCTTCTTTCTCAGTTTCTTTCTCTTTTTTAGTTTGTTCCTTATCACTCATGATTTTCTTCCATTGAGTTGATGTTAAGACAAACGGAAGTCTTTCGCTTTGCCTCTTACCCTTTCTCGCAGGAGTTTGAGGCCACTGTAAGAATGTATCAAGACTTACATCTGCTGAAGTATTTTCAGTATCTACAGAGGCCATGGTTAAATGGTCTATCTTATATAAACAGGAGTCCGTTGTAGGGCATATTCCGGAAGCATTATGATCACTCACAAGTTTTCCAGATTGACATGGTTGTGTTAGTTGAAAAATGTCACCGTTATAATCTTCGAAAACAATTGGTATTTCTTCTATATTGATATTTCTCAAGGTAAGGGTTGAGTCATTGTTTTCCAAATAGGTATCGAGGTTTGCTGCGCTGGTTGATTTTAGCCTAGCACTAATATCAAGTCCGTCTGTGCTTTCTCTGGCTATTGGTGATGCATGAGTTTCCTGTGACAATTCATTAGGATTGATATGTGTGGGATTTATTTCTTCTACCGATACTTCAGAAATGTCTTCTTTTGGTTTGAATCTCTTCCACATACTGTACAGCATACCGAATTCTTCTGAATGGTTGTTGATGCAATGCTGTCCTTTTTGAAATTCATTAATATAATTTTCACCAACAATTTCTTTAAATGCTGGATACGACAGGACGTAATTTTTTTTCAAACCAGTTTGTTCGTATGTATTGACTTTAGCAGCTCCCAAACATTTTGTGACGTCTATCGCATTTGGATTCCATGGGTACAAGCCACAAGCTTTAAACCCATTTTGGATGATAGTTGACTTTGCAACGTTTTTGATAACATTTTCAAGAACTGTTGCAAAGTGCTCTTTGCTTAATGTTTCATTGGTATGGTCGCGTCTCCACTCAACTACTGCCTTCTTCCAACCATTTTTTATCGGTTTGAAGGCTGCCACATCAGCAGGCTGAAGAATTCGTGTGGCATTGGGATAAAGGCAAATCGGTATAATTTCCAGTTGACTACAAAGTTCACTTAGTTGATAGGTTAAGTGTGTGCTGTGCCCGTCTACAAAGAGAATGATGGGAAATTTCACATTATGTTTTTTTAAATAGGGGTGCAGTACGTTTGAAATATATTCATAAAATATCTCAGCACGCATCCACCCAGAATCACTCAAGCCAACTCCCCATTCATCAGGAACTGATTTAGCGATATTAGCAGGCAACCGTTTATAAGGGTAAATCACCATTGGTGGTGTAACTTTACCAGATGCAGTGAAAGTAAACATTACTGTAATTGCTGTTTTGGACGGCGCGTGTTCAACCTCATAAACATTTCTGCTTCCTCTTGGAGCAAGAACTTTTGTATTTTTCGGACACAAGTTAAAACATGTCTCATCTCCGTTGAGTATTCGTCCTGGGTCTTTTAATATGCCTTCCAGATCTTTTGACTTTAGATAATCATAAATGTTACCAAACCACTTTTTAAGGTCTGATACTGAAATGGTTGCACTTGCGGCAGTAACTGCCTCAGATATACGTATTGTTACCTCTGGATGACGACGAAGAAAGGCTTTGTACCAACCATCTCCTGGATGATTTCTTATAAATGGATTGGGACGTGGATTTTTCTCTAAGAATAACCTTACTGATTCTTGCAAGTCCTCTTTGCGACGAGGAAATCCTTTCTTGTGGTTCTCGAATACCCATTTAACCAGAAGTTCTTCTTCATTGGGTGTGAGAATAGGATTCGGACCTAAATTTGACTTGATAAATTTGGTACTTCTCCTGAATTGCAGGGTTGCTCTTGGAACCTTAAAATATCTTGCTGCTTCTCTGATTGAGGTTCCTTTCTTGATTAGTTCAAGAGCTTTTTCAATATCCTGATCACAATATTTTTTTGTATATTTGTCACCCACTCTGACTTTTGGCATCTTTTGTAAACCTACAAATATACAAGTAATATAGTGATTGGCCAGTAAAGATGTCAGAGATTGGCACCTGGCCAACGACTGTTTAAAGAAGGTTTAAAGTCTGTATTCCCTCGAAAAGCATTTGAGATTAATGAAACAATTTATTTAGTTGAAGTTTTATTGTAAAACTACCCGTTAATATATATTACAGTCATTGACAGGAGTGGCCAATAACTGAATTTATTGTAAATGTCGTGTATAGTGATTGGCCTGCTTAAATTTCATAAGTAATTTTAGGTTAGAGACATATAAACAGTTTTATCGAACACCCTAACTTCAAATTATAGTCCCTATACTGTTATAATCATTTGTTCCAAGCATACGAATAAAATAATCACTTACCTGATACACAGTGACGCTAAGCAAATGCACAAGCAACGTGCTGAATATGGAATAACTTCAAACAGGCACAAGGAAAAGACCGCCAACGACATTCACCGCTGCCAACATATCAAAGTACTGTGATCAAAGCAACAAACGGTGTTGTCACTTTGAACTGAAACAATCACATTTCGCTTAAAACGACGACAATGCTTGTTATTTTAAAAGAAAGTCGAATGGCCAATCACTGTAAGTATATTTTATAGTGGCCAATAACTGTATCGTTTACCCTACTTACATTATGGTGTCTATGAAACGAACGGTTCCAGAAAATGTATAAAATACGACAAAGACATGTCGCAAAAGTGGGTACAACTTACGCTTTTACTACAGGAAAAACAAATAACTAAAAATAAAATAAAATAAAAATAAAACAAAAGTTCGCTTCTACCCTCAGTTTTATTCTGATTTTCGTCATCTACACCCTAAAACACGTCTGTATACAAAACTGCATAAGAATCGTATGTATATCGTATATGCGGATAGTAAATAATAACAGTTTTCCAATTTTCCTAGAAAATTTGTGCCCGTCAGCCCTCAGAAAAGAGAACAAGGCAACTAATTGTACAAAGGTCAACTTGCATAAGTTGGTGGCTTCTTATGAAAATGCATATATATATATATATATATATATATATATATATATATATATATATATATATATATATATATATATATATATATATGAGCTTTGAATACTAGCTCATTCAGCCACTCCCCAGATAGTTTATCTAAAACAAGTTATTTATCCGGCGACAAGGGGGCAATAAGATGTATTATATATCAATCTGAAAATTCGAATTTGTAGCACAAATAAACTAGAAGTTTTCCATTGTTAAAGTAATGCATATTTGAACAAATAAAAGACACACGAAAATAACGTTGTTTAATCCGTTAGCCACTAAACATAAGGCGATTATTCACTGTTAATGCAGAATTCTTATGTTGGCAGCAGTGACGATATTTAACCCAAAGCCAACTGATTTCATCCAAACAAATGTTTACTAAGAAAATGACAACAATGAAACTGGTATGATAAGTTTTTATGCCCTTTTTTGTGCCACTGCCGCCGGTTGAATGATCAACGTATGTACCTTTACCTTTACAGTGACTCGAGGGTGCTTTAGAAATGACGTTTTCACCCTACTTGAGTAGTTCGCGATGGATGATTGAAAGTGCTCCCGTATTTTAATTATTTTTCGGATATTTGATATGTGTGTAAAATTCGGTTTAATTAGTGTTAATGAGTTAGTATTGTGTGTGTAATGTTTTCCCAGGGACAGTCTCATCGCAATAGCTAGGAAGATGATGGTTTAAGGTAAGTTTTTATTTTGATTCTTGCGTTGGATTATGTACATTGTTGAGTATGTTTTTTCCCTGTTTGTTCTTGCATTAATTTGCTTCGTTTGGAGTCCCAATAACTACCGATACTTGATTGATTACTATACAGTGTGTCCCAAACTGGATGGGAATGTATTGCTATCTCCGTTATTATTAGAGATACGGAGACGGTAAATTAGCAATGTTTTGTAGAATTTCATGCTCGTTCCAATTATTATTTGTATTTTGCCCTGAATCTTTTCGTCTGCGAGTTATTTTGAAAAAAAATTGTCCATTTCTTTTTTCTTCAATATCTAACTAGGCATTCATCTGACATGTGCACTTTTTATAGAGTAATCTTTTTGTGCTATTTTCAACTTTTGATTGTCATTCGTTTTTGAGCTACATGTATCAACGTTTGTTTTTATTATGGCAGCCATATTGGATTTTTTACTCACGCGGTAGACTGTGAAAAGAGCTTTCCAATGATGTACAAGATGCTTGAGAAATTTTGTAATTGCACTGACAATTTTGAGAAAAACCGTTTTGAGTATAGTAGGCTCTGAAATCAAATACCAGAAAACAAATGACAGAAAAAAGGTGTTCAAAAAGCAGTAGGCCATGGAGTCTAATAACAGACTTCTACTTTTAACATAATATTCTGTAATGATTCACGATAAAAAAATAGGAACTTTAAGCCACCAATGAATCCCCCATTATTACAAATGATATTTTACAATACAGCATTATCCTAAAAAAATTGTTAGAATTTAATTAAATAGGTAAACCTAGTAAATAACTAAATTTACTAACAGAACTCAATAAAAAGCAGATTAATACGAAGACGCCTTTGAAATTTGATTTTTAATCGTGTCAACTGAAAAAAAAAAGTTTTTAATAGCAAATCTGTGTGTTTTTGTTTAAGAAAGCAGGCATCAAATTTGATTACCAGTAGAACCTATATAGTAAAAACAATGTGCCATGTTTCATCAAAATAACTATATTGTTTGAAAATGTACAAAAATTTCCGAAAGTAAACTTAAAGCGTTCCCGAAAAAACTCGTTTCTTGGTCAACTTTATAGGTTAATAGCAAATTGAGCTATTCAAATATAAAGCATTTGATCAAAATTCACTATCATAAAGCCCTTGCTGCGTCCAAAATTTTTTTTCTTACAAACATGCATTATATTTCAATGGATAAGGCGTGTTTGATTAAAAAAAAAAGAAAAGTTGTATCACCAACGACTTATGGGCCACTCTGTGATATATTTTTTAAGATGTAGCTCAAAACACCCTATAATTAATATATACAATTTTTTTTATATCTTGTATAATGACGAATATATTAACCTTTATTGATTTTTTAAGAAAATTCGACAAAAATTATATACCATTAAACGATAAACTCTATAGCTAAGGCTACTGCCAAGCATCAGAGAAAGGATCTATTTGAAATGAATTTTCTGGACATATTTTAGTAAAATGAAGGACAATGACGGTTAAAACTAAGACTTCAGGGTTTGTAACACATACTTCTTGAGACATTTTATTTCCATAGCGCGTATTAGATTCAAGTTATTTGCCTAAATGTTGCCCATTTTGACGTTTTAAGTCGCTACTTGACGTTTTGAGGAAAACCCCCATTTATTTTTCTTTAAATGCCTATAACTTTTTTGTCTTTTGACCTACAAAGCTAAATTTTGGTGGGGTTACTTACTTATAAGGACGTAAACTCGCGTACTAAATTTGGTTGTCCTTACTTGGTTAATTCCGGAGATATCAATTTTTTTCGAAAGGAAACACCAAATTTTCCGGGAAAACCTGGGCTATTTTTCCTGGCTAACGAACTTATCCAAGACATTTGCAAAGGGAAGGTATTCACCAAATTTAAACAAAATCGGAGTATTATTTTTTGAGTTATCGGTGTGATACATATATATATATATATATATATATATATATATATATATATATATATATATATATATATATATATATATATATATATATATATATACAGAACAGGTATTCGGGGGAATGCGACTGTCTAATTAATGTTTAATCTCTTTGGAATGGGCAGATTTTCTTGGCTAATTTGCCAGGAAAATCTGCCCGGTCCAAATAGATTAAACTTGCTTTATTTTAGTGAATTTTGTTAACAAATTCACTAATGAGGGGATACATATAAAAATTGAAACGGAAAGTCGGGATCTCCTCATTAGTGAATTTGTTAACAAAATTCACTAAAATAAAGCAAGTTTAATCTATTTGGACCGGGCAGATTTTCCTGGCAAATTAGCCAAGAAAATTTGCCCATTAAACATTAATTAGACAGTCGAATTCCCCCGCCCATACCTGTTCTGAGCTGGCTTTTAATTAAAAGTCAGCTCAGAAGTGGCATAGGCGTGGGAATCCGAATCTCTAATTAAAATAAAGAAATGTTTAATCTATTTGGACGGTCAGATTTTCCTGGAAAATTAGCCAGGAAAATCTGTCCATTTCAAATAGATTAAACATTGCTTTGTTTTAATTAGACAGTCGGATATCCCGTCCATACCAGTTCTGAGCTGACTTTTAATTAAAAGGCAGCTCTGAACTGTTATGGAGGTGGGAATCCGACTATATAATTAAACCAAAGCAATATTTAATATATTTGTACCGGGCAGATTTTCCTTGAATATTAGCCAGGAAAATCTGTCCTTTCCAAATAGCTTAAACATTGCTTTCATTTTAATTAGACAGTCGGATTCCTCCGCCCATAACAGTTCTGAGCTGCCTTTTAATTAAAGGTCAGCTCAGAACTGGCATGGCCGTGGTAATCCGACTATCTAGTAACAAAATGTTTAATCTATTTGGACAGGGCAGATTTTCCTGGCTAATTTTCCAGGTCCAAATAGATTAAACATTGTTTTGTTTTAATTACGTTGTCGGATTCCCACGTCCACGCCAGTTCTAAGCTGACTTTTAAATAAAAGCCAGCTCAGAACTGGAAAATTAGCCAGGATAATCTGCCCATTCCAAATTGATTGAACATTGCTTTGTTTTAATTAGCCTGTCCGCTTCCCCGGTCCATACCAGTTCTGCGCTGGCTTTTAATTAAAAGGCAGCTCAGAACTGGCATGGCTGTGGGAATCCGACTATATAATTAAGGCAAAGCAATGTTTAATCTATTTGGACCGGCATATTTTCATGCTGACTTACTAAATAATTAAAAGCCAGCTCAGAACTGGTATGGACGGGGGAATCCGACTGTCTAATTTAAACAAAACATTGTTTAATCTATGGGCAGATTTTCCCGCAAATTTTCCAATCCTAAATGGCTTTTAATTAAAAGTCAGCATGAAAATCTGCCGGTCCAAATAGATTAAACATTGCTTTGTTTTAATTAGATAGTCGGATTCCCACGTCCATGCCAGTTCTGAGCTGACTTTTATTAAAAGCCAGCTGAGAACTGGTATTTACCGAAGAATCCGACTGGCTAATTAAAACAATGTTTAATCAATTTGGAATGGGCAGATTTTCCTGGCTAATTTTCCAGGAAAATCTGCCTGGGCCAAATAGATTTAACATTGCTTTGTTGTAATTAGATAGTCGGATTTCCACGTCCATGCCAGTTCTGAGCTGTTATTTTGTTATTATTTAATGAAATTGGCTGTTTTCTCGTTTTACCTACTAATTGCCTTGCTTGAAGTGTTTCAGCAGTTATATCTTGGTAAATATACAGCCTCCATAAAAGTTTTACTTATGTTCTGGGTTTTCTCTAACTTTTTAAACGGTTTTACTAAACTGCACGCTGCTAGCTTCTTGCCTGGTTTAGGTTTTTCTTAACAGTCCCGTTCTTATTCCTCCTGGATATCATCATACATTTCTTTTGGTTATTATTACCAATCAAATCTGCTAATTAGTGTTTGAAATTGCTTTCTAACCAATTAATGTTTCTATTAATAGAGAGTCCAATCACATTACAGATTTTACAAAATGAGTCAAGACTAAGCTCCCTCTTTTTGATCACTGAAATCATTGACATAGTTCTGTACTCCTGTTATGTATCAACTGCAATTGGAGAAGAAGACTTCCAGAAATTTCTAACCTTCTTCAACAGAGACGTTAGGCAACATAAGAGGAAGACATTAATTGGAGGGGATTTCAGTGCGAAAGGCATCTGGACTTGGTAACACTGGACGTAAAAAATGTATTCAATACAGCACCATGGAGAGGCATATACTAAGTGTTAAGAAAGAGGCAAGTTGCGCCATATTTGCTGAAAATAGTATGTAGTTACCTGGTGAACAGACAGATACTGATTTGACAGAAATATCGGATGCATGCTACATGTGGCGTGCGTCAGGTGTCAGTCCTAGGACCAACACTTTGGAACATGTATTACGATAAGATCTTTAGTCTGGAGTCCGTAAACAACACGGCTATTATAGGGTATGCAGATCATTTGGCGGTGATTGTAAGCGGAGGAAATAAGGGTGACCTAGAAAATAATATCAACTGGTCAGTGGCAAGGGTGGAAAACTAAATGGCAAATAGTGGACTACAACTTGAGCCTCATAAAACTGAAAGTATAGTGCTAGTGGGACGAAGAACACTGAGAACAGTAACCGTCAAGTTGGGGAATGCAGAAATTTGTGGTCTTATCTCTTTATGGTGTCCAGTAACGTTAACAATGAAAGAGACGGATGCTGGATCCAAAAGTGACGAGAGAAAAAAAAAACGAGCGTGAACTCTACGGTCGGTTACCTATAATAGACGCTCATTTCTCACGTCTAGATGCTTTAGATTACCGTTGTGGTATTAAGGGGAAGATAGAGGATAGCGATGGTGATAAAATAAGTGATATATTTATCTTGACTGCAATGTATGCAAGAACAAGAATGTTTTTGATAAACAGACTGTATATATTACATGAATAACTTGGTGAACCATAACCTACTTGTAATATATGTAGTTCATGTTGCAATTGGCTAATGTAAACCTGGTCAATTGCGTAGTTTAGTCGGGAGACGGCTGATTTAGAGAACAAGTTCTATTGTTTAAGGACATATTTAGTGCTATTTTTACAACTACAAAGGCGGAGTTCGTTCAGGCCTGTGTAGACAAAGAAAATCGCAACCACATTAAATCTATGTTGTAAAAGAAAAATAAATATGTGAGTTGTATTCTTTGTTTTAAGTATGCCTACAGCAATTTGAAAAGGTTTGACATATTTTTAAATGCTACAAATTTGTGCAGATTTGAACCTGTGATGAGCACCAATAAGTACAATTTGGAGAATCCGATTCATCACAATCCAGTTTTATACCTGACGATCGTTTCGTTAACAAAATCAGCTTTACTACTACTGGATAAAAATTAATGTACCATGTTTATTCACACAACGAATTAAAGTTAGGCATCGGTCATTGAACCAAAAACTTATGTACTATGTTTATTCAAACAAGCAATTAAAAGTTAGGCTTTGGTCATTGAATCAAAAAGTAATGTGCTCTGTTTTTCGTACAAGCAAGTGAAACGTAGGCTTCGCCTCGCTGATAGACTAGATTTACTATCGTTGGAGAAAGTAATATACTTATTCATGCGAGTGAATAAAAGTTGTGCCCGTGTCGTTTGAAAAGAAAATAAATGAGGATGAAGAGGAATTGGTAATGCTAGAGAAATGTGTAATATTATGGGTAACGTGGCTGTACTAAATCATTTATACAAGTATGTATTGTTTTTCAATGGCAACCCGCCGTGTAGAGAAAATAATATAAATCTAATTATTTTTCACCCCATATTGTTGATGAAAACAAAACTTATTTAATGGTAGAGCGGGTCGAAATGCCTCATAAAATAAATACTAGCAACTATACTTGTAAATGTATTTTATCAAGTAATATGCGCTTATTCCTGATATTCTAGTTCCCTGATTCTAATTATGTTGAAATACTGTAAATAGTAATGAATGTAAGTACCCTTGTAGGATATGAAATGATTTTCTATGTAATTTGTAAGTTACAATATTTCATAAGTATGATGTAGATGCAATTGTTGTCAGGCTAACTTTATGAGAATATAAGGAGACATGGTGTAGGCTAAGTCATATAGAATACATGGCAATATGAACCTTATGTCGTTTTGAGCGTTGCGATATGCAACGTCTGACACAAGGGACTTTCGCCCCAATTAACCGGCGTTCGCGTGGTTGAGAGTGATTGCAGTACCCTTATAGCTACATTATATAGCGCACGATGTTGTAGAGTGGGGCATACTCGATGATGCAATCATGTATAACTAAAAAATAACATTTTGTGTGATTGGAAAGTTGTTGGTGCTTTCCATTTCCAATTTGATATCTACCGTAGATGGATTTTTGAATTCCCTGTACTTGGGGCAATCAAATAAAAACATGGGATATTTTTCGAAAGTTTTGTAATCCAAGGTAGGTTGTAGTTGCCTATGAGCGTTGAAATTCAGTCATGTTTCTATATGCCTTCTGTGGGGATTCGTTGAGAATTTAAGTGGAGTCTTATATATCGATTGCCTACATGATCAAAGTTGTTGATGTTTTTCTAACGTTATTCTATCGATCCGTTTGGAATATCACAATAACAAAGCTAGGTCGTTCAGTGCTTGAGGATGTTTAATTATTCAGATCTGGTAATTCATACGTTTCCCATTTTCTATATGGTACCAGGATATTTTTATTTAGGGCAATCGACTGTAATAATTGATTTCGTGTAACTTCGCTGGGGTGGATAAGTTTCATATGCAGCGTCATGTACTCAATGAAACTTTAATGCTTTATCTGCGTCGACTGCCCCAATCAAAGTAAAGCATTTTTTTTGCTCTGGGCTTTAGTTATACGTAGCAGCAATTAACTGAAAAAACACGCTTCTATAGAAAATATTACACAAGTAGCAAGGAGATATGCAGTAGCAAATACGGCCATCCTTCAGCATTGTATTGTATGTAGTAGCATGCCAACCGGCTTGAATTAGAGCTCTTGCTTCATCACTGTTTGCTTCCAAAAGTGTTCGAATTGCTGTAACTATACCAGGATTTCTCACATGTTCAATAATCGGGCTGCTGCATTATGTTACTTGTACATCTCCAATCGTGCCACTCGTTTTAATACTGCCATTTATTAGTAGAACAGCTGAAGACCAAACGTAAAAAGTATCTTGTTGGTTGATTGCAGAATCACAGGTATCATTATGGGCAAACGAACTGGTTTGAGAAGCCTATGTGTGTATTTCTTTCCATTTGATTGACTCGTCGTGCACAGGGTCAGCGAATATATGTAGTTTGCTTAACATCGGTACCCAATGAATTTAGATACTGCATGTGCTCCCAAGATGGAATCGTCTTCGATGGAGGTAGCGAAGATACTGAAGCTGGGGTGGCTTGATTGCTAGTATTTATAATGAATATAATATGGTGGTCTCTGTCTCAATTCCAATATCACAATGATCTCACCTTGAAACGTCACAGGTACTGAATTCTGATCGATAATGTTTACATTGATATGTGAAATAATGCAGGTCGTAAGAGGCATAAAAACCTTACTATATGGTTTTATATCAACCGCATAACCTGGATCTACCATAGGAGTATGCTCATATACTGTATGCGTAGGTTTGCCGTCGTGGTAAGTACCATCCACAATATTACGCTCTCACAATTTCCACCGGTAAATCGGAAACATAGAGTTTACCAGCGGTAAGACGTTTGGAAGGCCCCTATATTGGTGCTATTGAAGCATCGGTAGAAAAGTCTATATGATACTGGCATGGTATCTCACATTTTAAAGTGTTGTTGTTGGCTTTTAGCGAAAGCAGCTTTACCACGTCGATGTTGTTATCTACTGCAGGGTACTGATGTTTATCTTTAATGTAAGACACAGTGTTCATTCTGAATATATTTCTCGATATCACTAATTTCATACGAATCATCAGGAATAATTATTTCTAGTCGACTCTTTTCACCACTCACAGCAGAAAAGTAGTGAAACTTTTTACACCCACGCTCTATATATAGTGTTTATCTGTGAAAGTTTGCAAGCGCGAGCTATTAAGCAAAGTGTGGTTTTAACACTAATGGTGGAAATATTTCCATCGACGTAGAGCCATTGAAAACAAGTGTACGCGCAATGACTGAAACACAGATACTACTGTGACCACATTATAGGTTGTATAGTTTTGGTATACATCATGATTATACAATATCAATCCTCTAGATCGTGATTGTTGAGAGACAAGCATGATCTACAATATTGATGCCTTGATTACTCGTGAAACGTTCTTTAAGTTTAGTGTCTGGGGCACAAAACTGATAACCAGGCTCAACAGATAATTTTTTGATGACTGTGTCAGCAAGATCTACACCTTGACACACCAACATTTATACTGTTAATAAGGTATGATATATCTGCGTAATTATATAGGATGTAGCAGTCATACAAAGTTTTAGTTTAGTTAACGATGCGTATTGTAAAACACGCAAAAGCCAACAGTCACAAACATTCTTTTACCAAGTTTCAGTTTCAGTTTCAGTTAGATGTTTGATATGTGGTCCAAGTGGTTATGGTTAACAAATATTATGTTAAGTTTGTTGTTTGGTCCAAACGACTGAAAATTAGAAAACGTATACGTATACTCAAAGCCTTTATATATCAGCCTAAATATAGCATGTTAAATTAGATGTTGTGTGATACAAAAGGTGTTGGATACTATCTATACAGTGAAAGCGTAGAGATATTAGATCCAGCACATGAAAATAGCAATTAAACTTTTATATTAGATGATATAGCCTGTGATAAGCAAGATAAAATAAAATCGTATATTTGTATGGGTAGATATTAAGACATTGACAGTTTCTACTTGTGTCCGAAACAATTGTTGCGTCATAGTGCTAACATCATAGTTTTATTTAAACAAGATATTATTACTACATACAGACTGGAGATAATTTCTCTGTCTTCACTGCGAAGCCAGTAGTATGCTACAGTTTCACCAAGTACAAGCAACGATCAATTAATAGAATATAAAATTAGTCTTCTGTATGATGATCATGTAACTACCGATATGAGTTTTGAAAAGTTCAAACTCCTTTGTGGTGGATTTTGGCAAAACAAACATATTATGGTGGCTGTTGTTAAATATACTTATTTAACACAAGCAGTTTGATCACTTTAGAAATCTCGGCTAACTGAAAAACGTTGGTATTATGTTGTTCAGTTCACGAACGAATGTCAAGTTCATATCCTATTGGTGTCAAATTCTATGTTGATAAATATTTCGCAGAGAAACATTCACGTGATACAACATATAGTGTTATTTATTTCCGAGTTATCGGGCCCTGAACGACAACGCAACATATCCTCATTTTCCAGGAACCCCGCACGGTGTGGGCAGTTGCAACTCAAATTGCAGTGTGAAAATGAATCAAGCAACTATGTAAGTTACTTCATTTTATCAGATATCTCAGCAATGGGGAAATCAGAATTTATACCTACTCTGACAACGAGAACATAAAAGAGGAACATCGCAACAGCATTATCGAATTTTCCACATTTCGCCCAAAAAAGGTATAAATAAAATATAGTCCTCAAAGCAGCACCCGACCCCAAGCAGACGAAGTTGCATGCCTAAGGCCAAACCGCTTATAGTATCATGCATAAAACTCAAAGGCAAGAACAGAACCTCGTCATCGTTTTTAGTGGCCACCAGAAGAACCCAAAACCTCAACGAATTGAGGAAGGTAAAAAACCTTCACAGCATTAGAATAAAATGGGAACCCCTAATGAAGAAACAACAAGTCACGTAATTGTCAAAAATGTTGGCCATGGATCAAGTCAATGCAAACCTAAATCAAGATGTGATAAGGTGATATGGAAGTCCAGTGTTGTAACTTCCTATGTCTTCATGCAGATAACTACCGCGAGTGCCCAGTTTACACCAAGTATATGGATTAGTTGGTGAAAACATACAAAACCATATCACACATTTCCCAAGTCAAACACACAACTCACACATAGTCTGATACATCTATCCAACCTAAGACAAATGCTCCAACATCCCACTTGTGGTAACTACCACAAGTGGGATGTTGATTAATGTGCCAAATTTGGCACATTAATCAACGAACCAAAAATCCTCAGTAACATATGTGACCTGAGCCAAATTCTCACTATGTTCACGTGACATAACCATGTCAAACTTAGGAAAACTGAGTATTATTCATCAAGTCGTCAAATTTATCCTTAAAAACAGTAAAATTTAATCTTGGAATGCCTGTGTCATTGAGAACAAATTCAACGAACCGAAAAAATTCAACCAGATATAATCTGCATACAGGAAACACACCTAACACAAAGAACACCAAAACTCCGAGACTAAGAAATACAATAATCGCCGTAACACCCCATATGTAATGTAAACAGCATCATCCGGTAGAAAACATTAACACCATCACAAACGCCTTGTTCGAAACACGCACCATACAAAAACATAACACAACAGTAATCAATTGTTACAACAGAAACGTACGCCCACTTAACATCGACAATCGAGAATAACATTACGATCTAAACTCACAAAACAAAACACTCATAATAGGGGACTTTAATCCCAAACACAAATTAGAACTGTGTCTCTTTAACGAAGGTAAAGGCCTTAAATTAAACAACTGCATTTTACACAATTGAACACACTCCACTATCCAAATAATTCATTCAACCATTTTGCTTACTCAGACAACACATCTTCAACACTAGACGTCTGCATTTCAATAATATAACTATAATAGACGTAAAACGCTGAATGAACTAGACTCAGATCACCTCCCCATCCTTATAGAAACCAACACGCAAAATCACACCCCCACACCCATACAAAAAACACAATTTAAAACCAACTGGAAACAGTTAAAAAAATCATAATAAACCCCTACATAAAACACGAGTCATAGATGACAATATCCGCATTCCCCACCGTCATACAAGACAGCTACAAAGATGCATCACACAATATATCCAAAAACTGACGAACTCTAATTCAAACCCGAAACCTGATTACACAAAAACCGCAAAAACGAACACAATTCTTTCGGGAGAGGCGGGAATGCCGATCCAATAGAGATGCCAAACCTATGTGTGTATTTCTTTCCCTTTGATTGACTCAACATAATATGGTGGTCTTTGTCTATTGAGCCAGAATTTAGTACCTGTGACGTTTCAATGTGAGGAGATCATTATTATATTGGAATTGTCCAATATCATAATGATCTCCTCACATTGAAACGTCACAGGTACTGAATTCTGATCGATAATGTTTACATTTATATGCGGAATAATGCGCTTCGTAAGATACATAAAAACTTTACTATATGGTTTTATATCAACTGCATAACCTGGATCTACCATAGGAATAAACTCATAAACTGTATGCGTAGGGTTGCCGTCCAGTCACTTAATTATTTTAGATGTTAGTATAGCACAAACTATCCAAGTGATAAAAACTCTACTCAACACCACACGCATTTAAATATTACATGTCCGGGTGTTTACACTACGCCGAAAACAAAGTGCTGACAGATATCAGTGAACTCAACAGTGGCTCCTCCTCTTGAAAACGTTTTATCATCCTGGTAGCCCTATGTCAAAATATGAAATATGTCCACAAACGACCAAATGTGAAAGACGTGAGAACCTATTTCGATAGCGACGACTGCATGAAATGGTCTGACTTACCAAGAACACCTCTACACAACGATTACCTAGTTGAAACTTCTACTTTAAACATGACCAAGATCAAGGCTGATATGGTTCGTTATAAACTTATGTTTCTGTTTGATAATGGTCCCACGGTGAGACTCCTTACTGATGAAGGCTCATACTTACTGATTCTTATCTGTGCAGATCAAAGTACATTTTGATATTTATATCAACTGGTTCTCTTATATGTCTAACTGTATTTATGTTAATATTCTTTTCTTTTGTGTTAACTGTAACAGTTCATTGGAAAATAATTATCTCAAATATATCTGTTAATAAATGTATATAAAGGAAAACGTTTGTTTTTTATTTTAGTGGTTAAGAAACCTTTATTGTGACAACAAAGAAGATCATATGAGGTATTGCGAGTCGTGCTCGTTACAAGTGAAAAGCAGTGTTCTATGCACATCTGCGCAGCGAAGCCACAAATTAAAAGTATGTGAATCGTGGGAAGTTGAAAAATATCTATGTTAAATCAAGCTTTCAAAATAGACTGGCTACTTATCGTATTAATACGAAACGCACTAACATAAAAGAACTCCGTGGAAACAATGAAACTTGTATTGTTTTAGCTAATTGAAGCTGTTTCAGCTAAACATGATGCAATTAAAATCACTTGGCATTGTTTGGTTTGTATATGTTTCAAAATAAAGAAAGAAAATAAATGAAATCATTCAATACTTAAAACAAAAATGTTACAGTGTCAAATAATTATGAAAATACCTCTCAAGAATACATCTAGGAAATTTAGAGTTGCAGAATTGGAGTTTGCCGAAGTCGTGAGTGGTTGGATGTTGGAACGTCTTTTATGGCTGAAGATAAATATTAATAAAGGTATTTTAAAATAAAACTGTGGTAAATAAAAAATATTTTATTTTTACAACGGTTGTTTTATTTAGGTAACAAGTTTACAATTTAAGCCAATTATAGCATACAATTTCTAATACAACAAATACATTTTCTTTTATTAAATTTAACAGTGTGATACATACGTCTTGGTGTGTCTGCTACCAGGTTCGGCAATCGTAATCGTTTTTTAAATTCATAACATCCTCGCTGTAACTAGATTTCAATAAAACCTCTTTGATATAACTTTTTATGATAACACCTTTCACGTAACCTCTATCTATCCGCTCTTCGATATTATGTTTTTTCTTTTATGTTGGGTAATTCCTCTAAAATAACGGTACCACAATCATAATCCATACACTGCTGTGTTCCTTGTAGAAACTTGATTTGTTTACCTATATCTGCACTCAATAAACCTAATGATTTCGGTGTCTTGAACATATAATGTGCAGATTAATAACCATTATAAATTACTATTTCTCTGTACCTGGAGCAATCATACAGACATGTAATATTTTGTAAAGAGCTTCTAATTCAAAGTTCCAACGTTCGATTTAATTTACTTGGTTAAAGTTCAAATTCATACCTTCTGTGGGGATTTGTTTAGAATTTAAATGAAGTCTTCAGTTTCGCGCTGACCTTCGTACGTGTAGGTAGCGTGTTGAAAGGTGTCGTGCTAGGTGCGTAGTTAAAGCGAGAATATTATAAAATGTCACAAAAAGACAATAGCGAACCACCGGATAGGGGCAGGTTAGAAGAAGAAATTTGGACGGATGACCTAGATCAGACTCCAGGCAATAAAATGGACGTAGAATTTGAGGAACATGGAATTAATTTAGAAAAAGATAAAACAAGGCAAAAAATAAATAAATACAAACATGCAACACAAATTAGGACAGAGGTAAGTAATAGAAATGTAGATTTTCAAAAAATATTAGATGCGGAAAATACAGATGGAATTAAAGAAAATATGTACGTAAATTCAATTATATCACAAATTATAAAACCGTTTAACAGAAGGGTATTCGAAAATGATAACGTAAAATACGTATCTACGCAATCTGTGCTATTGTCCTTTAGTGGCAAACCGCAGAGAGTTCAGATAGAAAAAATACTTTTTCCCGTTGAGCCTTTTATTAAAAAAGTAGTACAGTGCCTCAAGTGTTTGCGATATGGCCATGTAAGCACGCAATGTAAGGGGAGAGAGAGATGTAAATATTGCGGGGGGGGGGGGACCATAATAATAATTCCTGTCAGACTACCCAAACTCCTTTTTGTATCCTTTGCCTCATGAGGCCACCGATAGAAAAAAATGTTCTGAATTTGGCAAACAAAAAAGCATCAAAACAATAATGGGAAAAGAAAACGTTTCCTACAAGGAAGCTAAAGACAAATTTAAGACTAGTTATGCTTACCAAGTAAATAAACCAATTGAAATCGAAACAAATGAGCGAGGTGTAGTCCCAACTCAAAAACGGAAACGTACGCAGGTATATACTCCCAATAATCCCTTACTACAAGCACACAAAGAAATATTAAGCCAGCCGTTTATTTCGTTTAACCCTATAGTAAACAAAAATAATAACCCGCTAAATTTTAATCAAAAAATAAACTCCAGTACATTTGATATAAACTATAAAAACGAACAAGCTTGTAAATCATTAGCTACACTGTTGACAAATTATCTTAAAGAATCGGAAGAAAGCAATATATCAGAAGGAAATTTGACAGAGTTTTTAAAATCTAAGATTAACAAGATTATACTTTTAGAATAAAAATTCAACGTACTACAATGGAATTGTAGATCTTTAATACCAAAAAAAGGCTATCTAGAAAAATTCCTTTATGATCATAAAACATATGTTGCCATGTTAAGCGAAACATGGCTCAAAGAAAACAAACATTAATTTCACGGGATATAACATCGTTAGGAATATAGTGATGGCTACGGCGGAGTAGCCATATTAATAAAAAATAATTTAGTTTCTGTTCCTATAGTGGATTTTCATCAGGTATCTGAGATTGCCACGGTTGCAATATCAGTCTCTCTTAATAATAAAATAACAATAAATTTCTATTCCGTTTACATTAAGCCTGGACAGAAAATATCTTACATATCATGGAGAAATTTTTTCTTCAGCCTCAAAAAACCTTCTATTTTGCGGGGAGACCTAAATATGCATCATATGGCGTGGGGCTGTACTGCAAACGAACCTCAAGGAGATATTTTGCTGTCTGCGATAGAAGACACCGGGTTAGTCTATTTAAATGACGGTGACCTTACATTGTTGCATCACCCGGGCAGTGCCGTTAGGTCTGCCGTTGACTTGACTATTGCTTCTCCAGATATCGCGCATCACTTCAAATGGCAAGTTGCTAGTGAAACACTTGGCTCTGATCATTATGTGATCAAATTTTGTTCAGACATTTTAGTAGTCAATAGTAAACATGTAAATAGTTGTAATTGTAATCACCATCCTAGTCGAAAGTGGAATTAAAAAAAAGCAAACTGGGGCCTTTTCTCAGAGGATATGGAAAATGAGTTCAGAGAACAAACCATAAATGTAGAAGAAACTAGTTATAAAGATTTTGTAAATAAATTAAATCGCGCGTCTTCAGATTCTATACCTCGAGTGAGAAAATGCTCCAGCCAAAAGTTTAGCAAGCCATGGTGGAACGACAAATGTTCTGCGGCGATTAGGGACCAACAGCAGGCTCATCAAGCCTACAAAATATTATCTAACACAGAAAATTTTGTTAAATTAAAAAAAGCTATGGCAGTAACTAAAAGAACCATTTTGGAAAGCAAAAGAAGTTGCTGGAAAGAATTTTGCAATGCAATTAATAAAAATACACCAATATCTGATATGTGGTCTGCAGTTAGAAGAATTAAAAATGCTACTGTCAATTCAAGAACCCCGCAAATTAGTATAGAAACTGCAGAGTAACTTCTTGCTAAAATGGCTCCCTGCACGGCACCACAAAAAATCCCCAAAACCTTATACAGAGAAGAAAATACCCTGTTGTCAGAATTAACAATGAACGAACTAGAAATCAGCCTTAAGCAAAGCAACAATACAGCTCCCGGAAAAGATCAGGTGCACTACTCGATGCTATCAAACTTAGGCAGAACATCTAAGCGAGTTTTGCTACAACTAATAAATTATATATGGACGTCTGATAACATCCCGGCAGATTGGAAAACATACTTACTAGTAATGGTGTTGAAACCAGGTAAACATCCCACTCAACTTCAGTCATATCGTGCCCTAAGCTTGGCCTCTTGCGTATTCAAAACCTTCGAACGAATGCTAAGAAGAAGACTGGAACACTGGCTTGAAAGTAAGAAAAAATTGCCTATTACACAATTTGGATTTAGAAAAGGCTTTTCATCAGTCGAAAATGTGAGTCATTTAGTGTGCGATATCAACATCTCATTTTCCAATAAAAAGTCAGCAGTTGCAACCTTTTTGGATATTACAAATGCATATGATGCTGTTAACTTAAAAATTTTACACAAAAAAATGATAAAGGTTGGCTTGCCAGATACTTTAGCCAACAAAATTATATCGCTTTACGAAGAAAGAAAACTATACGTACACAGATCAGACCATTGTGGGCCCTGAACCACCAATGTAGGTATCCCACAAGGGAGTATTTTATTTCCACTGTTGTACTTAATATATACTGAAGATCTACAGAAGTTGGTTGATGACGTGGAGATACTACAGTTTGCGGATGAGATTTGCGTTTATACATATAACTGTGAGATAGAAGACGGCATAGACAAGCTAAATAGATCAATGACTAACCTAATAAATTGGACAAATAATAACGGATTGGACTTATCTGAGTCCAAATCAAAAGTGTGTATCTTCACCAGAAAGAGAAGACCATTACCTAAGACCATAACTCTCGCTGATATGAAACTTGAAGTAGTACCTGTAATAAATTATTTAGGGATGCTGATGGACACCAAACTTCTATGGAAAGAACACATTGAAAAAATAAGATGTAAAACAGAAAAGGCAATGAATATCTTGAGATCCGTTTGCCATAGCAAATGGGGCGCAGACCCAGAAACGTCTATTTTACTGTACAGATCATATATAAGGTCAATTATAGACTATGGGTGTTGCCTACATAACCAAGCAAGTCAAGTGCATTTAAACAAGGTTAATGTTTTACAGAATAAAGCGCTCAAAATTAGTCTCGGAGTATTAAGAAGCACACGTACAAACAGCTTACCGGCGGAAGCATGCGAACCACCTCTGCAAAGAAGAAGAGAATACTTAACATCAAAATTTGTAACGAAACTTTTATCAAAAGACAGTCCTATCGTAACAAAACTCCATCAGCTATTCTTAATGACATTGACCTACAGCTTCTGGAAAAAGAAAAAAAAAACCACTAATGATAGACAGCTATGAACATCTTATCCCTTTCAGAAACGATGTATGGTCAAATAAAGTAGATCCATACTATCAGATAGAACCTTCCAACATCGGGGTACAGGTTGCTTATACTGAAGATTATACAAACTTTCCCGCACCGATAAGAAACACCATGTTCAAATACGATTTAAATCAGATACTGAATAAGTCGTACCACATATACACTGATGCGTCGAAAAGCGAAGAGGGAACTGGATGTGCTTTTTATGATCCACAGAAGCAAATTGCAGAAAAGTTTAAACTTAATCCCATATTTACCTCAGAAATTATAGCAATTCATAAAGCAGTCCAGTATACTGATACAATAGAAAACAGTGAGATACTAATCATTTCTGACAGCAAAAGTGTTCTTCAAGCCATTTATAGCGGTTCCCACAAAAGAAGCAAAAACAATTATCTCATAACGCAAACCATAAATGCCATAAAACATTCAAGAGCACAGGGTAAAAATATTGTACTGGTGTGGACAAAAGCACATTCTGGCATACAGGGAAACGAAATAGTGGATAATCTGGCGAAGCAAGCGACAAACGACGGAATTACCGAAACATACAAAATCCCAGTGCAAGATCTCTGGGTGTATCTCAGCAAACAATCACATCAAAACTGGGAAGAGGAATACCAACAAAATACAAAAGGATTATGTTATAAGCAAATACAACCAACACTACCGGTGAAGCCATGGTTTGCTAAATTAAATTATAAAAAAAGGGAAATTTCCATTATGTGCAGACTACGCTTTAATCATATAATGGTACCTGTTTACATGCATAAAATAGCCTTAAGGAACGACCCACTTTGTCAATGTGGAGAGCTGGGGAGCACTCAGCACATGCTACTGGAGTGCAGTTTAAAAAAACATGAAATAAATGAATTCTGTAATCAAGTGCATGCTTGGGTGGGTGTTGATTGCCCCTTTAGTTTGCCACAGTTGCTACAAACAAAGCAAAAAAAACATATACGATTGGTTGTTAAAACACATAAAAAAAATTAAGCTAGAACCTTAACGTGATGAAAACACGCGGTATCTGTAAAGATAGGCATAGAAATAGTAGCCGTATATGTTTGGATATTTAAGTATTTGTATATGTGGGTCGGTTATAGATGTAGGTGTGTGTGTAAATATATATGTATGGGTATATATAGTTGAGAGATAAGACATACTATATAAATTAACAATAATTTGGTTTTACGATGTGAACAGTTTATGTGTAATAATCATTTGTTAGTCATTTAAGTAAATATTGTAAAGAAACATTTGTAAAGCTTAGTTTTAAGATCCTTTGTATCTCCTATTTGTTTATACATTTTTTCAAACTGTGGCCCAGTCTGTGTGTGTTTTGTGAGCCTTGAAGGGTCCCTAGGCGATTCGTGTCCCCGTGTATTCCCGACTGAGATGAAAAAAAAATGAAAAAAATTAAAATAAATAAATAAAAAAAAAGAAAAAAAAAGGGGAAAAAGACCAATTACTGGAAAAAAGAGAAAAAAAAAGACCAATTATAAAAAAAGGAAAAAAAAAAGAAAGAAAAAAAAAGAAAAAAAAAGAAAAAAAAGAACAAAAAAGAACAAAAAAAGAACAAAAAAATGAATATGTTAAATGGTAAGAATATTGTTGTACTTAGCCTAGTTAATTATATTAAAAATAAGGGTAGTAATAATAAAAACTACATAATGGTTGGAGCCACGATGGACCATTGTATAGAAAAATATGTACCTAACGCTCGAAAAATAAATCGGACAATGGGCTAATGGATAATTATCCGCAGCCAAGAAAAGCGCGAACAACAACAACAAATGAAGTCTTATATCTGGAATGTATTTTCTAACGTTGATGTATTTTCTAACGTTATTGTATCGAACCGTTTGAAATCTTATAAGAAAACATCTAGGTCATTCAGTATTTGGGGAAGTCTTAATTGACCACGAGCCTTTACCTGAATTATTGAGATTCGGTTTTTCATACATTTCCCATTCTCTATATGGTATAAGAACCTTTTTATCCATAGTAATCGACTTTAGTAAATGCTGTTGTATAAGCATCTGCTGCGCCAACCAAATTGGGGTAATTTCTATTTAAACGTATTAACGAATTGCTGAAAAGCTCTCTTATATACTCTTTGAAAATATTACATAGGTATGCGGTATCAAGACAGGCAGCTGTCTAACAGCTGCCCAACAGCTGTCTAACAGCTGTTCTGTCAAACTAGTATCTGTCTAACAGTTGTAGTGTTAGACACACAGCTATCCAACAGCTGTAGTGATAGACAACTGACAATAGATAGGTAGACGGACAACCAACTCGGAGCTAGTATACCTTAAACCTCCAAACAGTGACATCAGTTTGCGTATGCAGTGCAATATTAGTGCCGTCAGTCCAACGTGTATTCACCGAAGCCCGCAAAGGTTCCGGTAATTCAGGTATACTTTTGGGTATCTCTTTCTGGCGTTGCCCTAAGCTACAGTATTTTAAACTTTTTAATTTTTCTGTTTCCTGTATATATTCTATCTACATTATCAATTACCAGTCCACCAACAATTACTTACACCGTCTCCTCAGGTTTCTCCCTGAGGAGGATTCATTACCTCGATACCGTTTTTAGCTTATTCCCACAAAATGTCTGCTGTCATGAATTCAATTCTAAAGGTTCATGTCGCTTTATTACCCCAAAAAAGCTTGCCGTAATTTCACCATCATATTTCGATGTGGGCCTTAAAACCTCAGAGATTAAAGCAGTTCCGTCGACCCCAAAGTCCAACAGAACCCCAACAAAATACCCTTCCAAACCTTCATAAAGAAGTCATGACTCGTCTTCAGGTCCGAAAGTATCAACTTCAAACCGCTACGACGGTCTTCTACTGGACGATCCAATTGATAGGAACGATACAATAGATGAGAATGGTCCACCCCTCCAAATAGTTTCCAAAACCAAGTCCCATCAAGATCGCCGAAAAACACATATTTCTCAACCCTGAACTAGCCACTCATCTTCCCCACAAATTACCTGAGTAAGCTTATCAAAAGTCTGCCCCACCAATTCATCTCCACGATAAGAGGCATTGGAAAAATCTGGCCAACGCTTTTCGCAGGAGAAAAATAAATTTCACCATAGCCAAAAATCTCAATGATTTTTGGTTGCCGAAGACTACCTTGAGGCAACCAAGCTCATGACACAGATAGACCTCAATATCACACATACCAACTCCAAGAGGAAAACTAACCTCACACGAAAGGACCTGACTTCCGATTAGCATCCACCGGATGAAACACTTCAGAACCAAACCCCTCATGCCGCTTGATGTGATTAACCTACGGCACTCTGAAAAGACAATCTTCGACGTGGCGACTGTCTGCGATTTAATTATCACAGTAGAGTCACTACGCATAAAATCAGAGTCAAACCAATGCGATCGCTGGTTTGGTCATTCTTAACTTCCTGCAAGGGCGAATTTTGCTGTGTAAAGTGCGGTCAAAACCACGAGACTGAAAAGTATAAAAAGGTCAATACAGTCCCTGGCTTTTGCTGTAACTGCAAACGTGATCACACAGCCAATTATAAAGGCTGTCACTTTTACCCAAAATCAGGAAAAACCACGAACACCAGAAAGGCTTGGGTTTCACATGTAGAGGCTACTTTGGCTAATACCACCACACACAAATCTACCATTCCAACTACTCCTACTCCCACAAACTCTTCTCCCTCGCATCCCACCAGCTTTTTCTAGTAATAACACTACAGTAGACAGGGATGTCCTTGTCCACTGTAGTGTAATTATTATATTATTACTATCATAAACCGATAATGATGCTATTAGGAAAGATAGCCGCTAAAGACAAGAACGGAACCTCGTCATCGTTTTTAGTGGCCACCAGAAGATCCTAAAACCTCAAGGAATTAATCAAGGTAAAAGACCTTCACAGCATTAGAATAAAATGGGAACCCCTAATGAAGAAACAACAAGTCACATAATTGTCAAAAATGTTGGCCATGGATCAAGTCAATGCAAATCTAAATCAAGATGCGCAAATGCATCAAGAACCACCACACCAAGGACTGCAAGAACGTGATAATGAAGTCTAGTGATGTAACTGCCTCGATCTTCATGCAAATAACTACCGCAAGTGCCCAGTATACACCAAGTATATTGATCAGTTGGTAAAAACAAATCAATGTAACACCGAAAATCATCTCACACCTTTACCAAGTCAAACACACAACTCACACATAATCTGATACATCTATCCAACCTAAGACAAATGCTCCAACATCCCACATGTAGCAATTTGGCACATTACTCAACGAACCAAAAATCCTCAGTAAAATATGCGACCTGAGCCAAATTCTCACTATGTTTCGTGACATTACCATGTCAAACTTAGGAAAACTAAGTATTATCCATCAAGTCGCTACAATTTATCCCTAAAAACAGTAAAATTTAATCTTGGAATGCCTGTGTCATTGAGAACACATTCAACGAACTCGAAATCTTAACCGAAAAAATGCAACCATAATCTCCATACAGAAAACACACCTAACACGAAGAACACCAAAACTACGATACTACGATAACGATATTCTCCGTAACACCCCATATGTCATGTAAACAGCATCTTCCGGTAGCAAAAATTAATACCATCACAAACGCTTTGTTCGAAACACTCATCATACAAAAACAACACACAGTAATCAATTGTTAGAACAAAAACGTACGCCCACCTAACATCGACGATCGATAATAACAATACGATCTAAACTCACAAAACAAAACACTCATTATTATGAGTGTTTTGTTTTGTGAGTTGAGAAACACAAATTGGAACTGTGTATAACGAAGGTAACGGCCTTAATCTAAACAACTGTATTTTACACAAAACATACACACTCCGCTATCCAAATAGTTCATACAACCATTTTGCTTACTCAGACAACACACCTTCAACACTAGACATCTTCATCTCAAATAATGTAAATATGAGAGACGTAAAACGCTCAATGAACTAGACTCAGATCAACTCGCCATCCTTGTAAAAATCAACACGCAAAATCACACCCCCGCACCCATACAAAAAACACAATTTAAAACCAACAGGAAAGAATATTAAAAAAATCATAATAAACACAAGACATATCCGCAAAAAAGAAGGCAAAAAACGAAACATTGCTGAAGTTGCAGCGAGAATGGGAAGAGGAAATGTCAACATCCCAGTGGATAAAGAGGCTAATTCCACATATACAGACATGTATATCAAGACAGCATGGGTAGGTGGCTTATTATTTTACCCAATTTCTGTCAGGTCATGGACGTTTCAGGTCTTACCTGAGTAAAACGAAAATAGTCGACAAATAAGAATATGCGTATTGTGGTGATAGAGATACGCCAGAACACACCGTTTTTGAGTGCGTAAGATGTCCGCAAATAAGAGAACAAATGTATATTGGCAGAAATCTAACAACAGATAATGTGGTGGAGCATATGCTGGGAAGTGAAAGGTTGTGAAGATAGGGGAAAGGTTGTGAAGTGAAAGGAGGATGAATACAGGATATAGAAGTTTTTAAAACAACAAAAGTTAGGGACGTGGTGAACCAATGCCAGAGAGTGGTTTCCGCCTCCTCTCTAGTTTTCAAGGGGGTGTTTAGTGGGTAGTCTCGACCTGGAGGGAAGGGGGTCTGGTGTCCAGCAACGTTAACAAGGGTATGGCGGATACTGGATCCATAAGTGACGAGAGAAAAAACAAGCGTAAAGTCTATGGTTGGTTACCTGTAATAGACGCTCCGCCGTGACAACCGGAGTAACGTCTGTGCGAAATTAATTAAAAGTTGAAATGATGATGGGTGATTTGTGTCACATGACAAACAAATAAAATTTAAATTGATGTCAGAACTGTCAAAAAAAGTTCGTAAAAATACTATACGCTATTTTGACATCATTAGAAAACTAGTATGCAACGTTTCAAAAATCTACTAGCATTTGAAAATTGTTTCAGGCTGCGTTCACCCAACTAAACAGTTTACGTTTGTGTTAGCTAACAGTTTAACAAATTATGTGTTCAGGTGAATGGTGTGTTTGTTTATCTGTCACTAATGTTAAGAGTCAAATTAACTTTAACTTCATTAAAAACGTTTATATCGATTAAGTTTAACTCTAAATCCTAAGTATGCATAATACTATGATCCTGAGTTTTAGTCATTTTTATTTCAGTTTTACTTTTAAAGTTGATTCTCTCATAAGTTTGCTATTAGTCAACAATTTCTGCGGAATTTTCGTCATTACAGAAACCTGACTGACTCGAAAATTAATGTAACGTATGTTGTTATTTATTAAGGCACCAGCTGTTCGATGAACAGTAGAGTGTAAGCAGCAGTGACGTCAGGTAGTGTATTAAGCCACTTGTAGGAACAAACCAAGTTGAAATTTTTATATATCTTCTCTTCCAAGATACGTATGACTTATCCACCATAAGTGGAATATATGTAATAATTACACACTATCAGTGCTATAGTGAACAATGTAGTATTTTTTTCATTAATGCGTGAAATTTAGAGTTCTAACCCAAGATCAGATTGGATGTTAGAGGGTGTTGTACTATTAGCTTAAATATCAGCCATAGCTTTAGTCACCTCTTCATCATTTTTAGATTTAAGAGGGCGAGTCCACACATACTTTGAAAAACAATTGATAACCACTAAACTGTACTTGTAACCAGAGGTTTCTTTGTAGTAGTCTGTAATTCAGTTAAATCAATCTACCACAAATCATTCACACCCTTGATTATTGTACGTTTACGTTTAAAATTTATTCTTGCAGGTTTATATAATTCATCAATAATTTGCTTTTTAGTGTCAGATGGTTCAAATGTTATACGTTTCATGGTATTGAATGTAAAGTTTCCACTTAGCTTCTAGAGCTGTAATCTTAGTGTCCAGCTGATTTAGTATCTTACTTAGATCTTTATTCTTTGGTATATCAATATCATGCAGCACATGGGAAGTTATATCCTTAGTTCAATTTTCCAATTTGTCTTCAAACTCACTTTTAAGAACAGCTAGCTCTGTTAGCCTAGTACGATAACACGGGAAAAATTGGGTTAAATACGGAAAAACATATAATAAGCAAAACTAAACGAAAAATAGAAACATCTGATTTTATTAATAAACAAAATTTCGCAATAAATAAACAGAGTAGTATGGAAACAAACCCCATAAAAATTAAAAATTCCAATACAACTAATAAATCTAAAGCAAAAATAAAAAATTTGGAAGAATTAAAAACAGCATCAGAGATTAGAGACCAAATCATGTTTTCTCATGAAACTAAAAAGCGACATCGAACTTTAAATGAGACCTATGTAGAGATGAAAGACAAATTCTCTTTTTCAAAGTTGAGAAAGGAAATTAAAGATTATATTAGGACTTGTGAATATCGCAACAAAAAAGAATATCATCTGTTTACATTAAAAAAAATTAAATAAACAATCGATTTACATTACCTAAATAAATTAAAAACGCGAAGATCGGATCATCAAACGGGGCTGATGCTGCAATCACTATCAAGATTCAATGATACAGAGAAGAGGATATACCACACACTAAGGCAGTTCGTGTCCAAATTGAACCAAGGTCTGGAAGCCATCAACAACATGAAGCCTTGGTACAAAGCAGTAGATAAGAATTCATTAAAGATTCACATATTGAGTGTTTATCAGTTAGCTGATCGATATCTAGATGAACTTACTCATTATTATAGAAGCTTGCTAAACATACATGTGAATCAAAGCTAACATTTATGATTTTCTTTCACCGGCATACATTGATCGAATAATATGCTCAGCAACGAGGAAATCCGGAGATTATTTCATACCCGATACTTCGGTCAGAAATTGGTCACAGTGAGAAATATATTCATCTGTACAGCTACTTCACAATAACAGAGGTAACGCAATTTATGCTAATCAAAGTCACCCCGATTCCGTACCTAACCAAATCTAGGAGTGGATTATAACACGCAACGATTATGATGAACTCACAAGCAGCATCCCAATCTCCAAGAATCTATATGTCTATTTCCCAGCCATGGTAAGAAGCATGGAAAGCAACCACAACTGCATAATAGATGAGATACGCCAGAGGGAAGACAAAACAACCGCAACGAAATCGACTTCGTTTTTGTTACGCGAGATAGATGGGACCATAACAACGGGCTATTATTACAACAATGTAGCAAACCAAGTATGCAGACTCAGAGTCAGCGGATCCGAAAGCATCATGGGAAAATACGCCTTCAAAAAGTAGTTTGATTTTAGAAAATCAATGCAGTAGCAAATACGGCCATCCTTCAGCATTGTATTGTATGTAGTAGCATGCCAATCGCATTGAATTAGAGCTCTTGCTTCATCACTGGTTGCTTCCAAAAGCGTCCGAATTGCTGTAACTATACCAGGATTTCTCACATGTTCAATAATCGGGCTGCTGCATTAGATGTTACTTGTACATCTCCAATCGTGCCACTCGTCTCAATACTGCCACTTATTAGTAGAACAGCTGAAGACCAAACGTGAAAAATATCTTGTTGGTTGATTTCAGAATCACAGGTATCATTGTGGGCAAACGAACTGGTTTGAGAAGCCTATGTGTGTATTGCTTTCCCTTTGATTGACTCGTCGTGCACAGGCTCAGCAAGATATGTAGTTTGCTTAACATCGGTACCCAATGCATCTAGATACTGCATGTGCTCCCAAAATGGAATCGCCTTCGATGCAGGTAGTGAAAATACTAGATTACTAGTATTTATAATCAACATAATATGGTGGTCTCTGTCTCAATTCTAATATCACAATTATCTCCTCACCTTAAAACGTCACAGGTACTGAATTCTGATCGATAATGTTTACATTCATATGCGAAATAATGGGGGTCGTAAGAGGAATAAAAATCTTACTATATGGTTTTATATCAACCGCATAACCTGGATCTACCATAGGAGTATACTCATATACTGTATGCGTAGGTTTGCCGTCGTGGTAAGAACCATTCACAATATTACACTCACAATTTCCACCGGTAAATCGGAAACATGGAGTTTACCAGCGGTAAGACATTGTTTAGAAAACCCCAATATTAGTGTTATTGAACCATCGGGAGAAAAGTCTATATGATACTGACATGGTATCTCACATTTCAAAGTGTTGTTGTTGGTTTTTAGCGAAAACGGCTTCACCACGTCGATGTTGTTCTCTACTGCAGGGTACTCATGTTTATCTTTAATATAAGACGGAATGCTCATTCTGAATGTATTTCTCGATATTACTAATTTCATACGAACCATCAGGAATAATTATTTCTAGTCGACTCTTTTCACCACTCACAGCAGAAAAGTAGTGAAACTTATTACATCCATGCTCTATATATAGTGTTATATCTGTGAAAGTTTGCAAGCGCGAGCGATTAATCAAAGTGTGGTTTTGACACTAATGGTGGAAATATTTCCATCGACGTAGAGCCATTGAAAGCAAGCGTACGCGCAATGACTGAAACACATATACTATTGTTTAAGTCTTTTATTTAAAAATTGTAAACATAAGTGACCACATTATAGATATTTAGTTTTGGTATACATCATGATTATACAATATCAATCCTCTAGATCGTGATTGTTGAGAGACAAGCATGATCTACAATATTGATGCCTTGATTACTCGTGAAACGTTCTTTAAGTTTAGTGTCTGGGCCACAAATCTGATAACCAGGTACGTGCAGCTCAACAGGTAATTTTTTGATGACTGTGTCAACAAGACCTACACCTTGACACACCAACATTTATACTGTTAATGAAGTATGATATATCTGCGTAATTATATAGGATGTAGCAGTCGTACAAAGTTTTAGTTTGGTTAACGGATCGTATTGTAAAACACGCAAAAGCCAACAGTCACAAACATAGATGATGTTGTTACCACATCATCATCACCCAAACAGCAGAGAATGGACTTCTTTTACCAAGTTTCAGTTTCAGTTAGATGTTTGATATGTGGTCCAAGTGGTTATGGTTAACAAATATTATGTTAAGTTTGTTGTTTGGTCCAAACGGCTTAAAATTTAAAAACGTATACGTATACTCAAAGCCTTTATATTGATATATAAAGGCTTGGTGAAACTGTACCATACTATTGGCTTCACAGTGAAGCCTGAGAAGTTATCTCCAGTCTGTATGTAGTAATTTCATCTTGTTTAAAGAAAACTATGATGTTAGCATTATCACGCAACAACTCTTTCGGACACAAGTAGAATCTGTCAATGTTAAGACATTTTTGTATGGGTATACATTAAGATGACAAAAAGATCATACCATATAGAAAATGGGAAACGTATGAATTACCAAATCTGAATAATTCAACTAAGGACTTGTTGTCCATTCACCCTTTAAGGGTCTCTGGTACGCATCGTTACCATTTACATTTCCGAGCTTACTATCTTATGAAATTTCAAGTTCTGTGCATAGTTAGTAGAATATGTTGATTCTAACTGTTACTGGTAAAGTCTCTTACCATATTTCATATTTGTCGCCCAGGGTTTTATGTGAAAGAGGAGGTGGTAAAATTATTCACCAGTAATACACCGCCAGGTTGAACGATGTGGTATGCAGTTTTTTTGTCATATCGTTAAAGTTTAAGTGCCTTTTTCATTCTTGAGGTATGTATTTGACAACAATAATAATTATTTTTGTTATGTTCATTGAATTTGCATTTGTAAACCTGTAATTTCATTTAGACTCGCATAAATGAAAAACGAGGTTATGTTTTGTAGAAAACATGTGGTTTTGAAAAGTCTTTTTTACCGATTATATGCGGTTCTGTGGTTTCAAAATAACTGTTTCGTAAAGTCAATATCTCAGATAATGAGTTTGTGGAATTAGATTTGTGCAGATCTTTCTCGATAAGATGTTTTTTCTTTCAAGCAATAAATAAGTGGTAAATTATTGTACCATTAATCCCTAGCCAAACGAAATCATTGGGATTTTTATTTTTCAAAATCCTATGAATGTATAACGATGACAACGTTAGACACGATCCCCATTAATGTTGCCACAATATTCGATACCTTTTCATGGTAATTTAAAGTGGTTCGTCGAAATAACAGATGACTACGGTAAAACTGGTAAGATATATTACCAATAACCTCCATTGAGGATGGCACAAACCATGAATGTACATTTTATCGTTTTGCGATCAGATATCAATGGAGAATGCTTCATTGCTAGTTTTATTTTCAAATACAATGGAAAATAAGCAGATCTTCAATCTCAAGAATCCTGAGGATATTGAGTACTTGATATAGTTTGTAACGGATGATATGGCTGAGGATTCCGAAGAGGAGGAGGATGTGGATGCAGATGATGCGCGACCAACGAATATACAGCCACCAGCAAAGGAACCTCGACGAAGCGTCCGAATCGCTTCAACTCATCACGACGATGAAGAAGAAGAGAGCATCTCCAAACCCAGCCCCCCGTGAATATGGCAGGAGTCAGCAGATATTTCCTTAGTACCTGAATCCAATAAAACTAGTGAAGACCAGTCAACACATCGTTCTGGTATGGATGAGAGTTTCACATGGGAGAGATCATCTCACAAGCCGGATAAGTATGTAAATGCGACTTTCAAAGGCAACTTTGGTATTACAGGTCAAGCTCATTTGAATTTAGACAACCCGAAACAAATTGTCGTGTCTATTCTTACAGTACCATTTCTGAAGTACATTGTTGCCGAATCAAATCTTTATGCAGCGCAAAATAACGTGGAATTATCATCAACAGAATGTTTAGCATTTATCGGTATCCTAGTAACCATGGGAAATATATGTATGTAGGTAGTTGTGTAGAGAGGGAAACAATACTTATTGATGACCAACCTACTATACATTGTGCTGGTGATCGTGATAATGTCTCCTGCTCCTAATAAAAATACGTATGGTCTTGTGTGCTTTGTTTCTTTAACGTCGGCCTATTTCCGTTACTATGGCCAATCACCGACGCTGGGGAGCAGTTTCACCTCACTATCCTGGAAAATTTGCCGAACCCCTGCCTTTCTGTAAGACGGTAGGGATCTTTAACGTGCCTAACATCGCATGGACATGGGACCGACGGCTTTACGCCCCCTTCGAAGGGCGGAACGTGCAGACATTCAACTTGCTCAAATACAATGCCAGAACCTCGGTTGATGTTAATTTTACAGTTTGTACTGAAAAAGTGAAAGGAGTACCCTGGGATCTAACCCAGTACCCTTCGGTTCAGAGGCACACGTTCTTACCCCTGAACCACCGAGGTTTACGTATGGTCTTGTTGTCTTATATTTCTAACAATAGAAAGGAAAAGTGGTAAAAATATTTACCGACAAAAATATACATATTAGTGAATGCTGGTAGGTATATTGACCATCCTTTTTTAAAAAACACAGAAGCATTTTGGAAAATATAATACCGTTTTAAACTTACTTACTAAGTGTATGACAGATATAATGTACAAAAAGTGGTAAATTTTTGGCCTCACAGTTTCGCCACTTGAGGGTTAAAAAATCCTCAAACACTGAACGACCTAGATTTCTTATTGTGATATTCCAAACGGATCGATACAGTAACGTTAGAAAAGACATCACCGACTTTGATCATGTATGCATTTGAGACTCCACTAAATTCTAAACAAATCCCCACACAAGGCATATAGAAACATTATTGAATTTCAACGCTCATGTGTTGGTAGAGAACCCCAACCTACCTTGGATTGCAAAACCTTCGCAAAATATCCCATGTTTGTAATTGATTGCTCCAAGTACAGCGAATCCATAAAGCTATTTACAGTGGATATCAAATTGAAAATGGAAAGCACTAACAACATTCGAAGCCTTTCGATAAATTCGGACGTTCTACAAATTTAAAACATCTAAACAGAAATTGTTCAAAGACAAATGTTTAGACATTAAGCCTACAACCGATTTTGACTTAACTATTGTTAAGTAAACATCAATTAGTCTCGAAACGCATATCAAGGAGTACATACACATCAAATTGCAAATACAAAAAAGACTTCTGCTAACTTGGATTTTGGGGATATCACAATATCTAAACTCAAAAAAGACTTTACAGATCAGCAATTTTCAAAACTCGAGACTGATAAGAAACATACGTTTGCTATTAAAGATGACTCGAATCAAGCAGTCGCCACGATTGAAAATAAACTTTAAAACATTTTTGTTACTAAATATTAGTGATAAATAGAAGTTTAGTTCAAGAAACAATGGCAGCAGTTTGGGTTATCTCGGAGAAACGCATAGAGAAAATGGATTTTAGTTGGATTCAAATAATATAGTAAGAGAAAAAATTAAGAAAAAACCTACTTAAGACTTTCGAAAAATATATTTTATATTTAAGCTTGACAGAGCTGCGAATGATGGAGCTCTCCATCGTTTATACAAACGCTTAGACTTCACCAACGAAGAAATTCAACATGATAAGAGGAGGTATCCACAAACAGAAGGTTTGCTAGAATTGGTCTTTAATTAAAGACTTGAGGCATATACTTATGACCGTCCTCAACACTATAGAGATTTCCTAAAATCAAACTACTTTTTGAAGGCGTAGTTTCCCATTATGCTTTCGGATCCGTTGACTCTGAGTCTGCATACTTGGTTTGCTACATTGTTGATTACAACAATAGCTCGTTGTTATGGTCCCATCTATCTCGCGTAACATAAACGAAGTCGATTTCGGTGCGGTGGTTTTGTCTTCCCTATGGCATATCTCATCTATTATGCAGTTGTGGTTGCTTTCCATGCTTCTTATCATGGCTGGGGAACAGACATATAGATTCTTGGAGATTGGGATGCTGCTTGTGAGTTCATCATCATCGTTCCGTGTTATAATCCACTCCTATGATTTGGTTGGGTACTTCCATAGACCAAAAGGTTTCGTTTTCGACCTTATACGGAATCGGGGTGACTTTGATTAGCATAAATTACGTTACCTCTGTTATTGTGAAGTAGCTGTACAGATGAATATATTTCTCACTGTGACCAATTTCTGACCGAAGTATCGGGTATGAAATAATCTCCGGATTTCCTCGTTGCTGAGCATATGATTCGATCAATGTATGCCGGTGAAAGAAAATCATAAATGTTAGCTTGGTTCACATGTATGTTTAGCAAGCTTCTATAATGATGAGTAAGTTCATCTAGATATCGATCAGCTATCTGATAAACACTCAATATGTGAATCTTTAATGAATTCTTATCTACTGCTTTGTACCAAGGCTTCATGTTGTTGATGGCTTCCAGACCTTGGTTCAATTTGGACTCAAACTGCCTTAGTGTGTGGTATATCCTCTTCTCTGTATCATTGAGTCTTGATAGTGATTGCAGCATCAGCCCCGTTTGATGATCCGATTTTGGCGTTTTTAATTTATTTAGGTAATGTAAATCGATTGTTTATTTAATTTGTTTAATGCAAACAGATTATATTCTTTTTTGTTGCGATATTCACAAGTCCTAATATAATCTTTAATTTTCTTTCTCAACTTTGAAAAAGAGAATTTGTCTTTCATCTCTACATAGGTCTCATCTAAAGTTCGATGTCGCTTTTTAGTTTCATGAGAAAACATGATTTGGTCTCTAATCTCTGATGCTGTTTTTAATTCTTCCAAATTTTTTATTTTTGCTTTAGATTTATTAGTTGTATTGGAATTTTTAATTTTTATGGGGTTTGTTTCCATACTACTTTGTTTATTGCGAAATTTTGTTTATTAATAAAATTAGATGTTTCTACTTTTCGTTTTGTTTTGCTTATTATATGTTTTTTCGTATTTAACCCAGTTTTTCCCGTGTTATCGTACTAGGCTAACAGAGCTAGCTGTTCTTAAAAGTGAGTTTTAAGACAAATTGGAAAAGTGAACTAAGGATATAACTTCCCATGTGCTGCATGATATTGATACACCAGAGAATAAAGATCTAAGTAAGATACTAAATCAGCTGGACACTAAGATTACAGCTCTAGAAGCTTAGTGGAAACTTTACATTCAATACCATGAAACGTATAACATTTGAACCATCTGACACTAAAAAGCAAATTATTGATGAATTATATAAACCTGCAAGAATAAGTTTTAAACGTAAACGTACAATAATCAAGAGTGTGAATGATTTGTGGTGGATTGATTTAACTGAATTACAGACTCCTACAAAGAAACCTCTGGTTACAAGTACAGTTTAGTGGTTATCAATTGTTTTTCAAAGTATGTGTGGACTCGCCCTCTTAAATCTAAAAATGATAAAGATGTGACTAAAGCTATGGCTGATATTTAAGCTAATAGTACAGCACCCTTTAACATTAAATCTGATCTTGGGTTAGAACTCTAAATTTCACGCATTAATGAAAAAAAATACTACCTTATTCACTATAGCACTGATAGTGAGTAATTATTACATATATTCCACTTATGGTGGATAAGTCATACGTATCATGAAAGAGAAGATATATAAAAATTTCAACTTGGTTTGTTCCTACAAGTGGCTTAATACACTACCTGACGTCACTGCTGCTTACAACTCTACTGTTCATCGAACAGCTGGTGCCTTAATAAATAACAACATACGTTACATTAATTTTCGAGTCAGTCAGGTTTCTGTAATGACGAAAATTCCGCAGAAACTGTTGACGAATACCAAACTTATGAGATAAACAACTTTAAAAGTGAAACTGAAGTAAAAATGACTAAAACTCAGGATCATAGTATTATGCATACTTTTAGAGTTAAACTTAATTGATATAAACGTTTTTAATGAAGTTAAAGTTTATTTGACTCTTGACATTAGTGACAGGTAAACAAACACACCATTCACCTGAACACATAAATGTTTAACTGTTAGCTAACACAAACGTAAACTGTTTAATTGGGTGAACGCAGCCTGAAACAATTTTCAAATGCTAGTAGATTTCTGAAACGTTGCATATTAGTTTTCTAATGATGTATCAAAATGGCGTATAGTATTTTTACGAACTTTTTTTGACAGTTCTGACATCAATTTAAATTTTATTTGTTTGTCATGTGACACAAATCACCCAATCATTTCAACTTTTAATTAATTTCGCACAGACGTTACTCCGGTTGTCACGGCGGAGCGTCCACGGCGGATCCAGTATCCGCCATGCCCTTGTTAACGTTGCTGGACACCAGACCCCCCTTCCCTCCAGGTCGAGACTACCCACTAAACACCCCCTTGAAAACTAGAGAGGAGGCGGAAACCACTGTCTGGCATTGGTTCACCACGTCCCTAACTCTTGTGTTAAAAACTTCTATATCCTGTCTTCATCCTCCTTTGACTTCGTTATTTATACGACCCCTATCCCCACAACCTTTCACTTCCCAGCATATGCTCCACCACATTATCTGTTGTTAGATTTCTGCCAATCTTTTATACATTTGTTCTCTTATTTGCGGACATCTTACGCACTCAAAAACTGTGTGTTCTGGCGTATCTCTATCACCACAATACGTACATTCTTATTTGTCGACTATTTTCGTTTTACTCAGGTAAGACCTGAAACGTCCATGACCTGACAGAAATTGGGTAAAATAATAAGCCACCTACCCATGCTGTCTCGATATACATGTCTGTATATGTGGAATGAGCCTCTTTATCCACTGGGATGTTGACATTTCCTCTTCCCATTCTCGCTGCAACTTCAGCAATGTTTCGTTTTTGCCTTCTTTTCCGCGGATATTGTCATCTATGTCTTGTTTATTATGATTTTTTTAATATTCTTTCCTGTTGGTTTTAAATTGTGTTTTTTGTATGGGTGCGGGGGTGTGATTTTGCGTGTTGATTTTTACAAAAATGGCGAGTTGATCTGAGTCTAGTTCATTGAGCGTTTTACGTCTCTCATATTTACATTATTTGAGATGCAGATGTCTACTGTTGAAGGTCTGTTGTCTGAGTAAGCAAAATGGTTGTATGAATTATTTGGATAGTGGAGTGTGTATGTTTTGTGTAAAATACAGTTGTTTACATTAAGGCCGTTACCTTCGTTATAGACACAGTTCCAATTTGTGTTTCTCCCCTATTATGAGTGTTTTGTTTTGTGAGTTTAGATCGTATTGTTATTATCGATCGTCGATGTTAGGTGGGCGTACGTTTTTGTTCTAACAATTGATTACTGTGTGTTGTTTTTGTATGGTGAGTGTTTCAAACAAGGGGTTTGTGATGGTATTAATTTTTGCTACTGGAAGATGCTGTTTACATTACATATGGGGTGTTACGGAGAATATCGTTATCGTAGTATCGTAGTTTTGGTGTTCTTCGTGTTAGGTGTGTTTTCTGTATGCAGATTATATCTGGTTGCATTTTTTCGGTTAAGATTTCGAGTTCGTTGAATGTGTTCTCAATGACACAGGCATTCCAAGATTAAATTTTACTATTTTTAGGGATAAATTGTAGCGACTTGATGGATACTACCTAGTTTTCCTAAGTTTGACATGGTAATGTCACGAAATATAGTGAGGATTTGGCTCAGGTCGCATATGTTACTGAGGATTTTTGGTTCGTTGAGTAATGTGCCAAATTGCTACATGTGGGATGTTGGAGCATTTGTCTTAGGTGGGATAGATGTATCAGATTATGTGTGAATTGTGTGTTTGACTTGGGAAAGGTGTGAGATGGTTTTCTGTGTTATATTGATTTTTTTTACCAACTGATCCATATACTTGGTGTATACTGGGCAGTTGCGGTAGTTATCTGCATGAAGACCCAGGCAGTTACATCACTGGACTTCATTATCACGTTCTTGCAGTCCTTGGTGTGGTGGTTCTTGATGCATTTGCGCATCTTGATTTAGGTTTGCATTGACTTGATCCATGGCCAAAATTTTTGACAATTACGTGACTTGTTGTTTCTTCATTAGGGGTTCCCATTTTATTCTAATGCTGTGAAGGTCTTTTAGCTTGCTTAATTCGTTGAGGTTTTAGGATCTCCTGGTGGCCACTAAAAACGATGACGAGGTTCCGTTCTTGCCTTAAGCGGCTTGGCCTTAGGCATGCCTCAACTTCGTCTGCTTGGGGTCGGGTGCTGCATTGTAGACAATCTTTTCTAATAGCATCATTATCGGTTTATTATAATAATAATATAATAATTACACTACAGTAGACAAGGACATCCCTGTCTACTGTAGTGTTATTTCTAAAAAAGCTGGTGGGATGCGAAGGAGAAGAGTTTGTGGGAGTAGGAGTAGTTGGAATGGTAGATTTGTGTGTGGTGGTATTAGCCAAAGTAGCCTCTGCATGTGAAACCCAAGCCTTTTTGGTGTTCGTGGTTTTTCCTGATTTTGGGTAAAAGTGACAGCTTTTATAATTGGCTGTGTGCTCACGTTTGCAGTTACAGCAAAAGCCAGGGACTGCATTGACCCTTTTACACTTGGCAGTCTCGTGGTTTTGACCGCACTTTACACAGCAAAATTCGCCCTTGCAGGAAGTTAAGAATGACCAAACCAGCGATCGCATTGGTTTGGCTCTGATTTTATGCGTAGCGACTCTACTGTGATACTTAAATCGCAGACAGTCACCACGTCGAAGATTGTCTTTTCAGATCGTCATAGGTTAATAAGAACAAGCGGCATGAGGGGTTTGGTTCTGAAGTGTTTCATCCGGTGGATGCTAATCGGAAGTCAGGTCCTTTCGTGTGAGGTTAGTTTTCCCCTTGGAGTTGGTATGTGTGATATTGGGGTCCATTTGTGTCATGAGCTTGGTTGCCTCAAGGTAGTCTTCGGCAACCAAAAATCATTGAGATTTTTAACCAAAAATCGTTGAGATTTCTGGCTATGGTGAAATTTATTTTCTCCTGCGAAAAGCGTTGGCCAGATTTTTCCAATACCTTTTATCGTGGAGATGAATTGGTGGGGCAGACTTTTGATAAGTTTACTCAGGTATTTGTGTGGAAGAGGAGTGGCTAGTTCAGGGCTGAGAAACATGTGTTTTTCGGGGATCTTGATAGGACTTGGTTTTGGAAACTATTTGGAGGGGTGGACCATTCTCATCTATTGTATCGTTCCTATCAATTGGATCGTCCAGTAGAAGACCGTCGTAGCGGTTTGAAGTTGATACTTTCGGACCTGAAGACGAGTCATGACTTCTTTGTGAAGGTTTGGAAGGGTATTTTGTTGGGGTTCTGTTGGACTTTGTGGTCGACGGACTGCTTTAATCTCTGAGGTTTTAAGGCCGACATCGAAATATGATGGTGAAATTACGGCAAGCTTTTTTGGGGTAATAAGAATTGAATTCGTGACAGCAGACATTTTGTGGGAATAAGCTAAAAACGGTATCGAGGTAATGAATCCTCCTCAGGGAGAAACCTGAGGAGACGGTGTAAGTAATTGTTGGTGGACTGGTAATGATAATGTAGTATATATATATATATATATATATATATATATATATATATATATATATATGTATATGTATATATACAGGAACCAGAAAAATTAAAAAGTTTAAAATACTGTAGCTTAGGGCAACGCCAGAAAGAGATACCCAAAAGTATACCTGAATTACCGCACCTTTTGCGGGCTTCGGCGAATACACGTTGGACTGACGGCACTAATATTGCACTGCATACGCAAACTGATGTCACTGTTTGGCGGTTTAAGGTATACTAGCTCCGAGTTTGTTGTCCGTCTACCCATCTATTGTTAGTTGTCTATCACTACAGCTGTTGGACAGCTGTGTGTCTAACACTACAACTGTTAGACAGCTAGTAGTTTGACAGAACAGCTGTTAGACAGCTGTTGGGTAGCTGTTGGGCAGCTGTTAGACAGCTGCCTGTCTTGATACCGTATACCTATGTAATATTTTCAAAGAGTATATAAGAGAGCTTTTCAGCAATTCGTTAATACGTTTAAATAGAAATTACCCCAATTTGGTTGGCGCAGCAGATGCAGATAAAGCATTTACTACATTTTCACCCCAACGATGTTATACAACAGCAATTACTAAAGTCGATTACTATGGATAAAAAGGTTCTTATACCATATAGAGAATGGGAAATGTATGAATTACCGAATCTCAATAATTCAGGTAAAGGCTCGTGGTCAATTAAGACTTCCTCAAACACTGAACGATCTAGATGTTTTCTTATAAGATTTCAAACGGTTCGATACAATAACGTTAGAAAATACATCAACGTTAGAAAATACATTCCAGATATAAGACTTCATTTAAATTCTAAACAAATCCCCACAGAAGGTATGAATTTGAACTTTAACCAAGTAAATTAAATCGAACGTTTGTATGTTGGTAGATAACCTAAACCTACCTCGGATTAGAAGCTCTTTACAAAATATTACATGTCTGTATTTGATTGCTCCAGGTACAGAGAAATAGTAATTTATAATGGTTATCAATCTGCACATTATATGTTCAAGACACCGAAAACGTTAGGTTTATTGAGTGCAGATATATCTAAACAAATCAAGTTTCTACAAGGAACACAGCAGTGTATGGATTATGATTGTGGTACCGTTATTTTAGAAGAATTACCCAACATAAAAGAAAAAACATAATATCGAAGAGCGGATAGATAGAGGTTACGTGAAAGGTGTTATCATAAAAAGTTATATTAAAGAGGTTTTATTGAAATGTAGTTACAGCGAGGATGTTATCAATTTAAAAAACGATTAAGATTGCCGAACCTGGTAGCAGACACACCAATGTATCACGCTGTTAAATTTAATTAAAAAAAATGTATTTGTGGTATTAGAAATTGTATGCTATAATTTGCTTAAATTGTAAACTTGTTACCTAAATAAAACAACCGTTGTAAAAATAAAATATTTTTTATTTACCACAGTTTTATTTTAAAATACCTTTATTAACATTTATCTTCAGCCATAAAAGACGTTCCAACATCCAACCACTCACGACTTCGGAAAACTCCAATTCTGCAACTCTAAATTTCCTAGATGAATTCCTGAGAGGTATTTTCATAATTATTTGACACTGTAACATTTTTGTTTTAAGTATTGAATGATTTCATTTATTTTCTTTCTTGATTATGAAACATATACAAACCAAACAATGCCAAGTGATTTTAATTGCATAATGTTTAGCTGAAACAGCTTTAATTAGCTGAAACAATACATGTTTCATTGTTTTCACGGAAATCTTTTATGTTAGTGCTTTTCGTATTAATACGATAAGTAGCCATTCTATTTTGAAAGCTTGATTTAACATAGACATTTTTCAACTTCCCACGATTCACATACTTTTAATTTGTGGCTTCGCTGCGCAGATGTGCATAGAGCACTGCTTTTGACTTGTAACGAGCACGACTCTCAATACCTCATATGATCTTCTTTGCTGACATCTTGTCACGATAAAGGTTTCTTAACCACTTAAATAAAAAACTAACGTTTTCCTTTATATACATTTATTAACAGATATATTTGAGATAATTATTTTCTAATGAACTGCTACAGTTAACACAAAAGAATATTAACATAAATACAGTTAGACATATAAGAGAACCAGTTGATATAAATATCAAAATGTACTTTGATCTGCACAGATAAGAATCAGTTAGTATGAGCCTTCACCAGTAAGGTCTCACCGTGGGACCATATCAGCCTTGATCTTGGTCATGTTTAAAGTAGAAGTTTCAACTAGGTAATCGTTGTGTAGAGGTGTTCTTGGTAAGCCAGACCATTTCATGCAGTCGTCGCTATCGAAATAGGTTCCCACGTCTTTCACATCTGGTCGTTTGTGGACATATTTCATATTTTGACATAGGGCTACCAGGATGATAAAACGTTTTCAAGAGGAGGAGCCACTGTTGAGTTTACTGATATCTGTCAGCACTTTGTTTTCGGCGTAGTGTAAACAGCCGGACATGTAATATTTAAATGCGTGTGGTGTTGAGTAGAGTTTTTATCACTTGGATAGTTTGTGCTATACTAACATCAAAAATACTTAGATAACTGGACGGCAACCCTACGCATACAGTTTATGAGTTTACTCCTATGGTAGATCCAGGTTATGCAGTTGATATAAAACCATATAGTAAGGTTTTTATGTATCTTACGACGCGCATTATTCCGCATATAAATGTAAACATTATCGATCAGAATTCAGTACCTGTGACGTTTCAATGTGAGGAGATCATTATGACATTGGACAATTCCAATATCATAATGATCTGCTCACATTGAAACGTCACAGGTACTAAGTTCTGGCTCAATAGACAAAGACCACCATATTATGTTGATTATAAATACTAGTAATCAACCCGCTCCAGCTTCAGTACCTTCGGTACCTGCATCGATGACGATTCTATCTTGGGAGCACATGCAGTATCTAGATTAATTGGGTTACGATGTTAAGCAAACTACACATATTCGCAGACCCTGTGCACGACGAGTCAATCAAAGGGAAAGAAATACACACATAGGCTTGGCATCTCTATTGTATCGGCATTCCCGCCTCTCCTGAAAGAATTGTGCTCGTTTTTGCGGTTTTTGTGTAATCAGGTTTCGGGTGCGAATTAGAGTTCGTCAGTTTTTTGGATATATTGTGTGATGCATCTTTGTAGCTGTCTTGTATGACGGTGGGGAATGCGGATATTGTCATCTATGTCTCGTGTTTTATGTACGGGTTTATTATGATTTTTTTAAACTGTTTCCAGTTGGTTTTAAATTGTGTTTTTTGTATGGGTGTGGGGGTGTGATTTTGCGTGTTGGTTTCTACAAGGATGGGGAGCTGATCTGAGTCTAGTTCCTTCAGCGTTTTACGTCTCTTTTATTTACATTATTGAGATGCAGACGTCTAGTGTTGAAGATGTGTTGTCTGAGTAAGCAAAATGATTGAATGATTTGGATAGTGGAGTGTGTATGAATTGTGTAAACTGCAATTGTTTAATTTAAGGCCTTTACCTTCGTTAAAGACACAGTTCTAATTTGTGTTTGGGATTAAAGTCCCCTATTATGAGGGTTTTGTTTTGTGAGTTTAGATCGTAATGTTATTCTCGATTGTCGATGTTAAGTGGGCGTACGTTTCTGTTGTAACAATTGATTACTATTGTGTTATGTTTTTGTATGGTGCGTGTTTCGAACAAGGCGTTTGTGATTGTGTTAATTTTTTTTACCGGATGATGCTGTTTACATTACATATGGGGTGTTACGGCGATTATTGTGATTGTAGTCTCGGAGTTTTGGTGTTCTTCGTGTTAGGTGTGTTTCCTGTATGCTGATTCTATCTGGTTGAATTTTTTCGGTTCGTTGAATTTGTTCTCAATGGCACAGGCATTCCAAGATTAAATTTCACAGTTTTTCTCTTTTTACTTTTTACTCTTCTCTTCAACGTGGTGACTGTCTGCCATTTAATTATCATAGTAGTCACTACGCATAAAATCAGAGCCAAACCAATGCGATCGCTGGTTTGGTCATTCTTAACTTCCTGCAAGGGCGAATTTTGCTGTGTAAAGTGCGGTCAAAACCACGAGACCGCCAAGTGTAAAAGGGTCAATGCAGTCCCTGGCTTTTGCTGTAACTGCAAACGTGAGCACACAGCCAATTATAAAGGCTGTCACTTTTACCCAAAATCAGGAAAAACCACGAACACCAAAAAGGCTTGGGTTTCACATGCAGAGGCTACTTTGGCTAATACCACCACACACAAATCCACCATTCCAACTACTCCTACTCTCACAAACTCTTCTCCCTCGCATCCCACCAGCTTTTTCTAGTAATAACACAACAGTAGACAGGGATGTCCTTGTCTACTGTAGTGTAATTACTATATTATTATTATCATAAACCGATAATGATGCTATTAGAAAGATAGTCTACAATACAGCACACGACCCCAAGCAGACGAAGTTGAGGCATGCCGAAGGCCAAGCCGCTTAAGGCAAGAACGGAACCTCGCCATCGTTTTTAGTGGTCAGCAGAAGATCCTAAAACCTCAACGAATTAAGCAAGGTAAAAGACCTTCACAGCATTAGAATAAAATGGGAACCCCTAATGAAGAAACAACAAGTCACGTAATTGTCAAAAATTTTGGCCATGGATCAAGTCAATGCAAACCTAAATCAAGATGCGCAAATGCATCAAGAACCACCACACCAAGGACTGCAAGAACGTGATAATGAAGTCCAGTGATGTAACTGCCTGGGTCTTCATGCAGATAACTACCGCAAGTGCCCAGTATACACCAAGTATATGGATCAGTTGGTAAAAACAAATCAATATAACACAGAAAACCATCTCACACCTTTCCCAAATCAAACACACAACTCACACATAATCTGATACATCTATCCCACCTAAGACACCAAATCCTCACTATGTTTCGTGACATTACCATGTCAAACTTAAGAAAACTAAGTATTATCCATCAATTCGCTACAATTTATCCCTAAAAACAGTAAAATTTAATCTTGGAATGCCTGTGTCATTGAGAACACATTCAACGAACTCGAAATCAATTGTTAGAACAAAAACGTACGCCCACCTAATATCGACGATCGATAATAACAATACGATCTAAACTCACAAAACAAAACACTCATAATAGGGGCGAAACACAAATTGGAACTGTGTCTATAACGAAGGTAACGGCCTTAATCTAAACAACTGTATTTTACACAAAACATACACACTCCACTATCCAAATAATTCATACAACCATTTTGCTTACTCAGACAACACACCTTCAACACTAGACATCTGCATCTCAAATAATGTAAATATGAGAGACGTAAAACTCGCCATCCTTGTAAAAATCAACACGCAAAATCACACCCCCGCACCCATACAAAAAACACAATTTAAAACCAACAGGAAAGAATATTTAAAAAATCATAATAAACACAAGACATAGATGACAATACCCGCAAAAAGGAAGGCAAAAAACGAAACATTGCTGAAGTTGCAGCGAGAATGGGAAGAGGAAATGTCAACATCCCAGTGGATAAAGAGGCTCATTCCACATATACAGACATGTATATCGAGACAGCATGGGTAGGTGGCTTATTATTTTACCCAATTTCTGTCAGGTCATGGACGTTTCAGGTCTTACCTGAGTAAAACGAAAATAGTCGACAAATAAGAATGTACGTATTGTGGTGATAGAGATACGCCAGAACTCACAGTTTTTGAGTGCGTAAGATGTCCGCAAATAAGAGAACAAATGTATAAAAGATTGGCAGAAATCTAACAACAGATAATGTGGTGGAGCATATGCTGGGAAGTGAAAGGTTGTGGGGATAGGGGTCGTATAAATAACGAAGTCAAAGGAGGATGAAGACAGGATATAGAAGTTTTTAACACAACAAGAGTTATGGACGTGGTGAACCAATGCTAGAGAGTGGTTTCCGCCTCCTCTCTAGTTTTCAAGGGGGTGTTTAGTGGGTAGTCTCGACCTGGAGGGAAGGGGGTCTGGTGTCCAGCAACGTTAACAAGGGTATGGCGGATACTGGATCCATTAGTGACGAGAGAAAAAACAAGCGTGAAGTCTACGGTTGGTTACCTGTAATAGACGCTCCGCCGTGACAACCGGGGTAACGTCTGTGCGAAATTAATTAAATTTAAATTGATGTCAGAACTGTCAAAAAAGTTCGTAAAAATACTATACGCCATTTTGATACATCATTAGAAAACTAGTATGCAACGTTTCAGAAATCTACTAGCATTTCAAAATTGTTTCAGGCTGCGTTCACCCAATTAAACAATTTACGTTTGTGTTAGCTAACAGTTTAACAAATTATGTGTTCAGGTGAATGGTGTGTTTGTTTACCTGTCACTAATGTCAAGAGTCAAATAAACTTTAACTTCATTAAAAACGTTTATATCGATTAAGTTTAACTCTAAATCCTAAGTATGCATAATACTATGATCCTGAGTTTTAGTGATTTTTACTTCAGTTTCACATTTAAGGTTGATTCTCTCATAAGTTTGGTATTCGTATAGTGAATAATGTAGTATTTTTTTCATTAATGCGTGAAATTTAGAGTTCTAACCCAAGATCAGATTGGATGTTAGAGGGTGCTGTACTATTAGCTTAAATATCAGCCATAGCTTTAGTCACCTCTTCATCATTTTTAGATTTAAGGGGGCGAGTCCACACATACTTTAAAAAACAATTGATAACCACTAAACTGTACTTGTAACCAGAGGTTTCTTTGTAGTAGTCTGTAATTAAGTTAAATCAATCTACCACAAATCATTCACACCCTGGATTATTGTACGTTTACGTTTAAAACTTATTCTTGCAGGTTTATATAATTCATCAATAATTTGCTTTTTAGTGTCAGATGGTTCAAATGTTATACGTTTCATGGTATTGAATGTAAAGTTTCCACTTAGCTTCTAGAGCTGTAATCTTAGCGTCCAGCTGATTTAGTATTTTACTTAGATCTATATTCTTTGGTATATCAATATCATGCAACACATGGGAAGTTATATCCTTAGTTCAATTTTCCAATTTGTCTTAAAACTCACTTTTAAGAACAGCTAGCTCTGTTAGCCTAGTACAATAACACGGGAAAAACTGGGTTTAATACGGAAAAACATATAATAAGCAAAACAAAACGAAAAGTAGAAACATCTAATTTTATTAATAAACAAAATTTCGCAATAAATAAACAGAGTAGTATGGAAACAAACCCCATAAAAAATTAAATTTCCAATACAACTAATAAATCTAAAGCAAAAATAATTAATTTGGAAGAATTAAAAACAGCATCAGAGATTAGAGACCAAATCATGTTTTCTCATGAAACTAAAAAGCGACATCGAACTTTAGATGAGACCTATGTGGAGATGAAAGACAAATTCTCTATTTCAAAGTTCAGAAAGGAAATTAAAGATTATATTAGGACTTGTGAATATCGCAACAAAAAAGAATATAATCTGTTTACATTAAACAAATTAAATAAACAATCGATTTACATTACCTAAATAAATTAAAAACGCGAAAATTGGATCATCAAACGGGGCTGATGCTGCAATCACTATCAAGATTCAATGATACAGAGAAGAGGATATTACCACACACTAAGGCAGTTCGAGTCCAAATTAAACCAAGGTCTGGAAGCCATCAACAACATGAAGCCTTGGTACAAAGAATAAGAATTCATTAAAGATTAACATATTGAGTGTTTATCAAATAGCTGATCGATATCTAGATGAAATTACTCATCACTATAGAAGGTTGCTAAACATACATGTGAACCAAGCTAACATTTACGACTTTCTTTCACCGGCATACATTGATCGAATCATAAGCTCAGCAACGAGGAAATCCGGAGATTATTTCATACCCGATACTTCGGTCAGAAATTGGTCACAGTGAGAAATATATTCATCTGTACAGCTACTTCACAATAACAGAGGTAACGTAATTTATGCTAATCAAAGTCACCCCGATTCCGTATAAGGTCGAAAACGAAACCTTTTGGTCTATGGAAGTACCCATCCAAATCCTAGGAGTGGATTATAACACGGAACGATGATGATGAACTCACAAGCAGCATCCCAATCTCCAAGAATCTATATGTCTGTTCCCCAGCCATGGTAAAAAACATGGAAAGCAACCACAACTGCATAATAGATGAGATATGCCAGAGGGAAGACAAAACCACCACACCGAAATCGACTTCGTTTTTGTTACGCGAGATAGATGGGCCATAACAACGGGCTATTGTTGTAATCAATAATGTAGCACACCAAGTATGCAGACTCAGAGTCAGCGGATCCGAAAGCATCATGGGAAACTACGCCTTCAAAAAGTAGTTTGATTTTAGAAAATCTCTATAGTGTTGAGGACGGTCATAAGTATATGCCTCAAGTCTTTAATTAAAGACCAATTCTAACAAAACTTCTGTTTGTGGATACCTCCTTTTATCATGTTGAATTTCTTCGTTGGTGAAGTCTAAGCGTTTGTATAAACGATGTACAGCTCCATAATTCGCAGCTCTGTCAAGCTTAAATATAAAATATATTTTTCGAAAGTCTTAAGTAGGGTTTTTCTTAATTTTTTCTCTTACTATTTTATTTGAATCTAACTAAACTCCATTTTCTCTATGCGTTTCTCCACGATAACCCAAACTGCTGCCATTGCTTCTTGAAGTAAACTACTATTTATCACTAATATTTAGTAACAAAAATGTTTTAAAGTTTGTTTTCAATCGTGGCGACTGCTTGATTCAAGTCATCTTTAATAGCAAACGTATGTTTCATATCAGTCTCGAGTTTCGAAAATTGCTGATATGTAAAGTCTTTTTTGAGTTTAGATATTGTGGTATGCACAAAATCCAAGTTAGCAGAAGTCTTTTTTGTATTTGCAATTTGATGTGTATGTACTCCTTGATATGCGTTTCGAGACTAATTGATGTTTACTTAACACTAGTTAAGTGAAAATCGATTGTAGGCTTAATGTCTAAACACAATTTTCAAATAGTCTAATTTTTTTTATTCACAAAATCTGAAGGTTCAATAGGATCTTACTAAACTTATATTTTTGTAAGTCAGCGTCACTATAAACTTTTCGGCAACATTTGTCTTTGAACAATTTCTGTTTAGATGTTTTAAATTTGTATAACGTCCGAATTTATCGAAAGGCTTCGAATGTTGTTAGTGCTTTCCATTTTCAATTTGATATCCACTGTAAATAGCTTTATGGATTCGCTGTACTTGGAGCAATCAATTACAAACATGGGATATTTTGCGAAGGTTTTGCAATCCAAGGTAGGTTGGGGTTCTCTACCAACATATGAGCGTTGAAATTCAATAATGTTTCTATATGCCTTGTGTGGGGATTTGTTTAGAATTTAGTGGAGTCTCAAATGCATACATGATCAAAGTCGGTGATGTCTTTTCTAACGTTACTGTATCGATCCGTTTGGAATATCACAATAAAAAATCAAGGTCGTTCAGTGTTTGAGGATGTTTTAACCCTCAAGTGGCGAAACTATGGGGCCAAAAATTTACCACTTTTTGCAGTCCAAGATGTCCAAAGTAAGAAAAAAAGTGTGCGACAGGCGGCAGAATATTATGGTGTGCCCAAATCCACCATAAGTGACAGAATAAAGGGTAAATCATGGTAAATCTGTTGGGGCCAAACAAAAATACCGGAAGAAGAAGAGGAAAGGCTGGTTGCAACAATAAATATCGCGGCGCATTGGCGATTTCCCCTAACTCAATATGATATTCGAACTATTGTTAAGAGTTATTTAGACAAAAAAGGGGTAAATATACCACAGTTTAAACATAACTTACCTGGCTCTGACTGGATGAAATTGTTTTTGAATCGCCACAAAGGGCTGACAACAAGATGATGTCAGAATATCAAAAGATATAGGGCTCAAGTCAATAAACAAACTTTGACAAGTTATTTCGAAGAGTTAAGGGTTTCTTTAGAAGGTGTTAGCCCCGAGAAAATCGTCAACTATGACGAAACAAACTTTTCAGACGATCCCGGTACAGTTAAGGTGGTGTGTAAGAGGGGATCAAAACACTGTGACAGAGTTATGGATACATCAAAAAGCAGCATCAGCGTTATGATGGCGGCTTCAGCAAGTGGGGAATTATTACCGCCGTTCGTAGTTTACAAGGCAAAACATCGATACGAGGATTGGGAAGAAAATGGTCCGGATGGTTACACTATTGTAAGCAAGTCAGGATGGTTCGAGACCGTCACATTTCGCGAATGGTTTCGACAAATAGCTATCCCATATTTCAAGAAAAAAGATGGAGCAAAAGTGCTCATTGGTGACAATTTGTCAAGCCACATTACTGTTGATGTTATCGAAGAATGTGAACGCCTAAATATCAAATTTATCTTGCTCCCGCCAAATTCAACACATCTTTGCCAACCGCTAGACATTGCCTATTTTGGCCCTTTGAAAAAAGCCTGGAGAAAAATTCTCACAGAATGGAAGACAAAGAGAAGAGGGCCATTCCAAAAGTGCGATTTTCCAAACCTCCTTAAACGGACATTAGCGTCAATAGAAGCTAGCTCAAAAAAAATATCTTGTCTGGTTTTAGAGCTGGGGGCATTTTTCCGCTCTGTCCTCAACAGGTTATAAAACGCCTACCCGAAGAAATATCTGAGACTGACCAAACTAATTTACCTCATAAGATAGACGAGAGCTTACTACAATTTTTGAAGGAAAATAGAACGCCGGAACAAACAAAACCCAAAAGAAGGAGGCGTGTCAATATTCCACTTGGACGTGAGATCACACTTTTAGATATCCCAGATAATCGACAAAGTGAACCGAGTGCAGAAAACACTCCATCTGTATCTGGGATTAAAAGAAAAATGGGTAAAAAACCGAGTAAAAAACCCATAGATATTGCATGCGACGGCGATTCGGATGATGTCGAGGATGATCTTCCATTATCTCTTCTAGCAAATCAAATCAAAAAAATAAATAAAATGCTTCCTTCTCAATCATCCTTTGATTTACGCTTAGATATGGAAGTAGAAAATACAGAAGGGGCTGATGAAAGCTCTGAAAATATCTCTCAGCAAGACATCTCAGAAGAACTAGCTGTAAATGACTTTGTCGTCGTTGAATTGCCCGTAGAAAATTCCTCCAAAAATAAATATTACGTGGGAAAACTTCTTGCGAAAGAAAGGCAAAGCTACTCAGTTAGTTTTCTTCGAAAGAAAACATTTGGTGACGAAATTTACTTCCATTTTCCAAATGTTTCTGACAACAGCATCATTGGGGAGTCTGAAATTTATCAGAGACTGTTATTTAAAGAATTTAGAAGAGATCGCTATAAGTTTGTGAATTTACCAAAGAATATTATTTTAGAGTGACTGTGGCTATACCTGCCAAATATTTCATAAGAATGATTTTTTTGTTTTTCTGTTTTTTTTGAGAATAAGGTGTTTATTTTTATGCATATTTTGACTTTCAATTCCTTCCAATTACTTCCTATTTCCTTAAAAATTAAAAATTTTTTTTTGTCCGAAGTCACCCCTAAATCACTAAGACATCGATTTCCTGTTGTTTTAAATACGTGTCCGAAGTCACCCCACCCTATGGGGTGACTTCGGACACTTTTCAAAATTAAAAAAAAAGGTTTTTGATTAAAAAATCAACAATCTCAGTTGATCACCGTGTAGGTGAATGTTGGAGCTATATTGAGTTAAAATTTCAGAACGATTACTTCGTTAGAAAAAAAGTTATTGATAAAAAAGTCCAAAATCTGTCCGAAGTCACCCCAGTTGACGGTACCTCTACAATGTTGATGCTCACAACCGCTTCTCTGTACATCAGCCCTAAGGATTGTGCTTTGCTTTCGACTTCCGCCGAAGGTATGTTACCCGAAGAAATGAAGTACGACTCAGCTCCTGTTTTTCTGGGTTTATCGCATGATCACGGTGGCTTCACCATGGGAGGCTTACAGCCGCCTATTAATACATGTAACCAGGATTTGGGTTTACCTCCACACAAGTTAAGTTGCCTAAATGAATTGAGGGATCACTGAGTTGCTCTGTCTTTGAAACTAGAGGACATTCAGAATGTTTATACCATGGAGGTGCTTACCACCACTTCTCTATACACCTGCCACAAGATTTTTAGTTTCCTTTCAACTTACATGCAAGTTCTGTTACAGAATATAAGATGCTAAATAAACTCTAAATGAATTCTCAGCTTACCTGAATAACGTTAGTTGTGTGGAAAAATAGTTTCTTCACCTGTTGTTTTGATTAATGCTATCTTTACCGGTAAATACACATTGTTTTTCATCTATATATTAACAAGAAAAAGGGCAATATTTTCACAAAACCGATAGATTCCAATAAGTGAGACCAATGCAGTTATGTGGCAGTGAACAGTTGTCTGTTTTCTCTATGTTTCAGTAACTTTATTACCATATTTCATACGAAATATGCACTGCGTCCCATCTCAAATTCCATAATTCATTGAAATACAAACTGAATTTTTTGAATGCACTATATAATCTAATTAACACACAGCATCACATAGGTGTCACAAGTTAGGTCTTTTTTCTTGTTAATATATAGCTTTATCTTGAGGCAAATATTTATGTACCTTAATTAAGTATCTGGGTGGCCATGAATTCAACTCATTGATTTTATAGTGTTGTCCACATTTGACCGAATCTGTATATTCAATAGTTTCCGAGATGCCTGTATATGGTGGTCTATTCATGTAGTGACACCTGGTATTTGGCTATTAAATTTTGTGGCAATTCCAAGAATTGTTATCTTTATTTTATTTTTATGTTGTTGGCATTTCAAATTGTTTTAATAAATTTTATTCACATTTCTTTGCATTTATAAGTACATACCTAACCAGAATAAATGTGAAATACTCAAACTGTTGACTAATTAAGTATTTGAACGTGAGTTTACAGGTGTGTGTAGCCACTTGAATAATGGTGGTAACCTACACAAGGGTGAGTGATTGCAAATTCTAACATATATTGGGCTGATATGAAAATATATACAACGCCAGTTAGATAGAGGAAAATCAGTAAATTTTGAAGATAAATCAAATATTTCATAGCTTTGCATTTCCTTAATTTCTGTATAATTCAAAAAATGTATACAGGGTGTTTCTCATAAGAATCGACACAGAGCAGGGGCATGTAGATAAATCTAAAATAAGGTGATTAATGCAACCTTTGTTGCACCCCTGAGAAGTTATAAGTGTGGTTTCAAATTTCGAAAAAAATCAATATCTCCATAATAGTTTAACTTAGAAAAACAAAATTTAGTACCTGTTCTGAGTGTACCAAGAGTATTAATCAAAGGTACGTTTAGAGTTCAATTGAGGCATTTGAAAGGGTGGCACCCTTAAAATGTCCAAAATTTTTAACATATTGGCGGATTTTATAAATTATTTCATTTTATGAGAAATTTAATTTAAACTTTTGTTACTGCTGTTTATTTCAAAAAACTTTGTTTTGAAGAAAAACACAAATAACTAAAAAACATATTTAATCAATATTACTAAAAATCATGAAATATTCAATATTTGCCGATAAACTTATGTATATGTCAAATTTGACAACCAGGAAAAAAGTGCGAACAAGTATAATTTATTAGGAAACGAACAACAAATTAAAAAGAAAATGATACCGATAAGTTATAGAAATTCTTCAACATGATAATTTCATAGGCATCTATTGATTTTGATGATTTTAAGTCTTAAGTAACATTAATGTTGGTGTATTTAGTTATTCGGGTTTTTCTTGAAAAGGGCACAAAATTTTTGTAAACTAAAAAGCTAAAAAGTTTTAGAATTTACTTCCCCATGAAATGAAATAATATTTTTTTAATTCTGCCAATAGGTTAAAAAATTCTGTCACATTATGGGTGCATCACTCCTATTCAACACTTCGAAATGCTTCAATTGAACTTTACTCACCATCGAATAATGCTCTTGGTACACCCAAAACGTGTACCAAATTTGGTTTTTCTAAGTTTTATTTTAGGTTCCCCTACATGCCCCTGCTCTGTATCGGTTGTTATACGAAACACCCTGTATATCTTTTCAAAGAACGCAATATTCCCATGAGTAGATGTATGAACATTTTGAGAAGATTCATTGAATGTTTGTGGAACATTTTTAGAACATACTGGGAGCTGCTAAGAATATTATAAATAACATTCTGAGAACCTTATTAGAATGACAGAATCTGTTCAATTGTCATGTTCATAGAATGTTCTATAAATATGTATTTAGTACCTTGTGAGAATGTTCTGGGGATGTTTGAATATTCTTTCGAAACATTCCTAGTATATTCTCAGAATGTGTCTGTTCTGTCTGGGCGTTAACATCTAAGTTTCCTGTGATTGATTTAATTACTGTTCCGAGTCCGTTTATCAAACATCTCTTTTAGTGAATTTTCTTTAAAAAAAATTCACTAATGAGGAGATCCCGACTTATGAATTAAAAAAAAATCTTCAAATGACCGCGAACTAGGCCCCCTAGAACTCATATCCAGGGTATATATATATATATATATATATATATATATATATATATATATATATATATATATATATATATATATATATATATATATATATTCATTTAAATTTTTGTCAGAATGAAGCGGTTCGGTTTTGTATAAAATTTTATAAATTTGGTATAAACATGGAAAGTAAATGAGGAATGATGATGGGAAAGTAATGATGGATGTGTAAAGATTAGCAGTAAATGAAGGCAGTAATTGGAAATGTATGATGGAAGAGAAAATGGTATAAAAACTTTATTTAAAATGGGTTGTCAAAATTCGAAGTGTCATATTTGGATAATGCAGTGTCAAGTATTTTTAGAACTAACTGTTTAAATTATGTCACTATATACAACACAAGTCAAAATGGACTTACTGTATAGACGTATCGTGTAATTTCAGCCAATAAAGTATATAATGTATAAATATATATATATATATATATATATATATATATATATATATATATATATATATATATATATATATATATATATATATATATATATATCACACCATTAACTCAAACAATCATGGTCCTATTTTGATCAAATTGGGCAAATACCTTCCTTTTGCAAGTGGCTTGGGCAAGCTCGTTAGTCAGGAAAATCGGCCCAGGTTTTCCCGCAAAATTTTGTGTTGTCTTTCTAAAAAAATATATATCTCCGGAAATAACGGAGGGTATATCTAGCTGGAGGGTGACGGAACACATATCAATATCTGATCATCGTATGATCAGCATTGAATGGATGTGGACCGTGAGAGTCCTCCCCTCAGGAGAAATCCAAGGAAGACCGACTGTGATGCCTACCTAACAGGCCTCGGTGGGTCCCCAAGGAGCCCAGAGGGGAGAAGACTCTCTATAGAGGCATTAGATAGTGAGGTCGAGGCCCTAGAAGGGAAAATAATGGCAGCCTACGAGACCGCGTCACAACTTCGGGGGGAACCGTCCATCAAAGTTAGATGGTGGAATAAGGATCCCGCCGTACTACGCGGGCGGACTCGGAGGGCCTTAAACCGAGCCGTCCTAGAATCGGGTGAGGCGGCCTGGGACGAGTTTAGGACTGCCAGAAGGAAGGTTAAGAAGGAATTACGCCGGAGTAAACGAGTTGGTTGGCGCGCGTAGTGCGGGGAAATCAATTCCCTGCCAGACGCAGACAGGCTGGAAGGGTACTCAAACAGGAGTTAGGTAGTAATGTAGAATCTTTAAGGAAACCGGACGGGAGCTGGACAAGCATCGGTGAGGAGACCCTGCGTCATCTCGCCGAAGTTCACCTTGCGGGCGCTGGGGCCGTCACGGAGGCTGCCGACCTGGGCTGGTGGACGGTCTCGAATGCCGACTGGCAGCTAGCACAGGGGGTGGTCACAGATGGCTCTATAACCTGAGCGGTGAGCGAGTTCGCTTCATTTAAGTCCGCGGAACATTTAAAAGCCCCTGTAACCACAAGACACGTCGTCTTCTTACTTAAACGTCAACATTAAAACATGCCATTGTTTAGATAGGTAATCAAGAAAGGCAGAATGGCTAAATAGCCACTTCGTCGTTTTATGTCGACGCAACATCCGTCGTTTTGTAGGAAACATCCATTGTTTTATATCATCATGAAGCTGTTCCTGTATGAACACGTAACATCCATCGTTTTGTAAGAAACATCCATTGTTTTATTTTATCATGAAGCTGTTCCTGTAGGAAGACGCAACATCCGTCGTATTATAAGAACCATTCATTGTTCTATATCATCACGAAGCTGCTCCCGGAGAAAGGAGACGTATTATACCTAACAGTGGGGCCCCGCAGGATTCTGACAAAGGTGTAGGCAACCTTGACCCGCCTCCCCGATGGCAGAAGTCTGGATGATCTCGTACAACTAATGAAATCACCAGCTAAGTACTTTATTTATCTGTATCTGTATCAATTTATTTGCACGGGATCAATAATTTAACCACAATTCATCAGAACACATATAATTAATTGTTTTATATCATTTTATTTAATTTGGTAAATTAGCTACAATCAGCATTATATAAACTCAATAATTTTTAATAAACCGACTTTTACCGCATTTTTGATTTTTATTTGTACATTTTATACCCTACCAAATGTAAATGAAAAAGCCCATGCCCTGTGTTTAATTTACATTAAAGCTACTGCCTTTGACTAAGCAACCAAGTTAAATTTTATTTTTTATATAAATTTTATTCCTTCATTGAATTAAAATCAAGGAATGAATATTAATCAAGTTATAAACTCTTGATTTCCAATGTCTTCTTGATATGGCAGATTTTGTTAACTCTCCTCCAGAATGCAATGATCAAATTATTTGACATTCAGATTCTGATTCTTAGGATGAACAAAATGTATGGAGCGTTCCAGTTGAAGAAACTTTGCTTCAAATGAAGCAGTGATCTTTGCACCAGGAGAAAGTTTTAATAATTTTGTGGAATGTTTAAGTTTTGTAAAAATTTATGGTGGATAAATAAGGCAGTTGCCTTCGAACCTTACATATCAAAATTGGATAAAGAATGAAATGATGAGAGCAGATAGACGTTGCTCTAACAATATCCCGAGACTAATCTTTTCTGCTCATGAACTAAGAGCCTTGAAAATGTCTGGTAGCATTGGTTTCTGTCTCGGAAAAAAATACAGGGCGGTCTAATGTTACTGTTAATCAAATGGTATGTAGTGACTATAAATTCTCTGACACTTCACGATGGGATACAAACTGTTCCCTCCAGACAGAGTTTCACCTGCTTTTTGGGAAGAAAAACAAAATGAGGTGTTTGATATCAGGCAGTTAGACCCAGCTACCTTATTTCTTACGCTTTCTGCTGCAGAAACAAGATGGCCTATTGACGAAACCAAACGAGGAACTCTTTCAGTTGAGGAAAGTTCAAACTCGCTAACAAATTTTTAAATGCTAGTGAATTCTCTCTCAAGAAGCGGTATAATATATTGTAGGGCTACCTTTATCTGTTTGCAACAGGCAGTGTGTATTCATAAACAGTGGTCCACCAGAAAAAAGGATATTGATGTTGAAGCCAAAGAATATTTTAGAACAGTTGCCAGATAACCCTAGATATGTTTTCCAAAAAAATATCTTAGATCATTATTCCACCGCCCTAAAATTTGGGGAAATATTTGTATAGCGGAGCTTCCTGCTTGGTATGAGTATTCCACCAAACAACGTAAGCATGCATTGCCTAAAGAAAATGAAGACAATGAATCTAGCCAGGAAGACAAGAATGAATCTGGTTTTATAAGACTGAGAACGAAAGCTAATATAGTCATATATATATATATATATATATATATATATATATATATATATATATATATATATATATATATATATGTATGTATATATATATATATATATATATATATATATATATATATATATATATATATATATATATATATATATATATATATATATATATATATGTATGTATATATATATATATATATATATATATATATATATATATATATATATATATATATATATATATATATATATATCAGTGGCGGCTCGTGAGTGTCGCGGTAGAGGAGGCAGTAATGTTTTAAATTTTCAACGTCACACGTTTTCCTGGCACTTCAGAATTTCAGTGAAAAATCCATTTATATAAAAATATAGACTTTCACAAAAATAATGGTTGAAATTTGATACCTTTTTGAAATAATTTATTCACGAATTGCTGATGGTATAAATAAACACATAAGGTTTATTAAATTGTTAAATATTGCTCATAGACCAAAAATAAATTTCAATTGAAATCTTATATACATTATACATAGTTCAATAAATAAATAAATTTAAATGAGTGATCCAATCCAATGAGAGGTCTATGACGAGATGCAAAACGCAGAGGCAGTGTTGCCAATTGCAGTCGTTTGTGAAATTTACGATCAACGATTCAACGAATTTTAATTTTCTCGCTGTATTTTGTTTTTTTATATATATTCCAGGATGTATACGTTCAAGTCTGGGATCCGGGACAGGACATCTAATTTACAGTACAGAGACCGTCAATAGGTACACGTACTTTTGCATACCTAACTCTACTTAGCCAACAAATCGCATTGTCTTATTGTTAATAAGAAATAAAAATATAAATGTAAGCATAATAATATGTATTGTCGCCACCAAATAATGCGTGTCGCTGTTGCCCAGCAAGAACCAACGCGGAGGTGTAGAGTATAACTTGCCAAGGGGTGTTAGGAATCAGAGGAAATGGGAATCGAGGATTATTTATATATTTACAAAAATAAATAAACAATAAATTTTAAATAACAATAACGAAAATAAAAATAAATCAATCAAACGGAAACAAGAAAATAGGAGGTGTTGAGCATATGTTACTGAATTTAACTGATAAACTAATACGTGAAGACCCTGTGCAGACGCTGTGTGCACGCTGTGCAGACTAGTTCAATAAGGCACAGTGATTTTGGAATGGGTGGAGTAAAAAGACTAAGGGCACAAGATGCCAAAGGTTGCAGTGCTATCGGGGCGGCAAAGCTACGGACGAGCCCTGAGGGAGAAAAAAAATGTTCCTAAATATTATTATAAATTAATGGAATCTGTTTATTTTTTTGCTCGGCAAAAATATCGATTACTTCATCGTAAAATGAAGTCTGCTGTGTCAGTTCTTTAACAAGCCTTTTTTCTATAAAAATCATTGATATGTTTTTAACCTGTCTTGACTAATAATATTTCTGGAAAATGTTTTGATGCGTTTAAGTGCAGCATCGTCCTTGATATATTTTTTCAATGATATCATTCACATTTAGATCATTTAAATCTTTACGGATGTAGACTCTTCTATTCTGTGATACCACATCAGAATCATCATTAATTATTTTTTTACAATCTGCTTTAATTAAATTTTCTTTATCACTCCTCCAAGGAAAGAAGAGCATTATTTGTTCTCTATAACAGTTTGGCTCATCTCTCTCTATCTGATATATATATATATATATATATATATATATATATATATATATATATATATATATATATATATATATATATGATATATATATATATATATATATATATATATATATATATATATATATATATATATATATATATACATGCACAGCTATCTTTGTCACCTCCACCCACCGAAAAGGCACCCAGGCCTCCATGATATATCATTATGTTTTTTATGTATATTTTGCAGATTAAGCTTGTAATAATAAGTATCTTTAAAGGCAACAGGAGAGGGGTAAGAATTAATTAGATTTATTTTATACTTTTTTTTGACACATTTTTAAATGTAACACGCCTCCATATAGATCGTTGAAAACAACTCCTTTTGTGTTTACTTCGGTGCACGTATCATACGTATACGGCACCAACAGTGTTGACAAATCTACATACTGGGTTTATGCTTACTGCTAAGGTATCTTGCCCTTGAGCGTCTTACTTGTTTTTTATATTTCAGGCCCTATTATTTGTCTGGAACCGGTAAATATCGCCTTAAAATAGACTCTCAAATATTGAAGTCTATTTATTTATATTTATTTTTTACTTGTATGGTGTAGCGCACGGTGAGCGGTGAAATTCCTTTACGCGTAATAGTGAACCAACAATGAACAGGTACGTAAACCTAAACTCAGATATTTAATTAGTAAGCTTATTGTACACAAGGTAATTGTTTATTTTCTAGGGGACAATATCTCGTACATTTGGCCCGAACGTTACCATCCCTAACAGAACAACCGGAAACAGTAAATAGTATGTAATAATATTATATTTGCATCCCTATTTTTTCACAGTTTGACCCGATTGGTATTTGATTTTTAAAATTTGATTTTTTTTTATTCAACGAAGTACTTTAATACATGTATAGCAACATGCTTAAATTACTTTTTATAAAGCAAAACTAAATCAGTAATATTAGTTGTAATAGTATTAGTAACTAATTGTTTATCTGTTATACATTATTATAGAAAGAAATTTCTGTTTGTGATTTTTTTTTGGACCTACGTCCTACGTTATATTGTCAAGTCTTAAGGTTGAAAAAAATCTGTAATTATAAATTTTAGTTTATTGTCAACAATATAAAATGTGTTCCACCTTCAAGCTTATATTAAACTTAGCGTTACTTTTTTGAATTAACATACTTTTATTTCTACATTGCCTTGATATAAAAAATATGTAGAAAATCATAGGTCTCCAAATTGATTACGTGTTTTGAAAAAACGATCAGAATAACTTTTTTTACATAAATTTTACGTCTTTTCGAAATCTTGTTCATGTAAAAAGTAAAGTTTCAAGTGATTTTTTTTATGAATAATGATCGAAAGAGTTTTGTTGTACACTATTACACTACTAATGCGAAGCCTAAGACATTTTTTTACATTATAATGTTTATACGTATAACTGCTTAAATTAAATTTTGTACAGGTAATGGATACGATAGTAGCCCTCCTCCCCCATCGCTAAGCGTGTCTATTGATATATACTCGGATGATTCGAGAAACGACCCGTCTTATCTTCCAGATATGAACACTATAGAATCTAACAGATTAGAAAGTAGTAGCACTACTAGCTATCCGCTATCAGATTTAAATGATACAAATGATATGTTCTGTTTGCAAACGACGAAGGTAGGTATAGTAAAATTGTGTTTATTTATTATGTCTTGTATTAAATTAAGCAAGTGTAACAACAAAGTAGGCAAATAATACTTTAAATTTTTTAAGTTATAAAACAGTTAGTATTCCAAGGTATAGTAATAATAACCATAATCAATATATATTATTATGAACTCATTATTTCACTTATTATTCATTATGGTTATTATTACAATACCTTGGAATGCAAAGGGTGGTTTTGCCATGGTGAGTTCGACCACGGCAAGACAGCCCGGAATTAAGTTACTATTCTAACAACATCAGCTGTGAAAGCCCAAAGTCATCATTAGTATACCTATTTAACTGTGTTTTTCATAAGTTACAATTCAAACCTGCATTGATTAAAATTTAACATGCTGAATATTTCGACAATAGTGAATAGCCGCCAAGTTCCTGAATTCAATGATAGTATATCTGAATCCAAAACTAACTGAGATATAGCCATCTTTGCATCCAAAAGTAACTAAAATTGCCAAGTTTGTAAACATTATCAGCGTATAGGCTGCCAGAGAAATATTTCTCGAATTCACAGTAAATGGTACAGCCATAAGCATTCATTAGGTCAAGAGCAATATTCTATTTGCCACTTATTTTTTTGTATTAAACATGGAAAAAAATTACGGGGAATATTCGAGATTTAGTAATTAAACAGCTTATTTAGCACGTAACTGTGGCAGATACGGAAACATGTAAGCAAACACTTTTTGTGGACGATAAACCTCTTCTTTATAAAAAAATAATATATTTAATTTTTGACAGAGCCGTCGTAATAATTTTACTAATTTAATATTAGTGAAACCCCACAACACCGTCTCTGGTTGCTCGTTAAACTTTATATAAGGACCGAATATGGCAGCCTATATGGTGATAATATTCGTCAAATTTGGTTTAATTATCTCCGCTAGTTTGAACTGTTCAAATACTTGCTACTTTTTCGAAAACTTCAACGTCTTTTTTCTTTGAAACGAAGCGTTTTTGGGTTTATGTTAATATGATATTTGTGCCCTAGAATAAGTTTTTACGTCGACTGTTAAAGTTAGGCCACAAAAAAGTGCACCAGCCTGTGTATACAGGACTATTCACGGTTGTCCTATTAGATTATTTCGCAAACTATATGAAATTGAGGACTGAAAATTTGTGCATCTCGGTTATAGAAGATACTATATCACATGGTGATGTTTCCAAAATGGCTTACTTTCGGTTATACCGGATATTGCTAAGAACTTTGTTATTTCAAATAGAACAGCCTGTATTTTATTGCATTTTTGAATTTGTCGTTAAGCTAATTTGATTATATTTGCTCTACCTAAATTTAATAGTTTCAAATATTTAAATTTTTTGGAAAATTTCCGAAAAAAATCGTATCTGTTTTGAAGATAATAACTCGCCGTGTGGATGATTTTAGAAAAAATTGCACAATATACATCAGAGAAATACAAGTTTGTATAGCATATATGCAAAAGTGAGTTTCATATACAGGTGTTCTGAAAACGGCTTCCATATTTCGAGAAGTTCAGAGTGTGATTACTCGCTTATTTCTAATAGAACACTCTTCGTATCATGCCTTAAATGAATCCAATTTGTAATTATTGCCTTTCAAAGACATTTAGTCCACTTTCATTTGTGTAGTGTGCTGTGACAATAATAAATGTCAGAAACGAAAACTAATGTCAGTTCTGACATTTGTTTTTCACCAATGGTTGATAACGTACTCGTCAATATTACCTATTGAAATTTAAAATGCAAGAAAATTTTACCAACGCCAATATAATGCAATTATTTTATATTCATGGTGAATGCAGCAGAATTGTGAGTGGAACTTGCAGATTTTTCAACGAAATGTATCCAGATTTGCCTCCAATGAGTGAGGAGAAATTCAAAAAAAATTGAATTGAATTTCTCGAAAAAAATACTTTCCATAATCGTCCAATGAAGACAATGAGATAACAGTTATATCCTATTTCAAGGCTCATAAACAAACATGAATAAATAGTGCCGTTGTTGATTTAGGACTGCCTTTCTCATCAATCCAGAGAATTCTGACAAATTTACATATTTAATACAGCCGTAGAAACTTTTTGTGGCTTTACGAGCGCTTATGTTCTTTTTTGCAACCGATTTCGCTATTAAAGGCATCGTCAGGCAAAGGAATATTTTTTGTTGATCAACAGAAGTTATAGTCTACGGCTGTATTAATTTTAACTTATTTCATTAGCAAATGTTTATATACAAAATGTTCTTGTACTTTGGAATTTTCTGACAAAACGTTTTTAAAAATTTCTAAATTTTCTTGCAAAAAAAAATTCGTTTTGAATTTTAGTGTGAAAGAATGTTTGGCAATGTTTTGATGAAACAATTTTTTAACGAAATTCATGAAAAAAAAATCATTGGAGAAAACAGGAGCTAACCACAACCTTTTTAGTACATACGTACAATCCTTGTAATTTGAAGTAAAGTTATAATTAGAAAATTAGCTATCGGAATGTTTAAAAGTCTAAATAACTAAAAAGTTGGTTAAATCACAAGAGTAAAAGTTGTTGGGAACTTGGCTTGACTAATATGTAAACATTGCTCAAAGACGTTAAACAGGTATTCGGTATTCTGCATTCGGCAAAATTAAATATAACGCCGATCTGTTAAGTTACGCGAAAATTTTACCAATGTTAACAAAACGCGCCATTTGAGGACGCAAAATGTTTCTATGACTTTTCGTTTTTAAGTATATACCTTTTGTTTTAGGAAATATTGGATATTAGTCGAAAACCGCATAAAGTGAATATAGTAGATGATATGAACCAACAAAGTACCTGGCTGCCTGACAATATTGTGAGTGCTAATCACATATTTTTATGTTCTTATTTATTAGATAATAGGTAACGTCTACAGAGAACCCACGACTTAGTTAACCATATGCCTATAGAACCATCTTTCAATAATTATTTCTTTACAGAGACTATAATGCTAACATTTCATGATCATAGAGGTGTCCTGAAAATGTTGGGACAGTGGGCTTACACATATTCCTAAAGCGTAAATAAGACGGTAAAATCTTACTTATAACGAAAAAGGCACATTGCCCAAGAGGTGGATCGCACATAACTTGAACATAGTTTGTCACCAAATATTAAATTTTGCAAAAGTATTGCTGCTATAAATACTACCAAATAAAAAATACATATTTCAAAATTAACGGTTTATGCGAGCGCTACAAATATTAAATATTTTTAAGTGTTTATGAAGTTTTAATAATCCTTATGGTGTTTTTAAAAACCTGTTCTATTGCAATCTATATAACATTCATAGATAAGCTTTTCTAAATTGATATATTTTTACATCAGGAATCGGTACCAAGCCACTGTCATAACACTTTAGGAACACCTGAATCAATATACAATTTACTAATTGAATGGCAGTTTTTAAAATGGAAAAAAATAGAATTGTTGGGCATTTTTTAGCATTTTTTTGTCATGTGTTGCTAGCATGGCTCATTTATTTTGTTATATGGATTGCTAGCACCGTTAAACATATTTACCTGCAGCAATCTAATTTGTTTAGCTAATACCCATTTATGTATTTGTAAAATATAAAAAGTGCAGTTGCATAGTAACTGTTTACACTATCAATGGTTGTTGCCCTTACTTTGTGAGACCGTTTCATACTAAATATAGACACGGAGATTATTTTCGTGGTTTCGCTGTATGACAGCATCATCAGACCGGAGAAAATTAAATTGATTTATACTAGTTCATGACAAGTACAATGAAAAATCTGTTACGTTATGACGATCTGATCAAAAAATTCTTTAAAAACTAAAAGTAAAATAAAAATGACATATGTCGTCTTCAAAATGTCTGTGATGTACGTCAATACTGAACATGCAGAAAAGAAAACAAACATTTGTGAAGCCAGAGAAATAGTCTATATGTCGGCATCTAGTATTGACACTCAATTAGGTAACCGGCAAACGTATTTTTTCTTACTCTATTAAAATGCCTGTTTAAAGTAAATTAAATTACAGGAAACAGACGGGAAAAGTGGAGAACAACAAAAGATAAATATTGCAAACGAAAATTTTTTAAAAAGTACACCGCAACCAAATAACGTCATAAGTTGAATTATTATTTTATTTTTCTGTTACTTGCTTCATTTGAAATTAATTTTTTTAGCAGTCTGCTATCCACAAAACGGCAAAAAAAGGACCACATGTAAATTTTGTTTAACATTAGTGACCAACTTTGAACGACACTTAGAACGAAATCACACTGAATGCAAAGAAGTAACTGAAATGCTGTCGTATCCCAAAGGACATACTGAAAGAAAAAAAATATCGGACTCATTAGAAACTCCGGCCATTTTTCAGAATATCTTAAAGGAAATGTATTACCAAAATATGCCACTTCAGGTAATAGTGAAGATTTATATCCATGTTCTCGATGCAAGGCATTATTAAAAAGAAGCTATTTATCACGACACATGAAGACTTGTATTCTCAAAGATGTGAACAAGACGGAAGGTAGGATTAATCAACTAGCAGCGTCACAGACCCTCATTGCTTGTGCAATAGATGAAAATAATGCGACACATAAATTAAGGGTAAAAGATGAAGTTTTTTGCAGAATGAAAGCCGATGAAACATCGTTTACTGTAAAGACGGATAGTCTGATTTGTAATTTTGGGGAAAATTATTTAAAAAAGCATAAAAGGGAACAACTTGCAACTGTTTGCTCAAATAAAATGAGGGAGCTGGCTCGATTTTTAGGAGAATTCAGGAAAATAGCCAATAATTCAAAATATAGTTTACAAGATATTTTAAAACCCAAATTCTTTAATATGGCTATTGAGTGTGCTAAAAGACTTGGGGGATATAATCCAGAAAACAAAACATATCGATCACCAAGTTTATCTGCCCATATAGGTACATCGTTAAAACAAATATGTGAACTGTATATGCGACTAATTTTAAAAGAGGATAGTTCAGTATCAGGTTCTATTAATAAAGCAGAGACACTAAAAGACACAAAACGCTTTAAAGAGCTTATAGATTCACGATGGACCACAGAAATAAGCAGCTTAGCATTTAAAGATCTGCAGGAAAAACAATGGCAAAAGCCAATGATTTTACCTTTAACTCGTGATGTTACACGATTCAAGGAATATGTTACAAATGTAGCTGACAAGGCAATGACTACCCTTAAAACTGACTGCAACAATAAAAAAGAATTTAAAAATTTAGTTCATGCTTCATTGACGCTGACCATATTGTTCAATAGAAAAAGAATTGGCGATGTCCAATACACCAAACTTGATACCTACATTCAAACTATAAGTTCAGTTAATTAGGAAGAGTGCGAAAAAGCATTGTCGGAGTCAGAAAGAGCTCTAACCAAACATTACAAACGGATTGTGACGGGAGGAAAAGGAAGTCGACCCATAGCAATTTTGTTTCCAACAAACTTACAGACATATATAGATTTTTTCATTAAAATTAGATCAGAAACACACATAGTTACTGAAAACAATCCTTACCTGTTTGGATGCCCTGGAACAAAGAAATGGACCAGAGCAGATGTTGTGATTCGAAAATTTGCTGAAAATGCCAACCTAGAATTTCCTGGACAAATTTCATATAATAAACTCAGAAAGCAGATAGCAACAGTAATGCAAATTCTAAATCTTAACAAGGAGGAAACAGAACAATTTGCGCAATTCATGGGACATACTGAAAAAACGCACAACGAATATTATAAGTAAGTTTTTAGTTTCTAATTTGTTGTAATAACCATACAAAATTGCTCTAGATCAAGCATTTAACTTGTGGTAATTGGCAAATTGATCACAAAAATAATTCTTTTAATATCATTGGTAATATTTTTAACAACTGAAGATATCTTGCATGAAAAAAATTAATATGCTAGTATTATTTGAGCTTTTCATTTTTGCGTCTTGTCGATTTTACAATTTAACTAAATCAACGTGTGGTGACTCAAGTACCTACCAAATAATTCTAAATTACTTGGCTCATAATAAAAGTGATTTTTCTTTCCATGTGTTTTGATCTTCTGCTCTTTTATAAAAAAATTATACATTATGAATAATTAAGTTATTGAAAACAGATTACCACAAGATATTTACCAAACTGCTAAAATATCCAAGCTTTTACTACGTATGGAAAAAGGTGTGGATGCATATAAGGGTAAATCCTTAAGTGAAATTGATATTGACCCCCAAGAGGAAGCTGCAGAAGAAGAGTTAGATGACGAGGAAAGTGACTTTGTTTTTGATATGATGTCAGTGAAGTTTTCCAACAAGAACAAAGAAGGTAGATATAGCATTTTTAAATTTCTGTTTTATGGCATTTTTATTGAGAGAATTCGCCAATATTGGCAATAAGACTTTCAGAAAAAAATTTAAGTGTGTGCGTTAGAGTCCGTTAAAATTCTTATATGTTTATAAGTTGTTTTTTTTTATATTTTTTTTAAAGAACTATGATTAGCTACATAACCTTTCAATACAAAGATCTTTAAATCATTACATTTAAATGTTTAATTTTACACAAATTGTTTAAGATTTAAGATTTATTTAAGAATATAAAAAATTAATAGCGTACAGGCAATCCATTAAAAACAGTCGTGATGGTAGCGGTGGTAGTAGTGGGAGAGGATTGCAAAAATAGTCGTCATCTTCAAGCCTAAATATTGCATATTTTGAACACCTTTCATTATAATTGCATAAATTATTTATTGGAGATATATTTAGGTAGTCGACAATTATTATATAATTTTTTTTGTAAAATTTAAAGAAAAATGTAATGTAAACGCTGATAAATCAAAGTTACATTTAATGGAAACGTACACTTGCAAATAAACTAAAATTTGTAGCCTTACTAACAAAATATAAAAGCAGATTTACGTTACAGGTGAGTTTTTCCTTTTAACTTCGGATTATTTCCGCGACTATGGGCAATCACCGACACTGGGGCAGTTTCACTTCACTGTCCTCGAATTTTTGCGGAACCCCTGCCTTTCGGTAAAAAGAGTAGATATCCTTAACGTGAACAACATTACATGGTCCACGGGATGCCCCTCCGAAGGGCGGAACGTATAGATATTCAACTTGCCCAAGTTGAAGTTTCTATAGATTTTAGTATAACAGACCTAATTTAAAAGTTTTTTTAACCCTTACTATTTATTTATTTTTAGATGGCGTACAAGAGGAGGTTCTGGAAAAAAGAAAATTATCAAAAAATATTAAAGGCAGAACCCACTGGACCCAGGAGCAATCCAATCTGGTTAAAAGGTATTTTAAAAGTAATATAACCTCAAAAACGGTGCCAAAAAAGGGTGAATGCCTGGAAATAATTACAAAATACCCCACTATATTTTATAATAAAGACTGGGTTCGCATCAAAGCCTTCGTATATAATACCTTCCGAAAAAAATAGTTATGTGTGCACAATATATAGAATTTCTTTTTTTAGTTACTTAGTATGCAATTATTTTTGTTTTGCTACCTGAATATCAATAAATTGTAACACAAATAATTATTGTTTTTATCTCCACATACACTTCGTAACCCTTGGTGGTAAAACCACAATTCTACCTGCTTAATTTAACTAACTAATCAATCTAAATTTGTGTTTAAAAACCTAAAGCACCAAAACCTATATAAAGGAACACATTTACAAAACCAGCTGAAGGGTTGGAAAAGTATAACAACTTTTATCATATTTTTTTTATTCCTTTTAATACATAAATAAAATAGTGATGCAAATTAAGTCATAACTTCCACATCGCCGTCAAAGTCTACTCTCCTCAGAAAGGCTTTTATTAACTTCTAAAACGATATATTACTCAAAATTTTATCAACCCCCTATTTCTTCCCATTTTTCTGAAGCAATTTTATTCACAAATAATTCAGATGGTATCAAATTTAAAGTCGATTGCTAAATTAGAACATAATTTAATTTCCCACCTCTACATGATCAACCCCTATCTGAAATATGAAGTGGACCTTGATTCGGCCTAGAAAGTCAATATCAAATTCAAGGTAATCATCAGATAGCCAGGAAAAAACCTCGAGCTCTGGTCTGGAACTTTTTTCTTTGCGACTTGAACTTTCCTAGTTATTCTACTGTTCTGTTATACTTTCGTGTCACCACACAAGTGCCGAATTCACACTATAAACCACAACCCCATTACAATTTTATGGTAAAATGTGGATTTCTCGATGAAAAGAATGAAAGGAGGAACTAAATTCTACGTACATTTAATAATCTACTGTCAGTACTGTTTCCAAACAAATTCATATTCCACCCCTTCACATTCAACCCCTACTTCAATTTCATCACAGAATACCATATGAGTGATGAAATTGAAAGTTTTGTTATAAAAAAACCTAAAACGTTATATAACTCGAGTTTTAACGGAAAAAAAACTCAATTTCCATCACATCAGCCCTCATTCATCCCCGACGTCCTGGAGCCATTTTACCCAAAAAACAATACCAACCGTTCGTTTGTCAGGTTCTAACTGTATACCAAATTTGAGGACTATTCGTCAATTCATTCGAAAATTATCGTGCCTATTAACAGCCAGACAGACACAAAAAATCTTCGTTTCCAAATCAGATTTTCTATATATTTTGACACTTTTTACGCCGTTGCAGTAAAAAAAAAAACAAATTTCTGTCACCGCTAACATACTTTCACACATATTGATAATGCCATAATAACAGTAAAGTATTATGACTCTTGGCGAGACGATGTTTGTCTTTTTTTTTTGTTAGAAAATTGTTAATTGCCTAAATAGTAATAAATACAATTGATTGATTGTTGTTGCCCTTACTTGGTTAAACTGGTCCATACTACATACAGACTTGGAGACTACTTCTCTAGCTTGTTGGCTTTCGTTTCTGTAGGTGAAGGGTGTAGCCAGCGCGTAAGCTAACTGGAGCAAGAGCCCCTTATGAATTCTAGATGTTCTCGGATGTTCTTCAACGTTTCTGCGACTACTTTCGCTGCTTGACAGCATTCTCAGACAGATAAAAATTGAAGACTATTTGTTAATTCATTCGAAAATTATCGTGCCTATTATCTTATTTTAATGGCGTGGTGATTGAAACAGCGTGTGAGGATAAAACAAAAAATATTTTAATCAATATTTTAAAACAGGTAGGTAAACAGCCTTAAAAAAGGTAAAATAATAATAACAGTTTCTTGGCCGTTAAATACACGATTATGAAGAATATTTTAAGTTGCCGCCAAATTGATAAAAACTGTGTTAACAATATGTACTAGTAAATTAGTAATGAAACAGTTTACTTGCTCTAAGCATCAACTTTAGCAACTGACTTAATTATATATTACACACTTCGAATCTTTGTATGTGTACACGTAGATATGTAAGTAGAAGTTTTAGCATTATATCGTTGTCGGTAATAAACAATTTTGATACTCATATATTTAAAAGCCTTAAATTTATTTGATGCTTTTTAACGTTTTTTTTTAAATGCTCTAAGTTTTAAAATTATTAGTAAGCTCATGTTTTTGAATTTGGTGTCAATAAGTTAACTGTTATTTTGCGTAATAGTTCAAGTTTTAATTGCATTATCATAATGTCAAGTTACAGTACTACCACACACACTTTAATCACAATTATCACATTTACAACGTGTGTGTTTTGTTTCTTTAACGTCGGCCTAATTCCGCGACTATGGCCAATCACCGACGCCAAGAAGCAGTTTCACCTCACTATCCTGGAAAATTTGCCGAACCCCTGCCTTTCTGTAAGGAAGGTAGGTATCTTTAACGTGCCCAACATCGCATGGACACGGGACCGACGGCTTTAAGCCCCCTCCGAAGGGCGGAACGTGCATACATTCAACTTGCTCAAATACAATGCCAGACCCTCGGTTGATGTCAATGTTACAGTTTGTACTGAAAAAGTGAAAGGAGAACCCTGGGATCGAACCCAGTACCCTTCGGTTCAGAGGCACACGTTCTTACCTCTGAACCACCGAGGCTCACATTATCAATACCCACATATAATACAATAGTAAATTTCTACAGTGAATAAAGTTATTTTGACAAAAATTGGCAGTTAACTAAATGTACGATTCCGAAGTCTTCGTTTCAATAATTTTTATTTATATATAGTTATTCAATGCGTAGTGTGCAAAAAATACTTTACAGTTTTTCTGTTTAACGGGAATAGAGTGCAAACTGTATGTAACAGTAAACAAAACGCCAAGGGACAAAGCCTTAAGCAAAAGCTAGTCACTAATATAGAGTAGTAAAGTAAATATTGAAGAGATAACAGATATATACGTTTATCGATTTTAGCGAAACCCATCGTACCAACAGACCTCCGTTTTTTGTGACAAAGGACCTGTTTCGAGGCCAACTCTCTCACGCAAGCACACGCAACAGACCTCCGTACACTGTTGCAACATTTCTGAGGCGTATTGGTATGCAAAATACTCGGAGGAAAAGCCTACTGGGCCATCGCATGAAGTGTATATGTGTATTAAACGGTGACGCCACCTGTTAAACGTACCGTGAACTGGTTTGTGTAACTGTATATGTATAACTTGTCAAATGGCCTCCGATTTTGGAGGCGAGTTCTTTGAACGAGTATCTACTTTAGAGGTGTATAAGACATAATGCATATATATATATATATATATATATATATATATATATATATATATATATATATATATATATATATATATATATATATATATATATATATATATATATATATATATATATATATATATATAAATATATATATATATATATATATATATATATATATATATATATATATATATATATATATATATATATATATATATATATATATATATATACATCCTACAACCTTTTAGGCGACCGTACATTGTATTATTACATATGATTCTGCGTCCACCGCCTTTGTGCGTCTTTATACGGACGCAGAAAATGTTTGCCTTGTTTTCTATGGGTTGTAGTAACAAATGCGTCCTCACACGGCGTGTGCTTGAACTGTTAGTCCTACTTTATGGATATTGCAGAGAAAAAAGTAGTTTGCTTTAACGGCAAAGACGTACCGAATTTTTGTATTGTGTGCAGAATGGTCGTATTATGTACTTTTTAGACAAACGTCTAGTTCAGCAGTTTGCTACTAGAGGCGCTTGTCATTCACAGTATATCTTAGAGAGTATATGTCGTTTACATAAATGCGATGATTGAACGTCTGGAGAAGTGGCAACGTTTAAAATACCGTTAACCGAATTTAGGACCGTGGCCGTGCTGATAAACATTGCTGGTAGATAAATAACAGGGTTTCAGATTCCAAGAACCTGTTTCGGATTTAGGTGTTTATTATTGATTTTAAGAAAATATTATATTTTCCCCTGTAGTGGATTCATTGTTTCGTCTTTAAAATATAAATTACCATTTACACAATCGGTCCTAAAATTTATCACATGTAAACCACCAGAGAATATAAACTGCATATTTATCAGAAGGTTTATGGAAAATAGTACATAGATTTAAAACATTTCACTTGTAAATATAATTAAATGAACAGTGAATTCAACTCTATACCGACTTTATTAATTTATAGTTTTCTACGAAAATACATGTCTAGTCATCATTTTGAACGTTATATACACAAAGTGAAATCTTTGCAATATGTGCGACCACTATAATGTACATATATGTAAAACCTACCTCAACATAACTGTTTTTTTACACCCGATAATTGTTTCACTAACAAAGTCAGCTTCATCAGATAATGTTAAGTGTACTAGTTAATATTATATTAACATGGCTTGGAAACTATACGTAGCATCACAGTCTAAAGGCGGTGTCGCAATCGCGTCTGTTACCAGCAGTAGCTATTTATTTCGTTGTAGCTCTCGCACTTTATCAATTGGGCTAGGTTTTCAGAAGTTTTTCTGTTGGTCTACCTTTCCTCTTTTTCCATGTATGTGTGCCTAAAATAATGTTTTCAGAAAGCCTTTCTCATCTTAATTTTTTTCAGCAAGCATATTTCTCTCTCACCTCTTATAGCACCCTTTTATTCGTCTTTCTATCGGTATGCCTCATCTTTGTAATGCTTCTCTAGGTTTACCTTTCAAAAGCTTTAATTCTCTTATTGCTGTTTATTAAAATTTTAGCCTTCCGCACCGTACATTACAACATTCTATACGTATGATTTGATGAACCTCTTCCCTTGGTCCAAGTTTTAATATTTATTATTGAGTATTTTGTCTCTTATTATGCATGGTTTGCCATTGCGATACACCTTTACAGTTCCTTGCTACATTTACCATTATCCATAGGAGTACTCACCCTTGCTACTTGCTTAAGTTTTGGCTGTTTAGCTTTATATCGACCTTGCCCTCACTTATTTTCATTTTCATCTAGTACACTGCGTACACTGCGGATCCTTTGCTAGTCTTTTTTCATTTTCCCACATCAGCTCATTGTCATTTGCGGACCTTTAATGGTATATTTGTCTGTTTAATTTTATTCCTGATGTCTTCTCCAATAGTCGACTATATTTTCTATAAATAAATTAAAAAAATATGGCGAACACCTTTTTTTTAATCTTTAATTTCATATCCGCTAGTATGTATTACATTACTTTGATTTATGTACAGATTAAGAATAATGCGCCTCTCTTTCGCTAACGAATGACGCTAACTTTGTTAGTGAAACGATCGTCAGGTCTTTAAAAAAATGTGTTGTGGTGATTTGGGTTCTCCAAGTGTACTTATGCGCAATAATTTTATGAAACAATATATAGGTTATAATACTCATATAATATTGTACAAATATACATCTTTTGTAGTTTAACTTATTAAATACACAGCAACGAAACACAAATCAATAAAAATTTAGCGTTGAATGCAATTTTTTTTCTTATCGTCTATTTGTTTACTTTAGGTATGTGGAACAACTTAGCTTAACATTTTTGACACAATTGTAATGGTCCCTACATATCATTTACAGACTTGTTTTTATTTATTTTTTACTGCCACTAATGGTTATAGTTATAGTTATAGTTACTAAGTATATTATTATCTTACTCTTCTTAAAGTTTAAGTTTTTGTCATAAAGTGTTTGTTTGCTGAAGACTGGAGTCAAAAGTCTTAATGATTTATTTTTAGTGAAGTTAGAATTCAAGATATTAGTTTTATATTAAAGACATTTAAGAGACAAAATACTATCCTCACTAATAAAAACTGTAACTTACACTGATGAAATAAGTTCACCATAAATCATACCTATGGAGTGTTATAATGTATGGAGCGGAAAGCTGGACCGTGCATAAGCAGGATAATATGAAAATAATAACAGTTTTTGAAATGCGCACGGAAAGCATAATCATATAGAGAATGTATAAAAATGTGCTAGAAGAGTCGAGAGAAGAAATACGTTTACCGAAATAAATTCAGAGGAATAGAAAAGTTTTTGTGTTATTAAGTTGTATGTGGTATTTAATATATTTGCTACATTTAAGTATGGGTTAAATAACTAATGCTGTAAAAATCGTAGGCACCAAAGGTTTCTTTATTAATAATGATAATTTTGACCGGCGACGGTAAATAAAGCAGGACTATTCTACCAAAAAAAGGATTAATATGAATCTTTTAAAGGCCAATCCAGACTTGTTAAAAAATAAAACGTGGACCAAGATAAAAGTACTGGTGCAAAATATTTACACAAGTAAAATAAAATGTAAATTAAATGGCTAAAGACAAACAAAAATGAGGTATACTAATAGATTCACTATTGTTTTAATCCTTTATTCCTTCAATCCTTTTAACATTTAGAACGAATAACATTATATAATATCAGTAGGAAGAAAATTAGGCATTTTTCGTTTAGAGTAATAATTAGTTTTATATTTTTTATTTGTTTTATGGAGACATAAATAGTGCATGAAGTTAGTTCTATCTCTTTTTGTAAACTATCACAGTAGGAAACTAATATTCATAAAATGTACCGCCAAATTAATTTATTTATAATTTTTGAACTGGAACTCTTATATTAAAACAATGTTCTACAGTATTAACTTTGTATGTTAACATATAATAAAATCCCATCCTTGTAAGAAAAAGATTAGCTTCCAACTTTAGACAAAAAAACAGTTTTTTTGGAAGTAGGCATTTTAAGGTTTTTAATATGAATTTTTTACCCGTACATTTTATTACATATGCTATGTTACAGTAAACTACTGTGTCTTAGTATACTTTGAAGAATTACAGCAATAATGATGACGCAGCCCTAAAAATTGTGGAAAAATAATTAGTACTAATGTTTTTCTTGTCGTTAGTAATAATTGTTAATACTACTACAGAACAAGCCAATGTTATACACAATCTAATAGCCAAAGGAAAATTGTAAAGCTTAATTTATATTTGTATCTTTTCCGAAATCTTTCATGATGTTTCATAACTTAAGAAAACGTGTTTTGTTACCCGACTGAACGTGCACGCGCCGTACGTGTGTGGGTGTGTGTGTGTGTGTGTGTGTGTGTGTGTGTGTGTGTGTGTGTGTGTGTGTGTGTGTGTGTGTGTGTGTGTGTGTGTGTGTGTGTGTGTGTGTGTGTGTGTGTGTGTGTGTGTGTGTGTGTGTGTGTGTGTGTGTGTGTGTGTGTGTGTGTGTGTGTGTGTGTGTGTGTGTGTGTGTGTGTGTGTGTGTGTGTGTGTGTGTGTGTGTGTGTGTGTGTGTGTGTGTGTGTGTGTGTGTGTGTGTGTGTGTGTGTGTGTGTGTGTGTGTGTGTGTGTGTGTGTGTGTGTGTGTGTGTGTGTGTGTGTGTGTGTGTGTGTGTGTGTGTGTGTGTGTGTGTGTGTGTGTGTGTGTGTGTGTGTGTGTGTGTGCGCGTGTGCGCGCGCGCGTGTGTGTGTGTGTGTGTGTGTGTGTGTGTGTGTGTGTGTGTGTGTGTGTGTGTGTGTGTGTGTGTGTGTGTGTGTGTGTGTGTGTGTGTGTGTGTGTGTGTGTGTGTGTGTGTGTGTGTGTGTGTGTGTGTGTGTGTGTGTGTGTGTGTGTGTGTGTGTGTGTGTGTGTGTGTGTGTGTGTGTGTGTGTGTGTGTGTGTGTGTGTGTGTGTGTGTGTGTGTGTGTGTGTGTGTGTGTGTGTGTGTGTGTGTGTGTGTGTGTGTGTGTGTGTGTGTGTGTGTGTGTGTGTGTGTGTGTGTGTGTGTGTGTGTGTGTGTGTGTGTGTGTGTGTGTGTGTGTGTGTGTGTGTGTGTGTGTGTGTGTGTGTGTGTGTGTGTGTGTGTGTGTGTGTGTGTGTGTGTGTGTGTGTGTGTGTGTGTGTGTGTGTGTGTGTGTGTGTGTGTGTGTGTGTGTGTGTGTGTGTGTGTGTGTGTGTGTGTGTGTGTGTGTGTGTGTGTGTGTGTGTGTGTGTGTGTGTGTGTGTGTGTGTGTGTGTGTGTGTGTGTGTGTGTGTGTGTGTGTGTGTGTGTGTGTGTGTGTGTGTGTGTGTGTGTGTGTGTGTGTGTGTGTGTGTGTGTGTGTGTGTGTGTGTGTGTGTGTGTGTGTGTGTGTGTGTGTATTTAAATGATTTTTTGTTGTTCTCAAACTCGTAAATATCGCTTTGTTATTAGTCCAGTAAATATTTTTTGAAGTCTTGTAATTTTTTTTCTAAACATACTCATTTAAAATGGCAATCGTTTTCCTTTAAAAAATATTTTATCGTCATTACTATTTAACCAAATATCAAGAATAAAAGTATTTTGAGGTGGACTTCAGAGATACCAAATTTCTATTTTCAATCGATTTTTTGCTAAACTTAAAGATTTTAAAAGGGATGTTAACTAACGTGTGCGTGGAAAGGTATTATAAACATGACAATTTAATAAAATCGTGAGCCAATGACTTCTGTTTAGCTACATACAATTCCTATAGACGTAAAATGTATTGGTTTAACAACTAACCAGATCAATTGACTTTCAAGATGCACATTTGTTTTTGTTTCTTCGTAATTTTTTAAAATAAAATAGTATCATTGTTACATGTTTAAAATCATTATATGAGGTATGTTGCACATAGAACGCCAAAAATCCTAAATATAACCTATCTTTGTTTAAACAGAGACATTTTAAAATGGCGCCCCCTTTCAAAAAAACGGTATATCCGCGTCACTACTGATTGACCAAACACATCTGACGATGTCGTAAAAGCGCAAAACCGGTCACAGAGAAGAAAATAAGCAATTGTGAAGCCAGAGAAGAAGTATCTATATTTGATATGGGACGGTCTCACTAAGTAAGGGAAACAATAATTAATGAGGTGTGATGATGATATTATTTGAAATGTAAAGCATTTAGTAGTAGATTCTTGATCATTTCTATTGCGATAAAAAATATATCAATAACAAAGAACATTCAGTATGGCCTGTTTGGATAAGAACTTAATATAGGTATTTGACTATGGATTCAATCGGGACCGTTTGATGGAATTTCTGATCCCAATTATCAACAGATTATTTTGTTGTTGGGTTATCTGATGATTTTGCAAGCCTTTAAAGAACTGCCTATGAAAATCAGGCACAGTGTTGTTTGATCTTTTACTATTATCAAAGAGTAGACTACTAACTGTATGTAGCTAGAAGTTAACCTTTTATACCTACCTGACCTTACCTACCCGGACTTTACTTGACTTTACCTGACCTGACTTGAAGAATTGACAGCTTTTCAACCAGTGAGGTGAATCCTGTTTAAAGTATTAAGTTAGGTTTGTTTTAAGCACAGTTAAGTCGTTAATCGTAGTATTCTTATAAAGAGCCTCGGTGGTCCAGTGGTAAGAACGTGTGCCTCAGAACTTCGGGGTACTGAGTTCGATCCTCAGGGTTTCCCTTTCACCGAGGTTCTGGCATTGTATTTGAGCAAGTTGAATGTCTGCACGTTCCGCCCTTCGGTGGGGGCGTAAAGACGTCCGCCCCGTGTACCAGGAGATGTTGAGCACCCTAAAGATCCCCACCCTCCTTACAGGAAGGCTGGGGTTTGGAAAAATTTCCAGAATAATGAGGTAAAAAACTGCCCCCTGGCGTCGGTGATTGGCCATAGTCACGGAAATACACAGACTTTGAGGAATCACAACACGCACGCAAGTATTTTTATAAACTAAAAAATAAGAAACCTAAATAATAAAATTGCTACTACTCTACATAACATGTGACGTTTGTTTGATTCGCGCCGTAAATCCTTGCCCCCAACATAACATTAGTCGTATGTAGTAAAATGTAGTTACCAGAGCATAATTATTAAACTTATATTTCCTTTTTTTAAGTATGTAGATGCTTTAGCGCTAACGCGGCAACACTGCCTGGGCGCAGCATTATCGACAAACCGGAAAGAAATATTCACGCGGTCGTCAAAAAAGCTGTATAGTTGACGATATTTTCAACTATACACTGGATGCTCAAGCAGATTTAATTTGGTTCGACGCTGAAAAGTGGGGTAATGTAAACCTTTGCTTTTTCTAAAAAATAATAGAGTATAATTCTTAGTTTCTCTATGTACCCTGTCAGACTAACTTGCTATGCAATATTCTAATCTAAAAAAGTCATATACTTGACCAGACGCAGAAGCAGAATGGTTTTGTAAAGACGCCGAAACAGTATTGGGATGTATATATATATATATATATATATATATATATATATATATATATATATATATATATATATATATATATATATATATATATATATATATATATATATATATATATATATATATATATATATATATATAATACAAGGAGAAAGGTTTAAGGGCAAAGCCGCAAGGAGACAACCGCAAACACGGTTGTCTCCTTGCGGCTTTGCCCTTAAACCTTTCTCCCTGTATAGTACATAAATGCCGTGTTTTAGTTTATATATATATATATATATATATATATATATATATATATATATATATATATATATATATATATATATATATATATATATATATATATATATATATCAGTGGCGGTTTCTCCAAGGAGGCAGAGGAGACCGGTCCTCCCTAGTCAGAATTAGTTACAGGAGGTGTTGCTGGATCCCCCCTACACTTACTTATTATGGGGGAGGCTACGATAAGACTATACAGACTAGCCTGCAATGGTAGACTGAAGATCAACCCAGGCTTCAGGGGCCACTGCAAAATTCAGGAGATCGTGAAGGAGCCCATGCTTGAAATGAGGTCAGACTTCACGAGCTCGCGAATCTGCAGGGAAAACAACTTTACAGTGGAAATCCCCGACCGCGAGGCATGGCGGGAGGAGACGCCGGGCATACCACGGGACGCTCTCGTCTGGTTCACGGACGGATCCGGAGGGGAGCGTGGGACGGGGGCAGTTGTTTATTCGGAAGGACCGACGGTAAGTCATAGTATTTCCCTCGGAGCCCATGCAACGGTTTTTCATGCCGAAATGTACGCCAGCCTGCACTGTGTGCGGGAGAACAAGAGGATGGGCTACACCAACAAGCGGATCCTCAGAGCCACAGACAGCCAGCAGCCCTTAAGGCCCTAAGTAGCTCACGGTTAAATTCCTGGCTGGTGAGTGAGTGCCGAGACGAGATGAACGACCTGGCTGGGCAGAATGAGATCACTCTCATCTGGATGCCGGGTCACGCGGGGGTCAAAGGCAATTATCAAACTGACAGCTTCGCGTAGAGAGGGTCAGCAGAACCATTAATGGGACCAGAACCGGCTCTGGGCGTGACAAAGAGTACTTCAGGGGAGCCATTAAGTCCTGGGTTAGAAACAAGGTGTACTGGGCAGTCAGTCCAGGGGTCAGACATGGGAAGTCAATAATTGACGAACAGTTTAAAGAGAGCTGTGGAACTGCAGAGGGCAGCTCAGAAGTATAACAGATCTCCTGACGGGACACATGACCGACAAGAAACACCTGCATAAAATTGGGCGGTTCAAGGGGGACCTCGCATGCTGACTCTGTGGCGAGGGGGAGGAATCAGCCCAGCACATCTTGTACGAGTGTAAAGCTCTGGACCGCAAAAGACAACTGATCTACGGTCAGTCTAGACCGGAGAGAGGGCATTATAAAACTTCACCTTACCAATCGCTGTGCAGACTAGTTCAAGGCACAGTGATTTTGGAATGGGTGGAGTGAAAAGACTAAGGGTATGCACAATAAGCCAAATGTTGCAGTGCTATCAGGGTGGCAAAGCCGCGGACGAGCCCTGAGGGAGAAGAAAAAAGGCGTTTCATTCGGTGACCACGACATTTTACTTGAGAAGCTTAAAAAATATGTTGTGAGAGATGTGACCCAAATGTTGATAACGTCCTACTTTAAAGGAAGAAAGCAGCGTGTCTCATGTTCTAGTATTCTGAGTGGAAAATCAATCAGGTCAGACTATGAGAAAGTGGCGAGAAGAGTTCCACAAGGCTCCATAATAGGACATACACTTTTATTATTTCTTATGATCTCCCAAAGTCGTCGATAAGCAAGGTGGGATTGTATACCGATGACACTTGCGTCATATTTCAGAATATAAAGCAACACGATACATGATGAATTGTGCAATTTAGAATCATGGTTCCAGAGGAATAATTTGAAATTGAACATGGACAAAACCAACATGGTAAAATTCTGTCCTGTTGCCACATCTGCTGACAGAATCAATATTGAACTGAACAGTAATACTACAGTGAGCACCATGTTCACATTAAAAATCTTAGATGTACATTTGGATGCAAGACTAGATTGGAAGGAGCATGCTTTGGAAGTAGTAAAAAAAATTCCCAACTAACTAACCATCTGGGATCGATTTCCTATTTAGTATCCAGGGAAGCAGCTATAGTAGCTTACTATGGGCTTTGGAGTCTTACATACAATTAGGTATAATTTTATGGCGTGGTTCTGTGGAGGTAGGCAGTGTCCTACTTACCCCCTGCGCAGAAGAGATGACTTGGTACAACCCTACACACATTTGATATATTGCAAACCAATGCTACATATAATGTTACAAAAATCTTCAATAACCTACCGTTTGAAACGCTACAATTTCCCACACTTGGTGTGGGAAGTTGTCTTGCAAATATAAAATTGGCCATTGGCTCAAAGCAAAATTACAAAAATACCTATTGCAAAAGGCCATTTATGATATGGATGAGTATTTTAATGCCACTGATTTGCAGCCCATATTGACTTGGCTTGGTTTTCACTGAACATGGCTATTTTTAATTATATTTTGGATGTTTCGGTTTGTGTTTTATGAAGTTTGGTTCTTTCTGTCTTTCTGTTTTATTTGTACATGCAATTTCAAGTTCTTTTATATTTTAAACTTTTTGAACACTATTATTTTGCATTTATTGGTATTTTATTTATACATATTTTTTAATGTTTTATTTATACATTGTTTTTAATATGTTTTATTTATATTTATACATAGTTTTTATTATGTTTTGTTTATAATACGTTTATAGTATGTCTTCTTATTTTTACATTGTTTTCAACATGTTTTATTTATATATCGTTTTTAATATGTTTTCTTTATCCAGCGTTTTTACATTCATACATACACATTTATTTGTACTTGGGTAATTTTCAGTTGCTCAGTTTTGTTTGAACAACTTAACATGTCTAATTTTTACATTTAATTTTAGTGTTTTGTTAGTATTAACAACAATAAAGTATTATTATTATTATTATCCAATTTAGCCTGAAGGGCTTTCACATTCCCTCAAAGGGGCACATTCACATATCCCAGTTATCTCGGATACCAAAGCGGCTGAGCTCAGATGGAGCCCTTTCCAAGTTAGCGGGCCCTGAACGACAACGAGACACATATTTATTTCCCACAAATCTCTGCAAGGCATGGGCAGTTTCAAGAATTATCGGCTTCTCCAAAATCTTATAAAGATGCTCTCCATGGACCAGTCTCTTCATGTTTTCTCGAAGATGCTTAGTAGCCACACCAGTGGACGACATGGCTATTGGAATCACGCGGACACTATCTGCCCTACACTGTCTCTTTACTTGTATCTTGAGGTCTCTGTACTTAAAGATCCTCTCGTTGAACTTCATCTCTAGATTATTAGTATCTGCGGGCAACTCGTTGGTTTATGTGCGCGGGCTGATCCCATTACAACCTGTATCCTGAGTTCTCTAGAACATGCACAGGAGTGTATCTATAGTAGGGCACCTTACTAATATATATATATATATATATATATATATATATATATATATATATATATATATATATATATATATATATATCCCAGTTTCGGGGCCAGTACTTGATGAAGTATTTTCAAACTACGTCGTGGCTCTCTTTATACTCTGTTGCAGCAAACGCTTGACCTCCTCTGGTGACGTGCTGGATAGTCTCTGATGACTGACACCCAAATCTACATTGGTCACCTTGGATCGAATTATCTCCATCTATTTCAGATAGTTTCTTGTTGACCTGGCCTGATCTTATATGGCCAGCAAAGACTCTTCTGCCTCTGTAAATATCTGTCCGCACCAACCAGTAGTTCGACGCCAATTTGTCGAGATGTGGCTGGGAGATCTCATTCAAATGTCGCCCATAGAGAGGCTTCTGCATCCAGGATTTCAGCCGATGGTGATTGTATTTCGATTTATTTTAATTGTAGCGATGTTGAATCATCTACCTCGCAAATGTCACGGTGAAGTTCAGAAGTAACCGCCCGCTGGTGGAAATATGTACGTAGGTTCAATATCAGCTGGTCTAACTGTTTACCAATATCGAACACCCCTCTTCCACTTTGGTGTCTAGGTAGGGTTACTCGCAGGTATCACTACGGGGATAATGCTTTTTGGATTTTGTTAGGAGTGTTCGCACCTTCCATTGTAGATTTTCGATGTCCGTTTTATGGATAAATACCTACTAATGAATGCTTATTATTTTGAGATTTTGGTAACACTGATTATTCATTTGTTTATTTCTTGTTTTTACAACACTGTAAAAAGAGAGTTAAGTTGTCATAGAAACAGTTTCTATGGTATTGCATAGGTTAATGAGTTGAGGTTAGTGTGTTGCCACGTTTTAAAATACAACAGTTCATCTTTCCGTTTTATATTGGAAATAAACATACAATCTTTTCGAAGTCTTGCTTCATTCCATCAGGTTATGGGCTCAGGGTGCGCAGAAAAGATTGTATGGTAAAAGAAGAGAAAAGAAATCAATTGACGCGAGATAACAATAGCCAACTCATACAATGTATATAAGAAGTACAGATCCCAATTCAACACCCAAGGTCGCTGACGAATGGGTTAATTAATAGCAACGCATTTAGAAGAATAGACTATTCATAGATGGGTAAACAACTAGACCTTCAACTCGGCAACCAGCAACTTGCCAAAACAGCAATCTAGTGTGGAAACCGCCTCTCGGTCCACGCCCCACCAGAGACTATATATGGAAGTTACCAGACCACGGACGGACATTCCTACATTGTTATTGCTCGAGTCTCTTTTAAGTTCTCATAAATTATCTTTACCATTTTTATTATTATTCATAAGTATTTTGTGTAATTATAATTACTAAATTCTTTTAAAAATTCAAGTGTGTTAAAAAGAAAGTTAACTGGCGCAGTCGCAACGGATAGTGCTAAAGAACCAAAAGTATATTGCGTTAAGCGTTTCAACGCTTAACAGTCAAAGAACCGATCAAGAGAAAAAAGCCATAAGCCATGAAGACAGCAGCAATAGCATCGATTCTGTAAGTTGTTTGATTCCTTTATTTTCCTATATATAGATTGTATCTCCTCATATATTGATAATATTGATGATTTAGAATATAGATTAAGGAATATTAGTATTGGCGAAATTGATATTGTGGAACAACCCGATATAAATAATTCTAGAAACAATTTAAATATGGCAAATCAATTGCAAGAGTTTTACCTTAAGGCAATTTCCGAATTTATTAGACAGCCTGAAAATGTATGGACTTTTTAAAAGCTTGTGATCTAGTAATGAATCAATTCTATGATGCAGATAATCCAAATTTATATCTTAATCATTTTCTATTAAATTACATTCAAGCGAAACTAATTGGACAAGCCAGGTTAATTATTAACACCAAGATTATAAACACATGGGTAGACTTAAGACGTGCCATTGTTGAGAACTTTACTGATCAACGTGCTGTTTCAATGTCAGTAGTTCGCCTAGTAAGGCGAACTACTGACATTGAAACAGAAACATAACGAGGACGCCTTGGCGTTGTAGGCACGTTGAACAATTACTTATCTCTAATTTTATATCAAATGAACGTAACGAGGGAATTTAACATTTAAACAAAACATGTACAGACGACAGACACTCAAAGCATTTATTGGGGGCTTAAAAAATTCACTCGGGATGGTGGTTCGATCGACTCGCCCTAATAGCATAGAACAAGCGTTAAAATTTATATTTTCCGAGGAAAATTATGAATACGGGGACAGATTATTACAAAGGAAAAATTTCATAAATAATAACAATAACGGGCACGACAAGCAACAAAAGCCGGTTTTCCAAAGAAATACCACAAATTTTAGCAACATTCAATTTCAGAAACCCTTCCAACAACAAAATTATCGTGCACCTTTTAACTATAATTCAAACAGACCCCAAACGTCTCACCCACAATTTCCGGGAAGCCCTTCAAATCAACACTCAATGAGAAGCCCGACGTACAACCCTAATGACAATAATAGAAGATATCCACAGGCTATCGATGTCAGCAGTAGCAACACAAGACATACCAATTTCAGCCGACAACAACCCTCACAAAATAGACGGAACAATTTTCCTTCCAATAATTTTCTACAAAGACAAAATTTCATACCAGAAGAATTAAACTATAACGAAACAAATAATTCTTTTCCTTCCAATGAATTTGAACAAAAACAAAATTTCTTACCAGAGGAATTAAACTATGACGCAACAAATAAATTATACGATACACAGCATCAAAATTTTCCAATGGCCGGGAGCTCAAGAACAGAACCATATTAATAATTTTAACACAATATCCCAGCTACCTTACGTCACCATAAAAGAATTACCCGGAAAAATACTACTCGACTCCGGCAGTACTAAGAACCTTTTAAACCCATCCATATCATATACAAACTTTCATAATAATATTTACGTTCATCCCTTCCTGATAAAATCATCGCATGGTTACCCCAGCCACAATACTCGCGCTAAAATCATTTTAAACTCACTAACGGATATTGAACGAGAATTTTGTTTATTTAACTTTGATAATAATTATGTAGGTATAATAGGAATCGACTTTTTAATAACAAAAATCAAGCGAACACTGTTTTTAAAAATAAGAGACTAAATTTAATAAATAGAAACATTAGAATAAACTTTCCCTATACAAACGATCATGAGGACAATAACAATCGAATAAATCGGAGATCAAAGCAAATGATGATGATGAATCACCTTAACGTAAGTAATACAATAGACAGACGCATTACAGCACTTGAACTCGAAAGGAAAGCAACACCAGAGATTAAATGCTGACGAAGGACTACAACTGCTAATGACTGAAACTGGAGAAATGTTCAACTACAATAAATGTAAACGAGATAGAGTTTCGCTAAACACATATGAGTATCCTAGAAATAAAAATTATAGTGATACGAGGACGATACAAAAGATATAACGGATCAAATTCAAAATAAAGCGAATATGATATTAAATAATTCTTACCATCACCAGAATTATAATAAAAATTATACGGGGAGTGTACAAAAAAATATTGCAGATAAAATTAGGATAGATTCCTTGCACAAGCCTCGACAAGAAGCGAGCAATGCAGACAGTATAATGAAGTATGTATATTCAATGTGTAAAGAACACAATAAAATCGACCAACCCGTTAAAATCGAAGAATTTATACCAAATACAAAAGCACCTTGTGATAGGGCGGTTATCCCGAACAAAATAAAATATACAGGCACCACGCAAAATGATAAGTTAAGTAATAATTAAATTCAGGTACAGGATAGCCATCGGCAAATAGGTAAGGAACCAACTTCACAAATAATAAAATCAGAAATCAATAACGAAAGGAAATTCTCACACAATAACGTTCACAAGTAGGAAGTAAATCCCGTAAATATTGAAACTCAATCAAAATTAAATAATATAAATAAACAAGAGAAAATCATAAATATAAACGACAATGAAATTAACGACGCAATCGTATTATTTCACGAAAGTAAAAGAAATCACAGGAATGCAAAAGAGACATATTTAAGAATGGAAACTTAATTTCTTTTTCCAAAAAGGAAACAAAAAATCAAAGCTTTTATTAGAGCTTGCCAATATTGCAACAACGAAAAAAATTACTCGTTCCAACTAAATAGATTAAACAAACAGTCCGATTATATCACCTAGCTAAGTCGAACCTAGATACTCGGATAATCGACAAACGAGACATGACGTAAGAAACTAACTAATAAAGCCATAATACTAAACGACAGAACTGATGAACAGACAATTATTTACGCAATTTTCGCCTTGCAGGTTCATGCTCTGCACCAGAGTGAAGCCACCATTAGAAGACCTAACAGACAATCCAGGCACACTACCACGTAACCTGTGACAAGCCTTTTCAAGGAACGATAAATGGAGAATGATTCATATACATGACCTGATACAACTATACGACGACTTTAACAGACTAAAAACTTACTTCGACAACATACTAAGCGTAATGAATGCAGAGTACAAGTTGGAATATTAAAATTTTATTTTAACAATTAATTTCACCATTAGCAATATTGATGACACATTTTATCGAATATTTCCAACAACAATTAGAAACAAAATAGGTATAATCAACGGACTAGGATCGATATTCAAATCAATAACTGGGAACTTAGATGCGGATGACGGCGACAGAATATATAAAGCTCTCGAAATTTTGAGAAAAGATCAAAATCAAGTACATCAACTTTTTAGCTCACAAACATCACTAATGATAGATGCTATAGCAGAGTTTAATAAAACAATAGACAACCTGAACCATAACCAAGAATCCATAGTAGTGAGAATAAACGATTTGGAATTACTAACACAAATCAGTTATTTGTTCAACAATGTACTGAATATGATATTAACAACAGAAAATGCAATCACCTTTTCAAAATTAAACACGTATCATACGTCAATACATATCAAAGGAATTAGAAACCATTGAAAACCATATCTCAAAATCAAGATTAATAACAAAATCAGACATTTCACTTTGCGAAAAAAATATTTAAAATAAAAACAGTTCAAATTGACTTTAAAATTATATTCCAAATACCTTTAGGAGACAAATCAGACTATATTTATTATCAATTGTATGCATTACCAGTCCCTAAAAATTCATATACCTTTAAAATGATTGTCCCTAGAACCAAGTACCTAATCCTTAGCAGCAAACACTACGCTTACAGAAACGAAAAGTGTAGGAATCTAAACGACCAAACATACTTTTGTGAAAATGACAACCCGACAGCACTAAACGAAAACAACTCATGCGAAATTAAACTGATCAACTTCCAGAAACCGATAAACAATTGCAAGCAAGAACTTGTCAAAATAACAAAAACAACAGTCGCTAAATATGACAATACACAATACATAATAGTGGCACCAGAAGAAACGAAAATCAAACTTAGCTGCGAAGAAAACGAAGAAACCAAAATAATCAGCGAAACAAAATTAGCAAATCTAAAACCCAAACGCCAACTCATCATCAATAACGCAAGATTTAGCTCAGTCCAAATGGCATAGGAAACACAACAATCATTCAATCTCCCACACATCGAATTGGTAACAAATAAAGCACCCATTTTCCCAGACAAATCACCAGAACTAAAAATAGAAAATGTCCAACTGTACGACTTGAACAATATCAAATCCCAGTTACAATCCATCAATGGCAGAATTCCAGGAACCATCAAATTGCCCATATACCACCCTAGTGTATGGACAATTATATTATACATTGTGATAATAATAACAATCATCACAATAACTTCAAGATATATCTGGCAGAAATCAAAAACCAAAACTGCTGACTCCAAACCAATTACTGGATTCTCGATGACTATTCGGAACGAAAAGAAAGTTAACTCGCGACTTAACTTTACGGTTAAGACGTTTGAATTTTTAAAACAATTTATTTAATACTTTGAACAATCAATACTTAATTACTTAGTTACAAGAAAAATGAATAATATAATATACTAAAATAAGACGATCAACCTACATGTGATCTAATGTCTATGCACTCGGTGTGCCAATGACTAACTCGGAACAAGAATGAACGGTTCTACCTCTGTGAGCAGCCTCTTTATAGTCTTCCCTCCAGGCGTGGCACTATGTCTCTGGATAAACAAGGAATCTGCTGATGTAGATTCTCACAGTGATATTCCGTTCTACTTGCACTTTGAACCTGCAAAGTTCTGGGCTCCGTTAAGACGACGGCTGACTCAGCGGTTCTTACCGTGGGAAGGCGACATTGTAGTATAACGGGCCATTGTTTGGGCTCCCTTTATCTCCTCCCCTTTTTAAAGACGAAGCTATGGTTCGTTCCGGATTTTCAATGGAAATCCGGACTCGGTGGTTCCTGTTTTTGTTCCTTTATCTTCTTTGCTGGTTCTTCGTTTCTTCAACCCCATTCGGACTGCTATAGTTGTGATGGTTATTAAGACAGCTATGTACAGTAATATTGTCCATATACTCAGGTGATGGATTGGTATTGTTATAGGTCCTGGTATATTTTGTTTAATTTTTTGAAGTTGGTGTTGGATTTGATTGATGTTGTGTAGCTGTACGTTTTCTAGTGATATTCCGGGTACTGGTCCTGGATTTGGTTGATCTTCTGGAATGGGGGTTTCTAGTGTAGGCAGGTTGAATAGTTGTTGTGTTTCTGCTGTTGCTGGGCCGGTCTTGTAGATTTTGTTGCCTATGGTTAATTGGTAATTTGGTTGCAGGTTGATTAATTTTGTACCCTTGATGATGTTGGTCCACTCCTGTTCCTTGCAAGTTATTCTGGCGTTAGTTTCTTCGGGTGCTATGACTATATACTGACTGGTTCCATATCTCGAAACTGTGGTTCTATTAATTTTGACTAATTCTTGATTACAATTGTTAATAGGTTTTTGAAATTTTATTAGCTTTATTTCACATGGGTTTTGATCATTCATGGTTGTTGGATTGTCGTCTTTGCAAAAATATATCTGGTTCTTTAAATTTTGACATTCTTCATTAGGATAGGCATATTGTTTACTGCTTAGGATAAGGTATTTGGTTCTAGGAATTATCATGGTAAAAAGGTGTGTCTTTCTAGGGACACGTAATGTATATAATTGATAATAATCATATTCTGATTCATCTACCAGAGGTATTTCTATTTGAAATATAATTTTGAACTTGTTTTGGACTGCTTTTATTTTAAAGACTTTTTCGTATAGATTTAGATCATTGGTTGTTATTACTTTAGCATTAGTTGCATAATTTTGTATTTTATTGATTTATTTTATTATAAATGTTGGTTTTAGTATGGATGTGTGAAAGATTCCTAATTTTGCAAAAGTGATGGCATTTTCTGTTGTTAGTGCTATTTCTTGAATATTGTTTAATAATTGTCCTAGCTGCATGAGTAACTCTAGGATCTTAATGCGATGATAGTGAGTTAATTGTTCACTTCGCAGGCTTTCTACTGTATTACCTTATTCATTTATCCTATTTACTATCGTGCCTTGGTTATGACTCAATCCTACTATCGTTCTATTAAATTCGACGATGGCCTCGAGCATGATTGAATTTTGAGACCTAAAAAGTTCATGAATTTTACTTTGATCTGTCGTTAAGACTTCTAATGCTTGTTGAATGCGTTCCCCATCTTGTGAATCGAGATTCCCCGTGATTGACTTAAATATAGAACCTAGTACGTTTATTAGGCCACGTTTTCGTCTATTATTAATATTGTTATTTGGAAAAATCCTATAAAATATATCGTCTACATTATCTATGGTGAAATTCAATGTCAATATGAAATTATGATATTCAGAATGGTAATCTTTTGTCATGAAGGTAACTGTATTGGGGTAGTGTCTTTTTATTTGGTTGTAGTCTCTATGTAATTGTGTCAAGTCATGTATGTGTATCAGATTCCAGTTGTTAGTCTCAGTGTATGCTGTGCCTAATTTCTTTGGTAACATGCCTGGGTTGTCTGTCAAGTCTTGTATTTGGGCTGTTATTCCCGTGGCAAGGAACCTGCAATACGTAAATTTCTTAAATGTGTTATCGTCTGTTCGTCATTTTTATGATTTATTAAAATAGCTTTGTTATGTTCTAATAGGGATATTATTGAGTACGGTCCTGAAAATGGGTTTTTATGTTTTTTATGAAAGCCTGGTGGTATCTTTTTGTAGACAATATTACCTTCCTTGAACGGTTGGTTCGTGTTTTTATTTGTCCGTTGTAACGTTTTTATTTTTGAATTCTCTATCCTGCTTCTGACTATCTCGTAAATAATTTGCTTTAAATCTTTATGTTGTACGTTGTATTCCTGTGTAATTATGACTTCCAGGTCATAGTTAAACATTTCTGGTATGTAGCCAAATATTAAATCAAAAGGTGGTTTTAGTGTCTGTGAGTGTATTGTAGAGTTGTAAGCGAATATACAATATGGTATTAAGTCTATGGGTTTCATATTTTTAAATTTCATTTTGAATAATCGATAATGTTCACTAATCGTGCTGTGAAATCTTTCGATAGGTCCATTGGATGTTGGGTTTTGCGGTGTTGTTATATGTAACTCTATCTGATATGTTTCTAATAGTTCTTTAATTACCTGGTTTGAAAACTCCGTACCTGGGTCTGCGATTATTATTTTACACGCTCCATACTGTGAAAAGTACTTGATCAAGTTTTTTGCAATTTCAGTAGCACTTTTACTTTTTATTGGAAATGCTTGGCCAAATTTACTAAATGGATCTATAATTGTTAGGAAGATAGCTTGTTCAATTTGGAATGTATCAATGTGTAATATCTCTAACGTTTTAGATGCTGTGGGGGTGTGCTCCAATGCTATTTGTACCGGGTTCCTATTGTATTTGCACGTTTTGCATAATTCGCAATTTCGTACATATTCCTCTATATGTTTCTTTAAGTTGGGATAGTAGTATATTTTCTTCATTCTTAGGTAAGTCTCATCAGCCCCGCGATGGTTACTCTTCCCCTCGTGATATTTCATTATAGTCTCGGTTAATTCGTGCTCGTTAATTTCATTCCTAATTTCCAGACATCTATAAAATTTGGGTGATTCTACGTTATTAAAGTTTTTATTGATTGCCGAACTTACTAGTTCGTAATCTTGTTCATTTACAAAAATGCAATAATATTTCCTTTGTGGTAAACAGTATTCTTTTATAAATTTTTCTATCTGATCGGGTTTATTTAAATTGAAGTTTGCATATATGAAATTTCCTTTGTCTCTTCTGACTGAGAATATGTCTGGTTTATCCGTATTTTTAAAAACTATCTGATTGGTTTTGCTGTTAACGATTTCTTCCTCGAGTATTGGTATGCCTGGTGCTGAATACGAGTCCGCATTCGAGTTTGCTGTGTCGTCATCGTCAATTTCTATGATTTCTTCCTCTTCATCGATATTATTCGCCATTGACTGATTATCTATGTCTAGTGGGTTTATTTCTACTCTGGACAGTGCATCTGCTGCGCAGTTTAGCTTTCCTTTTTTGTATTCAATTTTAAATTCATATTCTTCCAATTTTAATCTCCAACGGAGCAATTTTGAATTTGGTTGTTTCAACGAAAATAACCATTTTAAAGGTTTATGGTTCGTATATATGGTGAATTTCCTTCCGTATAGGTATGGTCTAAAATAATTTGTTGCCCACACGATGGCTAATAATTCTTTCTCGATTGTGCTGTACCTGGATTCGGTGTCGTTTAATGTCCGGCTGGCGTAAGCTATCGGGTGATCCGCATTGGGTTCGCCCTGGCTTAATATTCCGGGTATCGCTACGTTTGAAGCGTCGGTTATTAATATGAAGTCTTTAGAAAAATCCGGTGATATAAGTACAGGTGAATTCATTAATATGACCTTACATGAGTTAAAGGCAGCAATGTATTCTTCGTCATTCACGTTTATTTTCGAGTTTTTCCTTAAACATTTTGTTAGTGGTTTCGTAACGTGTGCGAAGTTTTCTATGAATTTACGATAGTATCCAACCAATCCTAGGAATGATTTTATTTCCTTTGGGGTTTTAGGTACCGGGAATTTCTTTATTACGTCCAGTTTCTTTGGATTCGGACGAATCCCGTCTGGGCTGACCACGTGTCCTAAAAACTTGGCTTCCTTCCTTAGGAAATTGCTTTTGTCTAGCTGGATCTTTAAGTTGCTTTGCCTGAAGCGCTCGAATACTAGTTTTAGTTTCTCAAGGTGTTCCTGTAACGATGTGGAGAAAACTATGACGTCATCCATATATACAAGACATGTTTGTCCAATTAGGCCTTCTAATACGTTCTGCATGAGCCTAGAAAAGGTCGATGGAGCCCCAGATAACCCGAACGGCATTCTGGTGTACTCCCAATGGCCTGTATCGGTGGTAAACGCTGTTTTTTCTATGTCCCTGGTGTCCATTTCAATTTGGTGATACCCAGAGATCAAATCGATCGTCGAGAAATATTGGGCTCGCCCAATTTTGTCCAGTATTTCATCAATTTTGGGAATTGGGTGTCTGTCCGGTATTGTTTTTTCATTTAGTTTCCTATAGTCCACCACAATTCTCAATTTTTGTTTATTTGACTTGTCCATTTTCTTTGATATAACCCAAATAGGTGAGCTATATGGGCTGTGGCTTTTCCTAATGATTTTTTGTCTTAACATGTCATTTATTTGTCTGTCTACTTCCGGTTTATGTACGTACGGGTATCTATATAATTTAGAATGGACAGGTATGTCGTCTGTTGTCCTTATTCTATGTTTTATCGCATTTGTGTGCGTCAATGGTTCGTTTTTATTTAAAAAGATGTCCTGATATTCTGATAATAAACTAAATAACAATTGTTTTTCCTCGTCATTTAATTCTCCTGTATCTATTTGTTCAATTAAGACATTCTCATTATTAATTCGTTTTTGATTACGCCCCGTATCGTAAGTGTTTAAATTATTAATATGAGGTACTAGAATTGTTATTTTGTATAACTACTGGTGCAAACGGACTTCGCCTTTGGCTGTATCTGGTTCCAGATGCATATTGTTTATTTAATCTGCTAAATGGCCTATCTCTTACATTATAAGCTTGGTTATTATTTAGTACGTGATTAATTTTCTCAAGTTCTTCATTACGTACGAAATACGGCTGGGTTATTATATTGTTTAAATTTAAATGAGTGTCGGGTAGCACTAAACCATCTGCTTTGGTTTCTGTCTGTCCCAATTGACTCTCGCTAAGATCTGTGAATTTTATTGGTATAATATTCTTGCCTATATACAGTTTGTGATCCTTAAAATCTATTTTAGCTTCGTTTCGTTTCAGAAATTCCATCCCAATTAATCCCGAAAAAAATGTGTTAAAGTTAAATAGGCAGAACTCTTGTATCTCCTCTGAAATCGATTTAAGTTTAATACGTGCACGCTTACAGTGCTTAGAAATGCCATGCGCGGTGCGTATGGTAAAATCATGCGTAAATATGTTTTTAGGGAACTTATAATATGCTACAGCAGGATTCAAAAGATTTTTTGAAGATCCTGAGTCTAACAAAAATTTACCTGATATTTCGTTTAATTCTATATACGGTAACTTACATAATGTATTCATATTATTTATATCTATCACGGTTCTCTCGTTGAGGGCCCTGCAGTGGGAAAATTTCGCTGTTGGATATCGTATTCATCGGCTGGCGAATTTTCGTAATTTAATTCTTCGTTTACATAATTTCATTTACTCCGTTCTCATTAAATTCTATATTATTTACATGAGCTGCTCTCCTTGGTAATGACAGTCTAGTGTTAGAACTATCTACTTCCATTGGTTCGTGATAATTTCTGTTAGCATTATGATTTACATTGGGTCGACCCGGTTGATTATTAAAGTTGGGTCGCCTAAATTGACTCGAAAAATTTTGCCTTGGTACAAATTGTTGATTTTGTCTAGGCTGGGAATTTGTGTGATTGTTTTGATTATTATGTTGTTGAAATGGTCTAAAGTTTGTTTGGAAAGGTCTCTGAAATTGTACATTCTGAAAAGGTGGGTTATTTTGTCTCTGAAAGAAAGTACGGTTCTGTCCTTCTAATTTATTATTATTACTGATATTCTTATTTATTGTTTTATCTTTATAATCGAAATTTTCCTCTGCGAACACGAATTTCAAAGCTTGTTCTATGCTTGCAGGTGCTTGACTACGCAGGACAAGCCCTAGCGGATTGCGTAACCCTCCTAAGAACGCTTTTAATGTTTGATTCTGGTATATGTCTTTCTTAATTAATCTCACGCCTTCATTTTGCTCGTTAGCTATTAAACTCGAGATGAGCAATTGCTCTATATGACGGCATCTGTTCGCGAACGACAGTGCGTCTTCAGCATTACGCTGTTTCAAGGTTAACATCTCAGCTAATAAACTGTGATCATCTCGTTGGTCGCTGAAATTCTGAACAATGGCCTCTCTCAGGTCTGCCCACGTGTTGTTTATCTTTGTATTTACTATAAGCCGGGCTGTTCCCGTTAGTTTAGTTTGAACATAATTTAGCAAGAAGTGATTCATATACAGATTCTCGTTTGGCATGTAGAACTGATTCATGACCAAGTCACATGCTTTTAAAAAGTTTCCCACGTTGGCTGGTTGCCCGTCGAACTCGGGAATAGCTTTTAAGAAAAATTCTTTGAATTGGTCTGCCATGTTGCTACTATTACTACTCTTATTAATATTTGAATGATTTACTGTTCTGTTATTGTCGCTAATGCTGATTGATCTAAATCTATACTCTATGTTACATAAACTTTGTGATTCTTCCTCTGAATCAGACATATAACGTTTCAATACAACACATATAAAAATTGGAAATGTAAAAATGGGATAGCAGTAAACTTACCATAATACGATGGTTGCTGCTTCCATTTGGCTCTGCTTGGCCACTATTTCTGCTTCAACTTGGCTCTGCTTGGCTCGAATTGGTTATTAGGCGTCGATACGCTTAAAAATCGATATGCTTTCGGTTTTCTAACCAATACTAACGACTGCGCCACTTAACTTTACGGTTAAGACGTTTGAATTTTTAAAACAATTTATTTAATACTTTGAACAATCAATACTTAATTACTTAGTTACAAGAAAAATGAATAATATAATATACTAAAATAAGACGATCAACCTACATGTGATCTAATGTCTATGCACTCGGTGTGCCAATGACTAACTCGGAACAAGAATGAACGGTTCTACCTCTGTGAGCAGCCTCTTTATAGTCTTCCCTCCAGGCGTGGCACTATGTCTCTGGATAAACACGGAATCTGCTGATGTAGATTCTCACAGTGATATTCCGTTCTACTTGCACTTTGAACCTGCAAAGTTCTTGGCTCCGTTAAGACGACAGCTGACTCAGCGGTTCTTACCGTGGGAAGGCGACATTGTAGTATAACGGGCCATTGTTTGGGCTCCCTTTATCTCGCGTGTAAGCTGTTTTATCGTTAAAAAACTTACTTGTTTTAAGTGGAAATAACCCAGAGCTTGGGGCCAGAAAGACAAAAAACGACATATTCTGTCTTGCAAAACATCAGCAGAAATGTGGCCAAGAAAAAAGACCATTCACGAGCACAAGTCAGAAGTTAGTGTACATTTACTAACACAAAGATTCTTTTCTTTAGAATATACAGAAGGTAAGGCAACAGAATTCATGTCACAGTTCGAAGAAATAAAGAGCATATTAGTCTTTAGGAGAAGAAATAAGTGACAAAATGTTGATCACAAAAGTATTGATGTCATTGCCAGAAATTGCTTGGGAAACGAGCCCAGCAAATAAGGAAACTTTATCGGATCTGATTAAGGAAAATTACTATCACACAAATCAGTTGTCTGGTGATGAAAGCCTTTTAATTTTCCTTAATCATGTCAAACCCAGACGTTATGACGTTCAGAAATAATTTTATCGGATCTTATGTCGATATTGATAGAAGAAGAAATAAGTAAAAGTACACAAAATGCTACAGCTTTAGTTGAAAAAGGAAGGTATTACAAAGATAACAAAAATATCAAATGGTATGAGTGTAACAAAATGGGACTTATGAAGAAAGGTTGTTCATTGACAGTCGAAAAAGTTTGTCATAACTAAAAAAACAAGGGCACAAGATGCACACACAAGATTGTTGGTTCAAGAAAAACAAAGAAGCACAGGAGAGGAAACAGAAAAGTGGTAGCCATTAAGCTTTTATAAGTAAGTCAACTTTATTAAAATGTTATGATATCATGGCCGCGCTAGGCAATGAAAATCTGAAGTGGTGCAACAGAACATATGTGTTTTGATAAAGAACAGTTTAGGTTACTTGAAAAGATACCAGGACAAATACATATTAAAATGGGAAATGGTACACTAGTAGAAGTACAAGGTATAGGTACAGTACAAGTAAAGGCATGTAATGGAAATGAATGGGTAAGTATATATTTGAATATTCTACTATATATACCACATTTGGCAGTTAACTTATTTTCTTTGAGCACTGCTTTGGACAAAAGTTTTGAAATGCATTCAGACAAGAAGAAATCTGAATTATCAGATAAAAATAACATTGTAAGAGAAAGGCAAGGAAATGAACATAAAATGAAGTTTAAAACTAAAAAAATTAGTCCAAGAGCCTGATATGCAGCCATCACAATGTAATGCAAATATAAGTTTACAGGACTGGCATAAAAAAAATTGTTCATATTAATTTTGAGCAGGTCAAAAAGATACAATGAATAATATACCATTCAAAGATGAAACAAAACAATGTGTTGAATGTCTTGCCCTTTTCCCATGAGTGAATCTAGAGTCCAGAAACTTGTGAATTAATACATTGTGATCTGTGCGGGCCCATTGAAACTGAATCACTTGGAGGAGCAAAAGATTTTCTCATTTTAAAAGATGATTTCTCCGGACATAGATATTAAGTTTTGAAAAATAAGTTAGAACTCGGAAGAAAACTTGAAACTTTTATATCAATGGCAGAAAATGTGAAAGTAAAGACCATACGAACGGACAACGGGCTTGCATTTGTAAACAAAGGAATATCAGAAATATGTGAAAATAAAGGAATAATTCACCAGAGGACTTATGCATATACCCCTGAACAAATCGGAAGAGCAAAGAGGGAAAATAGGACAATAGTAGACAATAAGAATATTGTTGCACAGCTCAGGCTTGGATAAGCCATTTTGGGCAAAAGCGACAAATACTGCTATTTATTCACCAAACAGAGTAGGAAACAGTCCACAAAAAGATCAAACCCCATATCAGGCATGGTATAACAAGGATTGTAATATGCAATTGTTAAAATTTTGGGTCAAATGTCAGCACACCAAAGCAAACGCGCCTTAAATTACATGCAAAAAATATCATAGGCTATTCGGAAGAAATTAAAGGTTATAGAGTGTACTTCCCTAACAAAAATATAGTAGAGATAGACAGAGATTTGGTATTTATTCCTGCTATTGAAATATCGAAACAAAAGAAAGATGAAAATATTGTTGCATAGACCATGTAATTGATGTCAGTGATAGAGTCGAAAGGGTGCATTTTGTTTTTAGAAAGATTTTTTGCACACAGTAGCAACTGAATGCTCGTTCTTTGGCAATACCCCTTTTACTTGTATGTGGGTTTTCTATAACTACCAACAACACATTCATTTCGTTTTCCTCTGCCACAGCAGAATTTATTCGTTCCTGCTTCTCATAGTTTACTGAACTAGTGCTGTTAAACCGATCTCTTAATCTCTCAATGCTTGATTTTGTAGGTTGTCGCCTCTCAGGAAATGATGACACATCTGATGATAATATACATTACGAAAATAATAATGAAACATCCGATGCTGACGATGGGTAGATAGCTCAAATGAATCATTAACAAAATCAGAAAGAGACAATTACCTAGATGTCTTTGAAAGACCAGGAAAACGTAAAATTCAGAAACGAAGATGGATAGAAGATTATGACATGAGTGAATGATATATGAGTTTTTATTCAAATGAAGAAGAACCAATGACTCTTGAAAAAGCAATGTCCAGTGAAAATAGTGAGAAATGAAAGCAAACTATGCAAAAGGAACTAAGTGGGCTTCAAGAAAACAACACATGGTCTGAAGTGCGGTGACCATTAAATAAGAAAGGGATAGAAAGCAAATAGGTATTCAAAGTAAAAAGTGAAAATGAGTTTAAAGCAAGGTTAGTAGCACGAGGGTTTCAGCCAGACTGTAGTGATGACTTATATGACATATATGCTCCCGTTGCTAAACTAACTACATTTAGAATCCTACTAGTAATTGCGAATAAATTGTGTAAACCTATTCATCAAACTGATGTTCGAGGTGCATTTCTGTATGGTGAAACAAATGATGAGGTATTCATGACTTTACCAGGTAAAAATATAAAAAAATAGTAGAACTGTGTGTAAACTTAAAAAAATCAATATATGGTTTGAAAAAGAGTCATAAATGTTGGAACACTAAATTTGATAAATTTATGAAAGATTAAAATTTTGTCAATCCTGGAAATGATTTTTGCTTGTATCCAAAATGTTTTAGAAACAGTGGGATTTATGTACTACTTATGTTGATGATTTATTAATACTTGCTACAGATTCAGAAAAGATTAATAACTTAAAAATAATATTCACCAATAATTTTTGCATGAAAGACTTGGGAGTAGTATCTCAATATTTATGTATTCGTGTAAATTAAAATTTAAAAGGAGGCTTACTGAATTAGATCAAGAAAAATATTTGAGAAAAGTCTTGCAAAAATTTAGAATGAGTGATTGTAGCCCCTGGAGCACACCTTTAGATGTAAACTATAAATCAGAATTATTTAAAAACGTTGAAAATGATTTAAAAATGCAAAAGCTTTGTACACAAAATATTGGAAGCTTGATGTATGCTGTTAAGGGTTCGAGACCTGACCTTTGTAAAATTAGATATCAAGGTAAAACTGGCAATGGTTTGTTGAAAGCTCTGAAGAATGTTTTAAGATATGTTAAAGGTTCTCTTAATTGTAAATTAATTTTTAAACCAGATGACAATAATACTTTGTGTGGTTATGTCGATTCTGACTGGGGAGGAGATATTAAGGACAGAAAGTCCACAACAGGTTATGTTTTGAAATTATTCAATTGTACAATAAGTTGGGTTAGTAAAAAACAGCAATGCTATATCTTCTTGTGAGTCGGAATATATTGCATTGAGTCTGGCCATCAGTGAGGCTTGCTGGTTAAAAAAATTAATAAATGATTTTAATTTACTTGATGAACCTCAGCCTGTTATAATCTATGAGGATAATTAGTCGGCTATTAACATAGCTAACAATCCAAAAAACAACAAGCGTTTAAAGCATATTGATATAAAATTCCATTTTATTAAAGAGCAAATATAAAATGGAATAGTAAACATTGTATATGTTAAAACTGAAGACCAGTTGGCAGACATGTTTACAAAACCATTGGAAAGGATAAAGTTTGAAAATTTTTAAAGAAATTTAGGTATAATGGTAACGTAAATTGTTGAACTGCATCTGTTAGCTCAGTTAAATAATTGTTGGTTAAATTTAAGATTAGGATAATTTCATTGAGGACGGGTGTTGATAAATACCAATGAAATTAATACTTGTTCTTCTGTGCTTTTGGTAACACTGATGAGTCATTTGTTTATTTATTGTTTTAACAACACTGTAAAATATAGTTGAATTGTCATAGAAACTAATAATATAGGTTAATGGGTTGAGGTTAGTGTGTTGCCTCGTTTTAAAATACAACAGTTATTATTCATTTTTCGGTTTTATATTAGAAATAAACATACAATCTTAATTCGAGTACAGTGACTGATAGCGAGTGGTAGTGTTTCAGTGATTTCTCGTATATCCGATACTGTCTCAAGTAAGTGCCAATAACTCAAATATATTTATGAGTAATTTACAAGACACCGAACCCCCGGATAGGGCGGGTGAGGATAATCTAATGGAAATGATGGAAGTTGTTGATGTAAGTGAAAGCGAAGAGGAAACGAGTATGAAGGAAAGCGTAAGTAAAATAGGAAAGTCGAAAATTAAAATGAAAGGAAAAGAAGTAAGTAAAAAACAAGATTATTTAAAGCATGCTAAATTAATTGAGAGTTTAAATGATGTATCTAATACTGGTTTAAATCGTGACAAAAATCCAGCTAATTTAATTAATAAAAGAACTGACAACAGAAAGAGACAAATAATAAACATTTATGATGATAAGGATTTAGGTCCATTTATTGTTTATCTAGAAGGTAAAAATCCAGATGATAGTATTGGTAGAATACATCGTATAGCCACCGCTAAAATAATAAATAATTGTTCGGATTTTATTAAAGATAAAATATTGAATATATCAAGTATAGGACGAAATAAACTTAAAATTACACTGTCCTCCGCTGAAAGTGCAAACATTTTAATAAATTCTGAATCACTTAAAGCTAGAGGTTTTAAAGCTTATATACTAAACATTCTTAACCCGTAGACAAGGAGTAATTAAATTTGTTGACCTTGATCTGCAGAAAGAAGACTTAATAGATATGATAACTACAACTAATGAAAATAAAATAGAAATACTGAATGTAATAAGACTAAAGCGGAAATCTAAAAAAGATAATGTTACTGAATATATCAATACGTCATCTATCTTAGTAGAATTTAAAGGACAAGTACTTCCCTCCGAAGTATTAATAGAAAAAATTCTTTTTCATGTTGAACCATATATCCAAAGAGTTATACAGTGTTTAAAGTGTTTAAGGTACGGCCATATTAGCTCACAGTGTAAGGCAAGTGAGCGATGTAAATGTTGTGGAGAAAATCATAGTAACAATGTATGTGAAAAGCAGGCTACTCCGATATGCGTGTTATGCAGGGGGGCACATATGGCCACTGATAGGACTGCTTGTCCAGAATTTGATCGACAAAAAACCATAAAAGCCCTAATGAGTAATGCTAATATTTCGTATAAAGATGCCCTGGATACGGTAAACAGGAGTTATGCACAAGTTCTCAAAAAGCAATCCACTCAATCCGACAATCGCGTAGAACCCAAACGTAGCCAACAATCAAGTTTGGCACAACCTCCAGCTCCATGGGCCCATTCACGTCACATTGAGCCTGGAATTCACGTTCTATACTCCAAAATAGATGTAACCTTAGTAAATACTTATCGGATAATAAGATAGACATTGTCATGATTAGCGAAACATGGCTAAAACCTACAAATACTAATTTTAAATTTAATAACTATAATTTAGTCAGAAAAGACCGATTAGGTCGAAGAGGTGGTGGTGTTGGAATTTTGGTCTCTGAAAAACTTAACTATGAAGTATTTACCTTAAACTTTAATGCTGGCGGTGAGACCGATGTGTATGCTATTAAACTTACGAATTTAGGTATTAATATTGTCTGCGTCTACAAACCTCCAGAAATTATCGTACGAAAATCTCAGTGGGTACAATTGTTTAGGCAATTTAATTGTAAAACATTAATTGGTGGGGATTTCAACTCAAAGCATAGCCTGTGGGGTTCACCGAATGATGATAATCAGGGTTCGGAACTCAGCGAGGCGATAGACGAAACAAATCTTGTAATTATAAATAATGGTTCGCCAACTAGGATCTCCCGTCCACATGAAAATCCGTCAGTGGTAGACATAACTATGGCTACCCCAGATTTGGCAGGCGAGGCACATTGGAATGTACAGACAGAAAGCCTTGGCTCAGATCATTACGTCATATCTATAGTGGTACAACAAACGTTTCACACAAAAAGAAATACTCCCTATGTTAGATGGGTTGAATCAACAGCTGATTGGCTACGGTTTCAGGATATCATAGATAAAACACTGGACTCGGATAGCAATCTGACAACAGAGGACAAGTTCAAGAAATTAACCAATGCAATCTTTTTAGCCGCAGACTACTCAATGAAACAAAATAAGGTTGTAAATGAGGCTCACAGACATCCAGTCTGGTGGGATTTAGACTGTGAAGTAATTTACAACAAACGCAAGCAAGCATTACACGCCTATAAAAGAGTGTCGAATTATGAAAATTACATCCAGTACAAAATAGTTGAAGCCAGAGCCAAAAGGACATTCAAACAAAAAAGTCGTGCTGCGTGGAAACGCTTTGTAAACAACTTAAATAAAAATACGTCACTCTCATCTATTTGGAGCTTTATCAAAAGAATTAATAATAGTGAAATTGGAAACAATACAGTAATAGACGACCCACTAACAGACGAGATAATGCAATTGATTGCACCACCTGGCGCTGCAGATCACCTTGGAATGTTTAATGAATCAGAGTTAGAAAACCACTTAAGCAAAGCTTTTACCATGCAGGAATTGGATCTCGCAATGAAAAATACATCGAACACAGCTCCAGGCCTCGACAGAATTACATACAGAATTCTTAGCAACCTACCACATAAAGCTAAAGAATTTCTACTGGACATATTTAACGACTGGTGGACAAAAGGGATTGTCGTAAAAGAGCTTAAGGAAATTGTCATACACCTTATATATAAATATGGCAAAGATCCTACGTTAGCAACATCCTATAGACCTATCTCTCTTCTCAGATGTATTACCAAAGTGTTTGAAAGACTAATAAAATTTAGACTCGAATGGCACTGTGAGAAAAATCAAATATTCTATCCTCACCAGTTTGGTTTTAGAAGAGGACTGGGCACCTCTGATGCAATTTCCCAACTTGTGACTGATATTCAGTGTGCGTTTAGCAAAAATCGATATCTTGTATGCCTTTTTGTTGACATAAAAGCTGCCTATGAAGCCGTTAATTTGAAACTGCTTAAAAGAGATTTAGAGGAGGTGGGCCTTAGTAACAACGTAGCCCTAAATATTGTACAACTCTTTCACAATCGTGAGATTAGTATTAGAAGAACTGATAATACATTGACAGAAAGCAGAACTATAGCCCAGGGAATTCCACAGGGCTCAATACTCAGTCCTTTACTCTTCAACGTTTATTCAAGAAACCTTCATAGTTTATGGCCCGTAAACATCAACTGTTTGCAGTTTGCCGATGACCTTTGCATATATACAACGCAGAATAATTATGCAGATTGTGTAATACAAATACGGTATATAATAAACGTTTTACATGGTTGGCTGGAAGAGAGAGGGTTCCAACTAAATGAAGATAAAACATCGATCATGTGCTTCACTAGACACAGACTACAACTTCCTCGGTATATAAGTGCCAACGCATACACAATTAAGACGGTAAGCACTTATAAATATTTGGGACTCATTTTAGATAGCAAACTTCTTTGGACTGCTCACATCAAATATCTTAAGAGCAAGTGTGAAAAGGGTATAAACATTCTAAAGGCGACAGTACACAGAAACTGGGGTGCCGATACACTAACAGCGCTAATATTCTATAGATCCTATATAAGATCTATTCTAGATTACGGCTGCATACTCTATGGATCAACATCTAAAACCAATATGTTGCAGCTAGAAAGAGTGCAGTTAAAGGCACTCCGCATGAGCATCGGAGCAATGAAATCTACACCAACGGAGGCGGTCTTTGCAGAAGCCTCAGAGCCACCCTTACACCTTAGAATATCCTTTCTGGCTAATAAGTATTTAATAAAATTGAGAAGTAGAAACCCATCTATGATAAGCAGTTTATATTCACTTTTTATAGAAACACTTTGCAACAAATACTGGAGAATAAAGAATGATCCGCCTTTAGCCACCGCCTTTGAAAAAACTATGGTCTTTGAAGAAAATGTTAGAACATTTCTAATTCCACCACTGTATAAAATCGAATATGAGCAATTTCTGCAAAAGTTCGAAGTCTTAATACCATCCTACGCAGAACAAGATTCTCAGAACAAATCAATCTTTCAATCCTACTTGAGTACTTTTAAGAACAGTAATCACATTTACACAGATGGGTCAAAAACAGAAATTGGTGTAGGTGCTTCAGTTTATATTCAAAACCATAATATTAAATTAAAATTTGCTTTAGCTCCTCTATCATCAATATATACGGCAGAACTTTATGCCATAGCCGAAGCTTTAAAATGGATCCTGAATGCACAAGAAATAAACTCTGTTATTATAAGCGATTCACAGTCTGCGCTGAGGACTCTTCAAAATCTAGGAATGACTTATTTTCATAATGACATAATAAGACAAATCATAGAAATGAATGGTAGGATTAGGACATACGGGACAGTTAAGTACTTATGGGTAAAAGGCCATGCCGGTATTCACGGGAACGAAATAGCTGATTCGTTGGCCAAGCAGGCCGCTGAAGACAATGCGATCGATAGCTATGTTCCCTATGCTGATTTGTTTAACCCACTAAAAGATCAGCTATTAAAAATGTGGGAAGAAAAATGGAAAAAATATACCGAAACATCCACTAATCATTATAGATTATTATATCCTACACTGCCTAAGAAAAAAAACCTAGAGATACAATGGGCTAGTCATAGCAGAAATATTAATATAATGTTAACTCGTATGAAATTCAACCATGGTAGATTTCAGTCACATCTACATCGAATTGGGATAGAAGCAAGTAATACCTGTGCTTGTGATGGACAAGCTGTCGCTGATTTAAACCATTTACTTTTTTCTTGCTCTTTCTTAAATACGCAAAGAAACCAACTATACATATCCTTAATTGCTCTGGGAGTGCAATTTCCATTAAATCTAACCCACATACTGGCTATAGTTAATGCACCGATAGCCAGATGCCTATTTAATTTTCTGAATAAATCTGGTATCACCCTATAACCATCATTATGTAAAAAAAAAAGAAGGTTGTAAGCAGTAGTAGTATCTTGTTTGTAAATATTAAATTAAGTTATGTTAAATACACCAGTTGTAAATATGTTTATTTTAGATTTAAGTCCTATTAATTGTAAATAGTTAATATCCATCTGTCTCACCATCTGTTTACCCTCACCTAGCCGTGGCCCTCTTTGTGATGTCTAAGCCGTCTCGATAGGCCCCGAGACGCATAGTGTCCTAGTTTTATTTTCCCCAAAAAAAAAGAGAAAAAAAACAGAAACAAAAGAAAGAAAAAGAAAATAAAGAAAAAGAAAAGAAAAAAAACCATAATAGTACAATTTAAAAAAAAAACAAAAAAAAAATAAAAAAAAAATAAAAATAAAAAAAAAACAAACATAATAGCACAATTAATTTAACAGAAAAAAAAAACAGCACAATTAATTTAAGAAGAAAAACTGACTAATAGTTTCCAATATATCTATACATGTAAAACACACATATTCGTTTCACCCGTCAGTAATTTAATTACAAAAACAATAAGCTAATAAGTTTAAAACTTTAGTATAGAGGCTACAATTACTTTATTACCCACTTATTATTTTTACCATGTTTCTGCGTTTATGATTGTCTCTTAATATATGTGTATATGAGTCTACACTATACATTTCTATAATATGTAGAGAATTGAATTATATCTTTGGAATGTACTGTGGCCGGCTGAACTTGATTTCCGAGGCCATCCCTTCGTCGAACACAACAACAACAATAAATCCTTTACGAATAAAAAATCGGTAGTAGCAATGTTTATTGATATAAAAGGTGCTTTTGACAATGTTAATCTTAAAATTCTTTACGACAAGATGGTAGGTTTAAATATTCCCAGAACTTTTGCGAAAAAAATTATTAAGCTTTATGAGGATAGGGTGGTGTATCTGAAAACATCGCAAAATGTGTGGAAACCTAGAATTACCAATAATGGAATTCCCCAAGGAAGTGTATTAAGCCCACTACTTTACTTAATTTACACATCTGACATAACCTCTTATATAAAAAACTCTGAAATTATTCAGTATGCAGACGATATATCCTTATATAAAACTTCATGCGAAATAGATGAAGGAAAATCTGCCTTAGAGCGTGACATGAAAGGTTTGGAGAAATGGTCAATATTAAATGGTCTAACAATATGTAACCACAAGACACAGCTTTGTATATATACAAAAAAACGGCAAATACCAACGACCTTGACCATCAATGAAATAGTTTATGATGTTAAACCTTCTGTAAAATACTTAGGACTTATTATGGACCGAAAACTTCTTTGGAAAGATCAAGTCAACATGATCGTACGTAAAACTGAAAAAGGCAATAACATATTACGATATATATGTCATACCGCCTGGGGGGCAGACCCCAGCGTTTGTATTACTTTTTATAAAGCCTTTGTGAGGTCTGTAATTGACTATGGTTCAATATTATATGGCAATGCAGCAAAATGCCACCTAAATAAGCTACACGTTATCCAGAATAAATGTTTGAGACTGTGCATTGGTGCGCTTAGGAGCACCCCTGTCACAAATCTTTTGGCAGAGTGTTGCGAATTGCCTCTTAAACTAAGATGTGAACAACTCGCGTTGAAATTTGTATTAAAAACAGTATCTAAAAATGATTATATTACCAATAAATTACATGAGGGTTTAATACAAGATCTTGTTTCTGTTCACTGGATACGAAAACCGAGCCAGTTAATTGTCGGTGCTTACGGTAGGGTTGCCCCCATCAGGACAAGTTTTTACAGTAGTTCCATAGATCCTATCTACAGTTTGGATTTCCGACTGCTACGTAATATTCGTATAATATACCTACCAGATTACTCAGAATACCACATTTCTCTTCGCAACCATATGTTTGTTTCTGAAGTAGCTGAAATGTTTCCGAATACACTCCATATATACACAGATGCATCAAAGCAAAAAGTAGGTACTTGTTGCGCTTTCTATGTACCAGAAAAACAACACAAACAACTTACCAAATTAAACAGTACATTATCTATATATTCGGCTGAGACAATAGCTTTGATCGAAGCCATAGGATATATTAAACTACATACTATTAAAAAAGTGGTCATATTTACAGATAGCAAAAGTTGTTTGAAGAAAATACAAAACATTACACCAACATCAAAATGCAACTTACTAATATCTAAATTAATCTGTGATATCCTGGAGTTAATGTCAAGAAATGTGGAGCTTTCTTTGGTGTGGGTCAAGGCTCATTGTGGCATCGACAATAACGAGGAGGTTGATAATCTAGCAAAACGCGCTACAAGTGAAGGCACTGATAAAAGTTACCTGTGTCCAGTCTCGGACATTTATTCTAATTTAAATCAGACAATAATTTTGAAAAAATGGGTACACCAGTATAAGAGTGACGAGAGAGGTGAATATTATAAAAAATTACAACCACTTCCCCCAACAAAGCCTTGGTTTAACACAACCGATCTGAGTAGACCCTTAGTAGTTAACATCTGTAGGCTTAGATTTGCACACTCATTAGTACCTCAATATTTGTTTAAAATTGGAATAAGAGAAACTCCTTTATGCGAATGTGGGGAGGTTGGTGATCCAGAACATATGCTATTTGCTTGCACAATACCCTCCAAATATATTTAAATTCAAAATTTTTTGAACGAAATAATTAGGCTTGATATTGTTTCTTCTCCGTTTAACCTGTCAATTTGTTAGAGACAAAAAATGTACATGTATATACAAAAATCTATCTACATGCAAAAAGATTTGAGCTACAACTGTAACGTTAGTTTATACATATATTATAGTCTATAGATTTTATAAGCTTGTGTGAGAGTGATTATGTAAATATGCGTGTGGGTGGCACGAAGTATGGATGTAAGTATACGTGAGTTTTCTAGCTTTAAATCTCCTATTGTCTTTCCTTGTGTTTTCCCCTTTTCTCCTGTGGTCTTCTAGTTTATGTACAAAGTTGTCTTGATCGACCCCAAGACATGAAGATATGTGTCCCAGTGACTATCCTTATAGATTCTAATTTTAGCAATATCTAAACAGTTAATTTTTATGTACAAAACTGTGTGCTTTATTGTGCAATATAGTGGGCTTATTAACTTGAATATAAAAAAATGTAATAAATATATACACTAAGACAAACATTATAATTAAATTATAGCTAATGGTTATATACAAAGTGATCCGAATAATACATACAGACGCTATATATCTTTTAGATATTAGCTCACGCGTAATTAATCAGGGACAGATCAAATGAGGAAGAAAGCTATAATCACGGAAAAATGTGCGAATGGCAACAAGCCGCAGCCATGTCATCCTTCAAAATACAACAAACATACAATCTTTTCGAAGTCTGGTTTCATTCCATCCGGTTATGGGTTCAGAATGCGCAGAAAAGATTGTATGGTAAAAGAAGAGAAAAGAAATCAATTGACGCGTGTAAACTGTTTTAACATCAAAAAACGTACTTGTTTTAAATGGAAATAACCCAGTGCTTAGGGTCAGAAAGACAAAAAAACGACGTCGATTGATAACTTGAAGATGGGAGATAAGGCAAGGGTAAACAATATAGTAAAACTCAACGGTGTTAACAGGACCACTTGGAAGTTCCAGGTAGAAATTGTCTTGAAGTCCAAACGATATTTAGTTATGGTATAAACGGAACTACACAGAGATCAGCCGCAAATACGGAGGCCTGGGACAGCAGCGATGCGAAAGTACAAGAAATCATTGTTTCCAGATTAGAGGAGAAAGTTATGACACATATTCTGTCTTGCAAAACATCAGCAGAAATATGGCCAAAATTAACTCCAGTTCACAATCCCAAATGAATAGCTAAGTGCAGAACATGCATATGTATTGAGAGCTTTAGTCAGGTTATTGCCGTTAAGATGTGATCGCACCACCTGCTTTACTCGTTTCGTAAACTCATTTGTCAGATCGTTCTTCATTACCGAGTGGTTTATTTTTCTCGCTTGCTGTATTACTAGGTATTTACAATACTCCTCCACATCCATCGAGGCAATTTGTTGACCGTTCTGCATTTCATATACACCTGGTTGTACCTTCCTTCTAGCTACACATAAGGTGTGACATTTGTCAAGCCCAAACTGCATGTTAATATCTCTGGAGAACCCTTCCACGATTTTAAGGAGTTGTTCCAGGTGGTTCTTTATGGAGGCCATCCGCTTAAGATCATCCATATACAGCAGATGATTTAGCCTCATCTGCCCCCTGCTATTGCTTTTCTTACCGAAGCCATATCTGGTGGAGTTCAGGCGGTTTGATAGTGGATTTAATGCGAGACAGAATCACAATGGGTTTAGCGAGTCGCCTTGAAATATACCTCTTCTAATTAGTATCGTGCTGGTTACAATGGTATCACCCGTGTTTACCCGTAACTGGGTTTTGGTTCTGCAGGTAGACATTGTGTGAACCTCAGCATATGAGTATCGATCTTATAGATCTGCAGCACACTTATAAGCCATTCGTGTGGAACTAAATCAAATGCCTTTTTGTAATCCACGTAGGCAGCAAAGAGATTTCTTCATCCATTGTAAGCTTGCTTGCACACAAGCGAATCAATTATCAGTTGCTCTTTGAATCCCATAGATCCTTTGGCACACCCTTTTTGCTGACTTGCAATTATGTCGTTTCGTTCGCAGTGTACATACCTGAGTTTCTCAAGGCAGGATGTGATCACATATATGGGGTGAATACAAGTTATTGGTCGGTATCTGCCGGGGTCTGCAGAACACTGCTGGTCCTTTGGCAGAAGATACGTGTCTCTTTGTGTAAAAAACAATTCTTTGGGTCAAGTATAACATCATTTATTAACACCGCCAATAGATGATGTATACACCTAAATTTCTTCAACCAAAGTTTTGGACGCCATCAGGCCCGGGTGTCTCCAATTATGAAACTCTTTAATAAACACGGAGACTTCATCTGTGGTAAACGGCTCCTGATACATCTGTTCATAACTCTGACAAGCTCGGTGTTCTTGGTTAACCCAGCTGGCGTCAATATTGCAGGAGGCTGGTGTCGCTAGTTGACTTTTTCAGAACTCTTTAATTGTTCCTTATTTGGAAAAGTATCAGTGGCTGCATTCGCAGCTGAATTAAGCTGGCGGTAGAAAGTATTTTCAGAGCGTTCAAATATTGTATTGTGGCACTTCTTACTGTTGCTCGCTTTATATCTCCTCAAGCGTTCTGCTTATACAGAAGGTGTCTAAACATTCTTATGCAGTGTGGTTGAATGAATCTTGTGCTGAGTGTTGTCGAACTCGGCCTATTATTTCCTCTACTCGTTTCTGAAATTTTCTTGTCCCAATGTATTGCGTCAGTTTTCCAATTTCTTTTCGAAGTGTTTCCACTCTACTTATCAACCTTTTTTCCCACTTGGGCACTCTGCCGCGAGTCCCTGTGATTGGACTTTCGATCAGAAATCGTAATGCCTAGAGTTTTAATTTTTGCAGTCGCTGCACAGTAAATGAGCCCATGCATGTGCTCCAATGTGTTCATCTCTAGAAGGTACGATGGCAAAATTATTCTGTTCAAAAGTTCGAGTATAATTGCCAGCTTTCTAGATCTTAGCCTAGGTACTGGTGGTCTACTCAGAGGATTTGTGCCTTCATACTCCGCGACTGCACGTCTCAATTCTGTGGACAATTTGTCGATGAGTTACTCATTTTCTTGCGTACCCTCGATGTGTTCTTCTTGCTCAGTATGTACAGGTTGCAGATTACTACCATCAAACGGCAGCTTGTTATTTTCCGTAGCCGCTGTGTGAGTAATTTCACCACCAACTTCTTGTTTGATGGCATTCAGGCTAGTTTGTGGAATAAGGTTATTCCTAAGTATGACACAATAGTGATCCGCTACTCTCTGTTGAGTCACCTGTATGTGTGGGTACACTCTGAAAAATTCGGTGTGAAGTTGTTGCTTATATCCAGTCGTCTGTTATCCGCGTTGTGTTACTCTGTAGTAAATGCACATAATTGTTTCGTTCATATCCATAGTCCATTTTATGCGCCGTCTTGGCCAGTCTTAGCCAGCGCTCACCAATATGGGATATTTTCCTGCGCAGCATCCTCAGTGGGTGGAGCTCTTGGTCTTACTAGGCTTCCCTGCTCTTGATTTTGGGCTGTAATTGCTTGCATGACAGGAGCCCTCTTCATCAGCACCCCGTCACCGACGTCCCGCATGCTGTCATGTCCAGCACCGGCTCGAGACATGCCTTGGCGAACCCTAGGCAGCGGAATTTTTCCGAGGCTTAGGTTTTGCTCCATTTCCATGGGTGTGCCACCAATTAGGGATGGAGAAAGGAGTAAGGTAATATGGTTAAGGAAAAAGATGATAAATAGGACAGCGGATGCCTGGCGTCGCTGGCGGCACCGTCCACGTCGTTATGAGTAGAGGTGAGCATACTGTTGGAGACAGTGCACCCACCGGGCAGACAAACCTGTGACCCTAGCCATTTCAGGGTACTACCGTCCGGACCAGACGGACCCTGTTTTTTTAACGCGGTTGTTACTCCGTCCGCTCCTCTTTTCTCACCCGGGATTGGGAGTTTTATTATTATTATTTACTTTAGCCTTAAGGGGTTTCACACTCCCACAAAGGGGAACATTCACTCATCCCAGATATCTCAGATACCAAAGGGACTGAGCTCAGTTGGAACCCTTTCCAAGATATCGGGCCCCGAATGACAACGCGACACATTCTCATTTTAGGGTACTACCGTCCGGACCAGACGGACCCTGTTTTTTTAACGCGGTTGTTACTCCGTCCGCTCCTCTTTTCTCACCCGGGCTTGGGAGTTTTATTATTATTATTGACTTTAGCCTTAAGGGGTTTCACACTCCCTCAAAGGGGAACATTCACTCATCCCAGATATCTCAGATACCAAAGGGACTGAGCTCAGTTGGAACCCTTTCCAAGATATCGGGCCCCGAATGGCAACGCGACAAATTCTCATTTTCCAGGAATCTCCGCACGGTATGGGCAGTTGCAGGTGTTACCGCTTTCTACACAACCTTATAAAGATGCTCTACAATACCCAGTCTCTTAATGTTCTCTCGAATATTCTTAGGTACCACACCAGTTGACGACATGACTATTGGGATCACTCGGACACTATCTGCCCTCCACTGTCTCTTTACTTGTATCTCGAGGTATCTGTACCTAATGATCTTCTCGTACTTTATCTCTAGATTATTAGTAATCGGGTGGCCACATCAATCAGCGTCTCTTGGTTGTATGACTTATACACTATTATTATATGTGGCCTGTTGTGGGCAGCTCGTTGGTCTGTGGGCACGGTCCGATCCCAGTAAAACTTGTATCCTGAGTTCTCTAGAATAGGCTCAGGAGTGTACTTATAGTAGGGCACCTTACTATGATTTAAAAGTTCGAGTTTCAGAGCTAGTTCTTGATTAAGTATTTTTGCAACCTCGTGCTCCTGTCTTTATACTCTGTTGCAGCAAACGCTTGACATTCTCCGGTGACATGCTGGATAGTCTCTGACGACTGACACTGAAATCTACATTTGCCATCTTGGATCGAATTATCTCCAACTATATACTTCATGTAATTTCTTGTTGGATGACCACCAATCATTGTGGTGCGAAGGTAGAGACACCCGCACATTCCATATTAGAATCAAACAACTATGTATGTTACCACATTTTATCAGATATTACAGCAATGGGGAAATCACAATTTATACCTCCTCAACGTTTGACTACGAGAATCTAAAAGCGAAACATCGCAACAGCAGTATCGAATGTTAGACATTTCGCCCAATAGAGGAGAGACCTAAAAATATATTGCTCAAAGCAGCACCCCATCCCAAGCCGACGAAGTTGAGGCATACCTAAAGCCAAGCCGCTTATAGGATCATGCAAGAACGGAACCTCGCCATCGTTTCTAGTGACCCCCAGAAAAGCCCAAATCCTCATGGAATCAAAGCAGGTAACATATCTTTACAGAATGAAATTAAAGTGGGAGCCTCTAATCAAGGAACAACAAGTCACGAATGTCAAAATTGTCAAAAATTTCGGAAATGGGTCAAGTCAGCACAACCTTAAACCAAGATGCGTCAAATACATCAAGAATCACAACACCAAGGACTGCGACAGAAAAGAACGTGACATGGAAGTCCAGTGCTGTAACTGCCTGAGCTCTCATGACGCCAACTACCGCAAGTGCCCAGGATACACCAGGTATGTTGATCAGTTGGCGAAAACAAAAGAACACAACACACAAAACCATCTCACATACAAAACCCTAACACAACACACAAAACAATACATTACAGATCATTTTATTACGCAACTTTCCACCGCCATCCAAGTTAAACACACAACTCACACATAATCTGATATATCTAGTCCCCCTAAAAACTTTAAAATCTTATCGTGGAATGCCTGTGGCATTGAGAACAAATTCAACGAACTTGAAATCTTATCTCAAAAAATGTAACCAGATAGAATCTGCATACAATAAACACACATAACACGAAGCACAACAAAACTCCGATACCAAAATCACCATAATTACCCTATCACCCCACATGGAGGCCTCCTCAATAAAGTTTTATTATTATCCAGTAGCAAAAATTAGCACCACCAAAAACGCCTTCTCCGAAACACTCACCATACGAATACACAACACACAGTACTCAATTATTACAATAAAAACACCCACCCACCTACATCTACACTCAAGAATCACAAAACGCTCTAAACCCACACAACAAAACACTCATAATAGGCGACTGTACTGCCAAACACAGAAATTGGAAATGTGTGTATAACGATGGTAACGGCATTAAACTAAACAACTTTATTTCACACCATACTTCACTATCCACTATCCAAATAATTCATACATCTATTTTCCCTACTCAGACAACACACCGTCAACACTAGGCTTCTGCATATCAAATAATGTTAATATAAGAGACGTCAAAAAAATCAATGAACTAGACTCAGATCACCTCACAATCCTTGTAGAAAACACACAAAAGCACACTCCCGCATATACAAAAAAAAACATTGTAAAACAATCGGAGACAGTATACAAATAGTATCAAAGAAACATCATAATAAACTCGCTCATACAAACGACAAGCCATATATGACAATATCCGTTTATTTGCCGCGGTCATCCAAGACAGCTACAAGGATGCATCAAATAAAATGCAATCATCATAGCAAACACCTCTTTTTGTATTTCTTCCCAAAAATCAGGTGAACCTCTGTCTGGAGGGAACAGTTTGTATCCACATTGTGAAGTGTCAGAGAATTTATAAAGTCACTACATAGCCTTTGATTAACAGTAACATTAGATCGCCCCCTACTTTTTTCGAGGCAGAAACCAATGCTACCATTTTCAAGTTCATGAGCAGAAAATAATAATCTCGGGATATTGTTAGAGCAACGTCTATTTGCTCTCATCATTTCATTCTTTATCCAATTTTGATATGTAAGGTTCGAAGGCAACTGCCTTATTTCTCCACCATAATTTTTTACAAAACTTAAACATTCTACAAAATCATCAAGGAATATAGTGGTAATGGTTGAAAATTTTCTCCTGGTGTAAAGATCACCGCTTCATTTTGAAGAAAAGTTTCTTCAACTGGAACGTTCCATAGATTTTGCTCATCTTCAGAATTATAATCTGAATGTGAAATAATTTGATCATAACCTTCTGTCATATCAAAATGACATTGGAAATCAAGAGTTACACCAGCTTCTTTATATGTCGGACAGTCTTTTAATACACCTCAAAGCATTTATATTCTTTGTGGTCGAATGTTTTCCAGCGTGTAGTTACTTTTGTATTGTTTGTTTCTTTTGAAGGCAATTGGTCTCCGTTTCATGAGGATGTCTTGGAAATATTTGAATGTTGCTTTGCACATCTGTGGGTACATTAACAATTCGTCCTTGTACCATGAGTTGTCGGTTGCATGTTGTGGCCCGTATCTACATTTTTGCCAACCCCAGCAACTCGGCAACCATGCTCTACTCTTCCTCGGTTCCGTCGCCAAACCGCCTCGACCTCGAAATGAAGGCCGTGACGGTCTTCAATTGGACGGTGCTAACCTGATTCCCATGCAGAGTCTTCGATCTGAACAATTCTGATCGAAGACTCCCAAATGCTCACATTCACACATGTAGTGGTAGGACGTTTCTTCATCCTCGCGCGTACCTGGCAAATGTGATCCCACTCTACGCCTATCAATGTGAGGTGTCTTCTAAGGGTGCAGTGGCCTGTCAGCACCCCAAGGATACGGCAAAGCGTAGGTCGACTCTTACCGAGTAACCAGACAGCTTTATCTCTGTCCGGCCCATCCACGAAGTCCCTCGCCTGCCTACAGCCACCAACCGACCCCCAGTGCCTCTCTAGTGCTTACTCAGTCCACCTGTCTAAGGCAACAGAGACCGTCCTACTTATGCCTATAGCAGGTTCCGGGCCACAGAACGGCCGCCGGGAACCAAGCATTGCGAGATTATTCCCTACCTCATTCCCCGCTACGCCACAGTATCCCGGAACCCACACCAATTGCACCTCCTTTGTCCTGGCTAGTCCTTTGATGACGTCAGCGTACTCCTGAACCAGTGTTCCTCTCCTCACATCCTGTCTATTGGTCACAGACAAGATAGCGTACACCTCTGTTTCGAATGCCGTGGTATATGCGCCAAGAGCATAATTCTCGCGCACCCCCAGATCTTCGATGTATATTCTCGCCCCGGAGGATTGTTGATCCTCTGACCACAATCCGTCGGTGAAACAGACCAGGCTTGCGGGCTGGAATGCAACCTCATTTTCCCTCCACTGATCCCTGCTGGGGATCCTGAGGGTATATGTCCTAGTCAACCTAATATCGTCCTCGGCATCCCGTACCTTGATGGCTGAAATCGGAATTTTCTTTTCCACTTAGCGACTCTTGCATGCCCTATTACTGCTCCCTCCCCGCACCAGTTTCCAGAGTCTCGCATTCTAAACAGCGACACCATAGCCTCCCTTCTGATACAGATGGGAAGCGGTGGCAGCATCAATTAGACCTGTAGCGCGGCTGAGGATTTCGTCCCCATAACGCCTGTGACACCTAGGATTTCGAGGCTTTGGAGTTTGGCCAGCTTCCTGCTGGTAGTTTGGGTCACACCACACCACCAGACCAACGCCCCATAGCCGTTTCTCGTCCTGACGATCGCAGTGTAAATCCAATGAAGGATCCGAGGAGTAAGTCCCCAGGTCCTCCCTATCACTTGGCGCAACTGCCAGAGGATAGCTACTCCCTCCCTCAATACTCATTCTATTTGCGATCTCCATCTTAGTTTGGAGTCCAAGACTACCCCCAGATATTTTACCTCCCGCCCTAAAGCTAAAGGTTTTCCAAACATTACGGGCGCCCCGAACCTCTCTACATTCCTCTTCTTGGTGAATAGGATCATCTCCATCTTCGCCGGGTTTACGGAGAGTCCCAGCTCACCACACCACCTTTCAATTATACTACAGGCAGCTTGCAGCTTGCATGCACTCACAGAGGACGCCGAGGAGTTTGCCGGTGACTAGGACCAGCCCATCAGGGTACGCCTGGGAGTAGAAGCCATCCTAGGAGAGCCGCTCCAAGAGGCCGTCTATGACTAGACACCATAGATGAGGCGAAAAGCAGCTGACCTGATGACAACCGCCCATCACCCCAACGTCCAGCCCCCCGCCCCTCAAGGTCAGCAAGACTCTCCTGTCCTCCAGCATGCTCGCCACCCAGCTTATTAGGGACATCGGCGTTCCCCTATCCTGTAGGGTGGCACAGACCGTATCCGTCCTTGCCTTATCAAACGCCCCCTCCACATCGCACACATTGCAGAAACGAGTAGAGGAAATAATAGGCCGAGTTCGACAACACTCAGCACAATATTTAGTCAACCACACTGCACAAGAATATTTAGACACCTTCTGTATAAGCAGAACGCTTGAGGAGATATAAAGCGAGCAACAGTAAGAAGTGCCACAATACAATATTTGAACGCTCTGAAAAGACTTTCTACCGCTAGCTTAATTCAGCTGCGAATGCAGCCACCGATACTTTTCCAAATAAGAAACAAGTTGAAGAGTTCTGAAAAATTCAACTAGCGACACCAGCCTCGTGCAATATTGACGCCAGCTGGGTTAACGAAGAACACCGAGCTTGTCAGAGTTATGAACAGATGTATCAGAAGCCGTTTACCACAGATGAAGTCTCCGTGGTTATTAAAGAGCTTCATAATTGGAGACACCCGGGCCTGATGGCGTCCAATACTTTGGTTGAAGAAATTTAGGTGTATACATCATCTATTGGCGGTGTTAATAAATGATGTTATACTTGATCCAAAGAAGATGCCATTGTTTTCACACAAAGAGACACGTATCTTCTGCCAAAGGACCAGCAGTGTTCTGCAGACCCCGGCAGATACCGACCAATAACTTGTATTCCGACCCTACATAAGTTGATCACACCCTGACTTGAGAAACTCAGGTATGTACATTGCGAACGAAACGACATAATTGCAAGCCAGCAAAAAGGGTGTGCCAAAGGATCTATGGGATGCAAAGAACAACTGATAATTGATTCGCTTGTGTGCAATCAAGCTACAATGGATGAATAAATGTCGTTGCTGCCTACGTGGATCACAAAAAGGCATTTGATTAAGTTCCACACGAATGGCTTATAAGTGCGCTGAAGATCTATAAGATCGTTACAGGTAAACACGGGTGATACCATTGTAACCAGCACTATACTAATTAGAAGAGGTATATTTCCAGGCGACTCGCTAAACCAATTGTGATTGTGTCTCGCATTAAATCCACTATCAAACCGCCTGAACTCCACCAGATATGGCTTCGGTATAAAAAGCACTGGATGATCTTAAGCGGATGGCCTCCACAAAGAATCACCTGGAGCAACTCCTTCAAATCGTGGAAGGGTTCTCCAGAGATATTAACATGCAGTTTGGGCTTGACAAATGTCGCACCTTTTGTGTAGCTAGAGGGAAGGTACAACCAGGTGTATATGAAATGCAGAACGGTCAACAAATTGCCTCGATGGATGTGGAGGGGTGTTATAAATACCCAGAAATACAGCAAGCGAAAAAAATAAACCACTTGGTAATGAAGAACGACCTGAAAAATGAGTTTACGAAACGAGTAAAGCAGGTGGTGCGATCACATCTTAACGGCAAGAACCTCACTAAAGCTCTTAATACATATGTATGTTCTGCACTTAGCTATTCATTTGGGATTGTGAAGTGGAGTAAAACGTGATGGAATTAAATAAGACTTCAAAAAGATTATATGTTTATTTCCAATATAAAACCGAAAAATGAAAAATAACTGTTGTATTTTAAAACGAGGCAACACACTAACCTCAACTCATCTAACCTATATTATTAGTTTCTATGACAACTCAACTATATTTTACAGTATTATAAAAACAAGAAATAAACAAATGACTGATCAGTGTTATCAAAAGCACAGAAAAACAAGTATTAATTTCATTGGTATTTATCAACATCCGTCCTCAATGAAATTACCCTACTCTTAAATTTAACCAACAATTATTTAACTGAGCTAACAGATGCAATCCAATAATTTACGTTACCATTATACCCAAATTTCTTTTAAATTTTTCAAACTTTATCCTTTCCAATGGTTTTGTAAACATGTCTGCCAACTCGTCTTCAGTTTTAACATATACAATGTTTATTATTCTATTTTATATTTTCTCTTTAATAAAATGGAATTTTATATCAATATGCTTTAAACGCTTGTTATTTTTTGGATTGTTAGCCATGTTAATATCCGACTAATTATCCTCATAGATTATACAGGCTGAGGTTCATCAAGTAAATTAAAATCCTTTATTAATTTTTTTAGCCAGCAAGCCTCACTGATGGTCAGACTCAATGCAATATATTCCGACTCACAAGAAGATATAGCTACACGTCGCTGTTTTTGCTAACCCAACTTATTGTACAATTAAACAATTTCAAAACATAACCTGTTGTGGACTTTCTGTCCTTAATATCTCCTCCCCAGTCAGAATCGACATAACCACACAAAGTAATATTGTCATCTAGTTTAAAAATTAATTTACAATTAAAAGAACCTTTAACATATCTTAAAACTTTCTTCAGAGCTTTCAACAAATCATTGTCAGCTTTACCTTGATATGTACTTAGTAAGCTTACACTTTCACAAAGGTCAGGTCTCGAACCCTTAACAGCATACGTCAAGCTTCCAATATTTTGTGTACAAAGCTTTTGCATTTTTAAATCATTTTCAACGTTTTTAAATAATTCTGATTTATAGTTTACATCTAAAGGTGTGCTCCAAGGGCTTACAATCACTTATTCTAAATTTTTGCAAGACTTTTCTCAAATACTTTTTTTGATCTAATTCAGTAAGCCTCCTTTCAAATTTTGATTTACATGAATACCTAAATATTGAGATACTGCTCCCAAATCTTTCATACAAAAATTATTGTTGAATATTATTTTTAAGTTTTTAACTTCTTCTGAATCTGTACCAAGTATTAATAAATCTACATACATACTTGGAGACTACTTCTCTGGTGGTTTTTGTAGAAAAAAACCAACAGTGAAGCCAGAGAAGTAGTCTCCAAGTCTGTATGTAGTATGGACAAGTTTGACCAAGTAAGGGCAACAACAATCAATGTATTAATAAATCAGCAACATAAGTAGTACATAAATCTCACTGTTTCTAAAACATTTTGGATACAAGCAAAAATAATTTCCTAGGATTGACAAAATTTTAATCTTTCATAACTTTATTAAATTTAGTGTTCAAACATTTAGGACTCTTTTTAAAACCATATATTGATTTTTTTTTAGTTTACGCACAGTTGTACTATTTTCTTTATCTTTACCTGGTAAACTCATGAATACCTCATCATTTGTTTCACCATACAGAAATGCACCTCGAACATCAGTTTGATGAATAGGTTTGCACAATTTATTCGCAATTACTAGTAGGATTCTAAATGTTGTTAGTTTAGCAACGGGAGCATATATGTTATATAAGTCATCACTACAGTCTTGATGAAATCCTCGTGCTACTAACCTTGCTTTAAACTCATTTTCACCCTTCACTCTGAATACCTGTTTGCTTTCTATCACTTTCTTATTTAACGGCCGCCGGACTTCAGACCATGTGTGGTTTTCTTGAAGCACACTTAGTTCCTGTTGCATAGTTTGCTTTCATTTCTCACTATTTTCACTGGACATTGCTTCTTCAAGAGTCATTGGTTCTTCTTCATTTAAATAAAAGCTCATAGATCCTTCACTCATGTCATAATCTTGCATCCATCTTCGTTTCTGAATTTTACGTTTTTCTGGTCCTTCAAAGACATCTGGTAATCTTCTCTTTCTGATTTTGTTAATGATTCATTTGAGCTATCTATAGCATTATCATACCCATCGTCAGCATCGGAAGTTTCATTATTATTTTCGGAATGTATATTATCATTTTCAGATATGTCATTTAAAGCTTCGACTCTATCGCTGACATCAATTTCATGGTCTAATGCAATAATATTTCCGTCTTTCTTTTGTTCCGATATTTCACTAGCGGGAATAAATACCACATCTCTACTATATTTTTTCAGGGAAGTACACTCTATAACCTTTAAATTCCTCCGAATAACCAATGATATTTTTGCACCTAATTTAAGGCGCTTTTGCGTTGGTACATGTTTGCTGACCTTTGACCCAAAATGTTTAAACACTTGCATATTACAATCCTTGTTATACCATGCTTGATATGGAGTTTGATCTTTTTGTGGACTGTTTCCTACTCGGTTTAGTGAATAAGTAGCAGTATTTGCCGCTTTTGCCCAAAATGGCTTATCCAAGCCCGAGCTGTGCAACAGTGTTCTTACTGCCTCTACTATTGTCCTATTTCCCCTCTTTGTTCTTCCGTTTTGTTCAGGGGTATATGCACAAGTTCTCTGATGAATTATTCCTTTATTTTTACATATTTCTGATATTCTTTTGTTTACAAATGCAAGTCCGTTGTCCCTTCGTATGGTGTTTACTTTATTGTCAGTCACATTTTCTGCCATCGATATAAAACTTTCAATTTTTCTTCCGATTTCTAACTTATTTTTCAAAAATTAATATCTATGTCCGGAGAAATCATCTTTTAAAATGAGAAAACATTTTACTCTTCCAAGTGATTCAGTTTTCAATGGCCTGCACAGATCACATTGCATTAATTCACAAGTTTTCTGGACTCTAGATACACTCATGGGAAAATAACAAGACATTCAACACATGGCTTTGTTTCATCTTTGAATGGTATATTAGTCATTTTTAGTATCTTTTTGACCTGCTCAAAATTAATATGAACAAAGTTTGTATGTCAGTCCTGTAAACTTATAATTGCATTACATTGTGATGGCTGCATATCAGGGTTTTGGACAAATTATTCAGTTTTAAATTTCATTTTATGTAAATTTCCTTACCTTTCTGCAATAGCTCTTACAATGTTATTTTTATCTAATAATTCACATCTCTCCTTGTCTGAATGCATTTCAAAACTTTTGTCCAAAGCAGTGCTCAAAGAAAATAAGTTAACTGCCAAATGTGGTATATATAGTACATTATTAAAATCTGTACTTACCCATTCATTTCCATTCCATGCCTTTACTTGTACTGTACCTTTATCTTGTACTTCCACTAATGTACCATTTCCCATTTTAACATGTCTTTGCCCTGGTATCTTTTCAAGTAACCTAAACTGTTTTTTATCAAAACACATATCTTCTGTTGCACCACTATCTAACCACCAATTGCTGGTTTTCAGATTTTCATTGCCTAGCGTGGCATTGACATCATAACAGTTTAGTAAAGTTGACTTATAAAAGCTTAATCACTAGTACTTTTCTGTTTCCTCTCCTGTGATTCTTTGTTTTTCTTGAACCAACAATCTTGTGTGTGCATCTGGTGCCCTTGTTTTTTTTTTTTTAGTTATGACAAATTTTTTCGACTGTCAATGAACAACCTTTCTTCATAAGTCCCATTTTGTTACACTCATACCATTTGATACTTTCTTATATTTGTAATACCTTCCTTTTGCAGCTAAAGCTGTAGCATTTTGTGTACTTTTACTTATTTCTTCTTCTATCATCAATCTCGATACCGTAGCGAAGTAGCAGTGGTGGGGGAGACCAACGCCAAGCAAGTGGGCCACGATGGGCCCTTTTTGCCAACCCCAGCAACCCAGAAACCATGCTCTACTCTTCCTCGGTTCCGTCGCCAAACCGCCTCGACCTCGAGATGAAGGCCGTGGCGGTCCTCAATTGGACGGTACTTACCTGATTCCTCTGCAGAGTCCTCGATCCCAACAATTCTGCTCGAAGCCTCGCATTCATACAGGTAGTGGTAGGACGTTTCTTCACCCTCGCCGCATTCCTGGCAAATGGGATCCCTCTCTACGTCTATCAATGTGAGGTGTCTTCTAAGGGCGCAGTGGCCTGTCAGCACCCCAAGGATGCGGCGAAGCGTAGGTCGACTCCTTCCGAGTAGCCAGACAGCTTTATCTCTGTCCGGCCCCTCCACGAAATCCCTCGCCTGCCTGCAGCCACCAACCGACCCCCAGTGCCTCTCCATTGCTTCCTCGGTCCACATGTCTAAGGCGACAGAGACTGTGGCCTATCGCAGGCTCCGGGCCACAGAACAGCCGCCGGGAACCGAGTCTTGCGAGATTATTCGCCACTTCATTCCCCGATACGCCACAGTGTCCTGGAACCCACAACAGTTGCACCTCCTTTGTCCGGGATAGTCCTCTGAGGGCGTCAGCGCACTCCTGAACCAGTGTTGACCTGATTCTAGCCGCGCAGACTGCCCGGAGGACCGCCTGGCTATCCGAGCAGATGTACACACATTTCTCGGGACTCCTCTTCACATCCTGTCTGTTGGCCACAGACAGGATAGCATACACCAGTAGGTATAGCTGGGCGGTTCTGGAGCCACCACCCACCACCCGGGTGGTGGAGGTGGTGGAGCCACCACCGACCGAATACGAGCGCTCCACCCCCGACCTAACACGAGCAGTTCCACCACCTGACGCCGAACCTAACCCGAATATCTCCGCCACCTGACGTCGTATTTAACCCGAAGATTTAGCGAACTGACCTGAGATGACGTAACCAAATTCAAGAACTAACTAACCTGTATTATGCAAACGAGGAACCACCATTTAAAATAACATGCGTAATAAGAATTTAATTATTAGTAATAAAATATAAACCACTTATCAAACCTATCTGACCTGAGAAGTATATAAAAATAAGTAATAAGTAATAAATGTAAATCACCTATTAAAGACACCTAGCCTGAGAAGTATATAAATTATCTCATTAGAATTAATAGAAATCACTTGTCGTATGTAGGATGAAAATTAAGTCGATCGAATTAAATCACGTGTAAACAAAACGTTATGTTTTTATTTCCAAATGCTTAATATTACACCAGCTGATTAACCGTTTCGTTATGAAGAGGGCTTCCGGTTTAGTTCAGTAACCAGCTAATAACCTCAGTTTAAATCATCAGCCGGGCGCGGTCATGAAAATTATGTGTTTTGCAGTAATAATTTTTCGAATCTTACCTAATATGTCACAGGTGTTTTAATTAATATATTTACAGGTGCTACATCTCTCATTATAATTAATATAAATCACTTGTCATATGTAGGATGAAAATTAAGTCGATCTAATTAAATCACATGTAAACAAAACGTAATGATTTTATTTCAAACGCTTAAATATTACACCAGCTGATTAACCATTTAATTATCACAAGGCTTCCGGTTGATATGATAGGTGAATGCCCAGGTCATATGACGGCTTTAGTTTAAATCGAGAAGCGGTAGCGAATTTTCATAGAAATTGTTCGATGAAAAATATTTTATTATAAAATTGAAATATAATTTTTTTTTGCTATATAGTTATATTGGAAACCCACCAAATTTGTTTCTTAAAGTTGACAACAGTTTAAGGTTAGAAATAAAACAATCGATTTAAATACAATTAATTTATTAGGAGTAATAAGATTTACATACTTAAATTATTACATAATGGCTCTTACGATACCAGTTAGAGGTTTATATTCAAATACACAATCATGAATAATTAAACAGTAAGCTCTCGTTCTCGGAGCAAATTTGTCTTTACTCATAAAGTCCACTTTGATGTCGACTGTTGAAGACTTGATTGATTCATTCTGGTGTTGACAATCGATTACAAATAGAGCTCGATCTTTAAACTCATCATAATTTAAAAGAGGCTCCGACATGGTTTTATAGTAAAAACTTTTTTGAAAATCTGTATACATCTAGTAGGCTTCAACATATTTTGATTTTTCGAAATCCATATTCATAGCTTCATAAGGGTAACATTCTGAATTTAGGAACACTCGTAGATCTACCATACCGATGTTATCGAAGAAGTCACCTTTTTTGCTTACGTTATCTTTCCCATCTGTTTCCCATCTAGGTCTTTCTAAGTTGGTTGCAGTTTTAACAGACCACACATCTTTATTAATATCTCTGAGAGCTGACGCTCATATATATCCCATTTCCGATATGCGAGAAATATAGATGTGTCTTTTGCTATTTTATCCATCAGTTCCAACTTCATTTGATCGTTTGGAAATACATGTTTTGCTTTTAAAAACATGTTGGTTACAGTTATCTTAGATCTTGCTGTACCAGTACTGTAGTAACTGTTGGCATCATTTCGAGCTCTCGTAAATCAGAAAGTATGTTTACCACAGAGAACTCCTTTAAAGTGATGAAAGAAACTGAAGAGGAACCAAAGAGGTAGGAGCAAGTGAAACTTGTTATCGTTTAAGGTGATGTGATCTGATGATACATTCAACCCAGCATTGCTAAGAGATTTCGCTTCATTCTTAGTAAACGAAAGCAGAGTTTTGATGTTTGTTGTGGTGTATGGATCTCGTACTCGCTCCACTTCCTTGTTATTTAATTCATAGATCATTGATTCAAACAGAGCTGCTCGTCCGTTATTTGACATGTGGCAGACACCAGCAGCATTTTGTACTGCTAGAGGTTCCAGAGCACCTTCTACTATTAGAGCTGACTCTGCTAGACATACGAATGCATCTTGATGATTGATGTTTATTTCAACTTCATCGCTGTTACCAAACGATTTAGTTGATGAATAGTAAGACCTAAATTCTTCTCGATCAATGGAGTCGTCAAACTTGGGGTCTTTGAATATTTCTAGTTTTGATGACATGATAACCAAGACTTTTAAGGAATTCAATATTAGCGGAACAAAGTGTATGCTTCAAAGGAGCTGACTGTACTAAATTTGTTTTGGTAGATTCGCCTGCTTTTATATCTTTAAAGATTAGCATTCTAGGCAATCTTTTTAAGCTCTAAGCGAACAGACACCTCTTCACCTTGAAAGTTTACAGGAACTGAATCTTGGTCCACGATGTCGATGCTTATATTTGAAATCTCTCGTTTGTTTACTGGTAAATAAATTAGATTCTTAGGTTCTATATCGATTGCATAACCAGGATCGACCATCGGTGCAAACTCATATAACGTATGTGAAGGTTTTCCATTATAGTAAGAACCAGACACAATATTAGTTTCTATACGAATCTGTTTAACATCCACTATTTCAACAGGTAAATCAGATTCATGGAAGACACCTGGTTGAAGAACTTGCTTTGAAAATCCCAGCATTCGCCCAATCGAATCATCAGATTCAAAACTGATACTTGTGAAACACTTTATTTCACATCTAATGGTGTTCGGATTAGGTCTTAGAATCAAAGCTAGCTGCTTTTGTTCACGTGTTGCTGTAGCACCAACAACCTCATTTTGAAGCAAGTTTTCCAAATGTGTTATTTCATATGCACCAGTAGGTATCGTTATGGTTCTCCAAGCAGCTCCTTCTTTTACATACAATTTATTTTTACCTTTATATATGTTAGGTATGTTGTTGTATGTGTGAAAGCCTATCAAAGCAACTGCATAACTACCACCTGGATCTAATTCAATTGGAGGATCGTAGTCTGTCGACAGATGGCAACTGCGATCTTTCAACGTGAAGGTTTGCGACATGACTGAAACACAGATACTACTGTTTAAGTCTTTTATTTAAAAATTTTAAACATAAGTGGCCACAATTATAAGTATTATATTTCTGATACACATCATGATTGTACATTAGAGTAGAGTCTTTAAGGTAACGCTGCAACTCAACTGGCGGCTTCAAGTTTCCATATGAGTCAAAGTACACGGCTGTGTCACCACGTTTCTTAACTGCAACCCAATGACTGCCAGGTTCCTTGTTTGTTTGCAAATTCATGATAAGTGATTCATTCTTGCGTGGCCAATTCGACGGTAAAGTATCTCGCATGTATACACCTCTAAAATATGGAATTTTCATTTTACCAACAAATTTCATAAGATCTTCATTTGTTAGAGGTCTTGCTGGTAAACATCTTACTCGTTTTTTTGGTTTCTGCAAATACAATCCATAACCGCTACGCTGCTTCTTCAGATATAATCCTTTACCGAGTCTCTTATACTTTGGTTTTAATTTCAAACCATTACCTCTCTTACCCATAGCAATAGCCTCCATCGTTTTGTTATGACGTTCTACTTCTTCTAGTTTTTGTTTGGCTGATTTGGCATCGTTAACTGCTTTAGCAATGCCTGCAGCACCGTCACCCAGAGCACCTAGCGCTGACAGGCCACCAAAAATTAAAGGTAGTAGTGGAAGGAAGCCTCCGCTTTTAGGTATTGGAATAACTCGCGGTTTCAGCACATTCTTACGCCCACCAATCTGTTTAACAATTGCGTGAGCGATATCAAACACAGCATTCTCTGATGGAATAAGGTTTCTGTCTTTTAAAACTTCTCCAATCAGACCAGGAATGTTTTTAAAGGGAACTTTTTTCCTCGGTTTTGAGTTGATTACATCAAGACCCATACCGAGCTTTCTTTTAACTTTCATGGTGTTTGTAACACTCCAAGCGGCTAACTTTTCACCAAAACTTGCGTCCTTTGACTTGACTCTCTCCCAAGCTCGATTCTCCAACACTTCGTCGGCTCGATGCCTATCACTTAACTCTTTTGATTGAGAGTAAGCGATGTCGTGGTCTTGACAAGCACGATCTAAAGGATTGATACCTTGATCACCTCTAGCAAGACGTTCTTTAAGTTTAGTACCCGGGCCGCAAAATTGATAACCAGGAACGTGCAGCTCAACAGGTAGCTTGTTAATAGCTGTGTTTACAAGACCTTTACCCTATGACACCAACATTGATACTAACTGTATGATCCGCTTACATGTCTATATTTATATACATACTCGAAAAATATAGTTTAGTTCAAGTCCAGATGCGCACCATCAAACACGCGTCTGTCTTACCTATTACAAATATAGACGATGTTGTTGATGCAGCAGAACAACAACTAAGACATTGCCCTCTCTTTCCAAACACAGTTAGATGTATCATATGTGGTCCTAGTGGGTGTGGTAAAACAAATGTTATGTTAAGTTTATTGTTTGAACCGAACGGTTTAAAGTTTGATAACGTGTATGTGTATTCAAAGCCTCTGTATCAACCTAAATATAAGATGTTACAAAGGATGTTGGATGCTACAAAAAGTGTTGGTTATTATCCATATAGTGAAAACGATGAAATATTAGATCCCGCAGAAGCCCAGGACAACTCGGTGTTTATATTCGATGATGTGGCTTGTGACAAACAAGATAAAATGAGAGCATACTTTAGTATGGGCAGACATAAGAATATTGATTCATTCTATCTCTGTCAAACATATACTCGAATACCCAAACGTCTGATACGTGATAACGCTAACGTTTTGATTCTCTTTAAACAGGATGAAACGAACTTAAAACACATGTATGACGACCATGTGACCACTGATATGGACTTTAAACAATTTAAAAATATATGTTGTCAATGCTGGAAAGGTAATAAGTATGGTGTGTTGGTGATTGTAAAAGAAAATGATGTAGACAAAGGTAGATATAGAAAAGGATTCGATAGCTATATAGTAATCTAATTGGCTAAAACTATCTGAGAGGACAGACAGCTGTTAGACAGCTGTCTAACAGGACAGCTGTCTAACAAGGCAGCTGTTAGACAGCTGTCTAGCAGAACAGCTGTTTACCAGTTGTCGTGATAGATACCTAACACTAGATAGGTAGACATGCATCCACTTCAAAGCTAGTACACCTTAAACCACCAAACAGTTTGTATCTCTTAGCACGATCAACTAACAAGTGGCTTACATCAGGTCGACAGGTTGTTTGAAACAAATAACTTTAGCATGATGGAGGTGATGAGTAACCAAGAGAGAAAAATTAAGAAAAAGATTTTACAACTTGCTGAAAACATTCGAAAAAAACATTTAATGCTTAAGCTTGGTAGAGCTGAGAATGATGAAGCCCTGCAGCGTTTATATAAACCACTTGTTGACCCACTGAGTGAAATATCTAAAAATACATCAACGCTTAAACTGCAGTCACCAGCTGAACAAATCAAAGAAGAAGCGGTACCAGAAAAGAAACCCAAAGTTGAGTTCCTTAAAGACCATGAAGTTTTTGAAGCCGAACCAGGGGAGGAGACAAGTTCCGATGAGGATATCCCAACATTTGAAGAGCTTGAGGCAGATCTACAAACTATCACAAACAAGCCGGCATATCAAGAATTTTTGGAGCAATATCCTGAACGAGTTCGGTATTATGTAGACAAGTATTTTACTGAACCACCGAGACTTGCTACCATTGATCAAGCGTATGGTGCTCGCTACGCTAAAGATACTGGTAGATGGAGTCTTGACAACAAACACTTGGACTTTACTGATACTGACATTCGACTAGGTCAAAGGAGATATCCTCAAACACAAGGTCTGCTGGAATTGATATTTATGAAAACACCTAGGGGGTATACTTATGATGATCTTCAACACTATAGAGATATTCTAGAAGCAACTAGTGTTCATAAAATGAACTACGATCCCAACGCACGAACCAAGGGTTGCTCCTCGGAAAAGTATCTTACTCTAATAAAACCAGTTATAAACCCACGAGGGCGAAGATCCTCAACTCCTCAAGGTTTTGGTTACGACATACGTCTTAACGAAGAATCTAGAGATCAGAATGCCAGTGATAAAAAAATAAGCACTAACAACTATATGATGCAAAATAACAAACAAATAGAGTATGTGTATTGGGATGACATAAATGAGTTGGTTGATAGACTTAGACTTTTAGTAGCTTCCCAAGCTGCTGGTAATAATGCTCATAACAATGAAATTTTGTCAATCATTGAAGAACTGAAGGAGGTTGGTGTTATCGCCTAGTATACCTACATATATCACAGACATATCTACCTTAGTGCTTAGTATAAAAATTTCTATCGATAAGTTCGGACGTTCCCAATCCAATAAAGGTTCTAAGTTTAAAATTATTGATAGAGAGATTTTCCCAAGAACTACTACTGGTGATTTTGATTTGCAAAGCCATAGATTGTGTAACATCGCTGATCCAGTCGATTCAACAGATGGTGTAAATAAAAAAATTGTTGATGTATGGATAGACGACTATCAGAAGAACAAAGATGAGGTAAAACAAAGAATCATTGCCATACTACTTGAAGCTGTACACAAGCCTGAGTTGGAAGATTTAAAAAGCGAATTTGAAAATAAATTGAAAATTTTAGCTAAGAACATAACTGCTCAAGTTTTAAAAGATATTGATGTGTTAAAGAATAAGAAGCTAAAGAATAAGCTGGGAGAAATAGGCGGTAAACTAAAAGATTTACATGATAAGTGGATACTTTTAAATCCAACATCACCATGAAGCGCAAAACAGTTGAACCATCTGATGCTAAAAAATAAATAATTAATGAGTTGTACATGCCAGCAAGAATCAATTTTAAACGTGGACGTACAATAATAAAAGGTTTTAACGACTTGTGGCAGATTGATTTAGCTGAATTTACATACTACTACAAAGAAAACTCTGGTTACAAGTATATTTTAGTGGTTATTAATTGGTTTTCAAAGTATGTGTAGACTCGCCCTCTCAAATCTAAAAATTCTGAAGAGGTGACTAAAGCTATGGCTGATATTTTAGCTAATAGTACGGCACCCTCTAACATCCAGTCTGATCTTGGCCGCGAGTTCTATAACTCTAAATTTAACGCCTTAATGAAAAAATATAACATCAATCACTACAGCACTTATAGTGTGACGAAGGCTGCAATGGTGGAAAGAGTCATACGTACCTTGAAAGAGAAGATGTATAAAAATTTCAACTTGATTGGTTCCTACAAGTGGATTAATACACTACCTGACGTCACTGCTGCTTACAACGCTACTGTTCATCGAACAACTGGTGTAAAACCTCAAGATGTTAACAAGAAAAATGAAAAAGCTATTCTGAAACAAGTTTACTAAAATCTGAAAGTGTTTAACAAAAATAAATTTAAAGTGGGTGATGTTGTACGTATAAGTAAAGCAAAAGCTCAATTTGAAAAGGGGTACACACCTCGCTGGTCAAAAGAATTATTCAAGATTGTTAGTATTCATTTCACAAATCCAGTAACATACTTTCTTGAAGATATGCAGGGGAAACCAATTAGTGGAGGGTTTTACGACGAAGAACTACAAACGACTAAACAAACAGACATCTATCTGGTTGAACGCATCTTGAGGAAGAAAGGCAAGCAGCTCTATGTAAAATGGCTGGGTTTTGATAAATCTCATAATTCTTGGATACATTCAGATGATGTTAAATAAGCTTATATATTTAATGTATTAATGTACTTAGAATAAAATAAAAGTCTTTATTAAAAATAATGTTATTTTATTTTTTCATCTGGTTACATACAATTAAGCCAAGTGAACAATTACAATTTATGTCGTAAATCAATAATATCCTGAATAAACTTCTCCTGCGGTACATCTGCTATATGTAGATAGTTTCTCTTCGCCTTGAGGTATTCGACTTCGGTCTTTATTCTGTTAAAGAGATTTACAGAATTTGGATCATACAACATGTTTAAAACTACTTCGGAATCAGGGTGTTTATTTTTAAAGTTCTTGACAGCTCTTTTAAAACTTTTCTTCTGAGTCCTTACAGCATGATATGGATAGGTAGCATCCTTCTCATTTCTTGAAAGTAAACCAAAAACACAAAGTTTTCCAGGGTTGCTTGGTTTTGGAGATATATCTTCAAGATGTTCTGTGATTTTAGCATTTGTTTCTCGCATACGCTGCACTTCATCATCTATCTCCATTAATTTCACTTCAATTTCTTTGAGGTTATCCTTGTATTTTTGATTAAATTCACTTACGAAAAAATCAAAAATAATTTGGTTGCACTTTTCATAGAAACGATGGGATATCCAACAAGCCAAATTTAATATTAAATCTTTGCAGACATATGTACCAGATACCAAGTTGTTTTCAGCTTGTCTTCCACCAAAGTTCACCAAGTATGTAGCGGTTGTTGGTGTTAATTGAGATGTTGCTTCTGCCACTTCTAGGGCATCGGTATTCCGAGCCCCGGGAGATGACTCTAAGTGGGCTCCTTCGGTTGAAATATTTAGGGTATCGATATTCCGGCTACCTAACTGTTTCTTTAGCTGACCGTTGTAATAGGCAATCAACTCTTTAGTTTTCTTATTTTCCAACCAATGATACATTTTTTTCTCACCATTTTTACACAGTTCAGTCGCATTAAAATAACCAGTGTTCTTATCGATAATTAGTTGAAAGTCTCCAAATAAACCATACCAGAAGTTATCTTTGATTTTCTGGTAACACACATCACTTAATGTAGCCATTTTAAACACTACTGAGCACTTGGATACGTTAGAGTTAACTGAAGCAGGTCTTACCTCTACGACAACTAAATTTTGAATGAGTTTAACAGTGTGTAGTGAACAATTTATAGATGTTGATACCACTATGGTTTGAAGCTGTATTTATTAATATTTATTTCCAACCACATTAGCTGTTCCAACATCCATCCGCTTTCAGCTTTTGCAAACTCCAAAGATTTTGTGTAAATTTCGTCGACGAATTCTTGATATATACTTTCAAAATTAGTTGACACTGTGACATTTTTATTTTTAGTATTAAATGACTTCATTTCTTTTTTATTTCGACTTTGGAGTACATACAAACCAAACAATTCTAAATTCATTTTAATTTCATTATGCTTTGCTAAAGCAGCTTCCATCAGATGAAACACTTTATGTCTTATTGTTTCCATAAACTGTTTAATATCAATACCTTTTTCGTATATACGATAAGTAGCCATTCTATTTTTAAAAGCTTGAGTTAACATCTGCACATGTTCAACCTGCCACGGTTCACATACTTTTGATTTATGAATTTCACTACGTAAATGTCCAGAGAAAGCACTCTTTTTCACTTGTAACGAGCACGATTCACAGTATCTCATCTTAACTATAGGTGCTTAACTAACGAATAAAAACACAAATCTTCAGCTTATATATCTTTATTAACAAAAATGTTTACGATAGATACCTTTAAGTATAGTGTTATATTTAAAACAAAAGTACATCAGCATAAATATAGCAAGACATATAAGAAAACCAGTTGATATAAACATAGAAATATAATTTGAAGTGAACAGATAAGAATTGGTTAATATGAGAGTTCTCCAATCAGATGTCTCATCACGGGTACCATTATCAAACAAGAATATAAGTTTATAGCGCACCATATCGCTCTTAATTTTGGACATGTTATATGTTGAAACTTCAATCACCTCATCGTTGTGTAGATATGTTCTTGGAAGTCCAGACCATTTCATGCAGCCGTCGCTGTCGAAACAGATTCGCACTTCTTTCACATTTGGTGGTTTGTAGATATAAAATACATTCTGACATAGTGCTGTCAGGATGATGAAACTTGCTTTAAAATGGCCCATTGTATATCGTGTGTATTTCTGTAAAACGATTAAGTATTTGTTTCTCTGCAAAGTGTAAACACTCTAACATGCAAACTCGGAATGATGGTTCCTGATCTTTCAACATAATATTTATAAGCTTTATTATTTCATCGTCACACGGTAGCTCCTTCTTATTAACACATTTGAGAACATCAGCGACACAATAGAGGAAATCGCTAAGTCGAATATCAAAGTTAAAATTAGTTAGAAACTTCACCTTCTCGTTGATGATTTCAACCAGATCTAGTAGTTGTTGAATTGCATCTTCGGTTAAATAAAAAGTAGTAGAATCATCTGAGATTGATATACCTTTACTGTCTAAAATTTTAATAGGTTTGACAGTACATACTCCAATATTTTCAGGTTCAATCGTATTACCTTTGGTAAAGTATTCTTTAGCTGCTTTTCTTAGTGTTGAAATAAAATAGTCCCACTCCCAGGAGCCAGATGAGATTGTTATATTTGGATTTGGTGGATACGGACTATTATTTACAATCTTAATTATTGGAATCAATCCAGCAGCGTTTAATATACCAATTGCAACACTTAGAGAGGGGTTAACAGTATACCTTGTTTCCAACAGCATTCTACTTTCTTGCTTAATCTTAATAATATTCTGGCGCATAGCTGCATCAACTTGACCCCAATAACAATTTTCACAAACACTGTTATTAGCAGGTCTGAAGGACTCAGATCCATCGTTAACATCGATACCATTCATGTTGAACAGAACAAGTACACTACTATAACTACTAAGAATAACTACTAGGAGCAGATTGTAGACTGATGTGCTCGCATGTCACTCGGTGTTTTTATAATTATATCCCCACCTTTGTTTGAAATTCTCAACCTTTTATACAAAAAATTCTGGAGTTTTCTCTATTTCATATGACTTTAAGGTCATTCAACGGAAATAAAACCACAAACAGGAAATATGAACTGCTCACAAGGTTATTTCAACAGCTGCGAGGAAAATATGTTGGCTAACAAGGTTAATTTCGGGAAATGCTAAATATAGCCATAGTTGAAAACGATGTGGTCATTACCACTAGATGTGTACCTTGTTGCCAGCTATACTTTTTATTTGAATCAAACCGATTTCAATAAGACTTAACACATAAAAATTTTATTGTACGCATGTACATATGTTAAATTTGAATTCTGCTTACTTAGACGAGTGATATCACACCAAACACGTAGGGGTTCAACCAACAAATAAAAAATTAATTGTACGCATGCGCTAACCGCCATATTTACACACTTCATTTTAAATGGCGGTTCGTCGTTTACATAATACAGGTTAGCTGGATTTTGAATTTAATTACGTCATCTCAGGTCAGTTCGCTAAATCTTCGGGTTAAATACGACGTCAGGTGGCGGAGATATTCGGGTTAGGTTCGGCGTCAGGTGGTGGAACTGCTCGTGTTAGGTCGGGGGTGGAGCGCTCGTGTTCGGTCGGTGGTGGCTCCACCACCTCCACCACCCCGGGTGGTGGGTGGTGGGTGGTGGCTCCAGAACCGCCCATCTATACCTACTTACACCTCTGTTTCGAATGCCGTGGTATATGCGCCAAGAGCATAGCTCTCGCGCACCCCCAGGCCCTCGATGTATATTCCTGCCCCGGAGGATTGTTGATCCTCCAGCCGCGATCCGTCGGTAAAACAGGCCAGGCCTGCGGGCTGGAATGCAACCTCATTTTCCCTCCACGGATCCTTACTGGGGATCCTAAGGGTGTATGGCCTAGTCAACATAATATCGTCCTCGGCAACCCGCACCTTTATGGCGGAAATCGGAATTTCCTTTTCCACCTCCTTGGCGACTCTCGCATGTCCTATTACTGCTCCCTATCCGCACCAGTTTCCTGAGTCCCGCATTCTAAGATGCGACGCCATAGCCTCCCTTCTGATACAGATGGGAAGCGGTGGCAGCATAAACAGGACCTCTAGCGCGGCTAACGGTGTCGTCCTCATAGCGCCTGTGATACCCAGGATTGCCAGCCTTTGGAGGTTGGCCAGCTTTCTGCTGGTAGTTTGGTTCACACCATCAGAGCAACGCCCCATAGAGGATTCTTGGCCTGACGATCGCAGTGTAGATCCAATGAAGGATCCGAGGATTAAGTCCCCAGGTCCTCCCTATCACACGACGCAGCTCCCTTCCTCAGCACTCGTTCTATTTGCGACCCCCATGTTAGTTTCGGGTCCAGGATCACCCCCAGCTATTTGACCTCCCGCACTAAAGCTAAAGGTTTTCCAAACATCACGGGCGCCCTGAACCCCTCTACCTTCCTCTACTTGGTAAATAGGATCATCTCCGTATTCGCTGGGTTTGCGGAGAGTCCCTGCTCACCACACCACCTTTCGATTATGCTACAGGCAGCCTGCATACACTCACAGACGACGCCGAGGAATTTGCCGGTGACTAAGACCAGCCCATCATCAGCGTACGCCTGGGCGTAGAAGCCATTCTCAGAGAGTCGCTCCAAGAGGCCGTCCATGACCAGACACCATAGATGAGGCACAAAAAACTCTCCTGCCCTCCAGCATGCTCGCCACCCAGCTTATTAGGGACCTCGGCGTTCCCCTCTCCTGTAGGGCGACACAGACCGTATCCGTCCTTGCCTTATCAAAGGCCCCCTCCACATCGAAGACCACAGCTAATGCTCTCCCCGTAGTGTAGGGCCCTTTCCACCTTCCGCGTCACAGCGTGGAGCGCCGTCTCCTTCGATTTCCCCCGCTGGTACGTGTGCTGACCTTTGTGGAAGGGATGATCCTTGAGGATCCCTCCCGACATCAACCTATCTACTAACTTTTTCAATGCCTTGAGTAGGAAGGATGTTAGGCTGATTAGCCTGTACGCCTTGGCCAGCGTGTAGTCCTCCCTTCCCGGTTTAAATGAAGACCCCCCTAACCCGGCGCCAGGCCTTTGGGACATAGCCCCATGCCAGGCTGGCCCGAAAAACCTCCCTTATGTTGGGAAGCAGTATATCCAGGCCCCTCTGGAGCAGGGCCGGAAAAATCCCATCACAGCCTGCGAATTTGAATGGAGCGAAATATCGTCTAAATTATCATGAACTCTTCTAATTGTTGGTAATATATAATTTCTCAATAGATCAATATACCTTTCCTCAGTTAAATTATTTCCAAAAAAGAACGGACTAACAATGAAGTTACCTGAATTTTTTAAATTAACTGTCTAATCTACAAATAAAAATAACAGTTTTTTACCTAATAAGCCGCGCCAAACATTAATATCAAATCTGTCTTGCAATCGTCTTTCTTCCTTTAGATGGGGATTTTCATTTGCCCAATAATGCCTATTATGGCGATTATACACATCACAATTTGTAAATCTGGATGCATCAGTCCATATTATTTTCTAATGAAAATTTTCATATTGTTGACATTGTCTTTGATACCATCTGCAGAATTGAAATCGCTTAGGGTAATCGTCAATATTGAAGCCTTGTACGATTGTAGGTTTGTATGGATGGTAATGACCTTGTTTTAATACACGGTGTACCGTACTTTTTGGAACGTCAATTTGTTTACCGTAAAACCGAACAGATTGCGGAGGGTTTTCGTTTGAAACCTGTAAGACGGCATTATTTTTTCTTCATTTCTAGGCTTTGGTAGTTTCTTTGCGTGGAAGCTACCGTCGTTCAATAGATTGGTCACTATCCTGCGAAATATTTTGGTGTTTGCTTGTCGTCTTTCTGGGTAGTTGTTTTGATATGAATTTGCAGCAGTATTTCGGTTAGAACGAATATAACATTCCATCATGTCAAAATATTCTTCATTAATAAACATATTGTTGAATAATATTTAAAATAAACAGGCAACAAACTATTTAGTACAAAATTTTAAGCAATGTGTTAAATACCTCAAATTGTTCACATAATTAAGAACGACAGTATTCCTAATTGTCGCGATAGTGTTATATCCACCTTTCTTCTGTTGTTTCTCAGTTGATTTATTTATTTATTTATATGCATTAAAATTATACAGTACATCTTACATAGAGGTTACAAACTTGTGGCTGTAATTGGTGCGTTTTGGTTAAAATATTAAACTGAAACATATCAAAATCCTATTGACACTAACATTTCTTGCTATAAAATTTCAGTATTTCAAATTTACAATTTATTCAACCAATCTTTAGTTATTAGCACCTCCAATATTCCCTCTATATCATTTGAACTTCCAACCATTTTACACTCCAAAATAGTTTTCTTTCAACTTTAGTTTAATACTATTTTCAAACATTTTAGGACCTAAAATTGCAAGTTGTCACTTACGTTAAAAATCAAACCATTTTCAAAGGCGTTTTCGTAAATCATTAATCTGCATTTTATTGAGTTCTGTTAGTAAATTTATATTTACTAGGTTTACCTATTTAATTAAATTATAACAATTTTTTAGGATAATGTAATGTAAAATATCATATGTAATAATGGGCCGATTCATTGGTGTGCTTAAAGTTCCTATTTTTTTTATCGTGAATCATTACGGAAAATTATGTTAAAAGAGAAGTCTATTGTTAGACTCCATAGCCTACTGCTTCTTGAACACTTTTTTTATCATTTGTTTCTGGTATTAGATTTCATAGCCTACCATCCTCAAAACGGTTTTTCTCAAAATTGTCAGTGCAATTACAATATTTCTCAAGCATGTTGTATATCATTGGAAAGCTCTTTTCACAGACTATCACATGAGCAAAAAAATCCAATATGGCTGCCACAATAAAAACAAACGTTGATACCGTATCTCAAAAACAAATGACAATCCAAAATTGAGAATAGCACAAAAAAAATTATCTGTAAAAAGTGTCCTGATAATGTGCAAGTATTAGACATGTCAGACCAACGCCTACTTGTATATTGAAGAAAAAAGAAATCGAAATTCTACTCTTATTGTCATAACGCAGACATGATTTACATTTTTTTTAAATTAACATTACATCTCAATGCTTTTCCTGCCCATATATCATTTACTTTTGTATTTCGTATCTACACTTATATATTGAATGCATTTTTTTTGTTATATGTGTACACACATCTGTTTTTTTTTTCTTAAATTATTAGGATTGACAAAATCGGGCTGAGGGATCCGTGACGGCCACTTAAAAAACACACTAGCAAGACCACGGAACCAAAGGTATATGTACAGAAGGAAAGACAATAGGAGACTTATTCTAATGAACATTCTTTTTTCTTTTCTTTTTTACAATTTTAAACTTATACTAATCTTATTCTAATATGTGATACAGATTTAGTTAAATTTTTATTTTTATTTTTATTTATTTTATTAGTTGTATTAGAATTATATATAGGTACATATATATCTTTACTTTGCAACAAATATGCCAAGTTAAACCGAACCTACAGTCTGTTGCTTCTATATAGCTTGTCTGGGTACATACTTAGTTTGTCATCATTAGGTCTACACTGCAGAAAGATATGTTCCGCATTACCAAACTCGCCACATTCGCACAAAGGATTGTCATTTATTTTTATTTTATATAAATATGCCGGAACAAGTAAGTGGTTGAATCTTAGTCTAAATATAATCCTAACGCCATATTTGTTTAGGTTGGTGTTATAAAGCCATGACGTTTTTTGTACATTAGGTTGCAGTTGCCTATAATATTTACCCACTTCTTCGGAATTATAGAAATCCTGCCATTTTTTCCAATACATTTCTTTAGTATAGGCATCTAGATCTGTGTACGGACACAAATAGGATATTTCTTCTCCATGATCGGTGGCTGATTTTGCAAGGCTATCAACACACTCGTTGTGCTCTAACTCGCAAGGACCATCTCTGGCGTGTAAAGTGACACACACACACACACACACACACACACACACACACACACACACACACACACACACACACACACACACACACACACACACACACACACACACACACACACACACACACACACACACACACACACACACACACACACACACACATATATATATATATATATATATATATATATATATATATATATATATATATATATATATATATATATATATATATATATATATATATATATATATATATATATATATATATATATATATATATATATATATATATATATATAGAGAGAGAGAGAGAGAGAGAGAGAGAGAGAGAGAGACTCCAATTTACATGTTTAATTTTCCATGTATACTTAAGTTTGTTTAAATCTCTATTTACATTTTCTTTACTTACAAAGCTAACATCTGCATCAATATTTACACTGTTTGTACCACCATTGTCTGTGTTATTGTGATGCTGTATTAAATGAATACGTAATTGCATTATGCTCGGACCCAAGACAAGTATCGTGAAGAAACCATTGAAAATTGGGAGCTATATTCGGTGTACAGAGAGTCAAATCTATTGCAGAATTCAAGTTATTTGGTGGGGTTACTAGATATTCCTCACCGTTATTAAGGTAAACTAAATTGAACTTTTCAATCGCGTCTAGTAATTTTGAATAGGCACTGTCGTTCTAGGAATAGCCCCAGGCTTGATTGTGGCAGTTAAAGTCGCCCCCTATTATGAAAGGCTTTTGCCATAAAAACTTTTCCCATAAAAACTTTCCATGCAGCGCTGTTGATCTGTCTTGATGTTCGTGGTGTTAAATACACTGAGTATATGTTTAGTTTATCTAACCCTGAGTTTTTAATTTTTAATTTGACGCTAACCGCAACACACATGATATCTCATATATTGTTTACGTTTATTGCCTCAATATATATATTTTTGTCAACCAACAATGCTACACTTGTTTAACGATATTATAGTTTTGAAAATGAATGAAAGTTGTTGTTTTTAACCAGGTTTCATTTATTAACGCTATATCAATTTTGTTATCAAATAAAAAATCTTCTAACTGGCCCTTGTCCAGTAGTTCCAATGTAAAAAAATTTAGCTTATGCGTTTTGAATGTAAAGTATATGTTCTATTTTTTTAATACCCGTTGCCGAATCGTTTTCGAGAAAATTACTTTTTTTCTGCAATTACATATTGTATCAAATTTACCAAAGCATCGCTAATGTTTTCGTTTACTTCAATAGTTTTGTATGTGTCAGTATTTGATGCATCTTTACTGTATTTGTTATTATAAATTTTCCCATTTCCCGAGAGAAGCTTTGGTTGTTGCAAAACCTCTCTATGACCTTGACTATACCCCCATGCATTGTATTCTGTCGTTTTAAGTCGCTTGCGTTTTACATAGTTGTCATTTCTGGCATTTTGTGAGCTGTGTATGTTTTGTGCAAGTGATTTTGATATACTAGTGGTGTTATATAATTGCCGTATATGTTGTGTATTTGATGTACTCTGTTTAATGGTTTGAGCTGATGTAGGCGGTATGCTTCTGCCGGTAGTGCTTTTTGTTGTTGGCTGTGTGATAGTGGCTTTTAGAATATTACTTTCGAATTTATCTTTTGCGACCTCATATGATATATTTTCGTGTGCCATTACATTTTTAATATATTAGTGAATTTTCGTAGAAAAAAATCACTAATGGGGAGATCCCGACTTTTGAATTTTGAAAAAAATTTTGCAAATGAGCGCGAACTAGGACCCCTAGAACCCATATCCGGGGTCAGTTTCAATTTTTATATGTTTATATATATATATATATATATATATATATATATATATATATATATATATATATATATATATATATATTATACAAATTGGCTTGAATTTTATTTTATATTTTTTTGTATTAATTTTATGTTAATTGCCACACTGTTGTGCGCCAATTATTCAATTGTCTTACTTTTATTATATTTATTATATTATATATTAATTTTTATTTTATTTAATGTTATGGATATGATATTGATGTTATATTTATATTTTAGAATATATTTTATATGAGAATGATCACCCTTTAGATATGTGTATATCTTTTTGTTTGTACTTTTGTTGTTTGTACAGTTTGTACAGTTATTACACCATGTGTTATGGGTGACCCTGTATATTTTGTAATGTAAAATTGTATCTGAATAAAGTGTTTATGACTCTTGGTGTTTGAAATTTAATATATGTGTACGTATTTATCGATTCCAGCTAGCTCAGTGTTATATGGGTTGCCTACCCTTCTACTATATATTTACGTCAACTAAATTATAATCAAAATATCTTATTTACTTACTCTATCTCAGTGGTAGGTTCTGCTAAAATAGGGGAAAGAAAGATAGCCTGCAAATATTTATATTTATCGTAATTTTATCTTACTATGGGTTTTTGTTTCAAAGAATTATGTTTTTAGCAAATTTTTATAACAACTTTTATTGACAGAGTTTTATAAATTTTAAAGCTAAACGGATCCGTTGTTATAAATTTTCAATCTTACTATTAGATTACAATGATTAATATTAATAAACCGAGTTTTCGACTGTTTTTCAATTGTTTGTAATAATAAATATGGATCCTGATCTGCACTCCTAACTCCCTCTACATTCGTAAATTTGAATTATGGTAATATAAAAATAAGATTTATTTTTATGCATTAAATCTTATTTTCCCATAAACGCTTTTGATTGACGTTTAATCGACAGAAAATATACTGTCTTTTAAACTAAATTTATTGCCTCCTTGAGTTGATTTTGATAAAATAATTAAATCTCAAATCTTGGTTCCTCGCTGCTGGTGGTGGGTATCCTTTAATATTGGTATTCTTGATATATTTACTGTTTATCTTGTAATTTGTTACGTTAAAACTTGATATAACCTTTTGTTATTTATTTCAGTTGAACAATAGATCTTCTTTACACAATATATACTTTAAAATATTTATATTTAAAATGGGAAGCAATAATGACGCTCTCTGGCATCTGAATTTCATTAACAACCAACAATAAATCATAACAAAAGCGGAAATGTTGCCCAAATTCATCTAATATTTGATATCAAGGCATCCTTTCTTGACATTAATTAATACATATTTTGACATCTATGCTTCCGGTAATAATAAATTTATAAATTCATTAAGTTCATATGCTGCAATCTTGATTTAAAAGTTCCACAACACAAACACTGTCTTTGGTAAATTTCAGTTCATTGTTCACATAAATAATATAATAAACTTACATCTAAATACATCATACAAAGGGTTTTGTTTTGTTCATTATCTTTAGGTAATTGATTTTATAACATAATTCTTTGGTATTTATTTCATGCTTAAGAGTTTAATCTATTTGCAGATAGGTTTTTGGCTCTTTTAAATTCTTTTAAACTGAAATGCTTCCCAAATTTGCTAGTTATAAATTTTAAGAATTATAATTAATGATCATTTCAACAAATTATGACATTATATCTTTCATTTCTTATCCAAATAACACTGACTAACAATAATAGTGAATGTGCTTGTATATTAATGTTATTATTTTGTTTTCTGTTTTAGTGTACAGTAAAATATGTCGAACGATGTGGATATGTATACAATATACAGATAACCCATATGCATTACGTGTTAACCGTAAGTATTTTACTTACTACTGACCAGTGGTACTACTACTACCCCCCATTACTAATCTGATTCTCCAATTTTGTAGATCTGACCATCTACTTTATTGAAATAATAATCGAAACTTAGCTTTGTCATACTAGTTTCCGTCAGGGTTTTCATTTTTGTTTTTATAACTTTATATGGCCTTTGCAATTCTCAGCACAACACCCCCCAATTTTGCATACATTATTCCGATTCTCGAAATTAATGGAAGCAAAATTTACATACGTGCTGATATTTTATTTTCATTGTTATTGATAGGAGTGGAATATATCTTGTATATTAAATATTCCTCTAATTTTTCCTGTGATTGGGTCTTTGATTTCACAACTATTAACTGGGTTTTCTGTTGTGATCTCGAATGGACCCTCAAATGGCATCATTAATTTGGCACTAATATTTTTCTTATAGTTCGAAGTTCGCAATGCCCTTATGATTACTAAATCTCCTCTTTTAAATGTCGATTTCTTAGATTTCTTTTTCAAAAACCTTGTTGCACATTTCTCTGCACGTCTCTCATTTAATTTATTGACCATTTTTACTACTTCTTCGTAGGTTTTACTATTTTGTTGGAGCCATTTTCTTTCAGGCATGACACCTTTGAATAGATAAATTGGTGATTGTCCAGTCATTGTATGTGGACTATTATTAAGTAATTCTTCTATTATATTTAGCTTATCTTGCCACTCTCGGTGATCGCTGTGTACCATTATCCTCAAATACTTGTTAAGTTCTTGTATATATCTCTCAGAAATGTTTGATTGTGGATGGCGAATACTCGTAAATCGTAATGTCACTTGGTTTTGTTGACAAAATCTTTTAAAACGTTCTGATTGGAAACATGTCGCATTGTCGACAATACAGAACTTTGGATTGCCTACGATTTGAAAATACGTTCTCAATGAATCATTGACACATTTAACGTTTGTTTTCACACATGGATATAACTTCACAAATTTCGAAAATAGATCTACTACGACTAATATGTGCTTGTTGCCTTGATAGCTAGGTATTAGGTCAGATAAAAAATCTATGGCTATAATCTCCAATGGTTCCCTTGCTATGATTGATTTAGGGCTATTTTGATACCTGAGATTCTTCCATTTTCCCAATTGTCATGTGGCACATTTTCTCACTCGTTCCTTAATTACTTTGTAGTCGTTTAAGGTAATATAATTTTCTCGAAATGTTAGCCATAGTTTTCTAGTACCCATATGACAGTTTTCTATATGTAGTTGATCAATGACTTTATAGGCCAAGCTATTAGTTATTAAATATTTCTCATCGTCAATCGGTCCTTTGACATATATATTTTGACAAATTCTAGAGCCTCTTTTTTCTTTCTCGGATAGGTTTAATTGATCTTGCGTTATCTGATGTAGTGAAAAGATTCCCTGTTTATCCTTCAGTATATTCATTCCTATTCTTATTCTCTTTTCCTGTTCTTTCTTGTTGCTATCATTTTCCCTAGTTAAAGCGTCTGCTATAATATTTAGCTTTCCCGGTATATACTTGATGGTAAATTTGTATTCTTGTAGCAATAATCTATGTACTCGGTTGTTCATTAATTTGTTATTCATTATATGTATTAACGACAAATGGTCTGTTTCTATTATGAATTCATTTCCGAGCAAATAAAATCTTAACTTGGTCACACAAAATATAATGCTCGCCAATTCTAGCTCGGTAACAGAGTATCCCCTTTCATGTTTCTTTGTCACCCTTAATATGAACGATATAGGAACTTCTATGCCATCTTGATCTTGTAAAAGAACTCCAGCGAATCTATTTAGCGAAGCATCAGTTCTCAGAGTAAATGTTTGATCATATCTAGGATGATATACCTCTAAATTCTTCGTAAATTCCTTCTTTATTTTGCAAAAAGCCTCTTCATGCTCGACCCCCCATTTCCATTTTACATCCTTTTTTAGTAATCTCAATAAAGGTAACATTTTATTTGAGAGATCTGGAATTAATCTTTTAAAATAGTTTAGTACCCCGAGAAATCCTCGTAATGCCTTCAAGTTTGTTGGTCGATTATATTCCAATATACTCTTGACTCGATCTTCGTCCATTTTAACTCCTTTGTCGTTCAGTTCGTATCCCAAATATTTTACTTGCATTGTGCAGAAATGGCATTTCTCTAAGTTTACCTTTAAACCTTCTCTGTCTAACGCTCTCAAAACCACGTCTACATGTCTGTAATGATCTTCAATGGTCTTGGAGTAAATTAAGATGTCATCGACATAATGTAGTACAAAATCTTCAAATTTGTCTAGGATTTTGTGTAAAACTTTTACCAGAGCAGAACAAGCTGATTGTATTCCAAATGGGGTTACAGCAAATCGATATACTGAACCATCTATCATAAAGCCTGTGTACTCTCTACATGATTCTTCCAGTGGTATCAGCCAAAAACTATGTTTTAAATCTACTTTTGAAAAAATATTTGCACCCGTTATACTTCCGAAAATACTTTCTATTCCTACTGGTGAACTATATTGTGGAACTGACAATTTATTAATATTTCTAGCGTCTAAACACAATCTTATTCCCCCATCTGCCTTTTTTACTACGACTATTGGGTTTATATATGGAGTATCACTTCTTTCTATTATTCCTTGCTCTAACATATTATTTATTTCCTGGTGTACTTGTTTCTGATATTTATATGGAATCGGATACGTTTTTGATTTAAAATTTGCTATCTCTTTTACTTTAAATTGATGCACATGACCAACCGCTACTCGACTAGTTTCATCGAACAAACTTTCATACTTACATAATATATTTTTTATTTTTCTATCATATTCTTCATTTTCATTTATTATTTCTTTTATATTCTTTTCTTCATATTCTTTCATATAATCTATAGTATTTATATAATTCATATTTTTATTTTCACTACTATTTTCTTCACATTTATTCACAATTTCGTCAGTCATATGCACTATTTCGTTGTCGATAATTACTATATTCCTTTCATAATCTATGATAGCATTATTTTCATTTAATATATCTGATCCCATTACTACATCAAATTCCAAACCTTCCATTATTAATAAATTAACGTTAGTTTCTTTTTCACTTTCGTTAAATTGTAATTTTCCCATTATTGCCTTCGATATTTCACAAATCTTTCTTCCCCTCGCATTTATTAATGACACTTTTGGTATATTATAACTAAATTTGTTTAATTTTAATTGGTCTATTATATTACTACTGATAAATGACGCATTTGATCCTGAGTCCACCATTATTTTCACCACTGTGTTTTGGAAGCTTGCTTTTATAAAAACTAATTTATTTTTATTTTCAAGGTTTTTCTCATTTTCTAATTTTATAAATTCTCTCGAGTGACTATACTGTATGACATTATTTACAAACAACGGTGCGCTTATTCTAAAAAATTTTGGCTTGGTCCATGTATCTGTGCTGCGAGTTCAATTCTGTTTTGCTCTTCAATTTGTTGTGGTATATTATTTGCCATTGCACAATTTCTTAATTGGCCCCCTGGATTAGGGTATTGACGGTTATTGTTGTCATTTGTCCTGGGTATTTGTGTTCTTCCTTGTTCATAATTGTTGTTATATCTGTATTGCCTCTGATCTTGTCTTGTGTTGTCGTAATTTCCTTGGTCATTTCTGTTTCTATCCCTGTTTTGATATTGATAATTTCTTGGGTTGTTATTGTTGTTCGATACCCCCGGTCTTGCTTCATTCTGGTTGTAGCGTGGCCTATTGTTATACGTGTTACATCCATATCTTTGATTCTCTTGATAATTTGGTCTTCTGTAGTCTGGTTTGTTTTCCCCCTTATTTCTTATATTTCTTGTCCTTAGGGTTCTTTCAATTCTTGTCAAATAAGTTAACAGTTGCTCCATCGTTTTGATATTATTAATGGCAATTGTCTCCGTAATCTGGTTTTCGAAATGCCTGGAGATATACATGACTATTTCTTCTTCCTCCATTCTTGGGTGTAGGTACTGCGCTGTATTGTACAAATGCAGACAATAGTTGCTAAAATCTTGATTTTTATTGTAATCGAACCGTCCAAAATAAAGTTTCTCTCTAAATATTCCTTGATGGAATTCTCCCCAGTAAAATTTCATAAAAAGAAATTCAAATTCTTCTACATTGTGGATTTAATTTTCTCTACTGGAAAACCATAGTAGAGGATTTCCTACCAACTGCATCCTTATCACGTCTTTTACATCGTTGATATCAGTTATATATCGTACTTTGTTCTTTATGCTGTTGATAAACACTCTGGGGTGTAATTTGTTTATATTCCCATCAAATTTTGTTCCTGTATCCATATTTATTGGCATACTGTAGCTCCTGGTGTTTTGACTGTTTATTTTGTTGAAGATTTCTTCTCTCGTCTTGCCAATTTGCTCTTCTGTTTTCTTTTTTATGTGTGTTATTTCTGAGTCAACCATTTGTATTTGCGTTTCGACTTTTGTAAACTCTTCTCTGGTTTTCTCGGCTTGATTATATAAGTGGTCGTGAATTTCTTGCAGCCCTGTATTCATTTCTGTTTCTATTTTCTGGCAATCTCGTTGACATTTCTGTTTTGCCTCGTCCACGTCACTTTTTATTTGTATAATGACCACCTCATTTTCCTTTTCCAAGGTGTTTTGTTTCCTATTCATTTCCTCCATGAGATATTCCTCACTCTTTTCTATTTTTCCTGCCATCCTGTTTTCCATATCTTGCTTGAGTTTTTCTATATTTTCTTTCGTTTCTTCTCTGAGATCTTGAATGTTTCTATACAATATAGTATCATTTTCTTTTAATTTATTCATATCCTGTTTGATTTCTGTTGTTTCATTTTGTATAAATACTGCTAAATTTTCTTCTTGCTTCGCCATTTTATCACTCAGGTTTTCTTCTTGTTTCGCCATTTTATCACTCAGATTTTCTTCTTGTTTCTGCAATTTTTCATTCATGTTTTCATTTATACTTTCCTTTATACTTCTCTCTTGCTCCGCCATTTTATTATTTATACTTTCTTCCATTTTATTCATACTTTCCATATTTTGTCGAAACATACTTGCCATTTGTTGCAATAAATTTTGTTCCATACTTGGCGTTTCTTCTTGTGCGTTCGGTTCTACCGTTTCAGTTTCTTCACTCTCCTCCGGTTTATCTAGTATTTCCTCCTGCGATACGGTTTCTTTTACTAACATTTCTTCTGTTTTCTCTTCTCCTGTGTCTCCTTCATCAAATTGTTCCTCCTGTTGTATTTCTTCAGTCTTCTTTGTTTTTCTAGCTCTTGTTTGCTTTTGTTGCGACATTTTTATGTTTAAATTTCTTTATTTAGGATGGTCAGTAATTAAATTTTTGTTTTTCAGGTCTGGCTCTACCAATGTTAAGAATTCCTGTGCCCAGATGTTGCAGTTTGATCCCCTGTTTTGCTGTGCCTGGACGTTATGGCTAGTTTCCCCTATTTTTGCTGTGCCCGAACGTTGCGGCGCCAATTATTCAAATTGGCTTTACTTAATCGAATTTTGATTGGCTTTAATATTTAATTATATTTTATATTAATTTTTATTTTATTTATATGGAAAAGTGATATTTAAAAAGATAATGATATTACACCATGTATTATGGGTGACCCTGTATATTTTGTAATGTAAAATTGTATCTGAATAAAGTGTTTATGACTCTTCGTGTTTGAAATTTAATATATGTGTACGTATTTATCGATTCCAGCTAGCTCAGTGTTATATGGGTTGCCTACCCTTCTACTATATATTTACGTCAACTAAATTATAATCAAAATATCTTATTTACTTACTCTATCTCAGTGGTAGGTTCTGCTAAAATAGGGGAAAGAAAGATAGCCTGCAAATATTTATATTTATCGTAATTTTATCTTATGGGTTTTTGTTTCAAAGAATTATGTTTTTAGCAAATTTTTATAACAACTTTTATTGACAGAGTTTTTAAAATTTTAAAGCTAAACGGATCCGTTATAAATTTTCAATCTTACTATTAGATTACAATGATTAATATTAATAAACCGAGTTTTCGACTGTTTTTCAATTGTTTGTAATAATAAATATGGATCCTGATCTGCACTCCTAACTCCCTCTACATTCGTAAATTTGAATTATGGTAATATAAAAATAAGATTTCTTTTTATGCATTAAATCTTATTTTCCCATAAACGCTTTTGATTGACGTTTAATCGACAGAAAATATACTGTCTTTTAAACTAAATTTATTGCCTCCTTGAGTTGATTTTGATAAAATAATTAAATCTCAAACCTTGGTTCCTCGCTGCTGGTGGTGGGTATCCTTTAATATTGGTATTCTTGATATATTTACTGTTTATCTTGTAATTTACTGTTTATCTTGTAATTTGTTACGTTAAAACTTTGTTATTTATTTCAGTTGAACAATAGATCTTCTTTACACAATATATACTTTAAAATATTTATATTTAAAATGGGAAGCAATAATGACGCTCTCTGGCATCTGAATTTCATTAACAACCAACAATAAATCATAACAAAAGCGGAAATGTTGCCCAAATTCATCTAATATTTGATATCAAGGCATCCTTTCTTGACATTAATTAATACATATTTTGACATCTATGCTTCCGGTAAGTTGAAAAAAAATCCTTATTCTTAAAAATGACATTTGGCCTAACCTTACTTTTTTAATCTAATTAGTCAATAACAAATTTATAAATTCATTAAGTTCATATGCTGCAATCTTGATTTAAAAGTTCCACAACACAAACACTCTCTTTGGTAAATTTCAGTTCATTGTTCACATAAATAATATAATAAACTTACATCTAAATACATCATACAAAGGGTTTTGTTTTGTTCATTATCTTTAGGTAATTGATTTTATAACATAATTCTTTGGTATTTATTTCATGCTTAAGAGTTTAATCTATTTGCAGATAGGTTTTTTGGCTCTTTTAAATTCTTTTAAACTGAAATGCTTACCAAATTTGCTAGTTATAAATTTTAAGAATTATAATTAATGATCATTTCAACAAATTATGGCATTATATCTTTCATTTCTTATCCAAATAACACTGACTAACAATAATAGTGAATGTGCTTGTATATTAATGTTATTATTTTGTTTTCTGTTTTAGTGTACAGTAAAATATGTCGAACGATGTGGATATGTATACAATATACAGATAACCCATATGCATTACGTGTTAACCGTAAGTATTTTACTTACTACTGACCAGTGGTACTACTACTACCCCCCATTACTAATCTGATTCTCCAATTTTGTAGATCTGACCATCTACTTTATTGAAATAATAATCGAAACTTAGCTTTGTCATACTAGTTTCCGTCAGGGTTTTCATTTTTGTTTTTATAACTTTATATGGCCTTTGCAATTCTCAGCACTATATATATTATATATATATATATATATATATATATATATATATATATATATATATATATATATATATATATATATATATATATATATATATATATATATATATGTATCACACCGATAACTCAAAAAATAATGGGCCGATTTTGATAAAATTTGGCATGTACCTTTCTTTTATAAATGGGCTTGGATAAGTTCGTTAGTCAGTAAAATCGGACGAGGTTTTCCGGGAAAATTTTCAGTTTTTATACGAAAAAATGTCTTATCTCAATAAATAATGGGCCGATTTTAATAAAATTTGGCATGTACCTTCCTTTTGTAAATGGCTTTGACAAGTTTGTTAGTCAGGAAAATCGGACGAAGTTTTCCGGGAAAATTTTGAGTTTTCTTTCTAAAAACGTACCTTCCTTTTGTGAATGGCTTTGATAAGTCCGTTAATCAGAAAAATCTGACGAGGTTTTCGGGGAAAAATTTTAGTTTTTATTTGAAAAAAATAAAAAATTTATGATAACCAAATTTGGTAGGTAGGTTTACGATATAAAAAGTAAACTATACACCAAAATTTAGATTTCTATGTTACAAGAAAAAAAAGTTATAATAAAATATTTTGTGCCAGATCATTTCTATGAAAATTCACTACCATAACGCACTTGCTGCGTCCAGAGTTTTTTTGTTTTTGGTACTCTGGATACTTATCTCTGTCAGTAGCACTATGTTCACCTTCACGCAATACGCATATTGGGGAAATATTGTTAGTAGTGCATTGTTTATTATTGAGATTTTCACCGCAGTTACTACAACGCTCTTTACCTTTACACTGGCTACTATATGACCATAGCGTAAACACTTTAGGCACTGCACTAAAATTTAAACGTATACTTCGACCGGAAATATTATCTTTTCTATAGGTATTTTCTTAAGTAATGTTTGACCCTTAAAAGACACTAATACTGATTGTGTTGGAATATATTTTACAGTTTCATTATCAAGAATTTTTCTATTCAGACGACGTACATCGATGACTTCAAATATGTCACCAAATGTACGTTTTATTATAATTTTTAGTTCAGATTCCGCAATATCTTTATCTACATTTTTTATTACACCTAATCTTTGTACAAGAAGCTGCGGTATAAATACATTATAACCTTGTGATTTTAAAATGACCGACATGCCTAATTTTTTGGCATATTCTTTACTTCTCATTAATATTTTTATTCTATTCCTACCTATACTCGATATGCTAATTATGTCGTCTAAAATATTTGGAACAGCTTTTTGAATTAATTTGAAGGTGCTGATAATATGTGACCTACCTATATTTCCATTTTGACTTTCAATGTAAACAGTGTATGAAATATTATCGTCTCCAGTATACAAAATTGTGGGTCTTTTTACTACGTTATCAGTAGCGGTATTGTTTTTATCATTTACAAGATCATTTCTTTGTACCTATATCATGAATATTATGACATATATTAGTGAATTTTCTTTAAAAAAATCACTAATGAAGAGATCCCGACTTTTGAATTTTGAAAAAATTTCTTCAAATGAGCGCTAATCAGACCCCCTAGAACACATGGGGTCAGTTTCGATATTTCTGTGTCTATATACATATCAATATACATATACATACACATATACATATACATATACATATACGTATACATATACGTATACATATACATATACATATACATATACATATACATATACATATACATATACATATACATATACATATACATATACATATACATATACATATACATATACATATACATATACATATACATATACATATACATATACATATACATATACATATACATATACATATACATATACATATACATATACATATACATATACATATACATATACATATACATATACATATACATATACATATACATATACATATACATATACATATACATGTATATATATATATATATATATATATATATATATATATATATATATATATATATATATATATATATATATATATATATATGTAAAAAAAATTCAGTACACAGATTTATACTATTATGGGTAAATTACCTACCAAAACATGGCTCTGTAGGTCGAAAGACATAAAAGTTATAGGCATTTAAAGAATCATAAATTGGGGGCTTCCTCAAAACGTCAAAGTCGCGATTTAAAACGTCAAAATTGACAACATTTAGGCAAAGAACTTGAATCTAATACTGGCTATGGAAAGCAAATATCTCAAGAAGAATGTTTTACAAACCCTGAAGTCTTAGCTTCAACCGTCATTGTCCTTTATTTTACTAAAATGTTTCCAGAAATTTCATTTCAAATAAACCCTTTCTCTGTTGCTTGGCAGTAGTCTTAGCTATAGAGTTTATCGTTTATGGTAATATATAATTTTTGTCCAATTTTCGTAAAAAATCAATAAAGCTATCCGTTATTATACAAGATATGAAAAAAAATGGTATACATTAATTATAGGTGTCTTGAGCTACATCTTAAAAAAGTATTTCTACAATGACAGGTTGGCCCATAAGTCGATGGTGATACAAATTTTCTTTTTTTTTTTTACTCGAACACGCCTTATATTATTGCATTTTTGCATTTGCCTTCGAAATATAATGCATGTTTGTAAGAAAAGAAATTCTGGACGCAGCAAGTGCGTTATGGTAGTGAATTTTGTTCAAAGATTTGAAAAGCTAAATTTGCTATTAACCTATAAGGTTGACCAAGAAACGAGTTCTTTCGGGAACACTTTAGTTTACTTTCAGAAATGTTTGTACATTTTCAAACAATAAAGTTATTTTGATGAAACATGGCACATTGTTTTTACTATACAGCAGTGGCGTCTCCTGACCAAAATGTTCGGGTGTGCGGTAACGAGTTAGTGGTGGTTTTAAAAATTATTAACACTAAATGTACATATATATATATATATATATATATATATATATATATATATATATATATATATATATATATATATATATATATATATATATATATATATATATATATAGTTTATAGTTTATAGTTTATAGTTTATTGTTATATAAATAGTACAAAGCATCTTACAAATAAGTCTAAACTTGTGACTGCAAATGATGCAATTTTGACTAAATTTTAATCTAAATGTCAATTGTTCTAAAGTTCTGTCATCTGATTTCTAATCTCCAAAATTACCTCACCTCATTATGTACCATTACAATTTCTAGAAATATGGATGGTACTTGAAATCGGTTTCTTCATTTTAATCAAAAATTTCTATATTTTAAAACTTGACTCAAATTAAATTCTTATGTATAAAAATTGAAACTGACCCCGGATCTGGGTTCTAGGGGTCCTAGTTCGCGCTCATTTGCAAACAATTTTTCAAAATTCAAAAGTCGAGATCTTCCCATTAGTGAATTTTTTCTACGAAAATTTACTAAAATGTATTATAGTCTTTGGTTCTAGAATACTGTGGTCCAGGCAAGCGCAGTTGTAATGTTTGTAAATAATGCTATCACAACGTTTGTTAAACCGGCGTTCCATTCATTTGTCTTGAGCGGTATTTTTACCGCTCACTGCAGTGTTAAAACGAATGGTATATCCTTACTATTTTAAACACATGGGTGGGGGACTGTATTGTATACCAATAGCTCTGTCGAGTGAAGTTGTTCGGAAATAACAACGCACACCTAACCCGAATTCATTCCCAGTTGCTATTGACCTACTCATATTTTCTGAATGAAGACGTGGTGCCGACTTCATTCCAAGTCACTATTAACCGACTATTTATGAAATCCAATAAGTAAATTAAATCGATTGTCATAACAAATGTAGTGTATTAAGACTAAGGGAAAAAGAAATAAAACATATTTAACTGTGCACATTTTAATTATATTTTAGGGTGTGCGGCGCACACCTAGCTCACTAGGAGAAATCGCCACTGCTATACAGGTTATACTGGTAACCAAATTTGATGCCTACTTCCTTAAAAAACACACATATTTGCTATTAAAAACATTTTTATGAAAATTTACTACCATAACGCACTTTCTGCGTCCAGACTTTTTAATTAATGTATTATTTATGTTGTCTGATGCACTATTTACGTCTGTTTTATTAGTAGTAATGCTTACATTTATATCTTCTCTTCCTAATATTTTATTTTTGTTACCTTCTGTTGTATTTTCTATTTTGCCTTTCGATTGCTTTCCTAATCTGTTACCTAATTTGTCGCTTGTGTCCATTATGCCATCCTAGTCCATTTCATATGAAGCCTTTTTTCCTCTGTCAGGTGGTTCTTTGCCTTTTTCAGGATCCATTTTACACAATGAAAGATTTACACTGCTATACGCACTATCACACGGAACGACCATTTCGTTAAACTTGGTAATCAGAGCTAAACGGGTGGACTATTTTTAATCTACATTAAAATTCAGTGACATATATTAACTGAAACCTTCTGAAGTTATATTATTTTTATTTCTGCTTGCCTCTGGTTTAATAATTAGAGCCAAACAGGAAGTGGGAACCACGGTGGTTTTCATATTTTCCATAGTGTACATTTTTTTTTGGCCTTCCTGGATGTCTGGAATTTGATTTTTATAAAGATCAGGTACTGCATTTTATGTAATTTTTTTAAAAGTATTACTTATCTGGTTCACTGCAAAATGTGAATCTGTAAAGAAACATGAATTTGAATCTGAAGCTAACTTCAGCCTCGTAATGAAGATATGTGCGAAGTTTCGTTGCAATCAGTTGAGTATTTCTTCAGTTATCGCCATTTGAAAAAAATTATCACCTCCCGCTCATTTGAAAAAACAAATCTCATCAGCTCTATTAGTGAAATTTACTAAAAATCAAATTCAAATTTGTTTCAACAAATAAATACATAGATTGCATTACAAGACCTAGGTTGAATTTATATGCCCTGAATGAGTTGAGTAGCAATACTTCCTTTGGCTTAGCTGTAATCTGAAATTTAAAGTAATAATAAAATAAAGAGTATCCCACCTAAATAAATATATATTTTTCTCTCCGTTACTAAAAATACATAATACTTCTTTGCGTAGGAAATTTAGAAGCAGCCGCTAACTGCTATAAGCGCATATAATAACAGAATGTCGTTTTGATTGTTGTTGTTGAAAAACTCGTGATGTTATATGTGATCGCAAAATTCTTCAAATGGGTTTTCATGTTACCTACGTGTGCAACTTGTTTAATTTTGAGCTCCTTTTATCTAGGTAAATGGGTAGATAGGTCGGAATTAAACTTTTAAGTGCATTACAAAAATATGAAAATAATTGGCATAAAAAATGAAGAAATATGTTTTTACAAAAAGTAAATTTATTTCCAGATGATATACCTAGCCAATGAGTCGTCTAGATTGTAGTTTGGTTCGGTAGAAGACGACGTCAGCTGGGCAGCGGTATATTTATATGCTCACGTCCTTAATAGCGTGAGGTACGGTGACGGTGTTTCCACCTTTGTATCTGCTTCTGCTGCATCAACCGAGTGCATTCTGCAGTGTGGAGTGTGCACTCTTTGCAATGCGACTTTGCACCCTATAGTGTTGAGTTCTCTCGCGGTTCCTGAGCATGTGCCTGGCGCTACAACGACGATGTTCATACGACAATTAGAAGTTGAGAGTCGCTTCGACGATTATTGACTGGGGAAAGGCGCCGCCAGCGTTGCTCAAACTCGATAACCCGACGCTGCGACGGTTCTCCGATCCTCAATTCCCCAACGGCGACGAGTCCGCAGTACGTTTCAGCCTTTCAGGATATCTTCATGTGCTCGCGGTCGTGTTCATACAACAGTTCTCAGCGCGTCCAGTAGTGCGGTAAAGGCGTGCTGTCAGCTGTGTTTTTCGTTGAGAGTGTGCTCCTAAGTTAACTTAACACTTCTGGTGATGGTACAGCACGCTTCCACACGGTGACGTCTGAGGAATGTTCATCCCCGATAGTTTGCGCAGCTGCATGGTGGAGCCCGATGTATCCTCGTATCTCCAAACGCCGTCCTCGGGACAGGTGCCTACTCGCTGCCTACCCTCTATCTACTTCCCTCTCGCCGACATGCGTGATATGTAATTAACATAATTAACATGAGTGTTACTGTTATTATGTACTACTGTATATATATATATATATATATATATATATATATATATATATATATATATATATATATATATATATATATATATATATATATATATATATATATATATACCATATATGTATCTTCCCGACATTTCTCTCTATCTCTCTTTTTACATTTCTTTACACGATCGCATTTCTTTGTAAAAATGTTTGCTTTAAAACACAAATCTGCCCATCAGAGACCAACTCATCTTTTCTTACTTCTTCAAAACAATTCACTTCCACTCTCAGCGATTTAACTCAACAGAAAATTTGGCTGTTTGATGTTTGTATAGATGTTTTATTTTGCTTCTGTGTTCACATACCTAACTTTTTTTAACTTCAACAAAATGCATGGAACTGTTTTGTTTCAAGTTATATATATATATATATATATATATATATATATATATATATATATATATATATATATATATATATATATATATATATATATATATATAACCGATGTTTGGTGTGCATGCATTAGCTAGATAAGAAATGTTAATACAACTTTTAGTTGTCTGTCCGTACTCTGAATCGCTTTTCAGGCTTAATATAAAATAGATGTCAGAAGCCACGATTAAAATAGATTCCATCCATACATATTTTAAATGAAAAAACCCACTACTGATCGTTATCAGCATGCATTTATAGCATATTACGTTGTGAAAGCCTGAAAATAAAAGTGTGGCTTTTATGCAGAAAATATCACTACCCTAGTTATCTAACTATATTTTACGTACAGCATCAGAATGACACACACGGTAAAATATTTAAACACAAACATAAATAGAAAGTTGCTAATTACACTCTGTAACTTCTGTGTAGAATTTTTGTATCTAATTATAACTTAAACGCAATAACACAACGTCGCGTTTTATTAAGCTAATAAGAACTTTAAAAACTAAACGTCTCGACGTGTGTCAATTTAATTTTTTAATGGTTCTTATGCACACATTATATAAGACACATCAAGAAAAACTTACATTTTCATAGCCTCTACCTCGGCTTAGAAAAGTTAGTTATTATATCTCAGACCATAGTTAGAGCCTCGGTGGTTCAGAGGTAAGAACGTGTGCCTCTAAACCGAAGGGTACTGGGTTCGATCCCAGGCTTCTTCTTTTACTTTTTCAGTACAAACTGTAACATTGCCATCAACCGAGGTTCTGACATTGTATTTGAGCAAGTTGAATGTCCGCACGTTCCGCCCTTCGGAGGGGGGCGTAAAGCCGTCGGTCCCGTGTCCATGCGATGTTTGGCACGTTAAAGATCCCTACCCTCCTTACAGAAAGGCTGGGGTTCGGCAAAATTTCTAGGATAGTGAGGTGAAACTGCTCCCTGGCGTCGGTGATTGGCCATAGTCGCGGAAATAGGCCGACGTTAAGGAAACAAAATACGCACGCACGCAGACCATAGTTTTGTCGTTTATTTTTCTAGATTATTAGTGACCTTTTGACGTGCATGTAATGTCTTTTTACAGTACGAACCTTATTAAGGTTTCATAAAAATATGTCTACATGTGCGTACTAAATGCGTTGTATGGCTGCTTTAATTCGGCGACGGGAGTGACGGTATTTTGTCATAGTATTACTTTCATCATTATTTTGATTCTTTTAGAGTAGTTTTATGGTTTTTAATATATATTTTATGCCGTTTGATACAGATTACTTTACAAAAGAATTACCAGTTTTGCTGACACTTGAGCCCACTAAATTTAACTTATAACATAATGTATATGTGTCAGCTTCCTTTTATTTGGATACTTAGTACCTATTATATTCACGAAGGAAGTACGTTGTAACTAAGCAGGTTTTCAGAAATGTTTACTTGACAATTTTTAAGTCATTCACTCAATCGAAAGAAACAAAAAATAAGAAATTATAGTTAGGCCTACGGCCAACACTTCTGGTTTAGTTTTGCTGACAATTTTATACCTTTACGGGCGAAATGATTTCTGGCCGGTTTTGCCGTGGTCTAACTCACTATGTGGTTTGCTAGACGTTTTGTCAACCATAGCTGCTGGCTTCTTTAGTATCTCACTGAATCGAAGCAGATATTGCTTTGATAATCCTTATACCCATGGATGACAATACTATTGATTATACCAAAAGCGTACCAGATAGTGACGCCGTTGCATCTGACGTCACCATTATTGATTTTTCGTAAGATGTCACGTGATCTGTGACATCCTTTCAGTTGCGGGAGCCAGGTACGACTTAACTTGCAACCGCCATATCATTGAGACTGTTAGGATTTTTTTGTATTTCAAGCGCCTCTTTTCTGATTTGTAGGCCTTTATTCTGTCAAGAACCTTCGTTTTGTCAAACATGACTCAATGGTTTTTGGAAATAGCTCAGCTAACACTGTCAATAAAAAAGTATTCTATAAACAAAATTTATAAATTTCTCAATTAAATAATCTAATAAACAAAAAGTCTGGACAAAACAAGTGCGTTATGATAGTAAATTTTAATAACAATTATGTCATTTTTTTTAATGAAAACGCCTCAAATTTGGCTACCAGCTTATTAAAACAACATATTTGTTTGAAAAATTAAACCCTTTTCCAAAAATAAACTCAAAATGTTCTCGAAAAAACTGATTCGATTTACCTATCCAACGAACCCCTTCAAGCTGCTTACCGACGGATCTTCCAAAACATGCTCGCATGAAGCTTTACAAATAATTTTTTTTCACAAAAATCCGAAAACGTTTTTTTTTTTTACAATAAACATTTATTAATTACCAAAATTTCACAAAAAATCTTAAAATAAAAACAGAAACAGAAAAATTTCTACGAACACTGACTCTTGACTAGATATTTTTTACGCAAAATTTTTCTAAAGGAATACATAAAGTTCAAATTAGATACCAAATCTGTAATTAAACTTGAAAAAAACAAAATGTAACATTTTTTTTGACTTTTTACGGAAATTTGAACCAAAAGAAAAATATAAGCGGAAAAATATACATGTTTTCATGTCACAAGTTTTCAGTAATAAGAACCTGGTGAGTCTGTCATTGAAGTTTCCTTTCACATTTGGAAATTAATTTATCAATTACTTATATATTATGTAAATGTAAACATAGATAATTCTGTCAAACTAATTATTCCTTACCTTTTTCCTTAATTTGAATATTTTAATACTTTTTCGTAGAAAATTCGTTAAATAATCACATAATGTGATCGGTTAATGGAATTGAATAAAAAACTGAAAAAATATACAACTGATCCCTGCATGAATCCATGGTATGCAATTATAAATTAAAATATTTACAAAACATACACAGTGCCTACAGAGGTAGGGAGTGTTATACAAAACTTGAGGCAGAGGGGATGCCTTTCACTTCTTAAACACAAAATACCTGTATTGCGTTTCAAAAATTTAGTTACGGCAGTTTGATTTTTTTCAAATTCAGGAACTATTTTAGAGCGCCCTCTATTTCGATTTTCTCGATGAAAACCTCTCCGATGCGTCATTTTCTTGGGACTCTGCTATCTATTGGTAAAATTATGTATAAGTATCACAATTTTTTTATGCGCCAAAAATGTGAAAAGTTGCAAAACAATTAATTCAAATAAGCGAAAACGATGAACGCCATAAAAATTTGCCCCCACAAACATGCATTATAAATCGATGAAAAATGCAAAAGTGCAATAATATAAGTGTTCGATTAAAAAAAAGAAGAAAACATGGATCACCAAGGACTTATGGGCCAGCCTGTGATGTCAGAATAATTTTATAAGATGCAACTTAAGACGTTATTATATGCTTTGTATCTCTGCCAGAAAAGTCAGAGAGAAACATATAAAAAAACTTATGAGTTTCTATATAGTTGAATATGAGTATTTGAAACAGGAATTCCGACAAAAACCGCATAAGAATCCTATATGACTTTCGATATAAGTATACCGGCGTTTCATATAGAAATCCCCATAGAACCCCATAATTAAATAGCAGTGGCGGCTCGTCAGATGACGCATGCGAAGCGCTGCTTCACCTATATTTTTCGGTTAAGCTAAACTTTTTTATTCAAAATCCACCATAACTTTAATTTTTTTCATTCTCCCAAATTCATTTGGTACAACCACATAAAAATGTCTTGTTACGTCGCGCCGCACTTGATAATATATTTTTATAGTAATTTATGGTACGATATAATTTGCAAACCCGCCCCTAATATAATTGAATGTATACATGCTCCGACCCGCAGCGCTTACGTATTGCGGACCATAGACTACTGTAGAGTATCAAGCAACCAGTAACTGACTGAGCCAGATTTGTTCGTATACAAATGCTACGGCTGCTTCGGGACGCTTGCATGAGACGGTTGCCATGGCAACGGCACGCATTGGTAGGTTGGTGTTTATTAGGGCCACAAAAGTGATGCAGAGTTCTGAGCCTGATCAAAGCTTATAGTTTCCGTCGTTTGTTTAGATTTAGTCGGATCGTCAGAGGCGTGTTTTTATTTTTACTATGTTGCCATTAAATAATCTGGTATGTGTCGCAGTTACAGACTTTGAAAAGTTGGATTTTTATGTTTCTTTTTGGTAAGTGGAATTGGCTTGTTTATTATCACCTCTAAAAGAATAATTTAAAAATAATAAAAATAGCCTGGACGCAGCAAGTGCGTTATGGTAGCGAATTTTCGTAAAAATGTTTTTAATGTCAATTTTATATTGTTTTTAAAAGGGCATTTGGTTGGAAGTATAACATATATAGTAGTAACAATGTACCATTTTGCTTTGTTTCAAAAAGTACAAATATTTTTCGAAAATAAACCTAGATTGTTCCAGAAATAACTGGTCCGATTTTCCTGGCCAACGAACCTCTTCAAGCTATTTACACACCTACCAAGACATAATTATTGACAAACAGCTTTATGACCAAAGTAGAAAAAATGTGTATGAATTTTTGCAAAAATTTCTTTTACAAAAATTAATCATTTTTTTTTAGCCGAAATTGCCTAGTAATGTTACACTGTATTGTATTTTTCACAAAAAAACGACAACTTTTGTTTAGAATAACTTTACATACATTTATTATTAATGACCAACATTTCACAAAGATGTTACAAAAAATGATTTCTTCAGAAACACTAAAAATATTTCTGCGAAAATTTTTCAAATTCAGCCACTGTTTGAGGATGCCTGTATACGGCAGCTCGATTTTTTCGACGAGTAATACAAACAAAAGCTCTCTGAATGTGTCATTTCCATACGGCTCAGCCCTCTATTGATATAAATGCCTTTCTACAATTTGTGATATGTGTTTGTGCAATGTGCCAAGAACCACTATATATAGGCTTACTACGTCTTAATAATACGAAAACATAATTAGTCAGTATTACTCAATACGATAAATTAAGTCATATAGTCTTGCAAGCTGCCATCAGCAAACTTGCGTATTGTTTATATAAACATGTGAAGTGATGATTACAATATATATGTGACCTTAACTACATAAAATTTAACTACATAAAATTTACTCTAATTTATGGTAGCGAATTTTCATATAAATGTTTTTAATTGTAAATTTAAATAATATTAAAATATATTTCCACTCCCAGGGATGCCCTCCTAGATAGCTTTCTGTTCCATGAACATACTGCCGAGTCAAAAGAATGACGTCTCTCTGGATAGCTATGAGCTTAATGCTGATTTTATCTTGACATAAATTTAGCCCTAATTCTGATAATTGAACTAATGTTAATATATATGTATACAACCTTGGGGATGTCCTCCTGGATGCTATCTGTTCCATGAACATACTGCCCAGTCAAAAGAATAACGTCCCTTGGTTCAGCTTGGACTCGTTGCTTTAGCGGGTGGTCCATCTTCTTCTCGGTATCATTGAAGCTTGATAACGCTGTAAGCATCAGGCACAATCAATAAAAGTATTTGAGGAAATGTTTCTACTTTGCTTGCAGAACTCTTCCAACTTCACAAAACACAGCCTCGCGGACCCTGCATCGTTTGTGAAGATTTCTTCTAACCTTGACTTGACTTGACTACGCAGCGGCCATTGTTTGGTTAATCCCATGTGCCCTGCGTGTACTCTCTCCTTTCTGAATTTCCATTTATACCTATGCTTCCATTGTACATTGTACTCGGCGTCCCAACAACATTGATGAGTTTCTTTGTTGGTAAGCCTCAAATTATTGCTGAATGGCCCTTGAATGATTTGTGGCCTCTGCCCTTTGTAGCTCGTACCTGAATCGGACCTGTATACTCCCCCCAGTGTATGTAAATACCTGGGTGGTTGTACCTCTTGCTGCTCGCAATTGACCCACAACTGCTCTGCTATTTCTTCTTTAGAAGTATCGGCGAAACCATGAATTCTTACTTTTGATTTCTACGTTGTTTCTTCCCACCTTGGTATTGCTATTCCATTCATTTCGGGAATAATCTGAATACCTTTCTTCTGTATGGTAGTGGGTACTATTTCGTCCCACCTGGGTTGATTCATCCATAGTTCGGGAACTTTCAGCTTGGCTTTGATTCTATCTGGAGATAGCCACCACCATGGGCCAAATAACTTGGCTATCTCAGATAATATCGCCTTTTTGTTATCTTCTCTGCATATTTAAAATCTAATTTCAATTTGAATGTATATTCCCTTGGTATCTAGCAGATTCCAAGAGATTTACCTACCCCATTGTCTAGTAGCTTCAATGCTTTACCATTCTGTACATCTTGTGGCAACTTCGCACTAACTTGTGACTTTTCGCTAGACCATATTTTCCAATTGAATTTACCTGTTGATTCCGTTCCAGGTCGAAGATTATCCATATTAAAATCGTCCCTTTCTACCTTCGTTTCTATTGGAATTTTTTTCTGCTCGTCTCTGGATTCTCCTACCTCTTGTACTTCGTCTTTAAATGGAGTTTGATCTGTGTATTTTCCATCTTTACCTCTTGATGCTGAATTTCTGAAGAAATTTTCACATTTTGAATATATTACCTTCTGGACTAGTAGTGCCGTCCCTTCCTTGTATTTGCTTGTGAAGATTGGTATTTTTATTATTGGCAGTTTGTTGCTAATTTGCCCTGAATTGTGGTATTTTGGTTTCTTAATTGATTTAAACAGCTTGTCACTGTCGTTATTGTACCATTGATTTAGCGTGTCATATGTTTCATCTTCCATTTCTGATTCTGATATTATACCTATTTCCCATATGCTGTCTTCTATTTTTTCCCATAGCTTATCTAATTTTCTTATCATGCTTTCATACCTGTAAAGTATATTGTCATCGTCCATCATTTCTACTTATTCTAATGTTTGGTTAAACAACTTTATTAGGCATTTTAGTTGTCTCGAAAGTCTTGTTATTTCTATTTTTTCCTAGCGTTTAGTTCCTCCATTGTGCTTCCTTAAAAGTAGGTATAGATAGCCCGTTCTGGACCCTCCACTTCCTTCACTTGGCCACTGCGCCGGCGTGAAGCGCCGGACGTCATCGTGGCGTCATAGTGACGTCACTGGTAGGGCGGAGCCTCGGCCCTACCCTTTTGGACGGAGCCCTGCCCCACCCCTTTTGGGCAGAGCCCCCATTGGCGACCACACCCTTTTTGGGCGGAGCCCCGTCCCACCATTTTTGGGCGGAGCTCCATGCGCGACCACGCCCTTTTGGGCGGAGCCCCATGCACAACCACACCCTTTTGGGTGCCGCCCCACCCTTTTTGGTGGGAGCCTTGCCCCGCCCCTTTTGGGCGGAACCCTGCCCCCTTGTGGAGCCCCACCCTTTTGTGGGCTGAGTTCCACCCGTAACCGGCGCGAAGCGCCGGATTGACGTCTTGGTGATGTCACTGGACGGAGAGCCAATAGGGGACAAACCTGATATGACGTAATCCAAGATGGCGGCCAAGATGACCGACCGGAAGTGAAAAACACGGGAAATTTAAATTTTTAAACGACAGGTGGCATCTGTCAATGTAAGAGAACCCCTCATTTTAATTTTTGTGGTGTGGCGTACGTAAAGATGGCGGTTTGCGCATGCGCAAACCTAACTTTGGTAATTGTAGACGCAGAGGTACAGTGTTTGGTATCATGTTACTCGCCTTGGCGAGTACAATTCAAAAATTGTCTCTACCGCCGCCGAAGGCGGTGATGGAGACGGCGCAAAGCAACTTTGTTATTAAAGGGTGTAGAGGTGTAGTGTTTTGGTATCATGTTACTCGTCTCGACCAGTAGAAGCCAAATTTGGCAACATGGTGCCTGTCTTGTTAAAATCGAAGTAAACAAACACCGGATGTTTGCGGTTTGCAAGTCGGAGCACGCTCGGAATAGAAACTTAGAATATGCGAATACCAGACATGTTGAATACCACATATAAAACAACTGATTTAAATACAATTAATTTATTAGGATTAATTCACAAGATTGACATACTAAAAATATTACATAATGGCTCTAACGATACCAGTTAGAGGTTTATATTCAAATACACAATCATAAATAACTAGACAGTAAGCTTTAATTCTATTTGGAAAATTGTCTTTGCTCATAAACTCCACTTTGATGTCCACCGTTGACGACTTGATCGATTCATTCTGGTGTTGACAGTCGATTACAAATAGAGCCGATCGTTAAACTCATCATAATTTAAGAGAGGCTCACCATGTTTTTATGACAAAAACTTTTTTGAAAATCTGTGTACATCTGGTAGGCTTCAGCATCTTTAGATTTTTCAAAATCCATATTCATAGATTCATAAGGGTAGCATTGTGAATTTGGGAACACTCGTAGATCTACCATACCAGTATTATCGAAAAAGTCGCCTTTCTTGCTTACGTTGTCTTTTCGATCTGTTTGAAACGCTATAATCACATATCTAAGTCTTTCTAAGTTTGTTGCAGTTTTACCAGACCACACATCTTTATTAATATCTCTAAGCGCTGGTAGCTCATATATGTCCCATTTGAGATATGCTAGAAATATTGATGTGTCTGTTGCAATTTTATCCATCAGTTCGAACTTCATTTTATCGTTTGGAAATACATGTTTTAAAAACATGTTGGTTACAATAATCTTGCTGTGCCAGTACCGTAATAGGTGTTGGCATCATTTCGAGCTCTTGTAAATCGGAAAGTATGTTTATCGCAGAGCACTCCTTTAAATTGATGGAAGAAACTGAAGAGGAACCAAATAGGTAGGAGTATGTGAAACTTGTTATCGTTTAAGGTGATATGATCTGACGATACCTTCAATCCAGCATTGCTAAGAGAGTTGGCTTCATTCTTGCTAAATGAAAGCAGGCTTTTGATGGTAGTTGTGGTGTATGGGTCTCGTACTCGTTCCACTTCATTGTTATTTAATTCATAGGTCACTGATTCAAACAGAGCTGCTTCTCTATTATTTGAGATCTAACACTCACCAATAGGATTTGCTACTGCTAGAGGTTCCAGAGTACCTTCGATTATTCGAGCTGTTTCTGCCAGACATACGAAAGCATCTTGTTGATTGATGTTTATTTCGACGTCATAACTATTACCAAATGATTTAGTTGACGAATAGTAAGACTGAAGTTCTTCTCGATCGATGGAATCGTCAAACTCCGGGTTTTTGAATATTTCTAGTTTTGATGACATGATAACCAAGACTTTTAAGGAACTAAGTATTATCGGAACGAAGTGTACGCTTCAAAGTGGCAGACTGCACTAAACCAGTTTTGGTAGATTCACTTACCTTTATATCCTTAAAGACTAGCATTCTAAGCAATCTTTTTAAGGTTCAGACGAACAGACACCTCTTCACCTTGAAAGTTTACAGGAACTGAATCTTGGTCCACGATATCGATGCTTATATTTGAAATCTCTTGTTTGTTCACTGGTAAATAAATTAGATTCTTAGGTTCGATGTTGATTGCATAACCTGGATCAACAATCGGTGCAAACTCATATAACGTATGTGAAGGTTTTCCGTTATAGTAGGAACCAGACACAATATTAGTTTCTATGCGAATCTGTTTAACATCCAGTATTTCAACAGGTAAATCAGATTCATGGAAGACGCCTGGTCGAAGAACTTGCTTTGAAAATCCCAGCATTCGCCCAATCGAATCATCAGCTTCAAAACTGATCCTTGTGAAACACTTTATTTCACATCTAATGGTGTTCGGATTAGGTCTCAGAATCAAAGCTAGTTGCTTTGATTCACGTGTTGCTGTAGCACCAACAAGTTCGTTTTGAAGCAAGTTTTCCAAATGTGTTATTTCATATGCACCAGTGGGTATTGTGATGGTTCTCCAAGCAGTTCCTTCTTTTACATAAAAAATATTTTTACATTTATATATGTTAGGTATGTTGTTGTATGTGTGAATGCCTATCAAAGCAACCGCATAACTACCATCTGGACCCAATCCAATTGGTGGATCGTAGTCTGTTGACAGATGGGAGCTGCGGTCTTTTAACACAAAGGTTTGCGACATGACTGATACACAGAGGTTACTGTTTGAGTCTTTTATTGAAAAATTTTAAACATAAGTGACCACAATTATAATGATTATATTTCTGATACACATCGTGCTTATATAATATAGAACAATCTTTAAGGTAACGCTGTAGCTCGACAGGCGGCTTCAAGTTTCCATACGAGTCAAAGTACTCGGCTATGTTACCACTGCAACCCAACCAGGCTCCTTGTTGGTTTGTAAATTCATGATGAATGATTCATTTTTACGTGGTCCATGTCGAGGTAGAGCATCTCGCAAGTTAACTTTCTTGTTAACACACTTGAGTTTTTAAAAGAATTTATTGATTATAGTTACACAAAATACTTATGAATAATAATAAAAAATGATAAATATAAATTATGACAACTTAAAAGATACTCAAGCAATAACAATGTAGGAATGTCCGTCCGTGGTCTGGTAACTTCCATATGTAGTCTCTGGTGGGGCATGGGCCGAGAGGCGGTTTCCACCTAGGTTGCAGTCTTGCAGGTGATCCTGGCATGTGGCTGGTTGCTGAGTTGAAGGTCTAGTTGTTTACCCATCTATGAATAGTCTATTCTTCTAATTGCGCTGCTATTAATTAACCCATTCGTCAGCGACCTTGGGTGTTGAATCGGGATCTGACTTCTTATATACATTGTATGAGTTGGCTATTGTTATCTCTCCTTTAGAGAACGAAGCCTATGGTTCGTTCCGAATAGTCATCGGGAATCCAGTAATTGGTTTGGAGTCAGCAGTTTTCGTTTTTGATGTCTGCCAGATGTATCTTGAAGTTATTGTGATTATTGTTATTATTATCACAATGTATAATATAATTGTCCATACACTAGGGTGGTATATGGGCAAATTGATGGTTCCCGGAATTCTGCCATTGATGGATTGTAACTGGGATTTGATATTGTTCAAGTCGTTCAGTTGGACATTTTCTAATTTTCGTTCTAGTAATTTGTCTGAGAAGATGGGTGCTTTATTTGCTACCAATTCGATGTTTGGGAGATTGAACGCTTGTTGTGTTTCCGATGCCATTTGTACTGAACTGAATCTTTCGTTATTAATAATAAGTTGGCATCTGGGTTTCAGAGTCGCCAGTTTTGTTCCGCTGATTATTTTGGTTTCTTCATTTTCTTCGCAGCTAAGTTTGATTTTCGTTTCTTCGGATGCCACTATTATGTATTGTGTATTGCCATATTTAGAGACTGTTATTTATGTTATTTTGACAAGTTCTTGCTTGCAATTGTTTATCGGTTTCTGGAAGTTGATCAGTTTAATTTCGCATGGGTTGTTTTCGTTAAGTGCTGTCGGGTTGTCATTTTCACAAAAGTATGTTTGGTCTTTTAGATTCCCACACTTTGCGTTTCTGTAAGCGTAGTGTTTGCTGCTAAGAATTAGGTACTTTGTTCTAGGGACAATCATTCTGAAGGTATACGGATTTTTAGGGACTGGTAATGCATACAATTGATAATAAATATAATCTGATTTGTCTACTAAAGGTATATATATATATATATATATATATATATATATATATATATATATATATATATATATATATATATATATATATATATATATATATATTTGGAATATAATTTTGATTTGAACGGTTTTTATTTTAAATATTTTTTCGTCGGATTTTGTTACTAATCTTGATTTTGATATATGGTTTTCATTATTTTCTCATTCTTTTGATATAAATTTCGGTTTCAGTGTTGACATATGATACGTGTTTAATTTTGAAAAAGTAATTGCATTTTCTGTTGTTAATATCATTTTTTTTTGTTCCCTCAGGGCTTGTCCGCGGCCTTGCCGCCCCGATAGCACCGCAACCCTTGGTTGATTGTGCATTAATATCATATTTAGTACATTATTTAACAAATAACTGATTTGAGTGAGTAATTCCAAATGTTTTACTCTATGAAAATTTGTTAGTTGGTCGCTTTTTAGACTATCTATTGTATATTCCAAATCGTTTATTCTCGTTACTATGGCTTTTTGGTTATGGTTCAGGTTGTCTATTGAGTATTGCAAATTTTCTTATGGCGTCTAGTTTCTTTGGGTTAGGCTTGATGCCTTTCTGAGTCACTATATGTCCGAGGAATTCCGCTTCTTTTTGCAGAAAGTCGCTTTTGTCTAGCTGTATTTTCAGATTACTTTCTTTAAATCGTTCGAATACTAATCTTAATTTTTCTATATGTTCTTGTAATGATGTCGAGAATACTATCACGTCATCCATGTATACTAAGCATGTTTTTCCTATTAAACCGCTCAAAATGTGTTGCATCAGTCGGGTAAACGTAGCAGGCGCCCCTGAAAGCCCGAACGGCATTCTAGTTACTCATAATGGCCTGTATCAGTTGTTAATATAATATTTAGTACATTATTTAACAAATAATTGATTTGAGTGAGTAATTCCAAATGTTTTACTCTATGAAAATTTGTTGGTCGCTTTTTATCTATTGTATATTCCAAATCGTTTATTCTCGCTACTATGGCTTCTTGGTTATGGTTCAGGTTGTCTATTGTTTTATTGAACTGTGTTATAGCATCTATCATTAGGGATGTCTGTAAACTAAAAAGTTGATGTACTTGATTTTGATCTTTCCTCAAAATTTCAAGAGCTTTATATATTATGTCGCCGTCATCTGCATCTAAGTTCCCAGTTATTGATTTGAATATCGATCCTAGTCGGTTTATTATACCTCTTTTGTTCCTAATTGTTGGAAATATTCGATAAAATGTGTCATCAGTATTGCTGATGGTGAAATTGATTGTTAAAATAAAATTTTTATATTCCAACTTGTATTCTGCATTCATTACGCTTAGGATGTTGTCGAAGTAAGTTTTTAGTCTGTTAAAGTCGTCGTATAGTTGTCATAGGTCATGTATATGAATCATTCTATATTTATCGTTTTCTGAAAAGGCTTGTCCCAGTTTGCGTGGTGGTATGCCTGGATTGTCTGTTAGGTCTTCTAATTGTCGCTTTACTCTGGTGAAGAGAATGAACCTGCAAGGCGAAGATTGCGTAAATGGGTGATTGTCTGTTCGTCAGTTCTGTGATTTAGTATTATAGCTGAAAATGCTGTCAAGCAGCGAAACTATAGTCACAGAAGCATTGAAGAACATCCTAGAACTTCCAGAATTCGAAGGGCCACTTGCTCCAGTTAGCTCACGCGCTGGCTACGTCCTTCACCACTAAAAACCAACAGTGAAGCCAGAGAAGTATTCTCCAAGTCTGTATGCAGTATGGACAAATTTCACCAAGTAAGGGCAACAACAATCAATGAATATTATAGCTTTATTATGTTCAATAAGGGAAATTATTGAATAAGGTCCAGTGAAAGGGTTTTTGTGTTTTTGTTCGGGATCTTTTTGTACACTATGTCTCCTTCTTTAAAAGGTTGGTTAGTATTTGTATTCGTCTGTTATAGGGTTTTGTATTTTGAGTTTTCGATTCGATCTTGAATGACTTCGTAAATAATTTTCATTAAGTCTTTATGTTTCATGTTATATTCTTGGGTGATAATTACTTCTGGGTCATAATTAAATAATATAATAATATAATAATATATTTATTCGCAGCATCAATACATAAAAAATGTGTAGAACACGTCAACATTTAAAAAAACATAAAAATACAGGAATTACAATTCAAAAAAACTATACAATCACTATATTGATTACCAACAGCTACAACTTGTCAGCTAAAAAATCCTCAATATTATAATAGGCCTTTGCCGCCAGAATATTATTCAGTGTCTTTCTCATCTTTGCAGGTGGAAGCTCCTTTATCTGCACCGTCAGTTTGTTGTACACCTTTAGGGACTGCACCACAGCACTATTGTAAACAATACTTTTTGTAGTTTGTGGCGCAATTAACTGATCCTTTAAACGTGCTCTGGTGTTGTATTGATGCTGTTGTTCACAATCTGATAACAAACTCCGATTTTCCCTAACAAAACACGCACACTCCAATATATACAAACTTGGCAAGGTAAGTATTCTGTTGTCGAGGAATGTTTCCCTACACGAACCACTATAATTCAGATTAAATATGCTGCGGATACATGCCTTTTGGAGCCTAAATATTCTACCGGCTTCTATGGAATTCCCCCAGAACATTAGTCCATATCGAAGAATTCACGCCTATTTAGTCCCTCTGTAATTTCCTTGATAACTTGAAATATTGCCCTGATAGTTGACCTTTTCTTAATATAGCCATTTTGAGTCTCACTAAATATTTTGTGTTTCTCTAGAAAAGCCACTATTCGCTTACATAGAATTTTTTCTATTATTTTTGCTATATTAGAAATTAGTGAGATAGGTCTATAATTGGAAAGTAGAGATATGTAATTCAGGTGTATATCCGAATATTAGCTCAAAAGGTGGTTTTAAAGCTCGCAAGTGTATGGAGGAGTTATATGCAAAAATACAATTAGGCATTAAGTCAATTGGTTTCATTTCTTTAAATTTTGTTTTAAATAATCTATAGTGCTCAATTATTGTACTGTGAAATCTTTTGATCGGACCGTTTGACATCGGATTTTGCGATGTTGTCACATGTACTCAATTTGGTAAGCTTTTAATAGTTCTTTTATTAATATATTTGAGAATTCAGTCCCGGTATCCGAAAGTATTGTTTTACAGCTTCCGTATTGGGAAAAGTATTTAATTAGGTTCTTGGAGATTTCTGTTGCATTTTTACTTTTTATCGGAAATGCTTGCCCGAATTTACTAAAGGGGTCGAATACTGTTAGAAATTGAGACGTTTTAATTTGCAAAGTGTCTAGGTGTAAGATTTCTAAAGGCCTAGATGGTGTGGGTGTGTGTTCTAGTGAAATTTGCGCCGGATTTCCGTTGTATTTACATGTTTTACATAACTCGCAACTTCTTATAAACTATTCTATTTTTCGCTTTAAATTCGGAAAATAGTATTTGCGTTTCATTCGTAAATAGGTCTCATCAGCGCCTCGATGATTACTTTTTCCCTCATGGAATTAAACTATTTTCTCCTGGAGTTCTTCTTCGCTATTTATTTTTTCTCTAGTTTCTAAGCATCTATAAAATTTAGGTGATTCCACGTTATTAAATTTTTGATCAATTGCCGAACTTGCCATTTCATAATCTCGTTCATTTACAAATAGACAATAATATATCCTCTGTGGTAGGCAATATTCTTTGATAAATTGTTCTATTTGACTTGGATCGTTTAAATTAAATGTGGCGTGAATAAAATTTCTTTTGTCCTTTCTTACTGATAAAATCTCCGGGGTATCGGCATTTTTACATAATATCTGATTTGTTTTACTGTTGATTATTTCTTCTAAGATTGGCATGCCCGGCGCGGAATAAGAATCTGCATTGGAATTTCCTGTCTCTCCGTCGCTTATGGTTATAACATCGTCGTTTTCGTCCACATTGTTTATCATTGATTGGTTATCTACGTCTAAGGGGTTTATCTCTACTCTCGAAAGTGCGTCCGCTGCATTATTCAATTTACCTTTTTTATATTCTATTTTGAAATCGTATTCTTTTAGTTTGAGTCTCCACATTAATAATTTTGAGTTAGGTTGTTCAGGGAAAATAGCCATTTTAATGGTTTATGGTCTGTATATATTGTGAATTTCCTGCCGTATAGATAGGGTCTAAAGTAGTTTGTGGCCCATACTATGGCCAGTAGTTCTTTTTCTATTGTGCTGTATCTAGATTCTGTCTTGTTTAACTTTCGGCTTGCGTAAGCTATTGGTTGGTCTGATTTCGGATCTCCTTGGCTTAAAATCCCTGCGATTGCCACGTTTGATGCATCTGTTGTTAAAATGAACTCATTTGAAAAATCTAGTGGTATTAATACTGGTGAATTCATCAATATGTCTTTACATGTATTAAAGGCATTTATGTATTCTCCGTCGTTAATGTCGATTGTTACGTTTTTCTTTAAACATTTAGTTAGTGGTTTTGTAACATGCGCAAAGTTTTCTATAAATTTCCTATAGTAGCCTATAAGTCTTAGGAAGGATTTAATTTCTTTTGGCGTCTTGAGTATTGCAAATTTTCTTATGGCGTCTAGTTTATTTGGGTTAGGCTTGATGCCTTTCTGAGTCACTATATGTCCGAGGAATTCCGCTTCTTTTTGCAGAAAGTCGCTTTTGTCTAGCTGTATTTTCAGATTACTTTCTTTAAATCGTTCGAATACTAATCTTAATTTTTCTATATGTTCTTGTAATGATGTCGAGAATACTATCACGTCATCCATGTATACTAAGCATGTTTTTCCTATTAAACCGCTCAAAATGTGTTGCATCAGTCGGGTAAACGTAGCAGGCGCCCCTGAAAGCCCGAACGGCATTCTGAGGAACTCATAATGGCCTGTATCAGTACTAAACCCTGTTTTTTCAATGTCATATGGGTCCACTTCAATCTGGTGGTAGCCCGAAATTAAATCTATGGTCAAAAAATATTGTGCACGCCCAAGTTTATCCAGTATCTCTTCGATTTTTGGTATAGGGTGTCTATCAGGTATAGTATTCTCATTTAGCTTGCAGTAATCCACAACGATCCACCATTTTTGTTTGCCGCTGGCATCTGCTTTTTTTTTGGGATTACCCATATTGGACTATTATAAGCGCTATGACTGTTCCTAATTTTTCTTTGATTTAGTATTTCGTTAATTTGTTTGTCTACCTCTGGTTTGTGAATATATGGGTATCTATATAATTTGGCGTTTATTGGTATATCGTCTTTTAGCCTAATTTTGTGTTTAATGAGGTTTGTATGCGTCAGCGGTTCATTGTCTTTTGCAAAAATATCTTGAAATTCTGTACATAAATCAATTAAAATTTCTTTTTCCTGGTTAATTAAGGGATTTATCCTAATATGATCTGTAATATTTTTTTTGTACACTCCCCGTATAATTTCTATTATAATTCTGGTGATGGGAAGAATTATTTATTATCATATTCGCTTTATTTTGAATTTGATCCGTTATATCTTTTTGTATCGTCCTCGTATCACTAGAGTGCTTATTTAGACGATATTTATATGCGTTTAATGAAACTCGCTCACGTTTATATTTATTGTGGGTGAATATTTCTCCCGTTTCATTCATTAGCTGTAGCCTTCCGTCGTCAGCGTTTAATTGCTGGTATTGCTTTCCTAGGTCGAGTTTAAGTGCGGTAATGCTTCTGCCTATTGTATTACTTACGTTAAGGTGATTCATTTTATCATTTGCTTTGATGCTACTATTTATTCGATTGTTATTACTACTACTATCACTACCCATTTTGTCCTCATGATCAATTGTATAAGGAAAGTTTATTCTAATGCTTCGATTTCTTAAATTGAGTCTCTTATTTCTAAAATCAATGTTCGCTTGATTTTTTATTAGAAAGTCTATTCCAATCAGACCTACAAAATTATTATTAAAGTTGAATAGACAAAATTCTTGTTCACTGTCCGTTAGTGAGTTTAAAATTATTTTAGTGCGATTATTATGGCTGGAGTAACCATGCGCACTTTTTATCAAAAACGGGTGATCGTAAATCTTATTATAAAAGTTTGTATATGCTATCGAATGGTTTAAAAGGCTCTTAGTACTACCGGAGTCGAGCAGTATATTTCCGGGTAGTTATTTTATTATGACGTAGGGTAGCTGAGATACTGTGTTAAAATTATTAATATCTATTACGGTTCTGTTCTTGAGCTCCCTGCTATCGGAAAATTTTGATGCTGTGCATCGTATAATCCGGAGGGTGATTGTTCATTATTTGTTACGTCATAATTTAATTCTTCTGGTAAGAAATGTTGTCTTTGTCCCAATTCATTGGAAGGAAAAGAATTATTTGTTTCGTTATAGTTTAATTCTTCTGCTATGAAATTTTGTCTTTGTTGAAAATTGTTGGAAGGAAAATTGTTACGTCTATTTTGTGAGGGTTGTTGTCGGCTGAAATTAGTATGTCTTGTGTTGTTACTGCCGACATCCATAGCATGTGGATATCTTCTAGTATTGTCATTAGGGTTGTACGTCGGTCTTCTCATTGAGTATTGATTTGAAGGGCTTCCCGGAAATTCTGGGTGAGACGTTTGGGGTCTGTTTGAATTATAGTTAAAAGGTGCACGATAATTTTGTTGTTGGAAGGGTTTTTGAAATTGAATGTTGTTAAAATTTGGGGTATTTCTTTGGAAAACTGGTTTTTGTGGCTTGTCGTGCCTGTTATTGTTATTATTATTGAAATTTGACCGTTGTAATAATCTGTCCTTATATTCATAATTTTCCTCGGAAAATATAAATTTTAACGCTTGCTCTATGCTGTCCGGTCGAGTCGACCAAACCACCATGCCAAGGGGATTTTTTAGACCCCCAATGAATGCTTTGAGTGTCTGTTGTCTGTACATGTTTTGTTTTAATGCTAAAATTCCCTCGTTACGTTCATTTGATATTAAATTAGAGATGAGTAATTGTTTAATGTGGCTGCAACGATTACTGAACGCTAAGGCGTCCTCGCTATGTTTCTGCTTCAGTGTCAATAATTCGCCTAGTAAGCTAATTTCATCACGCTGGTCTGTAAAGTTTTCAACAATTGCCCGTCTTAAGTCTATCCATGTGTTTATAATTTTAGTGTTAATAATTAACCTGGCTTGTGCAATTAGTTTCGTTTGAATGTAATTTAATAGAAAATGGTTAAGATATAAATTTGGATTATCTGCATCATAGAATTGATTCATTACTAGATCACAAGCTTTTAAAAAGTTCCCTACATTTTCAGGCGGTCCGTTAAATTCGGGATTTGCTTTAAGGTAAAACTCTTGGAATTGATTTGACATATTTAAATTGTTTCTAGAATTATTTATATCGGGTTGTTCCACAATATCAATTTCGCCAATACTAATATTCCTTAATCTATACTCTAAATATTCTAAATCACCAATATCGCTATCAGACATATAATATTATCAATATATGAGGAGACAATCTATATATAGGAAATAAAGGAAGCAAACAACTTACAGAATCGATGCTATTGCTGCTGTCTTTATGACTTTTCTCTTGATCGGTTCTTTGGCTGTTAAGCGTTGAAACGCAAAGAATCAATATACTTTTGGTTCTTCGGCACTATCCGTTGCGACTGCGCCAGTTAACTTTCTTGTTAACACACTTGAATTTTTAAAAGAATTTATTGATTATAGTTACACAAAATAAAAAATGATAAATATAAATTATGACAACTTAAAAGAGACTCAAGCAATAACAATGTAGGAATGTCCGTCCGTGGTCTGGTAACTTCCATATATAGTCTCTGGTGGGGCGTGGACCGAGAGGCGGTTTCCACCTCGGTTGCAGTCTTGAAGGTGATCCTGGCATGTGGCTGGTTGCTGAGTTGAAGGTCTAGATGTTTACCCATCTATGAATAGTCTATTCTTCTAATTGCGCTGCTATTAGTTAACCCATTCGTCAGCGACCTTGGGTGTTGAATCGTGATCTGTACTTCTTATATACATTGTATGAGTTGGCTATTGTTCTCGCATGTATACACCTCTAAAATATGGGATTTTTATTTTACCAGCAAATTTCACAAGATCTTCATTTGTTAGAGGTCTTGCTGGTAAACGGTCTATTAGTTTTTTGGCTTTTGTAGATACAACCCATATCCCCCGCGTTATTTCTTCAGATACAACCCATTGCCGAGTCTCTTGCATTTTGGTTTTAATTTCAAACCACTGCCTCTCTTACCCATTGCGATAGCTTCCATTGTCTTGTTGTGACGTTATTCTTCCTCCAGTTTGTGCTTGGCTGCTTTAGCGTCGTTAAATGGTGCAGCCCCGCTTCGTAATGATTCTTTAACTACCCGGATCATCAACTAAATTAGATTCGTCATAATTCCATATGTTTGTTGGTTCAACCCCAAATATTTCTCTCTGTAAGTTACCAAAAAAAGTGTTTATCATCTCAGGAGTGACAGTGGCCCTAGCGACTTTAATATTAGAAGCAAATCACTGTGTAAGGTCTGGGCGTCGTTTTAGGAAGAGTCTCACCCATTCCGACCATGGCATATTATCTATAAATTAACGTATACTCACCCCTTTGCTTCTAGATATAAATTTACAATCTTTCGCAAGTCCAGCGAATGTATAGGAAATCCGAAATCTCACGCAGCTATGATATGATATTTTAATTTTCTCTCTTCGTCTACAGTTAGAACAGTTTGACAGCCCGGTAGATTTGTATATACGTTGTTAAGTTTATTTTGTAATGTTGATCTTGGTATTTTGTACGTTATTGAAGCATGCCTTTGAAACATTCGCCCCTCTCTTATATTTCTTACAGCTTCTTCTAACCTAACATTTGTATAATTTAAATAGTTTCTACTACCGAGTATTTTTTGTAGCATGTTCTGAAATTATCACCAACAGTGCTATATGTTATAAAATTTATTTGAATATATTTATTACTTACCAATAACTTACCAATAACAATAACAACAACATGAATTACCGGCAGCCAAAGTCACCCTTGGAAACTACCCAAAGTGCATGGGCGACTTTGGCCACCCTCTAGCGGCTAGAGACGGAAGTTAACATAATGGCATTTGAACGCCACGCTCTCTTTTCTTGCAACAAATAATTATGATGCAACGCCAGCTGGAAAATAATTAATACTCAAAACCTAATACATATAATTCCCTACAGGTCTGCGCGCTTGGAGTGGTGTCTACGTGCGACCGCTACGTGTGACGTTGCATGCCAAGCAGCTCTAGTGGAGATGGGGTGGGTCTAAGAAAAAAAAAATGGCTTAGTGGCCAACCACCAATCTCAATTAATTTCCAAGGGACGCCACTGACCAAAGCACCCTGGCTAGAAGGTTCCAGGTGGTACGGAGGCACACACGCAGACACACTGCAATGTCGGAGCACGACACTACAAATCAATAGCACGCTTTCAGACAAAAAAAAAACTATCAAATAAACTAACCAAATAAAACAATTTGTTAAAACAACCAAATGGTCCCTATATTGACAAATCTGTACAACCCCAATCACGGGCCAGATGGTCGCTAATGGATACACCACAAAATGCTTTAACTATTAGTTGGGAATATATACGCTTATATATACATATATATATATATATATATATATATATATATATATATATATATATATATATATATATATATATATATATATATATATATATATATATATATATATATATATATATATATATATATATATATATATACACTACATATTAAAAAAAAGTCGCTGAGGGCGTCAAATGAGATATAGCACGTCAGTTATGTATCAACATAGTTATACCAGACAAAAAAGCCACTTTCCGAGTTAATTACTTTCTCCCCTATTCTTAATTTTTCCCACTATCAACCGAAAAGAATTTTTTAAAAAACCTTTCCCTTTTTATTCCTTATAGATAAATAAAATATCGAAGAAAAATTCTGTGGTCTTATAATTATAAATTCGCCACAGGCGTGCCGATCAAGAGGTTGCGTTTACCAGTAAATCACACGCTCTTAAAAGCGCAAAACAAGACCCGCGACAGAGAACGCCTATGTCAACTGGAGGTAGATAGGTGAAATCAAGCTACACACCTGTTCAGAGAAAGACTGAATCGGCGGCGATAGACAACCCGCTATACCGCTAAGAGTATTTATGGTGGTATATAAGTGCGCTCTAGTGGTGAAAATGCAAGTGAACAAATCTGCTAAGGATTCATAGATTTAAAATACAAATTTGTAACGGTGGTTGAAAATAAACGGTTACGAGAAATCTGCTAGAAATTCCTGCGAACGTCTTCTATGCGCCACCGATCATAAATGGTTGTAGTTGCGCTTGTACAGGCAGAGTTATATATATAAAGACTAAAAATTACGAAAATATGGGACACCAATTATTTTTCATAATCATAGTTTTGAGGTCCTTAGACACAAATTAAAAAATTGGCCAAAGCCACCCAAGCTTACGGTATATATATATATATATATATATATATATATATATATATATATATATATATATATATATATATATATATATATATATATATATATATATATATATAAACTTGAGTACATAAATGCTATATTCACGTATCATCCTTTTAATACTCAAATAAGGCAGGTACCTACCAAGAAACTTTTATGTACAGCTGCTAGATGTTCCCACAGATACAATCCAGAGCTATATCATGTATGCTAAATTAATAAGCATTTTATAATATATAGCGACTGTAGTAAAAACTCTCGTAAATAAGTCGGTTTATTAAGAAATTTTAGATACAACGAACCTGCTTTAGTGCGAATTGAACGAAATTATTGAATATGGGTTTGGCTGTATTTTTATAGTGGAAGCAAATATTTTTACCATCACATGATCTCTCATTATTAAAGCAGTCAACAACACTACTAATTCTTTCAGATTTCTGCTTTCTTTCCAATATATTAAACACTTTTCTACGTGCAAAGCTAACACTGATTTCTGTTAGAATTTGGATAGAACAGCTGTTGTTGGTTGTATTGTCTTACAACTGGTGGCGCTTCCTGTATACGCGCACGCGCACGTTCGGTCTAATTAAAACAAGTAAGTAATTCAAGGAGAAACTTTCAATTTTTCAAAATGTCAGAGACAAGGCAGCTAAGAAACCAGACCTCAAAAAATTTCAGAGCAAAAGAGAGTTTCATCACGAATTTAGTGGAAGTGAAATTAGGTATTTCAATTGTGGAATCAACGGGCATAAGTCAACTAACTGTTCACAGACTAGGAGAATCAAATGCTTTAGATGCAGTAAATTTGGCCATAAAGCTCAAGAATGCATCTATATTGATCCAGCTGCGACAAAAACCAAGAGATGCACCTGTAAATAGATGCAACTCCAAACCTGACAGTTACATGAATAAGCGCATTAAAATTGAAAATACTGGAGTTCCGCCGTAAGAGTTGCGTCCTGTGAACTGAACCTGATCAAAGACAATTTCAACGCGCAGTTAGGTTCGCCAGCATTAAAAAATAGCACACTTTTGCTAACTGGTTTTGGAAAAAGTCAAGTTATCCTCTTGGTTATTTTTCCACAAAGTTTAATCTAGATAAAGGGGACTATAAAATATTGTTTCTGGTGACTGTGTGTCTATGGAATCGAGTTGTTAAAGCAAGCCGAAATAATTGTATCAAAGAACGATGTGGTAATAAAGAAGATAGAAAATGCAGATCAAAAAATTCAACTAATAAGAATAGAAACTCAAGATACAGAAATAGATTTTGGAGTCAAACATCGTCATTGGCCAGAGCTGAAGTTGAGCAACTTGTCAACAATTATGAACCCCATAAGACAAAGACTACAAATCTCGATACGAAAATAGTATTGAAGGAGGAGCAAGAAAAAACCCGGATGTGGATAATAAAAGTGGAAACAAGAAGCTGATGTTAGAGACAATGATGCCTGTGAAGCAGACAAAGCTGCCATGAACGATTTGGGAAAGTATATTGATGAACAAGACGAAGACGAGCAAGTAGAGAAAAATATGAGCTAAAAATTTTATCTGTCATAGAACCACTCAAAAAGTTTCGTGTGTATCTCTCGGAATACCATTCAAAATTCTAACAGATACCTTAGCTTTCCAAAAAGACAATTCAGAAGAAAGATTTGACGACTCGTACAGCAAGATAGGCTCTCCTTCTACGAGAATTTGATTGGCAAGTAGTACATAGATCTGGATCGCGAATGTCCCATGTTGCAAGTTTAGGCTGTTATCCAGTAATGATTTTGTCCTATGACAGTTCGTTGTCTAAAGTCAGAAAATTACAAGAAGAGGACTCTAATGCTAGGAAGATCAAAGTGGAGATAGAATCGAAAAATGTGATCTCTCGGCAATCGAAACAGAAAAAGCTATCAAAGAAGAATATTTCATTCAAAATTTAAAGAGTAAAGTAAAGCAACACAAGAAAATTGTGTTAAATGCATCATTATGGAGAAAAAAGTGGGAAAGCAGGACGGATTCTTACATCCCCTCCACAACGAAGAATTTCCTTTGTTCACCTAACACCTAGATCATCTAGGTACATTGGAATCCACCAACAAGACGTATAGACATATTTTTGCATTCATCGACTCATTTACTAAGCTAAGCGACGCCAAAAGAAGTCGTCGCAAAGCTATAAATACAAAGGAAGACCTTTGGCAATCCAGTCCATGTCATTTCCGATCGAGGCACTGCTTATACGTCGGAGAATATTGCATCCTATTGTGGTGAGCATGACATTGTGCATCACAATGTAACTAGAGGCTGTGCCAATCGTCAGGTAGAACACTTGAATCGAACTCTCATACCAGTCGTATCAAAATTGTGGTTAGAGGATCCCAAAACATGGTTGACATATGCCGACAAACTCCAACAAGTACTTAATACAACATTCCACAGAAGTATTAAGATGACCCCATTTGAGTAGTTATTTGGCGTATCAATAAGACAACCAAAATACCTGCAGATACGAGGACTCCTGGAGAAAGAAAGCCAGAACTGTTTCGTAGAACAACTAAACAGAAAAAGAAAAGAAGGTAAGCAACTGATCCTAGGTGTTCAAGAGGAAAACAAAAGAAACTTACAATCTACGGCAAAGAGAAGCAAAAAGATATAAAGTTGGAGATACAGTTGCAATTAAACGTACCCAAATTGGTCCTGGTACCAACTTAGCAGCAAAATGTCTTCGGCCCGATTGTGTAACCAATGTAAAGAAAAATTATACCTACGATGTAAGAAAAAATGGCAATAATGATGGTCCAGTGATCGCATCAACTTGCTCAATATATTAAGCTATGGTATTCATCAGTGGCGGCCGATTGAGGGATCAAAAACTCCCACGTGACCCGCCACTAGTAGCAGCTCGCAGAATTTGGTCAAGAGCCCTACTGCGACCTGGTAGCGAGAGTCAGGACGAGAAGAGTGTTAAAATGTAAAAAGACGATAAAAGTGTTAAGATGAAAAGACGAACGACGCCACTAAAACTACTAATTTTCATTTAATTATTTAATTTACAGTGTTTCTTTTATATGTCAATATTAACCCTAGACACCAATATTACAATAAATATTCTTTTTAAACTAGAAAAACCTACACACACACAAATATATATATATATATATATATATATATATATATATATATATATATATATATATATATATATATATATATATATATATATATATATATATATATATATATATATATCTGTGTCTGTGTATGTGTATACTGCTGAATATTTTAGAATTCAAATTTTATTTCACATTGACTTGCGTATTTTTATTTTTAAGGAGAGATTATAAGTGCCATTAAAACTTTAAGGTATGAAAGTGTATCCTGTTTCTATTTTAACCATTTTCACAAAAAAAAATACAATATATTAAATCTATTAAAGCAACCAACATCACCAACATAGTTTTTTGGTTCTTCGGCTGCATGTTAATTGTATAGTTGAAGCAATTAAAATTAGAAAAAGAGTGAAACAAAACTATTTGAGACGCCATCAACTTCAAATTTTCAAGAATTAGCATATCAGCACAATCATCCAGTTGAACAGTGGGCAGAAACGCCGCTAGTTAGAGAGGAAGATACATTGGCACGATTGTACATCCAAGTTCAGTAATCTGCTTCCACAGCTGATAACCGAAAGAATCTATTTATTTGCAAGAAATTAATACAATTAATTAAATCATGTTATACGTTACGCTTTTATTATCTATTAGTATTAGTATTCCTTCAAAAGTTATAGGAAATAAGTACCTATAACTCGATTTATGTTTGATAATTGATAATTCAATTAAAACGATGTATCTGATTTTTTATTGTAAAAAACAGTAATGTCATATTTCATTGGGTTTCATTGTAAATTACCATTTACCTATATTAATGATTTTCAACTAAAATATTGTTAATATAAAATTTATTAAAACTCCATTTGTTCCTCTTCTTGGCGATTTTTCAATTATAGACATGAGTATTGCAGAATCATTAAGAAAAAGGGGTGTATTAAATTAACAAATACTGTAAACTTTCTTGATGACATGTAAAAGGGAGAGGTAACTATCATACATAGCTTATACCATGAATTAAAAGCTAGGGCTGTTTCACAAGAAAGGGTATTGGATGATTTTAACAAAGCACAGAGCTTTATCGAGATTAAATGCGATGAGCAGGATCTCGAATTTAACTATAAAGAGAAGGATTGGTTTGAAATAAATTATTATAGGTCAGTGCTTATACCTGACTGGCAAGGAAGGTAGCATAAGAGTGGGCGGACGATTGACAAATTGATCATTCGAATATAACCAAAGCACATTATTAGTACATTTATATTTAGAGATATACATTAATAATTGTTACATGGTGGTCCACAGTTGATGATTTTCACTCAGAGAGAAAGGGATTGGATAACAGGTGAAAGAACCGTAGCCAGAAAAATTGCAAGAACATGTGTCAGATGTTTTAAAGTAAAACCATCAAGTAAGGTACCAATTATGGGAAACTGACCTATATACAGAGCAACACCAGCTCTTCCTTTTTCTGTCTCAGATACTGATTTCGCTGGACCTTTCTATGTAGGCGAAAGGTTGGGCCGAGGTGTTAGAGAATTTAAGTGCTATGGTTACATTCTCATTTGCCGCACTATAAAGGCTCTTCATGTACAACCAGTATCTAATCTGACAACCTACCCATTTATGTGAATATTAAAAAGATTCATCGCGAGACGAGGTAAGCCGTCTCATTTAATTTTTGATAACGGCACCACTCTTGTTAAGGCTAGTAAATAATTATCAGAATCATAAAAATATTTGTTGCAAATAACAACCAATTAACAGAGCCTCCAGTCACCTAATTTCGGGGGCTTATGGGAGTCGGTAGTCTCGATTTATCGATACAAAACGATTCCTTAATTTATATATATATATATATATATATATATATATATATATATATATATATATATATATATATATATATATATATACATATATATATATTTATATATATATATATATATATATATATATATATATATATATATATATATATATATATATATATATACCTATATATCAAAATGTTAAAAAATAATCTAGTGGATTTACCCTTAGCAAAACTCTTCTTCATAATACCAAGAGACAATATAAAAACAATAACATCAATAAAATGATAATCCTGGTTTCAATCGACATTGACGAATGTAAATATCTATTTGATCTTTTGGAGCACATATACTAATACAAAGTCATGTCCCGTCTAACGCTTGACGCCACTGTTACCGTGATTGTGGTTTAATAGTATATGAGTGATTCTAAGCGACATGTACATAACGTAACCATATATGCACTACACATAGGCGATCACAAAAAAACTGGAAATTCGGTGTCTGATGGCCCTCGCTTACTGAGATAAAGGTGTTCAGTTGATTTCCGCGGACCCTTTGTTTTGTCATAACATTTGAACCACTTATTAAGTTCAATCTGTTGTTATATTACTGCCTGCCTACTTATTAAAGACGTTTAAAAACTATTCTCAAATCTAAGATAGGACTCAACAAAAATGATTTTTTTATTGATTAAAAAATAACCCATTGTATATTTCAAATTGCTGCTTCAGAGATTACAAAGCCTGGAGGCTCATGACAATTTTTTGTTCTTAGCTCAATTTGTTTTCTGTTAATTTTGAAATTTCCTGTTCAAAAAAACTATTATTTTTTGAACAGAACTATTGTTTATAAGAATGCCAACCAAAAGAGGAAATTTATTGTTTGACTTAATTAATTATCTGGTAAATTTTCAGTCATTCCAATAATGATGATTTCTACATATTAATCTTGAGTATTAATCCTTCGTACCGTTTATGTGTGGTAAAACAATTTTATTATCTGGCTATCTTCATATCTTTCCAAATGTTCGATGTTCGCATTTGCAAGCATGTACAAGAGTACCTAGTAGAGTAGTCTTCGATTTCGAAGACTACTCTACTAGGTACTCTTGTACTGCATTTCTTCCATTATCGTTGCAGTAACCACATACAAAAATAATATCTGCACATTCCTCATTATTATCCTGGTGGTACATTAAATTTGTCTTAAACCTTTTTAACCATAACATTCAGATACAAAATAACAACGGAACTGGACAATGAACACTACATTAAACAAACGAAAAAATCTAAACTATGTATAAAATCAACTCTAATAATTATTACGGTTTAGCAACACTTTATTGCCATGCAACAATGTTAAAATGCTTGTGATGTTAAGCTGCTATTGAGTGAAAACTAATTAAGAATTGATGTTAAGTCACCCTATATTTACCTTATATTTACCTTCAGAATTATAATTTGAATAGTTTAATTTTGGGATAACAAATTTATAGCATGAAAAAGCCCTAAAGATCATTATCAAAAATCCTACTATATATTTTTTACTTCTGCTCTCCTGACTTTATACGTTTTGTGTAATTATTAAACCCAATTACTAAAATTATACACAACCTTGTGGAGCTAATACTTTTCTATTAACTAGAATTACAGAAATACATATATTTTTATACCAATGAATCCATAAAAGAACCTGGAGACCAAAATCACGCTTAATCATCAGAGTATTTTCATTGAAAAAATCTATTTTTCTAGAAAACAAGAGTCGCTTAACTAAGGCAAATGATAGTTAAACCATGATATATTATTACATACTATTTATAGTATTTCTGTAACAACCCATATCCTCCTAAATTACTGAATACAATTCTTCAAACAATTACCATTGCAATAAAATACACTCTCTAAAAACATTATCAAGTTTATCTGACAGAGATATAATTTTGAGTTCGGAAACATCTATAGTTATTTACATATCGATCCCTTACATTAAGAATATTTCCAATAGATTGAAATTTAGATTTAAAGATAAAACCAATTTTAAAATAACATTTCGATATTCAGAAACAATTCATAATATTTTCAGTAAACTTAAAAGAAAGGATGAAGTTTCCAAAGTAGTGTGATTTAAAATACATGGGCCAAACAACCAGAGTTCTTAAAGATATATTAATATAGCACAAAAGTGATAGAGGTTTACAAAAAAAACTTGGGCTTTGTTTCAACATAATCTTGATACTGGTCATAACATAAATTTTAGTAATGTTTCTATTTTATTGTGAAACCTTATATAATAAAAGAATGTGTTTAGAAGACTTTGAAATTACCTTCAACGAAAATTTCATAAACTCAAAGAAAGATAATAATTGTATAAATCGCTACCCCTATATATTTCCTAGACAAAAACAAGAAACAAATTTTAATACTCAATAATTATCTTGCATATGCCAGCCATCAATTTGTTCATGTTTGTTATTTAATAGTTTTTCAAGTAAAACACGGTTTATATGTAAGTATTTAAAACCTTTTATTATTATTATTAGTTTTCCTATATAAATTGTCATTTTTTTCTTTCCATAATGGAATAAATTATTGCGAAAGCTCTGCAATTTAATAAATAGTTTTTATTTTGCAAGTGGCGGCTTGCCCACAAATTAAAAAAAATATTGATATTAACGTCACAAAATCTGAATTATATATATATATATATATATATATATATATATATATATATATATATATATATATATATATATATATATATATATATATATATATATATATCCAGAATTTAATTTTGATTATGGTTACCGGTGCTCCATGGCTTGTCAGAAACGCTCAGGTTTACTCTGATCTGAAAATGCCTTCGACACTTTGGTTTATAACTCAACTATCCACCACTCAGTTCGCAAAAGTCGCTTATCATCCAAATGTTCTTCTACGTAGTGCCACCGATTTTGATGAGCAACCTCATATGAGGTGTGCATGTAGCCAGCATTCTCCTATCCTGTTTCGAATATATATATATATATATATATATATATATATATATATATATATATATATATATATATATATATATATATATATATAATTCAGATTTTGTGACGTTAATATCAATATTTGGAAGGGTCTTGATGTGTGTGTCGGCCGCGGTGGCCTATACAGGGGATGCATAGGCTGGATATGGCTTTTTACATGCGCAGTTTATTGTCTATGACAATAAGGGCAGATATGAAGACAATTCAGCTTTTATAAGTTAACTGTCGAGATAAGCAAGACGACAGTTTTGCTAAATGCAAATGGCTGCAAACGGTGATTAAATTAGGAACTTTATGGTGTCAGAGATAGCGTTGCCTATGCCATAAATAAAAGTGTGTATGGACAATAGAGTAAAATATTAAGGGCACTAGTGCGGGGCATCGTTCTGTTACTCAAAGCCAGAGTCTACCTCACCCAGCGGTCGGTTCAACTTGCTCCTTGTTATTGGTTCTGGTGTCAACATAAGCCAATGGAACTTGAGATTCAGCGGTGATAGTAGTGTTGGTGATAGTAGTGTTATGCAGTTTCTTGAATGAATGTGTGAATCGATGGGCGTCTCAAACCTCGTTTTATTTAGGTCTACTTCGGAGCGATTTGAGGAAAATGCACTTACTTGGTTAAGAGGCACGTCAGGAGTTGTGATGGAATTAAGGCAGGTTTTAGGTCCGTCTTCTTACCGTTTGACTACAAATCTGGTGTATGAGAGGAAATCAATTGCCGAACACAGGGTAGCTACAAGAAAATTGTTGTCTTTGTCGCCAACATAGAAAATGTGTTTGACAGGTGGGCAGAAAAACCATTAGAGTACAAATAATGAAGCGTAATCTTCTTTCACACATTCAAACTCAGCTTGCCATTCATGGTGTTACTTCGACCAGTGAGTTTGTTGCAGTTTGTCGTGCAATTAAAGAGACTTATCTTAAAACGTTTCAGTTTCCTCCCTCGAATAAACTATTAGAATCCGATCTCACTTATTATAGGTTATACATGTCACCTAGCGTTCCTCGGGGGGTATGTACCGGTCCCCGGTATTCTATGGGTTCAACTTCTTTGAGATATTGGATATAAATCCTGAACATAAGTTCAGACTAGTCACATCTCCAGACATTGAAACATTGTGTTTCCTAATATAGGGACAATGTAAGGCTAGATGTTGCATTGTTATTGTTGTGGTCGACCAAATTTCACGAGTCACGCATGTCCAAATTGTTCAACAGGCCGCGGGTGGCGAAACCACCATCATTAACAGTCGTGCATTGTAGGTTCGATCACTGGAAGCCAACATCCATTCCACACGTATTGACGATGTGGAAGTAATAACCAACCAAAATTGTTACAAAATATTGCCTTACAGGTTTTCACATTGTGTCAAAATATTAACGGTAATATATAACCAGTAGCGGAATTAGAGGGGTTCATTATCATTAAGCTGATAAAATTAATTATCCTGTAAAAATTATTATCAACTATTCATACGATCCAGATATAAACACAATAAAACAATCGGAATCAATAATTTTATGAATTATGAGCAACTGGAAATAATCAGAAATAATAACAAAATAATCAAATAATAAAGGGCAACTTTAAGGAAGGTGTTCAAATTGGCGGACTCTTTCTTGAATACACATTTCCACTCTCCTGATTATCAACTGAAGACATCTCTGAAATATCACTGGATTATTACGAAACCTGTCAGCGGCTTCCGTAATTATGTTCCATAAATCATGTTCATTTCTATGGAATAAACCTCATTTTTCAAAAACCTCCAAAATGAAAACTCGGGTGGATTCGTGCTGGATGTGTAATAGGTTCACCACGACCAATCCACCTATTTACAAATTTTCTATTTAAAAACCCCCTTGCTCTTCCGGGAAAATGAGCTGGCGCCCCGTCATGCGTGTGGTAAATTCTCCTAATTATGTTTGTCGTACATCTAACAAAGTGTTTAGTTCGTCCCGCAAGAAATTTCGATAGGATTTACCTATCAAACGACGGTATTGAATGAGTCCAATCACACGCATTAATTGAAAACCCACACTGGTGGTTTCTTACTACGATTTGGTGAGGATTTTCGTCACTTCAGTATGTTTAGGATACCGTCGTCACTAAAACCTGCCTCATCGGTAAACATAATTAATGACAGGAAATGTTCCTCTTGATTTTGCAGCCACTCACAATATTGTACACGGGGTAAATGATCTTCTATTAATAATAAATAAATGGTAAACTTTTTGAAAATAGAATGGGTAAAGAAGCTGTTCCTTGAGGAATTGTCTGTTTGACAGAGCAGAACTTATTTTTCTTACGCTTATCCCAGGATGACTCTACTATTTGCAAAATAGAATCTTCGTTGTTAACAGTACGACGACTTCGTCAAACCCCATTGTCAACTTTTGCTTTTTTAAAGCAGCCAAATTCCCAATTGCCGAGGAACGTTGATAAATGTTCTCACATTAGGAACTTGTCGTCTGGGATATTTTTATCGGTAGATTATAGCTTTATAGAATTTGATCGATACTCGCCATAACACATTATTATAGCTCTGTATTCTACAACAACCATTTTAAAAAGAAACAAACGAGAAATTAAGTTGCGCCTTTAAACAAATTATTTCAATATCTGTTTGACAGTTTCCATGGCTTGTTGATGTAAACCATTGTCTCATTGTGTTTATTTGTTACTCGCAAATATGGATTTTTTAAATGCCAAGTCAACACGAAATCTTTTTTTGGTTTTTGTAGAAAAATCATACAACAAATCAAAAGGAACTTTTTGTAGAAAATTAACTTATCTATGGCAAAAAGTAAAAAAAAATTACACTATATCTCGAAAACAAAAGAGTTATGGACCTACGTGTACAGGAACTTTTTTGTTTTTTTTTTGGTGTATTCTATCGCGTTGTACTATCCCGTGCACTTTTTTCAATGTCACCCTACATATAATGTATTTTCGAGAGGTTAAGGAAATTAAAAGGAAATGCACTCTAAGGCCTCAATCTGCCTACTCCTTAGAGCGGTGAATAACGATATGTTGGGTTGTTGTAGCTCGGTTACAGGGCGTCAATCTGCCTACACCCCAAATCTCGCTGGAGATCGTCTCTAAGGTCTCAGTGTGTTAGGCCTGAGAGATAACTTTTTTGGGATTAAACACACTGAGACCTGAGAGACGCTCTCCGGCGATATTTGGGGAGTAGGCGGCCCTGTAATTAGAGTCCATTTTCAATTATATTTCCTTAAGCTCTTGAAAATGGCTCCAAAACAGGAGCATTCAAGTTTGAACCAATACATGTAAAAGGTTAAACTCAATTACGAATTAAGACAAATAAACGACTTTTTGAAACAATTTATTGATCCAAAATTTACTTACGGAATTTACTGTAAACATGATAGACTATTCAAATATTTCACTGCCGTTTCTTCAACATTATTTAATAGTTCTGTTAAAATAATAAAATCGTAACGAATTTTTACAAGACGTTAAAAAACAAGAAACTCAGCAACAAATTATAGACGAATATCACACACGAAACCACAATCGCATTAACGAAACGTATCCACATTTAAAACAAAAATATTTTTGGCCTAACATGAAAAATTATATAAACGCTTTTATTAATAAATGATCAATTTGCCTTCAGACAAAATAGGAAAGAAATCCGTACAAACCACCATTTTCAGGTTCCCTTCATGCTAAACGCCCTTTTGAAGTGATACACATTGACACCTTTAGTTTCGACAATTGCAAATTCCTAACTATCATAGATTGATTCTCCAAATATGCGCAGGCATATTATATAAATGATGGATCCGCAATAACTGTGTTAAATAAACTTCGACACTATTTTTCCCATCATAATCATCCCCAAAAAATAGTGGTCGACGCTGGCAAAGAATTTTCGAATACCACGCTTAAAGAATACTGTAATTTATTTAATATTAATCTTCACATAACAACCCCCCAAAATCCTAACTCAAATTCACCAATAGAGCGACTGCACCCAACTCTTGTAGAAAAATTGCGAATTCTTAAATTACAAAACCCACAAGAGAGGTCTTCAACCCTAATGATAATAGCAACCCTAATTTACAACGAGTCTATTCATTCGACAACTGGTTATTCACCTTTTGGATTACTATACGGCCCGTACGACGACTTACCAACAGTCACACTTGAAACTACCCTTTACGAGGAATACAATAACAATAGGCTTGAGCCTATTGTTATTGTAATTGAAGCAAGAATGCCTTTCTTCGACAGTGTATATCAGAAACAAAAAGTAAGTGGAGAAAAAAGAATTTCTAAAACGAATGCGGACAGACAAACGACACCAGATTTGCAAGAAACAACACAACTAGCTATTAGAGTACCAAAAGTAAGAAAAACAAATCCTCTTTATAAATTACGATCACATCCTAAACAAAAAGAAAACATTGTTACATTTTTTCGTTACAGGACAAAACTACTACTACCACAAACAACGATGACCCTCAACCTGGCCCATCCACTTCAAATAACACCCATAAAAACTAACGGATATTTTAATGAATATTTAGGCATAGCAAAAATACTTATCATAAATTTTATTTTTATTTCAATATTACCGATATAGAAATTAATTATAACATATTATTAAAAGATTCTAAATTTTTAAACACTGGACAAATGTCTGCAACTAACGAACGATATTTACTAATTCTAGATGACCATTTGTCACGATTAAATAATGAACTACAAAAACTATGAATGCCCAGAGCTAAACGCGGATTAATAAACGGAGTAGGCTCTTTAATTAAAATGATAACAGGAAATCTCGACCAAGAAGACTTAAAAGAAATCAATAAAAATTTAGATAATCTTTTCCAAAATCAAGAAGATATAATTACCCAAATTAATTATTTAAATTCATTTGCTAAGATAATTACACAAAGGTACGAAAAGGACCAAAAAATTATTAATCAAAATCTAAATCATATTTATCAGAGTTTTTCCACCTTTGATAGCGAAAGAGAATTGTTGAGTAAAATTAATTTTCAAATTCACGTAGCTGTTAAATTGCTCCATAATATAGGGATAATTCAAAGAACTATTTCCTTAAGTATTAACGAATTTACTAATATAGAGCTCTTTACCACTAGTGATCTGCTAAATGTTATTGATCACTTAAAGTTAAGTCATGACAGAAATGAATTGATCGACTTTGACAAAAATCGTGTTTGTACAATTTACCTAATTTCATATATTATCGGTTAAGGATACGATTGTATGCATTTTAGAAGTTCCTATCCTACATCCCAATCCTGGTTCTTATTTTCGTGTTTATCTTATACCACAAAATTATATTCTCCTGGTACCATCCAGCTCATACTATTTAGAAACACCCTCTTGAAACTTATGGACTCAAGAGAGGTGCCCCTCTATAGAAGACGTGGTTATATGCAATAATCGCCCACGAGAAGAACATTGTCAGCTTGACACCTTACAAAATTGCACTTCTGCCAAAATAATGTACCCCTACGAAATACCAACTCAGCTGCAGAATGGTCAGATCCTAATATCCACTAGCTCAGCAACCACTATTGTCGAAAATTGTGAAACATCGTTAGAACGAGAAATCTTCTAGGGAAACGGTCTAGTAACATCCCTCAATTCCTGCAAAGTCAAAATCAATGAGGAAATGTATGAAGACGTTGCTACCAATTTAACGCTACAAGAATTGCAACCGACACCTCAACATCATATCCATTTTTAACCCATTCATTTGAAAGAAAACAAAAAAATAAAAGAAGCATAGTCTCAAATACAACAGCATCCATTTCATCTCCGACCGTCCATGCAGTATTCCCACTTAAGCATTACCATTGGTATATCCATCGTTGTTACCATTGTACTTCTGTTTCTTTTGAGAAGAAAATTCAGAGCATCCTATACAAGTGCAACAGGAAAGCCCAAACAGAAGAAGTGTCCCAACACGAGGACGTGTTAAAGATTTAAGGCTGGAGGAGTTACATCCCTGTATATTCTCAACATCATACAAAATACGACGAACCCGGAAATCATGCATCATCAGTTTAGTGACTTCTGCAAGAGTGCTGATTAATACGTTCGCATTTATGTTAATTCTATAGAACATTGATTCATTCAATCGCTGTAACTTTAGTGGTTCAGATGTTGTTTTGAACCACATATTTTATAATAGATTTTATACTGTAATAATTGTACCACTTAAATAAATAAATTATTTTTTTCGGACAATCGCTTACTAAAAAACGTAATTATACACACACACACACACACACACACACACACACACACACACACACACATATATATATATATATATATATATATATATATATATATATATATATATATATATATAAATATATATATATAAATATATATATATATATATATATATATATATATATATATATATATATATATATATATATATATATATATATATATATATATATATATATATATATATATATATATATATACTTACCGACAATAGGCATGGATGCAAAATGATAATGTTTTGTATCCTCCTACTATGTCGAAAAGCATAACTATTGGACAATTGATAGTCCCTTTATTAATCTTATTTTTAAAGGGGTAGACATTGATCCAATTCAATCCATAGCAGGTGGTAGTGGAATTTTCCTTTACGTAATAGTAAAGGATTTTTTTCACGCCCGAGGAAGTACCACCCCATACATCAAGGGCCGGTGAAGTCCCAACGGACGTTTCCGGTTCTGGTGTATGAGTCGGTTTCCCTTATAAGCAAAAATGATGATGGCTCCTCCTTGTAAAAAAGATTCCGGAGGTAAAATACACCTCCATTCGGATCTCCGGGAGAAGGGGTGTACAGGGGGCGCCAACATCAAGATTTAACATATCCTTTTCGAATATATGTGGCCTAAATTCTCACCTGAACTCCGTCCACCATTTCCTCCAGGCTAACAGGCACCAACTCCTCTTCCTTACCGAAACCCAAATCAGTGCCAAAACAGCCACTAATCACCTTAATTTCCCGGGGTATGAGCTCATTACTTCCTTTATATTGCATGGAGGCGTGTGCGCATACGTTCGTAGCAATCTACCTTGCACCAGACTCCCCAATTTAGAAGCTGGAAGAAAAGACATACTATGGATAAAACTCTCTCTCAGGGCTGCAACTAAATTCATCTGTTGCATTTACCGGTCACCTTCTGACAACAACTTTGTCCAGCTCCTTGACTACCTTTCTGAAAAAACCGACTTTCTGATTTCTGAATATCCTTCCTCCGCGGTCACTATTCTTGGTGACTTCAATGTCCATAATAAGGAATGGCCAGGATCTTCAAAAACCGATCCACAAGGGAGAGCAGCAGAGGCCTTTGCAGTCAGCAGTTGTTTAGCCAATATGGTTCAGCAACCTACTTACTTTCCCCGTATCCCAACACACAGCTTAAATCCCTTGGATCTCCTTCTTACTACAAAACCTGAATGCTATAAGATATCAGTCACCGCCCCCCTTGGCCGCTCAGACCACGGCATGGTCACTGCTTCCTGCGCAATGCAACCCGAGGTCACACAGTCATCATACCCACGTATCGTTTGGCACTACAACTCCGCAAACTAGGACGAAATGCGGGATTACTTTTCCTCATTTCCATGGGTGTCTGTCTGCTTCTCTCATCCTGACCTCTCTGATATCTCCCAAAACGTCACCGCAATTATCCAAGCTGGCATGGAGTTATTTATTCCAGGTACACAGAAAACCTCTTCAGCCACTCAAAAGCCCTGGTTCTCTAAATCCTGTGACAAGGCCAGACTTGAAAAGGTCAAAGCTCACAAAACGCTTCTACACAATCCCAGTCAAGAAAACCGTCAAGCATTTAACGACGCAAAAAACCGCTATGTCCGCATTCTTTCTGAGGCAAAAAACTCGTTCAATAATCACATCAAAAACAAAGTCCTCTTAAGCTCCAACGGCGGCAAACCCTTCTGGACTCTTGCTAAATCTATTGGGAATAATTTCTGCAAAAGCACGTTCCCGCCTCTTGTCTCAGGGGATGAAATTGTTTCTACCGCCCTGGGCAAGGCTGAACTTTTTGCTTCGTTGTTCGCCAGCAATTCTACTCTCAACCCACCTCCAAATGTTCAACCACCAACAGTTTCCAATGTCGCGCATAAAATGACGGATATCATTTTCAAAACTAAAAAAGTATGAAAGATGCTCTCTTCTCTTAATACCAGGAAAGCCTCTGGCCTTGACGAGATCCCTGCAATTGTTATCAAAAAATCCGCACCAGAACTTGCTCCTGTCCTGACTCGTCTATTTCAGATATCTTACAATAAACGCATATTCCCTAGTAACTGGAAAACTGCTCGAGTACAACCCATCCCCAAGAAAGGATCCAAAGCGCTTCCCAGCAACTACAGGCCCATTTCTCTCCTTTCAGTCGTCTCTAAAGTGATGGAAAAGTATATAAACACCGAATTACTAAAATTTCTTGAAAAACACAGTCTAATCCACGACAGGCAGTATGGATTCCGTCAGCGCAGATCGACTGCCGACCTCCTTTCTTTTGTCACCCATTCTTGGAACAAGTCTATGGAACTACACGGTGAATCCCAGATTGTCGCTCTAGACATATCCAAAGCATTCGACCAGGTCTGGCACGCAGCGCTGCTTAATAAACTTCCGGCCTATGGCCTACCACCAAAACTGTGTACCCGGACAGCAAATTTTCTCTCCAACAGGAAGATTTCTGTTGTTGTGGATGGCCATTCCTCTAAACTGTATCCAATTAATGCAGGAGTTCCTCAAGGTTCAGCATTAGCCCCTACTTTGTTTCTTCTCCACATCAATGATCTCCTCTCTAGCACATCCAACCCACTTCACAGTTACGCGGACGACAGCACCCTTCACTTAAATATACAATATTCTAAGCCTGTCTTTTTAGCCCAATTAGATGAGGATCGCAGACTCATGGAGGGTTCTGTCTCCGTGGATCTCCAAAAAATATTAAACTGGGGAAGTAGAAATCTTGTACATTTCAACCCCACCACATCTCAGTCTTGCTTTCTTTCTCATAAAAGATACACCAGCCCTAGACCCATCACAATGAACAACCAAGTTATTCAAAGTAATGAGTCATTTTCACCTGTTGGTATTTTTGTGGATCGAAATATCAATTGGCACTAACATGTCACATCAATTGCAGAAGCGGCTGCTAAGAAATTAGGTTTCCTCTACCGGGCTCGCAAATACTTTTCACCAGCTAATCTCTATACCTTATATACTTCCCAAACCTCGAATACTGCTCCCACATCTGGGGTGCATCTGCCGCTTCTACACTCGCTATCCTGGACTCCATTCAAAAGAGAGCTATACGTCTCATCGGTGACCCTACCCTCACCCAAAGGCTGCCATCCGTTGCCCACCGACGTGCCGTTGGTGACCTCTCTCTATTTTATAGATATCTGCACGGGCACTGCTCAGAGGAGCTTTCCTCCATAGTTCCCCCACCTGCTGCCCCCAACAGATCTACCAGGGGAACAGAGCGAATGCACCCTTTTACTGTCCAGGACACCAGACATAGAACTTCTTGTTATGCCCGCTCTTTTGTCCCGAGGACTTCCAAGTTGTGGAATTCTTTGCCGGCACATGTTTTTCCTTTTCCTCCGAGCCTCCAAACCATCAAGTCCAGAATTAACAAGTTGCCTCTTTCCTACTTGTCAACACCCACGGTACGATAGTATTTAGGCTGTAAGCCCTCGTGGTGTGTTGTTGAAATTAATATATATATATATATATATATATATATATATATATATATATATATATATATATATATATATATATATATATATATATAGATATATATATATATATATATATATATATATATATATATATATATATATATATATATATATATATATATATATATATATATATATATATATATATATATATATATATCTGGGCCGCTTTCGATCAAATTTGGTGGGCACCTTTCCTTTGCAATTGCAAATGGCCTGGATATGTTCGTTAGCCAGGAAAATCTTCCCAGTTTTTCCCAGAAAATTTTGTGATTCTTTCGGAATTTTTTTATATTTCCGGAAGTAACAAAGTTAAGGCAACCAAATTTGATACGCTGCTATACGTCACAGAAAGCAAACTATGTGCCAAAATTTAGATCTATAGGTTGAAAGAAAAAAAGTAATAGGCATTTAAAGAAAAAAAATTACGTTCCATTTATGACCAGATAAACGCACAAAACCAAAATATTTTGTGTCGATAACAAAATCTCTTGTGTTACAGACAAAGACTTAGTGGTTTGGCGCAAAAAGTTCAAGAAATTCCAGAAAAATTGCTTTGAAAATTTGATAACTTTACCTATTAAAAAGTCAATGTCGCGATTTGAAACGTCAAAATTGGCAACTTTTAGGCAAAGAACCTAAAGCTAACAGGGGCTACACAGAGAAAATATCACAAGAAATGTCTTATAAGTCCTTAAGTTTCAGCTTCAGTTTTCCAAAATGTTTCCAGAAAATTGATTTCAAATAGACCCATTCTCTGATGCTTTAGGAGTCGTTTTGGTTATAGAGTTTGTGGTTTCATTCTCTATATTTTCTAGCAAATTTTCGTAGAAGAAATTCGCGACTTTTAAATTTTAAAAAGAGTTTTTCAACTGAGCCGGAACTAGGCCCCCTACGACCTATATCTGGGGTAACTTTTATCTGTTTAGGTATATACAGAGCGACGCATTTCTAAGGTATCGCTAAATATTACTGTTATTTTACAACAATTATAAAAATTATTTTGACAACTGCAGGTCGCTCGTAAGTCGTTGGCGATACAATTTTTTTTTTAATCGAACACCCCTTATATTATTGTAACGGGGGGTTTTACGTGCCTTTTACTTCTCTTTAAAACAAAGGTTTTTCAATGACTGTAAATTCTAATTATTATTATTATTAAAATTTAAGTAATTATTGATTTAGTTATGTTTTAGGGTCGGCAACGTTTCGAGCGGCAGAACGTGTGTCCCTTTTCTATCCCCTTGTTACACCTTGAACTTAATATTTAAGTTTTACGACCTTCAAGGGAGGTCTTGCCAAAATTTATTTGGAACACTAAAAACCGAGCATCTGGGGCAGAATCCCAGAATTTTACTATATATCCAGTCTTAGCGTATACCTAGTGACCCAAGCACCTCAAAGTCACCCTATAAGGAAACTGTTAATATGAACTCTAGTTTGGGGTTTCCTAAGCTAAAATGAAACCCAGCATCTAGTTTTTAAAACTACTTTAATACAAAATTAAAATTTATACACATAACATTTTAACAGCACAATCAATTTCTAATACACCCTTTAATTCCAAAGGTTTTGGTATGATTAAGGTTTAACAAAAGAAAACTCTCAATATTTTTTAAATAAATTCCTTGATTCCAGTAGTATGAATCCTAAAGTTTATTTAAACAGGAGGATATAGGAGGCTTTCCCAACCCCTTTGAATGGATTAAATGTTATACAAAGTTGATACCGGCAAAAACTACATTGTTCTTGCCCCCGGTAAAATTTTTCGAGTCTAGTAATTGACTCTTTTTCAGTCTAATTATAGTTCTAAATCTTAGCTAACATCCCTTATAGCTCCCAACTACACTTAAGGCCCCAAGCCTTATCTCGTGCTTCGCCTTATAAAATTTACACAAAAAATTCCCTAACTACTGAAACCCCTGATAAGCAACATCTAAATTTTTAACAGTATTCAATTCACTCTAATTCCATCTTTAAATAGCTATACAAATTTATTATGAAAATTTAATTCGGTAATCGAGACAGCTGGCCCATTATTAATAAAAAGGGAACATTTAACAAAATATTTAGACTAGGACGGACTCACCCAGAAATCTGAGACCATACACCAGCTCTGCTTTACCAACCCCTCTATGGGCTGGACACCTACGCGCGTCCGCGAGAATCGCCCTTTTTTTTAAAACACTCTAATTCACTCTCTGAAATTTTCACCCAAACTTCTAAATATTCTCTGATTATCTAAAGAACAGAAACCACTGACATTTTAGTCGCTACCGTACTTTCAGCCCCGAGGCCGGCTGATCACTAACTCTCTAGACACGTATTTTTCCACTGTATCCGTATCAAATTTCCTAGTTTGCATTTTTTTGTCTGTTGAACTGGCCTCGTTGTAGGCCGTAACCCTAAACTTGCAAATTCAGCATTTTTCTATCCACTATGTTTCAAGTGACCCGATTGAACTCGCAACTTGAGCAGTTGATTGTTTATAATTTCAACATGCCCAGCCTAGATAATTATGCATATTCCGATTATATTTATTATCGCTTGACTATTTGTTGTAGTGAATTTTTCATAAACTTTTCTGAGATGAAATCCACTAATTTATTTACATCTTTTCTGAACATTGATGCATGGAGAAATTTCGTTAACCAGATACTTAAACCAGTAAGCATCCTGCTTACATTATTATATTTTCCATCGAATTGTAATGCATGTTTGTTTTCGAGTTATTTCAATTGTTTTGCAACTTTTCACATTTTTGGCACATATCAAAAATTGTGATACGGCGTTTTTACCAAAAAAAATCGGAGTCTAATGCAAATTACGCATTCAGATAGGTTTTTGTTTGTATTAATTCATAAAAAAATCGAGATGCGGTATACAGGACGCTCTCAAATAGTGACTGAATTTAAAAAAATATCGTAACTCAATTGTATTAAATAGAGCCATCTGTACCTATTTTGTGTTTCAGAAGTGAAGGGCAATAATAAATATTTTGTAAATTTTCATGCAAAAAACAAACTTTTTTTGGAGTTTTGTCGATAAGTTTATTGGTGAAATGTGGTACATTGTTTCTACTATATAGGTTATACTGGTGACCAAATTTTATGCCTGCTTTCATTAAAAAAGACATATTGGCTATTAAAAACATTTTAATGAAAATTCACTACCATAACCCTTTTGCTGTGTTCAGACTTTTTCTTTTATAAGATACACAATATGGTGTCGGATGAATGCAGTCCTTAGGCATTAGAAAATAAAACTGACCAAGGAAATGGGCTGACCGCGCCTAGAATCTTACTTCTACTTAGATAGAGAGAGAGCTAAGGAGAGAGAGAGAGAGAGAGAGAGAGAGAGAGAGAGAGAGAGAGAGAGAGAGAGTCTAACAAATAAAAGTTGTCATTGAAACTTGTTCTATCTAACCGAATGGATGGGGAAGAATAGTATGTAAAATATTTCATTTTATATTATTAGGATTAGTAGCTACACTATTCTCTTGACCCTAGCTAATGTCTGCCGCAATTTAATAGCTCTTGTGTGGATTTATTACACACGATTTTGAAGCACTAGTTTCCTTAAGTAAAAAAATATGTAGTAGATCAAATACAGATATAAGACCTCTTCTCTGGCTTGGCAATTGCTTGTTTTCTTTTCTGTGAACGGTTTCGCCATTTTACGGCATCGCTCGACATGAGAAAATTGAATCTATTTAGTCGTACTCATGACAACTATAAAGAAAAATATGTGCTACGTTAGGATATTTGGATCAAAAAATTATTCAACAAATCAAAAATTACAGACGGCGTCTTTATAATGTGCGTGTGTTGTACGCCAACATTCATCATGCAAGTGAAATCAACTTATAACAATAATATGACTAACAACAATTATTATAATATTAAGGTAACTAATTAATAATAACAACAATATAAGTCGATTCTACAGTATAACGAAAATATCGACATACATTAATTTATTACATTATTACAACTATTTATAATATAGTTAGACATAAGAACACATTAAATCAGTTTGTATTATTTATTTAAAACAAGGCAGTTGTGTATGCGCTATTTTATTCACGAAGCATCGAAATATGTTTTGAAAATGTAGATTTGTCAGCGTGGTTATTTCTAAATGCAGCAGTGCATTCTTTCTATCTGGGATTAAAACTTCTAAAAGGTAAAATGTGTACAACACATTTTAATATTACATCCTATGTCAAGAAACATAAACATTTTTTCGCGTTAAATAGCAATTAATGAATCTTGTAAGTCGTTTGTTTTTGTACCATCATTTGATATATTTGAAATATCTTCTAAAATGGTTCCAAAGTAGGTCATTGAAACAGATTCGTTATCTTTTTTTGGCTCTAATATTTTGGATAAATGAAGCTAAATGCAAATTTGTATTTTTCTCTCTATGTGATCTTATCTATTATTTTAACAGATTAATTATTAATAAATGTGCTTGATTATTGATGTTTTTTCATTAAACATGGTGTCGGTGATAGGTATTGAAAATGCACCATGTATCATTGAATAACAGGCTGACAACAGTTTTTGCAAAAAAGGGTGATAGGAATCCTTTGGTAAAGTTGTGTCTGTGTAAGTGTCCTACTTTTTGAAAAGTCGAGCAAATTATTTTCTAACTTTCTATTGGTAAAATATAAGAAATTTTTACCATTGTGAGCTTCTTTTTATAAACAAATTTGATATTTACATAAGTGTTATTAATAAAATTTTAAAATTCTTCTATAATTTTGTAGAGCTACCTGGAAAACATCCTAAGTTATGATCTACATATGGCTACCAAAAGACAATATTATGTCCATCTTCTGATGTACTTTTTTTTCTAAGTTTTCCATAAATATGTTGGCTAATAAAATAGGCAGACTACTTATTATACGTATTTTGAGGAAACTAAAAATTTTCCCGGAAGAACTAGTCCGTGTTTCCTGGCTGTTAAACGTATCTAAGCCATTTATCAAAGGAACACGCGTGTGAAGTTTAATTTAGAGCGGTTAATTATTTTTTAAGTTACAGCCGTGACAAAAAATGGCAAAGAAGGCATTCAAAATACTCTTTCCACTAATAAACATTTTAGCTTCGACACAAGATTCATCAAGTCATACGTATCTGAAGTGTTATAATCTATGGGTCAGAAAGCTTGACCTGCAATAGACATGGCAAGAAGAGAATATAAGCATTTTAAATTTGCACATGGACCGAAATTAAAAAAAAGATGTGCTAAAGAGGCAAGAGAATAAATTGGTTTGCTGAAAGAAATTGAGAGGAGAAATGCAAGATTTACTGAACACGTTTCGTGACATAAATATTTACCCATAACATTATTGGAAGTGTGCTTTTTTGGAAAAGGTGAAAAGGTAGACCAAGAGAACAAATTCTGAAAAACTTGGCCCACTTGACGTACTACGGAACTTACAACGAATTGCAAACAGCCGCGGAAGATAAAGTCATATTTGGACGACAAGTCGACATCACCTTCAGATGTAATAATTACTTCACGGTTCGATTTTCAATGTGGTATTTTGTTTATTTATTTATTTTATGGGATATATTCTAAAACATAATAACTTTCCGGTAACATTATTTGAAAGGCAGAAACTTAGAAAAAGGCAGAAAGTTTTCCTTTGCTTAGTCAAAATGCAACTTTATGCCCCATACATTACAGCATTCCAGCAGCATATTATGATTTAATATTTATCGTTATTCTGGATTCTTTAAAATTGTGTTACTTATGCGAGCAGAAGCGTCAGATTACTTTTTATGACACTAGAATAAGTATACTGTGTCAAACGTATGACCTGATTATCCTTTTTTTAAATACAAATTTAAGTGCTTATTAGTGAGAAGAGTATTTTGTCTATTGGATGCTGAGATCCTCCTTAGATTTGATTCATTTATATAATACTTCTAAGGTACATGAACATATCCATTTCTTCAGGTTGTTGTACGTTTTGCTTTATATTTATTTTCGCAGTCCTCTCCTCACTCATTTTTAGTACTTTGTTTTCTTCGTATTGATTTTCAGTTTTTTTTAACACTATTCAGCACACTCAACATCCTTTGTACTTCTTTCTCTCTTTCAATAGCCGCTTTATGTTATCTGCGTACTTACGTAGCGTGCAATGAAACCGCTGTCCACATTTATTTTGTTTCTCTGTTCTTTTCTTTTAGCCTATCTTATTGTATCTAATGTAACAGTGATACTTAACTGTTCATTCAAATGCATAAAAAGTACCATAATTATTTTTTATGTTTGATAAAAGTACATATTAGTACCTAGGAATGATTTAACTAATGGTTATTTCTCCTAATTACACCTACTCCAGTCAACAATAGACAAAAGTAAAATCGCTGCTTAACTTCCTGGCAACAAAACAACAAACTATAAAATGCATGTTGAATGACGGCGGCACTTATAGTAGTTTCAAAATAAAAACGAATAACGAACTTGAAGCCCTTGGCAAATGGTAGCTTATATTACAATAAAGAGTGACTAACTTTCTCATTCTAAAGAGACAGGCCATAGGCCACATGTTTGCAAGATATTCATCCATTGTATATGATGTACGCTGTACCTGCCTCCCTTGGCCCTATGCTACTGAGCTAAGACCACACTTCGTTAAACAAGTCAATAAAGCGTCGTGACGATTGAAATTTTTCCGTTGGTTTTTAGATTTACTGTGTTAAAGCCACATCAATACTGCGATAAATATTGTCAAATTAATGATCACTTAAAAAAAAGGTAAACCGTCTTTAAAGAGGTGCTAAACGAGAAATAATTGTATTGATTTTAAATATACCAATAGCTTTACCTCAAATATAATTTTAACTAGAAAATATGTAGTATGAAATTTTCAACCTGTTTTTGAAACAATAAAGTTATCTAATTGAATGAAATATGGTACATTGTTACTACTATATAGGTTATACCAAATTTCATGCCTTTCTTTAAAAAGTCATATTTGCCATTAAAAGCTTTTTAGAAAATTCGCTACCATAACGCCCTTGCTGCGTCCAGACTTTTTCACGTGCCGTGATAAGAATTAAATATTACACGACCGGCTATTTTTGGTCTAATATGAGCCAGATTTCTTGGGTAGTCTAATGAAGATATGCAATTTTTATGACAATTAACATATTGGAAAACTTATATATCATTCATTAATGTCTAAAAATCTAGACTCAGCAAGTGCGTTATAACAATATAAATGTTAAACATATGAACATTGAAACTGACTCTAGATATGGCTTCTTGTTCATCTAAAGAAATTGTTTTAAAAGTCAGAATCATCTCCTTGGCGAAGCTTTTATGCGAAAATTCGCTAAAAGGCGAAATCAATTACAGAGAAGAAAACAAGCTATTATTAAGCCAGAAAAGGAGTCTCTACATCTGTTTTTAGTATGGAACGGTTTTGCCAAATACGGGCAACAACAATTAATGCATATAGCGGATTGTTATTAGTGGCGTGCGGTCCATGGAAGCAAGGAAAGCATTGCTTCCCTTAAAATAACGACTACATACCTAAACCGCATTATTTAAAATCCCTTTTGTATTTTAAATATTAAATTTCAAATTCTGAAACTAATTTAATTATTAAAATTTTTATTTCGCAAGCTCACACACATAATTATTTATTATGCATCATACTGTATTTGTATGTACGCTCCTAGCAATGACGTCGTCCCAGTAAATGTGACCGCATGCAGACAGCATGAGCCTGATCTGATACTAGGAGTGGATGCAATGACTTCAGTTAAATGCACATAGTCAGCAGGCAACTTTGTAAAAAAAAGACCCGGCTCGGCGCGATGTACGCGTGTTTTTAGAACGTGTTGTACTACGAAGACCCGATGCGATTACAACGTGAATGTACCTGATTATTTCGTAGATATAAGCAGTCGACTAAGTTAAATACATTGGCATTTTATGATTATTAATATGGCTGCAAGTAGATCAGCTTTTAACAGCGGTGACGGTGGGGGTGGGGATTTACAAACTTTACAAACAAGTGGTAATAATAACTGTAATTGTATTGTGTGTTTTTTGATAACTAAAGTATTTTCAGCTTTACAGTTTGCTGAAAAACTTGCTATTATTAATAAAGGTAGGCCGAAACCTACTCTAAAAAACTTAAATACAAGAATTAAAACATGTACCTATTCGACATGTCAATGCGGAAAAAACTTATTATTATTATTATTGTTTATTGGCAAAAATCATACAATATGTTAGTACAATAAGTCTTAGACTTGTGCTGTATTATAACATAATTTGGAAGGTTATATCCTAAATAGTTTGACAGTTCTATACCAAATTCAGTAAACTTCAAATTTTGACGTTCCGAATGTAATTTCTTTTGCCCTTATATTTCTCATCTTCTAACACTTCAACCATCACCTTCATTTACCATAAATCTCTGCTAGTCCATAATGTCTTTCTGACTGCTATTCTTTCCAAACAATCCATATTTTTGCTAAAATGTTTGAATTTGTAGGAGACAAAAATGACTTTAGTTAGACAAACAAAAATATGACATTCATAAACAATATGAATGGTTAACGGGTTGTAAAAACAGGAATAAACTGTTTGGTTGGTCTTGTAGTCTTAAATGCGAAATTTGTTCAAAAAATCACTTGGAACAGCCTAACGTTTTTCGCGGGACATAAAATCGCATTCAGAATGACTTAATTTCGGCTGCTGCCACTATTATTTTGAACATAATTAAATTTGAAATTAAACAGATTCGTTTCATTGCTATTGTTCTAGATGAAACAACCGATGTAACTAATTTAAGCAAACTATCTGTAGTAATACACTTCGTAAAAATGGATGGGAGTGTACAAGAAAGATTTTTAGGCTTTAAAAATGTGACAGAAGGTCGTACCGCAAACGCTCTATATAAAATTGTGCTTAATATTATGAAATATATTAAGGAGGCTGATAATAAATTAATTGCCCAAAGCTATGATGGGGCTGCTGTTATGGCCGGACATTTAGGTGGTCTTCAAGCTAAAGTGCGGGAAACGTTCTCCATTGCTCTATTTGTACACTGTTGTGCTCATAAATTTAATTTAATTTTATCCCAGTCTGTAAATCATATTAAAGAATGTAAAGTGTTAAATGGCTGCTTTTTTTCCAAATCTACGAAGCGCACACAAGCCTTAGACTCAATTGTTAAAAAACGTGTACCCAAAGTAGCTGCAACCCGATGGAGCTACAACGGGAGACTTGTGTTAACTATATTTGAACACCGTGAATCGTTAATTTAACTTTTTGAAAACATAATGGAAAATATCAAAAATTGGGACGCAGAAACAATAAATAGTTCTAGAGGATTTTTAGATGGTTTGAAAGAGGACTTTAATTTTTTACTTAATATATTTTCGGAAATATTTCCGTTTTCAGCTAATGTATGTAACATATTGCAATGTAAAATGAATTACCTCAGTGCGGTATATATATATATATATATATATATATATATATATATATATATATATATATATATATATATATATATATATATATATATATATATATATATATATATATATATATATATATATATATATATATATATATATATATATATATATATATATATATATATATATATATATATATATATATATATACATGGTTTCGGGGACCCAAATTTGCGCTCATTTGAAGAAATCTCACCATCGATACCTCTCTATTAGCCGATTTAAAAAAAAATCTCGCTAAAGACCAATAGATGCTGAGAAACTGAAAAAGTTCAATAAGGAGACCAAAAAGGTAGGAGGTTTATTATTTCTTAAAAAAACTGTTGGTCTCAAAGCAAAAGAAAAAATGACTAAAATGCTTTTAAGGCAATAAACTTCTTATCCCTATTTTTTTGCAGAATAAAATATGGACGCATAAAAAGATCATATTAGCGAACTTAAGAGTAGTTGCCAATTCTAATCTTTCACATCTTGCGCGCAAAAAAATAGGTATACCAATGTTTTCGGGTAAGAATATTACAGTTGAAGATGACAATTTAAAAAATCTGGAAATGCTGCTAGAAATAGAGCAATTGTTGTGGGGCAGTCCACATAACTGGTGTGTAAACACGATACTTTTACACAAAATTATATTGTGGGGACTGTCCACAGAAGTGTTTTTCGTATAAAATTATACTAAAATCGGATTGCGTAAGAAAGCGTGCTGCTACATCTTTATCTACGAAAAATTCTGCATCTGATGGTAACAATAATTTCTAAGTCCCCACAAGTCTGTTATATTCAGACGTCCCCAGGAAGCATTGACACCCCCCCCGCGTCCCTCTCTCTGTATGCGCGCGCGCGTGCGTGGGTGCGTGCGTGGGTGCGTGCGTGGGTGCGTGCGTGGGTGCGTACGTGCATGTGCGTGTGCGTGCGTGCGTGGGTGCGTGCGTACGCCTGCGTGTGCGTGCGTGGGTGCGTGCGTACGCGCGCGCGAGGGCGTGCGTGTGTGTGTTATTATTATTCTTATTATTATCTTTATTAAAACTATGCAATAATACACTTGTCAAATATACATTAAAAAAATTAACAACATTAAACTACCACCTAAGAATATAGAAATTATAAGTGTATCATAAACATGCAATGCATTACATACACACATATACAGATGCAAAAATTATACATGTAGCGTTTTATGTTCAAGAAAAGGAAAAACACAAACTGTCCAGTATTTTAGTCTTTTTCCTAGTACTATAAAACAGAAAACAGTACTTCTTGATTTTCAGTGACTACACAAAGCACTGCGTTGACGCACCAGATGGATTTGAATTGTTCGATTTGTTTCTTACCAAAGTACCATGAGAATTCTGTTGTCAGCCTGCATTTGATTCTATTCTGGAATACTGTTATGTAGGGAGGTGGCTCTTTTGCGTCTTTGAAAAGGTCGGTTATCACTCGGTAGATCGTTGACTTTGCGATGTGAATTATAAAATTGGCCAAGTTGTGCTTAACCGATTTTCCTGGATATCCAGAATATAAATCTTTGGTTTGAATTTTTTGGCGTTCCAAAAGATTTTTTTAGCAATATTTTAACTCTGCACCAAAGGTCTTCTGTTCTTTGACAAGACATGATTATATGACATGCTGTTCCTACAATACCTGGGCAGAATGGGCAGTTTTTCGAGTCCACTACTCCGATCTTGCTGAGAAAAATTGGATCAGCTAGGCGATGTTTTGCAAACCTCCATGATACATCAGAATCATGTCCTAGGGTGTGTGTGTGCGCGCGCGTGTGTGTGTGTGCGTGTGTGCGCGGGTGCGTGCGTGCGGGTGTGTGTGGGTGTGTGCGTGCGTGCGTGCGAAAGTGTTTGTGTGTGTGTGTGTGTGTGTGTGTGTGCAATCGATAACTCAAAAAACAATAAACCGATTTTGATTAAACTTGGCACGTGTTCTTCTGTTGTCAATAGTTTGGATAAGTTCGTTAGCCAACCGGGACCAGTTTTTCAAAAACAAATTATTTGTCTGAATAAAAAAATTGTATCTCAAATTTATTTAAATGAAATATGGTAAATATGTTGCCCTAGTAGAAGCTTTACAATATACGAAAATCAAAGTTTCTAGGTTGAAGGAAAATTGAGATATTGCAATTTGAAACATCAAGTAAAAATTCGCTACCATAACGCATTTAGTGTGTCCTGATTTTTTTTTCAGAAAAGTAATCTGTAGCTGGACTCTTGTTACAGTTTTTTCTGCACTTTATTAGCAATCAGAACTATACACGTAAATATATTCATTTTTACAACATATTTAAATTTCTATGAGCCAATCTGCTGTGTCGCCTGTCATGATGGAATTATCCGAATAGTGTGTTGAGATGTTTGGAAATTATTCCTTTAAATCTTTAGGTCATTTTCGCTTGTCTTCTTTCTGTTGGATTATCTTAAAGAACTTTTCTAATATCATTAGAATGTGTCTTAAGTCTTGAAATATTTCTTTGCTCGCTGTGTTATTGCATCTTTAACCCATGATACTTTCAGATTGTTATGCGGAGTGTGGTTTGGTACATAAAATGGAGCATTAGTTATAATTCTTAAAGCTTTGGACTGAAATCGTTGAACAATGTTGAAGTTTGATTTACTGGAACAACCCCAAAGTTATATGCCGTTGCGACGCACTTCCTTTTATACCAGATGACAATGCTCAAATAATTCCCAATCTATTCACAAACCTAATTTGTCATTGGCATAAGCTAGGTTACCGGGAAATTAGAGGGCCGCCAACTTTTACACAGTGGAGATGGGCGTTGGTTCAAAATAAGATGTTAAATAGGGGCGCCACTTGATTGTTTAACCTCCACTCCCGGATATTCTAATAAGATGTTCACTAATATACTTCCTTGCCCAGATCCAACACAACCAAGAATTCTTGGATCACACTGGCAACTATGGCCAACCACAATCGAGCACAGGAAGCTGCAAGGAAGTTATAATTATGGTAAAACAAACTAAAACTCAGAACGGTATGGTCTCATAGACCCACAAGTAAAGGTAACTGTAATGATCTAATAACACTAAGTATTCTCAACAGCCCTGAAAACAAAACACAAACACAAAACCAAAACACACCTATATGATAAAATAAGGGCTTTTATTACGCTTCTTTGGCATACAAGAATTTATTAAAAGCTATTCTAAAATTCTGATCTAAACTAAAGAGTCTCTATTATATAACTAAAATGGCTTATTACAAAATAATCAAGACATTTAATGAGTATTCATGAATGTGCTCCAAAACTATAATTGTTCTATGGAAAAATCCCACTTTTCGTGCACGCAAAGCTTACAACTTATTTCCCCAAATAGTAATTAATTACACGTTAGTTAAGTTAAGTGGCCTGATTAAATATCAAGTCCCAAGAATAATCAATAAGCTTAACTAATGCTAACAATATATAATAAACTGTGGTAACTATCAAAAGTGAAGCAATTATATTAACAAGGGTCTCATACAAATCTGTGCCACATTTATTGAAGTTTAAATAAAATAAATTCAGTTTGATTTGATCGTAGTAAAACTTATTCTTTGATATAGCAAATTTAACAGAGGTGAATATTTAAAATTTTAGCTTATCAAGATTGTCACTCTTATCACTCTACTCTTTATCACAAAACGGAAAATTCTTACTTAAACATCCTGGACTTCTAGGCCATAAAATTACCAACAATTTCCATACCAAACTGGGGCCTTTAAGGGTACGGAACTGCAACCACGGAAACAATGCAACAAACGGGCAGGCAATGCAACAACGGAAAACGAAGACCTCCTCACTGAGATCCTAATTCATAAACCACAGATTTCACAGCTGACGGGAATTATCGTTGCTCTTGACTAGCACATAAAAACTCCATTTAACTCAATAGCCATACTTCTTTCGGTACATGAAAATTCGCCATTCCATGCGAGACTTATTCCTCTCAAAATTCTCCTATGATACGTGAATTCGCCAAAGGTATTAGCCACCAACACTGGGGCTTCCTAGTTAAAATCCAGATTACCTACTACGTGGATAACTGCCCAATACCTGGATTTCTGCACAATACAAGGTTTTCTGCACAATACAAGGACTTTCTACCCGGCACAAGGACTGCCCGATATAAGGACTGCCCAATACAAGGATTTTCTACCCAGCACAAGGACTGCCCGATATAAGGACTGCCCAATACAAGAACCCTAAAAACAATAAGTAACGGAATGCTAGAGGTGTTATAGTTACGAGAGATGATGATTTCTTACCTCCAAAGAGGGCATACGAAACTCCAACCAACGTGACAAGATCAAAGTGGTACCTATATCCCCTCAAACGGGTTATCTCTACAGTCTTCAACACCAGATACATAAATTACGATATCACCAAAAGACTGCAGATATTTTCTGAGTGCAAATTAATCCACTATGGGGATAAATAATATCCGACTTGCTTCTCAAAAAGAACCACGTGTTAGCTCAAACTACTACCAACAAAATCTCTCTCGAACCTTCCGGAATATTCGCATTTCCTACCTGACAGCCATCAGCGCCATCGTTTCTCACTTCATCCTATACGTGGGGAGCCATCTACCTTTCTCAACATGCGGACCATTCTCGAACCACCAGCATGGTTAGCCACATCGCAGGCGCGGCAGCCGACAAGATATACCAGGGGTAGTTCAAAGAGAAATGATTTAACGGAATATCTCAATTTCATTCAGTATACGAGGGATAGCCAGAAGAAATTACCATGATCGTCGCCAATAATTCTCTGTTTAAAGCAGATGAGGAACCACAAATACACCCAAACTAGCCTAGCTGTTTAGCTACTCAATTTATACTGTTACACCGTATGTCCAAATAGGAACAATTATATACTTCTAAATTAGCAGCTGGTTGTAGAGGCTTAAATGAGATTTATTTCCGATCAGCCGATAAAATTTTTTCATCTTCAAATCCAGTTCGTTCCTTTTCTTGATTATGTGTGTTATTATCCGTCGTTTATCTAAATGAATACCCAGATATCTTGCCTCACTAGCTTAGGGCAATTGTTGACCATTAATACAGACAGGTGGACTCTTCGTAATAAAGGTAACTTGGATGGACTTTGTTCCATTCACATCTTCCACAGTCTTCTAACTTGGTAAGGCAACTTTGAAGATAATTATAAGCAACTTGGGGATTTTTGTGTATTGCCATGAATGCTGTATCATCTGCAAATGTACCTATTTCCGTGTTATTGGTGGTGGGCAAGTCTGAGTTCAACGAAGATATAGGATAAGATCCAGTACGCTGCCCCTGGAAGTCCAGCTGATATTAGGTGAATATCAAAAAGTTCGTCTCCGTGTGAAACTTGAAAATATCGGTTGTAAGGTATGACTTGAATAGCTGGAAGTAGTGATCTGTTAACTCTTTTTTCATTTTGTAAAGTAGGCTATGATGCCAAACTTTGTCAAATGCTTGACTTACATCAAGGAATACTGCTGAACAATATTTTAATATTTTAATTTATAAACTATTCGATGGCACTGTTGACTTGTGGAGTGGTTGGTTCGAAATCCAAACTGATGTTTCGGTAACCATCTTTCATGATATCCACTGCCATTGAGTCTTTTTAAAATCAGTTTTTCTAGGACCTTCGATAAGACTGATAAAAGGCTAATTGGTTTGTAGGACTTTAAATCACTAGAGAGTTCTCCTGGAAAATTGTAGTTGGTCGGGCCAGTGATTTAATCGCAGTATTGAGTTGTAGATTATTGTGAATAAAATCTTTGGGTGGTATTTCTAGAAGTATTTTTGGTACAGTATAGCAGGCCAATGTTTTAGCCACTGTACTACTGTGACTATAAAATACCTATCACTTATTTGGGTACATTTCAATTTGTCAGTAATCATGATAATTGATTTCAAGAAAATGTTTACTTATATAACATAAAAATATATGTGTGTGTGTGTGTGTGTGTGTGTGTGTGTGTGTGTGTGTGTGTGTGTGTGTGTGTGTGTGTGTGTGTGTGTGTGTGTGTGTGTGTGTGTGTGTGTGTGTGTGTGTGTGTGTGTGTGTGTGTGTGTGTGTGTGTGTGTGTGTGTGCTCTTTTAACGTCGGCCTATTTCCGCGACTCTGGCCGATTGACCCTGCTCCTAGGCTCCGGTAATTACCGGCGCCAGTGAGCAGTTTTGCCCACCTTACTGAAAGTTTCGCCCAACTTCTGCCTTTTCTAAGCAGAGTGGAGATATTTTACGTGCCAAACGTTGCATGGTACACGAAACCGACGCCTTAGCACCCCCAGTACGGAACTTATTTAGACAATGCAAAGCTCTAGCAGTTGTTTTGTAACTATGTACTGAATAAATTATTTGTTGATAATAATTAAGAAAAGGTAATTACCGGGCTTTGCTAGGACGTGAACTCGGAACCTTTGACACAGTAAGCCGACGTTCTACCTGCTTCAAAACTTGACACCGCTTTTGACAGAAGTAACAATACACTTGTTTTTAATATCCTGTTAATAAACTGCATGTCTTCTTTTAAACAATTTGTGTTTGTGTGTGTGAAACTCATGTTGTGTTTCCATTGTAAAAACATTTTAAAAAAAACTAGATATTATTTTTGTTACAGGACGAATTCCACCCTTTCATTGAGGCCCTTCTTCCATTCGTTAAATCATTTTCATATACCTGGTTTAATCTTCAAGCAGCGAAAAGAAAATATTATAAAAAACATGAGAAGAGGATGTCTCTGGAGGAAGAGCGTCAGTGCAAAGAAGCTTTACAGGTAGCGTTGAATATTATCCATACTTACCATTTCATGTACATTAAAGCAATAAAAATAAACCAAATGTTTAAAATCGTTTAAAAATTTGTTACATGTACCCATATGGTGTGTAACTTATAATTATGACTGGTCATGTCGTTACGCTGTGCGACCTGAGCAAAGCCTTTGACTGTGTCTCTCATGACTTGCTGGTTGAAAAATTGTTCAGTGTGGTGTTAGGGGTGCTTCGTTAAAGTTGAGAACTTCACACTTACAAATGAGAAGGCAGCGCGTATTTTGTAATGGAGAAATGTTGAATGTTGGGACTGTGGGAAATGCGTTGCCGCAGGATTCTGCCTCGGCGCCGCTACCATAGGCTACATAAACGATTTGTTTGATTTCATGTCACACAGTCGCTGCATCTGTTATGCTGATGATGGTGACTTATATGCAAAACGTCGCCTATATGCAAAAGCTGTGACCTAGATAAGCTGAAAGCTGAGACGGTTTTGAGAAGTCGGCAAAACTGTTGTTCACAGCATAAAACTAAACAAAGAAAAAACGATTACGGTAACATTTTCCACAAATCCGGAAATGTTAGAAAAAAATGATGCTAACCTTCTTGGCATTAATATAGATGGAGCTCTTAAGTGGGATGCTCATATTTCTCTGTTGCAAGATGTCAATCTCAATTTTTGTAATCATGTGGTTGATGAATTCGGCACGCAGCCGATTTTATCCTATCATATACACTCATTTGTGGGGCAATTCATCAAACTCTATACAAACCTTCAGGCACCACAAGCAGGTACTTAGGTTGTTTGCGGGCGTTGTATGCCGTGAACACTGTAAGTCGCACTTTATTAGTCTGAGAATCGTGCCTCCTCCCACTATATACATCTTTAGTCAGTTATTGCATGTTAAGTAAATTAGATTATCAACAAAATTCTGCATACCAAGACTATAGCACCAAATCGGCTAGTTTAATACGACCACAGAAATGTAGACTACAAAAACCAATTCACATAAAGTCCTTAGATTATGGGAAATTAAAAAATGTTATAAACCATTACTTAAGACACTTACTTTCAGCCCGTAAATAGATGCCTCGCGGTATGTGTGAATTTTAGATAACGCTACATATGTATTTGTGCATATACAGCTTTGTATTCTTGTTGCTTATTGTTTTATTTTTGTATGTCGTATTCTGCATGTTCACATGTAATAATTTGTAATATGCAAAATTTATTTATTGTTTAGTTAATTTTAACTAATTTATATGTGTGTATATTTTGCTCTGTGCTTTTTAAAACTTGACTTTTTTTACTAGTGTATTTTTACTTGATTAAAGGAATTTGGTATTGAAAGTCTTTTCTACCAGACAATACATTTTAAAATATAATTTTTACTTGCTACAATTGTTGGATTTTTAAATGTAAAAAGTGGTCAAATAAATGTAGTTTTCTACCACCGAAAGACTTGGAGACTTTCATGCCGGCTGATGTCGATAATCGGTTAGCTAGGATCAGCATCACCTTCAGTTAGAACAAGGATGCAGTGCCCTACAGAGTTGGCAAAACTTTCAAGGTCTGGACGTTAAGTGGCGGTACGGTTGGGTTGACATTATAAAGTGTGAGAGAACAATTATAAGAAGGTGCACATCATGATGAAAGAAAACTTACATGTTATTGTCGCAGTAAGTTTTCTTTTATTTGTTTAGATTATAAATTACTATATATTTAAAAGTAAAACTTAAAAAAAATTGCTGCTTGTCTTTAAGCTACTGTTACAGTTAACCTTTATCTTCCAAATTATTTAAACGTAAATGAAAAGAATCTGCACGTTGATTTTTTGGAGATATTATCTTTACTTTTTAAATTTTCAATCGAAGTTGCAATAGTTTATCTTTGACAACAAAACCTATGATTATATTTTTTTATTTTTTTTTGTCAGTCAAGCTTTTTGTTGCAAATATTTAAATGTAAATCTCAAAATATAAATAAGGAATCTATTTTCTGGTTGGTAATTTTAAAGAAAACTAGTCATCTGCTAATTTTTGTTGTATATACATATATATATATATATATATATATATATATATATATATATATATCTGAATATTTTACTTCTTGAAGTTCTTTGTAGAATTCTTCCTTAAATGAATGATTGCTTTTTTTCATCTTTAAGATAATAGTAGTGGTACATGGTTCGATTTTTCACTCCCATCGTAGATATTTACCTTATTGGATCGGTTTGGTGCACCTTATTCAAAAAGTTCATGGTGTTTACTTATAGGAACTAAATCACCAATATGTTTTTTTTTTTCATCAACTTTGATATAACTGAATTCGGATCGTATATATGTTTTTTGTTTCTTCTTATTTTCCTATTTTATGCTGGTCTCATAGTGCTGTGTACCTTATTATTATAATATGAAACAACTTTTTTAAGGAGACGTAGCGATTTGTAATTTCTTTGCATGCTGAAGTGCTTCCCCATAAAGTTTTTAACGTTGCACGTTGTACTTTTTCCTAACATAAAGCACCACTCCATCATTTTGATTGTAAGTACCATTGTTATAATAAACATCATAGCCACTAATCTGATACAAGCGAATACCTGGAATTGGCCACGTCCCACTCAGTACAACACAATCAACCTGTTCGCTTCCCAAAGCAGCCAGAGTGACAATCAGCTCATCGGGATTTTCTCTAACGTTCCTAATATTATTATGATAGATGGAAAATCTTTCAGTGTTACCTCTAATACCAACGTATTCATCAATAGTTGCATAGGTTGCAGTTGCATCATTGTATAAATCAAAACAATCCAAACCATCCATGTCAGCAAACGCATATCCCACACCAAACAGGGGTACCCAAAACAACTATTAAAGTTTATCCAAAAAGGTCCGAAATTAAGTGCATGTGTAGCTTCACCGGCATAATTCTGACACCATAAAGTGCTATAGGCCACACATAATGAAATCCAGATACATTCACACACTCACACTCACACTCACACACACACACCTCCACACATACACACACCAAAACAGGCGCACAAACTAAACAAAAAAATACATAACAAAAGTTGTTTTTCTTTTTTCCCCAAATTATAAATTAATAATAATCCGCAGCATGTTCTAAGCTAAGTGTAGAGATCATAAATTTAAATATGAACCCATAATTTCCCCGCGCAAAAGCGTAAGTATAAAAGATTTAAAATACACACATATACCCATAAAAATCTATACACACAACACACACATACACATGTACACATATATAAAATATCCATAATTATAGCACTAAAAGGTCGACTGGGGCAATACGTAAATCTGTATAAATGAAACAGAACAAAGCAAATTCGCACATAAAATGTTCAAAAATCTGAATCTATAAAAATCAACATAGCATAATACAATTAAGCGACACACTATGCGACAACTCCAAAATAAAAATGTTCTGAGCAAATAAAACAAAAGGTTTACATAGCATCACTATCAGTGAGAACACGTGTACACATAAAAAACAAGAAATCAATTTGCCTTACTCACATATCCACGTAGATACAAATGTAAACAAAACACATATCCACGCATATAAAAAAATAACCATTAATTAACTCGCTTCTTCTGAACATCCGGCTTTCCTCCAATGGGGGTATCAACCTTTCCTGCTGGTTATCTAGAACTGCTTGAATTGTTCTTAGTGCTGGATTTCTTTTGACCTCTGTGGGACCCACCCTAGAACCAGCTACAGGCAGGCTTTCTTCTGTCCCGTTGAACACTTCTGCCTCCGTTTCTAACAGTGCCGTTGTAGGTGTGGAAGGACAAGTATTTGGGCGTTCCGTTAGCTGTACAGAATCTGCAGATTTTGAGTCCTCCAAATCCTAATCCAAATCTTCAGGGCTATATACCTCGCCATTGACGTATAGTTTATTATTCCTTAAGAATGCATTTTGTTTTCGTTCCCCAGCTATTTTCAAATGCTTCACAAGAATATTTCTTTTGGCTTGTTCCTCTCTTGTCAAATCGTTTAACATATAGATTCAAGTACCCTTCAATGTCTTCGCCTTGCTCATCAACCTTGCCTTCTCGAAGTAAACGGAGAACTCCACCAGTATCACTGGACCCTTTCCTAAGAGGTAAACATTGCTTATAGCATGTGCCGACAAATCTACATCTAATAGGTCTTTAATTTTTTTAATCACAAACTCTGTTGAAATGTTTTGAAAATATTCTGTCTCCTTAATTCCAAATATAACGATATTCTTCTTTTTTAATTGTTTTCCAAGATTTCAACTCTTTCCTTAAGCAAATCGTTCTGCCTCTCCAGATTAGATACCTTTTCCTCAAAAGCCGCACAGATTTTCCTTTCCAGGCATTCAATCGCTTGTTTTAATTCTAGCTTATTTTCTTTTATAGTGTCATAAATTGTTTGGAGCGTTATATTTCCCTGTGTAGACATCTATTTAAGAATTCACTTCTTCTTATCAAAAACTTAATCATAGCGATAAATAAACAACGATATAAATTGTTCTAGGTTCTGCCCTCTACTTAACAAATACTTTCACTTTTATGACTTTAATACGCAAATAAGGTTTTTCTTTTGCAGCTATAAGACTAGTTTTCTTTATCACAACAAACTACAAAAAAGTCTATCCAAAACCGTAGCTTAACTCTGGCGTGAGTTTAAAAACAAGTAGGAACACAAAAATACACGTCTACACTGTTCACTTTTATACTTTATATTCACTGTAAAGTAAAATGAGACTAAAAAAATTGTTAAAAGTAAAGCACTAACTAGGATGAGAACTCGTTATGTGGGAGTCGACTATAAGATGTACAGAGATCTAGCCCATTGTGCTATGCACTACATGCATTTACTAGCACGTATATCCCATTGTTCAAGGTTTTGCAATTTACACAAAACTATTTTGATTTACAATGGATTTTTTGTTCATATTTTAACGAAATCAAGGAAAATAACGACTTAGACACATATCTAGGAAGTGGTTTTATCATTTCTTGTAGTATTTTTCACTCACATTCTGATCAATCAATTTTGACGTTTTAACTTTCTTGAATCAGATTTAATTAATTAAAAATTAACTTACCTATAACTTTTTTTATCTTTTAAGATAGAGATCTGAATTTTGGGACATAATACTCTTTATGACAGAAATCAGCTTACCAAATTTGGTTGCCCTCACTTTGTTATTTCCAGAAATATGAATTTTTTTCGAAAGAAAACACACAATTTCCCAGAAAAACCTATGCCGATTTTTCTAACTAGCATACTTATCCAAGCCAAGCCACTTGTAAAAGGAAGGTATGTGCCAAATTTGATTAAAATCGGAGTATTATTTTGTGAGTTACCGGTGCGATACATATGTACATATATATATATATATATATATATATATATATATATATATATATATATATATATATATATATATATATATATATATATATATATATATATATATATATATATATATATATATATATATATAAGTTGAAACTGACCCTGGATATCGGTTCTAGGGGGCCTAGTTCGCGGTCATTTGAAGAAATTTTTTCAGAATTCAAAAGTCGGGATCTCCTCATTGGTGATTTTTGCAAAGAAAATTCACTAAACGACAATATGACCTAATGCAACTTTAGTATTCTCTAACGTTTGTTTGTGTTTGTAAGTTTAGTATTTTTTCTGATTTGTGCTATGTTCTGGTTGTGCGCACCTAGCCATTGTAAACACGGACTCTATATGATTTATCCTCTGTCCGTATTTAAGTGTAATAATAATAATAATTTTAAAATTATCTAAAGAGAGATTTTCACAAGAACTACAAGTGGTGATTTCGATGTGCAAACCCTAAGATGTGTAACGTCGCTAATGCAGTCGATGCAACAGATGGTGTAATTAGAAAATTTGTTGATGCGTGGGTAGACTACTATCAGAAGCATAAAGACGACTATCTAAATAATAAAGATGAGGCAGTAGCGGCTCGTGCCTTAATGCATTGGGGGTGCGCAAGAAAAAAAGTTCGGAGCGCAGCAAGTGCGTTATGGTAGTGAATTTTTATTAAAGACAGAGTTGGAAGATTTAAAAAACGAGTTTAAGAATAAATTTAAAAATTTAACCAAGAACATAAATGCTCAAGTTATCAAAGAATAACAAGTTGAAAAAGAAGCTAAGTGAAATAGACAAAAATCTAAAAGGTTTACGTGCTACGTGGATACTTTTAAATCCAACATCGTCATGAAACGACGACGACAACCACAACAGCGTAACGATTAACCATCTGATGCTTAGAAACAAATTATAAATAAATTATATAAACCGTACCATAATTAAAGGCTTGGGTGACTTGTGGCAGATTAATTTGGCTCAGTTATATCTATCATCGCGACAACTCTGGTTACAAGTACATTTTGGTGGTCATAACGCAGTTTTTCAAACTGCGTTATGGTAGTTTATTTTCATAAAATTGTTTTTAATACCAAATATGTCAAATTTAGTTACCAGTATAACCTATATAGTAGAAACAATGTGCCGTGTTTAATCAAAATAACTCTCTTGTTTGAAAATGTACAAAAATTTCCGAAAGTAAACCGAAAAAACCGGTTTCTTGGTCAACCTTATAGGTTAATAGCAAATTGAGCTATTCAAATATGAGGCATTTAATGAAAATTCGCTACCATAACGCACTTGCTGAATTTCTTTTCTTACAAACATGCATTGTTTCGATGGAAAATGCTAAAATGCAATAACATAAGGCGTGTTCGATTAAAAAAATGTTTTCAATAGCAAATACGAGCAGGCATCACTATGATTACCGGTACACCCTATGTAGTAGAAACAATGTACTGTATTTTATCAACATTACTTTGTTGGTTGAAAATGTACAAAAATTTTCCGAAAATAAACTTAAATGTTAATTTCCTAGCCAACAAACCTTACGTTAATAGCAAATTGAGTTATTGAAAGTTTAAGGATTTAACGAAAATTCTCTACCAAAACGCCCTATTGCGTCAAGATTCTTTCTTACAAACACGCATCATGTTTCTATAAAAAAATGCAAAAATGCATTAACGAATTTGTCCTACAAAATTTAGCTAAAAATTATAGACGGTTAAACCATAAACTTAACTAAACCTACAGCGAAAGCATCAACTTAAGTAAACCGACAGCAGAACCAAAGCATCAGAGAAAAGGTCTATTTGAAATGGGTTTTCTGTAAATATTTTAGTAAAATGAAAGGCAATGACGGTTGAAGCTGAAACTTAAGCGTTCGCGGAACATTCTTCTTGCAACATAATCAAAATCGGCCCATTATTTTTTGAGTTATCGGTGTGATACATCTACACACACACACACACACACACACACACACATATATATATATATATATATATATATATATATATATATATATATATATATATATATATATATGTGTATATATATATATATATATATATATATATATATATATATATATATATATATATATATATATATATATATATATATATATAAACATATAAAAAATGAAACTGACCCCAGATATGTGTTCTAGGGGGCATAATTAGCGCACATTTGAAATATTTTTTTTCAAAATTCAAAAGTCGGGATCTTTTCATTAGTGAGTTTTTTTTAAAGAAAATTCACTAAAATGCCGAAGAGGTGACTAAGCTATTGCTGATATTTTAGCTAATAGTACAGCCCCCTCTAACATGCAGTCTGATCTTAGCGAGGAGTTCTATAACACCAAATTCAAGGCCTTAATGAAAAAATACAACATCAATCATTACACCACATATAGTGTGAAGAAGGCTCACACCTACCTTGAAAGAGAAGATATATATATATATATATATATATATATATATATATATATATATATATATATATATATATATATATATATATATATATATATATATATATATATATATTACTTGTCTGGTGTCAACAACCGGTGTAAAGCCCAAAGATGTCAATAAGAAAAATGAAGCAGCTATTCGTGAACAAGTCTACTCACATCGTATCCAAGTGTTTGATAAAACTAAATTTAAAGTGGGTGATGTTGTACGCATAAGTAAAGCGAAAGCTGAATTTGAAAAAGGTTATGCACCTCGCTGGTCAACAGATTTATTCAAGATTGCCGGTGTCCATTTCACAAACCCAGCAACATATTTACTAGAAGACATGCAAGGAAAACCGATCAGTGGGGGGTTTTACGAGGAAGAACTACAAAAGACTAAACAAGCACACCTGTCTGGTTGAACGTATCTTGAGGAATAAAGGCAAGAAACTCTATGTAAAAGGGTTGGGCTTTCATAAATCTCATAATTCTTAAATAAATTCAGATGATGTTTAATAAGTTTATATTTAATGTAGTTAGAATAAAATAAAAGTTTTTGTTAAAATTAATGTGTTTTTATTTTTCCATGTAAGCTAGACTAATAATACAATTAAAAGTTATGTCGTATATCAATAATATCCTGAATAAACTTCTCCTGCGGCACATCTGCTATATGTAGGTCGTCGTTTCTATTCGCCTCAAGCTATTTTCACTTCGGTGTTTTTTCTGTGAAAGAGATTTACTGAATTTGGATCATACAACATGTTTAGGATCACTTCGGAATCGGGATGATTATATTTAAAGTTCTTGACAGCTCTTCTGAAGCTTTTTTTCGAGTTCTTACAGCATGATATGGGTAGGTAGCGTCGTTCTCATTTCTTGAAAGTAAACCAACAAACATTTTTCCTGGGTTACTTGGTTTTGGGCATATATCTTCAAGATGTTCTGTGACTTTAGCATTTGTTTCTCGCATGCCTTGCACCTCATCATCTTTGTGCATTAATTTCACTTCAATTTCCTTAAGGTTGTCCCTGCCTTTTTGATTAAATTCGCTTACGAAAAAATCAAAAATAATTTGGTTGCACTTTTCATAGAAACGATTGGATATCCAAGAGGCCAAATTTAATATCAAATCTTTGCACACATATGTACCAGATATCGAGTCGTTTTCAGCCTGCACTCCACCAATGTGTACCGAGTATGTAGCAGTTCTATATAAGTATAAGTGGGCTCCTGCTGGAACATTTGAGGAGCCGGTTATTCGGCTACCCAAATGTTGATTTAACTTACTGTTGTAATAGGCAATCAACTCTTGAGTTTTCTCATTTTCCAAGCAATGCCTCAATATTTTCTCACCGCTTTTACACAATTTTGTTTCATTGAAATAACCAGTATTCTTTGAAACACACGAGACCCCTTTGTAGTAAGTTTTAGTTCCCAGCTTAATTACTTAAAAAAGATAGAGCAAAATTACTTAGTCTTAGTTTGGTAATCTAATTTTTTATGTAATTAACTCGAGAATGATAAGACAAATTGTATTAATTCGGCACAGATAAATTTTATTTACTCGACAAAGACAAGATAAATTTTACTTACTCAGCAAAGACATGACAAATTTTATTAACTCGGCAAAGACAAGACAAATTTTATTAACTGGGCAAAGACAATATACATTTTATTAACTCGGCAAAGACAAGACAAATACTACGGGTGTCAGTATATAAAATAATTAATGGCAATACCTGCTCTTTCTGGGGTAGTTTTGACCAAAATCTCATATTTATTAGCCCTTCAATTCAAAACTTTTGTGTTTAGTAGAGGCAGTTATAGCTCAGATATCTAGGTAATCTTAGTATTATAAAGTTGTTGCACTTGGAAGAACTTGGTTAGGAAGCTTGTTACATAAACTAAATAACAGGAGTAAAACACAATTATTAGTATAAGTATTAGTATAAACAGTTTAATATATGTATAGGTGGTTCTGTCAAATTTAAATAGGTCAATTGCTAGCAGAACAGGAAGTTTTATTTATAAAAAGTAGCTCTTAAATGTAGATAGACTTTTAGGCCATCTTAACATTAACGGCATCTATGTTAAACTGAACGGAAATACTTCTAACTAGTATAACTACTGTGAACAGGTTGTGGGAAAATGTGATAGTTTGCAATCTTATGCAGGCTTTAACACGCTTGATGATGATGCCACCCTACCGGAAATGACAACTGATAACAACAGAATTCTAAACAAGCTCTAACACGCATGATGATGATGTCATCCTATCGGAAATGACAACTGATAACAACAGAATTCTAGACAAGCTCAAACAGGAACCAGGTTAACCACAGAAAATTAAAACTGATAACGTTCATCTAGCGAGGTCACATGCGGACTCTAATAGAAAACTGGGTCACCTACCGGAAATAACAACTGTATTTAAGCAAGCTCAAACCGGAATGATGTGATGATCCTACCGGAATTGACAACAGTTAACACACAGTCAGTAAATAATTTATTTCCACACACTTGTTTAGTATGTCTTGTATCTCCTGACATATCTGTCATGTTAAACAACGACGTCTAGCTATATGTAGGTATGTATCTAACTGTCATTTTAATCATCTGTCAGGTATCTGCCAGTCTTAGCTCTACTCGAAGATTTTGGTTTGCATATGGTGGGTGTGTCTGCGTTTATGTGTGTGTGTGTGTGTGTGTGTATTTTTTAAACCACAAAAAGCAAACCAATCATAACATTATTTTATTGATATATTTTTGAGCACCCCTTGTATATATATATATATATATATATATATATATATATATATATATATATATATATATATATATATATATCGCATTTACTCATTAGAATTTTTTGTAAATATTTGTTTATTTCAAAATATTATCTATTATTGAATACCCCTCGTACACAGGTCATAGTGCCCCCACCGGATATTCTGTGAAACCATTCCTACATTAGACAAACGAAATTGGCGTTAATTACCATATGTAAATAAGAACACGTTATTTATTTAATATATTATACACAATAATAACTGTGTATAATGAATTTGTTATACATGATTCTTTTTTTATTATTAATATTATTGGCTGCGGCATCTCAGGCCATTAGCACATTCATTTCCCATCATTCAATATTTTAAAAATTTTCCAGACAAAGTCAACTTGGCTCGCCCAGGAATCGAACCCGGGACCTCTCGCTTAGCAGGCTGGCACCTAGCAACCTGCGCCACGAGGGCGTCTATTCTTTTTAAATATTCAAATATTACTTCGTATTCAATTACACATATATAATTATGTCTTTTAACCAATTTCAGTTATTAATTCATGTTCAAATACATGCATATATAGATGATTGGGCCATTTTATCTGTGTCTCTCCGTGGAGTAATGGGAAAAGGCGCGGTTGGTATCTTTAGAAGTCGTCTACGGGGTCTGAGATTCAATTCTGGTTTGTGGCGAACGTTTCTCTTTAAAACTATATTTCTATCCCTCTCTCTCTATCGCCCTTTCTCAAATGCTATTTATATATATATATATATATATATATATATATATATATATATATATATATATATATATATATATATATATATATATATATATAATTACGTCGCTCTGTATATGGCAACCATAAAAGACCAGCAATGACATCGACCTCAGGCGGTCACAGAGTTCAATCAGAAACTGCATCATAATCAATCCTAGTTTATAAGTATCAGTTAAGTTAGATTTAGATTCATTATTTACTTGTCCACGATTAACAACATTCATAGTTCGTTAGTTGTAACTTGTAATTAATCACTTTGTTATTTAATTGTACTTTTTGGTTTTAAATAAATTTATTTTTTATCATAAAGCCAAAAGGGCCTTATTTAACTGGTGCTGCGAACCGTATCCAGTAACGACGTTTTGGCAACCTAAAAGTAGCAAAATTGTCGGTCGTTTTTAAACGTTTGTGTGGAAGAACCATCCAAGAAGAAACAGCAAGGGCGTTGGAGGAAAAGCCATAGATGACCAACAAAGCAGTTTCCCTTCTGTAACTTGATCCATTTCTTTCATTTCCTATGCAATTGTGTCTTATGTATTTGCAAATTTCATTTTTCGTAAATACAAATTATTTTTAGTATTCACAAAGTTTTTCTTTGGCAATACTTAAATTTAAGGCATCATTTATCATTTTTTGATAAATGCCCTATAATTGATTATTGATGTATCACAAAGCTATTTTTCTTCCGTGATACCTATTATAATTAATATTTTATTAATAGCATTAACATAATTTTCTTTGAATTCAATAAATACAAGCCTTATTTTTCGAATAATTATTGATATTATTATAAGGTACTTTTTATAGTACATATTATTAATTAAAACGCGTTTTATTGTATTTTCAAATTTAATTTTTCGAAAATACACGAAATAAACGAGCAGAATTAGTTTTATACCTTTTTGCAAATGCAAAACGTTTTGTTTTAAAATAAGAAAATTCGTTAAAGAAGTTAATATTACAGCGTGAGAACTCAGTTAGTTATAATAAATCATAAAACATTAGAATCAACAAATTCTACTGCCTGCGTTTTAAACCACGTTCAATTTCGTTGTAGCTGAAACTGATGACTAAATAAAAAACCTTATAGACGCGATATTATACAAGATTCAATTTCAACAGAATCGTATGATATCCGTTGTAATTAGATAAAACGCTTATAACAATCAAGCATTGTTAGCGTAGAAATGAAAACATTTAGTACAATTAGATTAATTTTTTATGGTATATTTATCCACTGTAATTAAAACGCTTTTGAAAAAAAATTTCAACAGAAATATTTTGAAGCATAAAGATTTTATAGTTATGATATTTTGCACCGCATTAATTAATCTTTTAGTAATAAATTATTGATTACTTTAGAGTTAAACATTTATTTTTAAGATTGATTATTATTCTATTAATTACAAATTTTAGCCATTTATTACAAAAAAATATATACCCTTATTACCCTGTAAATAATATTTAAAAAGAAAAATTTCTTTTATATCTATTAATACATTACATGGGCCTTCGTGAAAGGTCTCCCATAAGATTTACCCGAATTCTAGAAACAATCTTGATAAATTTAACCCCAGATTCGCTCATTTCTAATTCATCAGAAACCCCTAATTTCCAAAACATATCAGAGGCATCAATCACCCAAATCTGTCAAGCTTCGGCCATGATTCCTGAGTACAATGGCGGACAAAAACAATTAGCATATTTTCTGAATTAGTGCCGCACTTATAGCCTATGTTACAAAAGACAAGGCGACACACCTGACGACCTACATTGTAACTGAATGATTATTGAATTCATTAAGGCCAAAATTACAGGCGAAGCCCGAGATATACTTATGAAACTAGACAACATTACTTGGCAAAATATTGAAAATGCCCTTAAGGCCCAATATACAAACCCTAGATCAGAAGACCTTTTAATGACATATTTACGGACTAGCTACATGCGTAAAACTCAGACTGCTACTGATTTTTACAACACTATACAAGACAAATTTAAAATGTTAAACGAACATATTTCCCTACAAGCCCTAGATGACATTATAAAAACCTACAAAAAACAGCAATACGAAACAGCAGCTGTTACTTCTTTCAAAATAGGAATAGCCGAACCATATCACAGTCACTTACGTTTACTAAACATCCCCAATTTGGAAACAGCGCTGCTCGAATGCCATCGCATTGATAACGAGCAGATGCAAGTAAATTTCTTAAAAGTCATAAAAGACAAAGATGAATCTCATTTCCGTCAAAACGACAAACATCCTCAGCAACAAAAACCACACATAATTAATAGGAAGGTAAACGACTTCTACCCCACTTCCCGGAAAATACCCCAACAAAATTATAACCATCAGCCCGATTTCCAGAGAATACCCCGACAAAATTATAACTATCGGCCCAATTTCCAGAGAATAGCCCCACAAAGTCATAACCAACAACCAACGTTTCACCAACCCTTTCCAAGCCGACCTATCTCGAACTTAAGACCAATTCCGTAACAAAGAAATTACCCCACTAATTCACAAGTCTTCGGAAGAGGAATTAATCAAGCAACCCCTATGTCAATTTCTGCTAACCTAACAAACAATCGCCCTCGTATAAATCACCCCATTCCTCAAGTAAATAACAACCAAACTTTTCAAGAGCAGGAACAAGACTCTGACTATTTATACCAGGATGATAATGATTATCAACCTGATGAGGACTTCTATAACAAAGAACTCGAAGAACCAGAGGAACCGTATGGTGGAAACCAGGATTTTCACGATACAGCCTCGGAAACACTATAAAACTTTACTTAAATAAAATTGTCATGTAACCCAAACTACCCTTTTTCTGACTCCCCTCTTTAGGCCTACAAATACTCATTGACACTGATAGAATCATGAATCCAGGTCCGGCTTACGAATTTTTCAGCGAATATCTCTATCAAAAACCCTTCGCAATGAAATCCGTTGGCAAAATTTCCAGAGGTATCGATAACATTCAGTTTCCTATATTGCAAGAATTTGGCATTAAACTCCCCATCGATTTTCATGTCATGCAATGGCATGATCGTTTTGACGCCTTGATCGGTTCAGCTCACTTCCAGAAATTGAAAGCACGTATAAACTAAGAGACACAAACTATAACGTTAGGCAAGACAGAGGTCCCTTTCTATTTCGAACTTAACCCTCAAAATTTTAAGCCCTTTAAACAAATATGTGTAAACAGTAACAGAATTCCTGTTAACGTAGAAAAAGGAACCGTTCTGATTCCCAACTATTTGACAATACTGTAACATTAGAAAAAGCTATAGCTATTTCTCATTCTGGCATTTACACAATTCCCATTACAAAAAATACATCTGACAACGTCGAAGTTTACTTCATCGAACGAATTAAAGTCACTCCTTTACAAAACTATTACGAACTGAACGAACCGATAAAACAAAACCAACCTAACATTTTAAAACAATTAAGAGTAGAGCATCTTAATACCGAAGAAAAATCAAGATAATTTTCCCTATGCCACAAATACAAAAATATATTTTACCATGAAAACAGTCAGCTTACGTTCACCAACTGTGTTAAACATGACATACGAACAACAGATGACGAACCAATACATGTAAAATCATACAGACACCCCTACCACTTGAACATTGAAATACAAAAGGAAATTCAAAATTTATTGGATAATAAAATTATTAGGCCTTGTATATCCCCTTATTCCTCTCCGGTATGGATTATTTCAAAGAAAGTAAACTCGCCAAAAAAGACCAAATGGCGATTAGTTGTGGATTATAGGAAGCTTAACGAGAAAACCATAACTGAAAAATACCCCTTACCAAAAGTCGATGAGATTCTAAATAATTTAGGAAAATGTACATATTTTACTACCTTCGAATTGGCACCAGGATTTCATCAGGTCGAATTAACTCCCGAAAGTAGTGAAAAAATACCCTTCAGCGTAAATAACGACCATTATGAGTACGTGAAAATACCCCATGGCCTCCGTAATGCGGCCATAACTTCCAAAAAAGTAATGCATGATGTTTTAAAAGAATTCCTATACAAAAGCTGTTTTGTCTACATGGATGATATAATATTTTCTAAATCCCTTCAGGAACACCTTCTCCATATCAAACCAATTTTCCAAAAATTACGGGATGTTAATTTAAAGGTACAAAGACTAGGTAAAAGCAAATCCGAACAAAAGTAAATGTATAAAATTTTTTCCTATACCCAGCTCTCAAAAAGAATTAAAACCATTTCTCAGTTTAGTAGGCTATTACCGCCGCTTCATTAAGAATTTCGCAAAAATCCTATTCCTCTTAACCAAATGCCTTAAGAGAGACTCTAAAATTGACATTAACGACACAGATTACGCAAATGCCTTCAGACAAGCCAAAAAAACGTATTAAAAATTCACCTATACTGACGTATCCAGACATTACAAAAACTTTTCACCTGACTACTGATGCTAGTAATATCGCTATAGGGGGTGTTTTATCACAAAACGACAAGCCCATAGCTTACTATAGTCGCACACTAAATTCCGCTGAAAGGAATTACTCAACAATTGAGAAGGAACTCCTTTCAATAGTTGAAAACACTAAGAACTTTAGGCCTTACCTTTTTGGAAATAAATGTACGATCGAAACCACTTGTATGGTTATTTTCTATTAAAGAGTCGAATCCACGTTTAGTGAAATGGCGTTTGAAACTAGAAGAGTTCGACTACGAAATTAAATATAAAATAGGTAAAGGAAACGTAGTACCCGATGCTTTATCTCGTGTCGAAATCAACGCAGTTGAGGACGACGCTGATCTGGTATCAATTTTTAATAATCTAGATCCATCAGAGCTTAGAGTATTAAACGACGACGATCTTAAAGATCTAGGTATTAACACAAAGGAAGACGAACGACATTCTGACTCACAAACACAACACACTTCTGCAGAAAACCCTGTCTTTACTATGCCTATTTCTGAAAACCCTTTAAATCACTTCAAATATCAGATAATTATGTATTATGGACCTCATAACGAAATAAAGACGGAAAACTTATTTAAAAACAAATGCTACAGAGTGTACATCCAAAGACAACACGAACTACAACAGATGACTGACTTCTTAAAATCTTATATTATCCCTAATAATAATTACGGTATATTATTCTTGGACCCGCAACTCGAACATTACTTTAGCATGATAACTTCCAATCTTTTCAATAGTTCAGTTAAGATAATTAGATGTACAAAACGATTACAAGACGTAACAAAAACTACGGAACAAAAAAGAGCGATCCAAGACTATCACGAACAAAACCATAACGGCACTAACGAGATGTACGCACAACTAAAAACAAAATTGTATTGACCCAACATGAAAATCCAAATTTACGATTTTATTAATATGATGTATGTCTTCAAGCGAAATATGATCGTAACCCGTATAAAACCACGTCTCAAGAACCACTGATTGCTTCTAGACCCTTCGACCTCCACGTATTCAGCTTTGATAACTGCAAATTCTTAACCATTGTCGATCTGTTCAGAAGATATGCCCAAGCATATTACATTATCGATACTACGGCCCTAACCATAGTTAACAAATTACGTCACTTCTTCTCTCACCATAATTATCCTTCCAAAATTGTTTCCAATTCTAACCGAGAATTCGAAAATGTTGTAATTAAAGAGCTCTGTTCCATGTTTAAAATCGATTTGCACATTACTACCCCTCAGGACCCTGATTTAAATTCGCCTGTAGAACTTTTACATTGGACACTACTAGAAAAAATACGTGTCCTGAAAATTTAAAATCCAAACGAAAACCCTCAGTCTCTCATGATCACAGCTGTATTAATCTATAACCAATCGATACATTCCTCAATAGGCTACTCTCCTTTCAAACTGCTCTATGGCCCATATGACGACATACCACCTATTGATCCCCATCAAACAGTTCACGAAGAATATAACAATAGACGCTTAAAAGAAATACTTCCATTTTACCAGTCTATTTATGAAAAGCAAAAAGCAACACAGCGTCTCGAGAAAATCAACGAAACTCGAGAACAAAACATCCAAATTAATGACGAAAACGTTGCAGTAAGAGTACCACCAATTCGAAAGGCAGATCCCCTTTATAAAATTTATTCCGACCCTATACAATTACCCCGCAATAAAATACTTCTTCCCCATCCGAGAAAGCAAACAACTTATCTTAATAAGACTAAAAGAACAAGAAATAAATTTCCTTCTTTAGAGCCTGCTATGCCTATATCTGAGGAGACAGCCCTACTCCTTCAACTTCAACCCATCCAAACTAATGGTAATTTCAAAGATTATGTCAAATTCGCCAAAATCCTAAATCATTACCTTAGGTTTTACTTTTACTTCAATCCCACACTTATAGAGGAAAACTATAATTATATATTACTGTTGTTATAATTACTATTATTATTAATTAATACCCAATACTTATCAGAATATCAAATTAAGTGAAATTCAATTAATAAATATTATAACAGATTTAAAACAGCCAATTAAAAGCCCCATAAATTAAATTACAAAAACTAACACATATTAGGGACAAAATAAACCTCATAGATGGTGCAAGATCAATTATAAGAATAACCACTGTCAAATTTAGAAGAAAATCTAAAAGAAATAAACAAAAAAAAACATAGATTTATTTTATGCAAATGAGAATGAGATGATGGTTCCGTTCAATAACTTAAAATCATTTGGTAACATAATGACTCACAGATTAGAAAAAGATTAAGTTTCAATTAACAATAAATTTAGAGTCATTATAAACCACCTTAGATGCAATGCAAAATAAAACGGGATATAAGGCTGTCATAGAATTTCAAATAATACGAAGTTAGAAATTATCGGAAAGTATAAAGATATTACAAGAAACAACTTTGCTTAATTTTAATCAGTTAACCAATATAGGAAATATCTAAGCTTAATCATAATGACAATGAATTATTTTCCACAAAAATCACATTTTAATATTTTTTTTGAATTCAACAAATTTAATGTTATCTTTAAAAGACACGACTGTTATCTCCTAAACTTCCTATTCCAAGATCTTAATTCCCATATTGTTCCAGCAACCCAAAACAATAAAGTCCTTGTATCACCTGCTTCGCTTTACCTGCGAACATCACCATCAGCAAATCAGTATCACTAAAGAATGCCATCAAGATACGATAGATGGACCACCACAATAACACCCTCATAGCCAACCAGGAAAATGCCAAATATACATGAACAGCAACTTATGGAAAAATCAGTCCAAACATTACATGGGTACCTGAGTTGATACAACCCCTACAGTCACAGCCGTAACATCTCATCAGATTCAACCCTATACATCTCCAAGAAGCCAGCAAATTAAAAAGTCAGATGGAGAAAAGGAAGCATCATAATGTACTGCACCCCTAGGTACATTCAACACACAGGGGAATGACTACCATAATCACAGTCATCCTAATGGTCATCCTGTGCTACATTTTCAGCAGACAATTAAGAAGAGAGCCATGCAGCCCAAGTCCAAGAACCAACTTACACCAGAAGAGCCCACCGGGAAGAACGAGGACGTTCTTCACACTAGGGGTGGAGGAATTATGCCAGCCTGTATAACTACGTCGCCCCGTATATGGCAACCATAAAAGAAGAATACCACGACATCCGTTCCAATATAGTCCACTCAGCAATGACATCGACCTCAGGCGGTCACAGAGTTCAATCAGAAACTGCATCATAATCAATCCTAGTTTATAAGTATCAGTTAAATTAGATTTAGATTCATTCCTTACTTGTCCACGATTAACAACATTCATAGTTCGTTAGTTGTAACTTGTAGTGAATCACTTCGTTATTTAATTGTACTTTTTGGTTTTAAATAAATTAATTTTTTATCACAAAGCCAAAAGGGCCTTATTTATCTATATATATATATATATATATATATATATATATATATATATATATATATATATATATATATATATATACATACATATATATATATATATATATATATATATATATATATATATATATATATATATATATATATATATACATATTACATACATATATATATATATATATATATATATATATATATATATATATATATATATACATACATATATATATATATATATATATATATATATATATATATATATATATATATATATATATATATATATATATATATATATATAGCTATGGTATTTATTTTAGTATACCTGCAAATATTTATTTTAGAGCTGAGAACATATATCTTAATCATCAGGTTGGGTTTTAGTGTCTTTCTACGTTTTTTTCTTGCGCGCACATATACCTTAATACTACATAAAGTTTTGTTTTTACAAATGACCTCTGCTCTTTTAATACATCGAGCCTTTAGGTAGCTTGGTCATACCTATTTTTACACACAATAAATCAACAGAATTGCATTTATTAGCTACAATCTCATTCTCCCTACAAAAACTGAAGCATTGTTCTTGGTTTCTTTACGGATATTTCTAGAATATAGGTTTTTTTATTACTCGAATGAAACTTAACATCAAGGGTTGCTACATGAGTCACTGACATTCATGTCGGGCGTTGACATCTCATGCTACACTCTTTCGTTGCTACATTAGGGTGTATACATTTATTTTATATATACTAGGATGTATAAATTTCCCGTTTTCCCATTAAAATTTCGTAATCTTTTCTATTATTTGCTATCTATAGCAATATATATATATATATATATATATATATATATATATATATATATATATATATATATTATATATATATATATATATATATATATATATATATATATATATATATATATATATATATATATATATATATATATATATATATATTGTGTGTGTGTGTAGACTACATATAATAATAATTTCAACGAATGTACCTATGTACTCTACACATGCGCGCAGAGACACACACTTTCGTTAAAACTCAAATTTCCAGCCAAATCTGTAGCATGGCAACTTAAGACGCATCACAAGAACAACAACACACATGACAAACACGTGGTAACATAACCTAGCAAACAAATGTAGGAACCTAACAAACAATCGGCGAGCTGACACGTGGATATGCCAACCATAACCTAACATATACGTGAGGCTTATATGTCATCTGTCGCCATAACAACAACAACAATAAACAAGCAGCGAATGGGAACCAGCACATGGAGAGACTTAACCTCAACAAACAAACATGGAGGCCATACATTCGGCTGGCGGAAAACTGATAGGACTTCATCTTGGGCCATCTATCACATCTGTCATCATCTGACATCTGTCACCTGGCAGCTGACAACTGACAGCTGAGATCTGTCATGTGATGTCACGTGCATGCGCAGACTCCATCTTGGGAAGTGGACGGGGAACGTCAGGGTGCCCGAATGATGCAACTTAAGACACCCTATAATTAAAGTATAGAATTTTTTCTCGTATCTTGTATAATAACAATTATATTGTGCTTTACCGTAGAAATGCGTCACCCTGTATATATGTAAACAGATACAAACTGAAAGAAAACCCGGGATATGGATTCTAGGGGGCCTAGTTTGCGCTCATTGGAAGAAGTCTTTTTAAAACTCAAAAGTCGCGATCTACTAATTAGCGATTTTTTTCTACGAAAATTAGCTAAACCGTTAAACCATACACTTAACTAAACCTACAGCCAAAGCATCAGAGAAAGGGTCTATTTGAAATGAATTTTCTGTAAACATTTTAGTTAAATGAAGAATAATGACGGTTGAAGCGGAAACTTTTCTGGGAACATTTTCTTTACATAATCCGTATTTGTTTCAGGTTCTTTGCCTAAATGTTTCAAATTTTGACGTTTCAAATCGCGACTGACGTTTCGAGGAAACCCACAACTTTTTTCTTTAAATGCCTATAGCTTTTTAGTCTGTTAACTGACAGACTTAAGTTTTGGTACGTGGGTCATTATTTAAAATACAAACACGCGTACAAAACTTGGTTGCCCTTGCATTGTTATTTCCGGAGATATAACTTTTTTTCTATATATGCATGTATATATATATATATATATATATATATATATATATATATATATATATATATATATATATATATATATATATATATATACAGTGAGGACCTAAAGTCCCCCCCCTCTAATTTCTGAACCGTCCGGTATATTGTGATGAAATTTGGAACGATAATATATTAGCAAGGTCTGCATCTTTTGGCATATCAATGACAGCTTTAAATGTCAAGGTGGCAGCTGCGCGCGCTTTCGGAATATTTTTAAAAATTAAATTGGAACTCAGGTGATATCTCATTTTGAAGGTCTTTGGTTCAGTACTTTCCAAATGAGAATCAATAATATCGGTTTCTGCATTATGACTACCCTTGTTTATAACACACTTTTTTTACCTATTAGATGTCATTATTCATTGTTCCTGTCGTACTGTTTCCCCAGTAAAGTACACAGATAATTTTAAATTATTTATGTTTCAAAATAAAACACAATATAACAGTAAACAAATAACAACTAATTAACCCTAACTAAGAAAATTGAAAAACAATTAAGATAAAATCTAAAGGCATAAACTGTTGAAGTGGTTACTTCAACAGATGTTGAAAATGACCACCATGGACCTCCTGACAAATAAATATTCTATGTGTAAATTTTTCTCTGACATTATGAAGCATCTGTGGCGTTATTCTTGAACAAACATCTATAATTCGTTGTCTAAGTTCATCTAATCAGCCGGGAGCCGTTTTATAAACTTCAGATTTAACGTATCCCCAAAGGAAAAAATCTAGAGGCGTGAGGTCTGGGGATCGAGCTGGCCATTCCGTAGGACCTCCACGACCAATCCACCTATTTTCATAACTCTCATCCAGGTAATTTCTGACTTGTCTAAAATAGTGAGGTGGGGCTCCGTCTTGTTAAAAAATAACCTCTTGAAACTTATGTCGGTTTTGGGCAACAACATCATCAATAAGTGGAGTAATTGTATTTTGCAGCATATCCAGATATCTGGGGCCATTAAGGTTTCCTTTCTGAAAAATGGGACCTATGATGTGATTACCCAAAATGCCCGCCCAAACATTTATTTTCTGTGGGAACTGTGTGTGTCTCTCCCGGAAAACATGGGGGTTTTCCTCACTTCAGTACCTACAGTCTTCGGTATTAACTTTTCCATGTAAAATAAAATTACTCTCGTCACCGAAACAGATATACTGCAAGTAGTGATGATTCCCTACGATTCTTCCTGACATAATTTTGCAAAATTCGAGTCGCGTATCAGGATCTTCTTCTATTATTTCGTGTATAATTTTCATTTTATATGAGTGAAACTTATGGCTTCTCAAAATTCTTTTGACAGAAGTATGCGAAATATTACATGCCTCAGCCACGTGCTTCGTTGGCTGTAGGGGATTAACAATCATTTCAGCTAAGACCTGGACTTTTACATCTTCCACAATTTTAGGCCTCCCGGACCTTGGAGCGTCTTTCACTGTACCCATTTCTTGAAATTTTGAAATTAGTTTTCGTAAGTTTTCTGCATATTTGGCGTTCCGGATAGCGAACATACGAACAGCATCATGGTAATTTCGTTTAGCTTCGCCAAAAACAATAACCGCTTCAAATTTATCTTGTAAAGAACGAGCCATTTAAAACAATTTCGAATACTTTCTGTCAATACTAAATCAAGATATTAAAAAACAGTATGACAGGAAGAATCAATAATGACATGTAATAGGTACAAAAGTGCAGAAAATGGAGAAACCACAGATGAGCCGAATAGCATCTGTGGTTCTCCAAACAACATGTAAATGTGTGCATACTTTGCTACTGATGAATAGTAGTAATCTTTTTTAGAAAAGTGTGTTATATTAAACAATGGTAGTCATAACGTAGAAACCGATATTATTGATTCTTATTTGGAAAATACTGAACCAAATGTTTTTAAAACTGGAGAATGTTCTGAGCATAAAAAGACCTTCGAAATGAGGTATCATTCGACCCCTATTTCCATTTTAAAAAATATTCCGAAAGCGCTCGCAGCTGTCACCTTGACATTTAAAACTGTTACTGATATGTCAAAAAAATGTAGACCTTTCTCATATATTATCGTTCCAAATTTACAATATACCGGACGGTTCAGAAATTAGAGGGGGGGGGGGGACTTTAAGTCATCACTGTATATATATATATATATATATATATATATATATATATATATATATATATATATATATATATATATATATATATATATATATATGTATATATATATACATATATTCTGAAACTGACTCCGGATATGGGTTCTAGGGGTCCTAGTTTGCGCTCATTTAAAGAATTTTTTTCAAAATTTAGTAAAGATATAACTTTTCACTAAATTTTCAAAGGAAAAAAATCGCTTCAGAGAATATTATGACTTACAAAAAATGTTTAAATAAAATCAAACTAGGGACCACAGAAGCTACATCCAAAGTATTTCTCTATGAGAAGATGGATAATCAATGAATCCATCACCTTTATATAATATATTATAGGGAGCCCGTACTTGACGCTCAACAGACAAGATCAATGTTCAGATGTAAGAAAATCATTGGTTATATTTCAAGGCAGAATTGTCTATATGAATACCAGGTTTGAGCACGTTTATGATCTATAGCACAAGTAGTGCTGCAGCAAATATGGATTCCCAGCTATTGTATTTAATCAAACGAATGAAAGGAAATTAACTATAAGTAAAAAAGCAATAAAAGGGGATAAAGAACGAGAAAAGCAGCCTAAAAAATTCTGCAAGAACAAAACCAGCAAATGTAAAGATATCATTTTGTGTAGAAAATGGAAATACTAAGTAAAAGATAAAAATTTTCAACAAGTAGTGAGCCAAGTTAGAAACATTAATGACGACGACCATGCCAAGTTAAAAAATCGACAGATGAATAGGTAAAAGTTAGAAGCAAAATAGAACAGAAAACGCAATCTTGGGCAGGGAAAAATTAAATTTAAAAAGACGCCCATGTAAAAAGTAAGGTTGTTACAGCCCTATGGGTGCATATAACAACAACATCAAACATGACAGGCATTTATAATTTCAAATGATAGAAAAATAATTTCAGTAGTGCACGAAGAATATTGAAGGGGCGATTCAGAAGCTAGAGAAGGCCAATTTCAAATTATATCCAAAATACTGATGTTTCTTTAAAAAAGAGTTAACTATTTGGGGAATTATTACCCTAAAGAAGTTTATACCGACCCGGAGAAACCGTAACGTATTTAGAACTGGCGCGTTTTAGCCGATATATACCAGGTGCGAACTTTTCTTAGATTTTGTACATATTGCCGAAGTTTTGCTAAGAAATTTGCGGACATCACCAAACTTTTGTATAAACTGACAGAAGAAAAATGTATGAAGTCACTTTACTACCAATATACAAAACCTTACAACCACCTCCCTAAATACATACGAAATTACTACCTTTGCGTGGACTAATGACTGCCAAAAAGCATTCACAGCACCGAAAGAGGTTCTATATGCATTTCCAGTATGACATACCTTCATTGAGGTTTACGGTTTATTGTAGACATAGACGCCAACAATTTTCGCATTGGTAATATTTTGTTGAAGAAAAAAGTGACCAAGAGAATATTCAAGTATATTTCAAGTCATATCGAAAGCAAAAAAGATATCATAGTCGTTGTGGATATTCTGGAGAAATTTTGAATACAGTTTCTAGACCAGACGATCGTTTCGCTAACAAAGTTTGAGGTATCAGAGGGGTGAATAAACAGAATAAACATGAATAAACATTCATTCCTTTGATGATGCTAACTTTGTTAGCGAACTGATCGTCAGGTCTAAAAACTGTATTATGATGAATTGGGGTCTCCAAATTGTACTTATCAGTGCCCATCACAGGTTCCAATCTTCACTCATCGTATCTAGGAATGCAATGTCACGGTAGAACACCAATCCGGATGGCGTGCTGCCAAGGGTATAAACGTGACAGTGCGTCACGTTGATACCCTGTCCTTTTAAGTGTTAGCATTGCATCTTTGCAATATCAAGGGTAAAATATCTAACTGTCGAAAAAGGCAACGTTACAACTATATAAGTAGTAGGATCCACGGAGGTTAATCAAAGACAAAATAGATGGGCCACGTATTCAGCCAATCAATAGATGGAAGGAAATAAGTACACTTGGAAGACCCAAATCACCACAACACATATTTCAGAGACCTTACGATCGTTTCGTTGACCATGTCAACGTTTTCAGAGGAAGAAAAATTCTAAAATTAAACTGTCACGTTGATACCCTGTCCTTTTAAGTGTTAGCATTGCATCTTTGCAATATCAAGGGTCAAATATCTAACTGTCGAAAAAGGAAACGCTACAACCATATAAGTAGTAGGATCCACCGATGTGAATCAAAGACAAAATAGATGGGCCAGTTATTCAGCCAATCAATAGAGGGAAAGAAATAAGTACACTTGGAGAACCCAAATTACCACAACACATATTTCAGAGACCTTACAATCGTTTCGTTGGCCGCTTTTATCTAATGTGTTATTTAATTTTGCTCTAGAAATTTACTATGTGAATATTGGAGCAAGCCGACAGACACATCTAGCGAAACAGACACCATCAAATCCGCTCATATGGTGTCTGTTTCGCCAGATGTGCTTGTCGGCTTGCTCAAATATTCACATAGAAAATTTCTAGAGCAAAAAGAACGTGCAGATTCCTTAAATAACTCGGTGCCTTTCTTTTTAAGCACATTACATAAAAGCTCATAAATTTGTCAACCAGAAGATTAAAGCAGGTCTTCGACCTCGTCGGTTCACTACACAATAGACAAACGATGGGTCGCCGACGACAATTTTACGTCGGACTAGTTCGTTTACCTAGACGCGATATAAATACACTGTAGCTTTTAGTTTAATTTTAAAATTTTTCTTCCTCTGAAGACGTTGACATGGTCAACGAAACGATCGTAAGGTCTCTGAAATATGTGTTGTGGTGATTTGGGTTCTCCAAGTGTACTTATTAGTGCTCATCACAGGTTCCAGTTTTCACATAGATGGAAGGAAACTTGCGTTAAAAGACCGTCTTGGTCCCAAGGCAGTAATAAAGGTGTTGCCATAAAAATGTACTGGATCCATTGGGATGACAGTGTTTTACTAGATATTAAAAATTTGAAAATTAAATCTGTACGGTAAAGGAAACAGTCTGTGTACAACCAAGAATAAAACAAGTCGCTGGAAAAATCCATAGCAGTGCAGATGGAACGGTTTGGGTGTAAATAAAACTTTGATATATGTCGGATAACGCTTTTGTTGAGATGGCGCTGAAGAGGCAAGTAATGTACATCTTTTTGAGTCGATTTAACAGTGTTTACTAATGAACACCAAATCAACTGGAATAAAGACAATCCATAGTTTCTGCTGGCATACACTTTAGCGGTACATGAGACGACCGGATACACCCACGCATGTGGTCTTTAGAGATAGTTTAAGGTTCCTCCTGGTCTTTGATTTAGGAGACCTGCAGATACTCAGTGTTGGACCAATAAGTTTATAAAAGATTTGGAAAGAAGAATGAAAGGCACTTATACCCTGCTGCGAAAATGTATGTATATACGTTCTCGCAGCAGGATTTACATTGTATAATGTAAATCAGATTTTGTCTAAATAATTTCGGGAGGCGATGGAATTGTGAACAATAATAATTGTACTTTGGTTTATGACGTTACAAAAGATTAAAAACACAATTAGAAATTTTAGCAAATATTTTCATTGAAATCTGAAAAAGAACATCTATTCTTAGCGAATTTTCGTAAAAAAATCTAGTTTTTTGTAGAAGCGCTCGTTACAATTGTTGTCGATGGTGTTTTAACAGATGAATTAACAACTAATGCCAGTAGGTATAGATGGGGAGTTCTGGACCCACCACCCGGTCACTGCACATACGCGAAGGGACGTCTCAGTGACGTACCAAGATGGCGGCTGGATAGAGGACCAATAGGGGTCTAACCTGACATGACGTTATCCAAGATGACGTCCAAGATGGCGGCTGTCGAGTACGAAAATTCAAAAACTTAAATTTTGAATCGAGATTTGATCTAACCTGTCTAAATAATAAGACCTGTCATTTCGACTGTTATGAAAATCACGTATGTAAATATGGCGGTTTGTGTATGCGCAAACCAACTTTTTTATTAGGCGGTGTAGAGGCATAGTGTTTATTGTCATTTGGATCCACGAGTAAAATTCAAATATGGCATTTGCGGAAACCAACTTTTTTTTTATAAGTGGTTTAGAGGTATGATGTTTGGTGTCATGTCTCTCGACCTGAATTATAATATAATATCGGAGTAAACAAACACCTGACGTTTGCGGTTTTGCAAGTCTGTGCACGCTCGTAATAGAAATTGCTAGCAAAATCTACATGGTATAAAAATACCGTCTGTTTTTTTAATTTGTTCGTATATTCCATAAGAAACCATGTAAAAGGGCAAATATAAGCAATATAACATGTAACCTAATGTATTTTAGGCACACATGTTAAAGAGCTAAATAAATGACCGTGCTTTTTGAAACGTATAAAGACCCAGCACATTTAATCACAATTACAGTTGAAACATTAGTATAGAGTCGTGTAAAAGAATAATGCCTATGCCTCAGCGCAATGGCAAACAAATTAAAGTTTTCGAAAATATCTTGCTTAAACAAGGTGGTGATCAAGTAGTTAAAGAAGTAAAAAGTGAGCAAACTGTGCAATAAATAATAGATGAAGTGCTTCTACCAGATGCAACAGATAATTATCAACCTACACAAGAAGATGTATTTAATCAAAAGTTATTGGAAATCAATAGGAAAAACAGTGAGGAAAAACTAAAGCCGGAAGACTGTGCTCTCATATCACAAACATATTTTCATACACAAAACCCAGAAAAGCAATTACAAGTTGGTGTGGACCCTCTACCAAAATTCCTGCCCATAACACTATGTGAAAACTGGTACCTGTGATGAGCACTAATAAGTACACATGGAGAACACCCAAATCACCACAACACATATTTCAGAGACCTTACGATCGTTTCGTTGACAATGTCAACATCTTCAGAGGAAGAGTGTCCAAGTGTACTTATTCCTGCCCATAGTAAAATTATCAAAGAAAAATTGCAACATACCTGTGTTTTTCGATTTGTGGATATTCGAAGAATTTTTAAATGTATTACCCACCATAATTTACAATATGGAAAACAACGTGAGAGAGAAAACCAACGACTCATATATGTTAACTAAATATCAGGTGAAAATACAAAGAAAACAGCATTATTCACTTTCAAACTATATAATGGGGAATAATGAACAATTTTAATATACCACTAGAAGCTATTAAAATAATAGAAGACATAAGTAGTGTAATTAGAGACTCATTAATAGAACTACAGTTTAAGTGTTTTTTTATTTAGATGTTTGTAGCCAATATTAGAGCATAATTATCTAGATATAAGAGTATTCCGATTCTTCCCTGTATGTTTTTCATTGCTAAACAAAAATATGGTGTGTGAATTTAGAACAAAATATCAACATACGGTAAAATATATGCTTGTATGCAATCAATTTTAATGTATTAGAGCACATTATATTGTAGTATTTTTTTATGTTATGAATATAATGCATATAATATTAAACGAGTTTTCAATACGTATATGTTTTATTACAAAATATCACCTGATTTCCACTTACATCAAACCGAATCAGCATAATCAACTTCCTGTCTGTAATTGATATAACGACCAGAAGCAATCGAAAAATCATTTCGTGGTGTTGCGTTAAACTAGAATCATGTAATGAAACAGTGAGTGGTGGTATGGAGTTAAGAGTAGAATATCTAACGAAGCGAGTGATCTAAAACAGCTGGTGCTGAATATATATATATATATATATATATATATATATATATATATATATATATATATATATATATATATATATATATATATATATACGTGCACAGCTATCTTTGTCGCCTCCAGCCACTAAAAAGGCACCCAGGCCTCCATCATTAAGTTTTTTATGTTTAATTTCCAGATTAAGCTTGTGACAATAAGTATCTTTATAGGTAACATGGAAGGGGTAAGGAATAATTAGATTTATTTTATACTTTTTTTGACACATTTTTAAGTGTAACACGCCTCTATATATAAATCGTTGAAAACAACGCCTTTTGTGTTTGCTACGGTACACGTATCATACGTACACGGCACCAACAATGTTGATAAATCTACATATTAGGTTTTTGCTTACTACTAAGAGATCCTGTCCTTGGCCTTGTTAGTTTTTCTATTTTAGACCCTATTATTTGTCTATTTATTTATATTTACTCTTTACTTGTATGACTTCAAAAGGTTACAAAAAAAAATGAATGCCTGGAAGTAATAAAAATACCCCTCTATATTACAGAATAAAAACTAGGATCGCGTAAAAACTTTCGTTTACAATACTTAGCGAAAGAATAGTTATGTGTGAAGAATAATTAAATTTTGTTTAATCTTTTGTTCTCATTAAAAACGGTTAGTTTTATTTTAAAGTTTATACTTAAGTAAACACATTTTTATTTACTTATTATGCTTTTATGTTTATTCATATACTATTGGTCTACTGTAGTGTTGTTATTATTATTATGTTTTGTATACATGAATTTATTATTAAAACAAATATTTCATCACAGAATACCAGATGAGTAATGAAATTGACAGTTTTCTAATAAAGAAAACCTGAAACGTTATACAACTCGAGTTAAAAAAAAAATCAACTTTCATCAAATCAACCCTCATTCATCCCCTACGTCCTGGAGAGATTTGCTTCTACCAGATGCAGCAGATAATTATCAACCTACACAAGAAGATGTATTCATCAAAGGTTATTGTGCATCAATAGGAAAATTAGTGAGAAATAACTAAAGCCGGAAGACGGAAAACTCATATCCCAAACATATTTTCTTACACTAAACGAAGTAAACAATTATAAGTTGGTGTAGACCCTCTACTAAAATTTCTGCCCAAAGTACAATTATCGCAGAAAAATTGCAACATACCTATATTTTTTGATTTGTGCACATTCGAAGATTTTTTAAATGTATTACCCACAATGATTTACAATATGGAAAACAACGTGGGAGAGAAAACCAACGACTCATACTAAATATCTGGTGAAAATACAAAGAAAAACAGCATTATTAAATTTTAAACTATATAATGGGCAATAATGAACAATTTTAATATACCACTAGAAGCTCTTAAAATAATAGGAGACCCATTAATAGAACTAAAGTTTAAGCTTTTTCAAATTTAGATATGTTTGCAGCCGATATTAGAGCAGAATTATCTGGATATTAGAGTATTCCGGTTCTCCCCTGTATCTTTATTGCAAAACAAAAATATCGAGAAGACCTATGTACAGTGCGCGAATTTATTTCAAAATATCAACATAATAAAAAATATGGTAACTTGTATTAAACTCTAATGTATTAGGAAACATAGTTATATTAGAGTCTTTTTATGTTATAAATATAATGCATATATGAAAAGTTTTCAATACATATATATTTTATTACAAAATATCACCTGATTTCCACTTAATCAAACCGAATCAGCATAATTAACTTCCTGTATGTACTTGATATAACTGTAGTATCTAACTATATGTGATGAGAGGTGCGGGGAAATATGAATAGCAATAACAGTGATAAATATATGCATGAAATTGAGCTGCCTCATAGTTGGTTTTAACGTCGACAGTGTAGTAATCCATCACCATGTTCAAGTGCGACCACTGCGACAAGACCTTCTCTCGCCGAGACGCCCTAACTGGGCACAAGAACCAATGTGGAGGTAGTGTAGGAGCCCTTCTCCAGTGTATGATCTGTTTAGCGCTGTTTGCAAGACCTGGTAAAGTATTCTAAACGGATGCATCAGAGTAAACCCTCTAAGAATGGTAGGTAACAACCCTCATTTATACAGTACGATACACAACCTACAGGGCCATACTCTCCTAATAGGCCGTCCTGTAGCGGTGTTAAACGGAGGGCTGATAGTGAAGGAGCAGGGCCTTCAACTAAAAAGAGACCTGTTTCGAGGTGTTATACTTGTTGCCAGGATATAGATAAAGTAAGTAATTACTCAAAATATATATGATAATAAGAATACTCGTTGTTTATGTAAATAACAATACTGCTAGCGAATTTTCCTTAAATTTTTATTCAATTTACTATTAATCTAGAATTTTGTAGTAAGATCTTTACGATATTATGATAGCGAATTTTCCTTAAAGTATTATTCAATTTGGAATTAATCTAGAATTTTGTAGTAAGGTCTTTACGATATTATGGTAACAAATTTTCATAAAATAATTTAATCCAGTTTCAACCGGTGTAAAGAAAAACTTTCTGAATATAATAAAGCGAATTTTCAAAAAAAAAGTTATTATTCAATTTGACCTAGCTTAAGCTTATAAGGTGTAGTGAATTTTCATAAAATTATTTAACCTATTTTAAAGCTCATTAGGTATAGCGAATTAAAAAATATATATTCAATTAAATCGAGTTAAACTTATGAGGTGTAGCTAATTGAAAAAAAATAACCTATTTTGAAAAGGTGTAGAGAAAAACTTTATTTGGATAGTCAACCAAATACTTATTTGTTTTTTCTCTTTGCGGGCATTATTTGGATTCCATTTTTTAAAGTTTGGAACATAAAAACAGAGCCTGCAAGAGACGGGATGGGATTCAATTAATGAAGCATGCTTTCAACACGCCACTGATCACATACATAATATCGGCCAGAGGTGTAGTGACGAACGTGAAGGAACTCTTGAGGCATGCTCAACCAAAAGTTTTGCGTACTGTAGCGGAGAAAATGGAATAGCTCGGGTGTTTAAAAGTCAGCCTCGAGTTGTTTGGATTATTCCAACAACCTACCAAACAAATGGAAGATATCAAGAGCTTCAACACCCTAGCAACACCGATTGCTACACCAGAAGAGTCAGCCGAAGTAGTGAAGAGATTGGAAGACACCATGCAAACGAAAGCCGTTGAGTTTCAGCACCATGAAAGCAGTATATTATTATTTTTTATTTTTTATTATGTGGAGACTAACATTTTATATAGAGTTAAGAGAGTATATTCTTTCAGCTCCTAATTGTTTTTGTAGGTGTAAGGAGCTGCTAACCATATTTTGTTTCAGGTCCCAAGATACGTGTATTATGTGTTATATTTGCGCATTTTATTACGTTTTCTATGTATATAGGCTGCAACTTATTTATTTCAGCAACCAAGACGTTTTGTGCAGAAAGATGTTTTTTTAATTATTTTTTTACAGCTCCCAAGATGCCTGTATTATGTGTTATATTTACGTATTTTATTATGTTTTCTAGGTATATAGGCTGCCACGTATTTACTTCAGCAAACAAGACGTTTTGAACAAATTTAATTTCATTCGACAGAAGGGCGTCGTTCCATACACGTATGTAGACTCTTTTGAAAAATTACAAGAGACTCAACTTCCATCTGAAGAAGGGTTCTATGATAGTCTACAAGGGGAACATATTATGCATGCTGACTACGAGCCTGCATGCAAAGTATGGCAGGTGTTTCATTGTAAAACTTTGGGGGATTATTCAGATATATATTTAAAATCAGACATGTTACTTTTGACCGATGTGTTTGAGAATTTCCGAGATGTTTGTTTTAAGATGTACAATATTGATCCTTGTCAGCACGTTACAGCTCCATCACTTGTTTGGAATGCTGCCCTAAAAGCTACTGGGGTGGAACATGAATTGCTAAAAGACATCGAGATGCATCACTTCTTCAAAAAAGGTATACGAGGGGGTGTCAGGCAGTGTAGTGTTTGACACGCAGTAACTAACAAGCTACACACCGAACTATGATGAAACAAAGCTGAAAACATGAATTGTATACGAGATACGACAAACTTGTACGGTAAGGCCCAAAGCGACCCAATGCCCATGGGGAACTTTCGTTGGCTCACCGAACATGAAATTCAAAATTTAAAAATTTAAAATTTGGGGGGTGATGATGAGTATGGTTGTTTTCGAGGTTGATTAAGAGTACCCGGAACACCTGAACGATTTACACAACGAATTCCCTTTTGTCCAGGACCGTTTATACCCCCGACCGGTAAAACCAACCTTCCAAAACTTATTCCAAATTTAAGTGATAAAACAAAATACATTATTCACTATAGAAATTTAAAGCAATGTTTGGCAAACGGACTGACTGAAGAAGATACACCGGGTGATAGCATTTAGGCAATCTCCATTGTTAAAAATTTACATCGATAAGAACACCAAGTTGAGGAATCAGGCTAAAAATAAATTTGAGAAAGATTTTTATAAATCAACGAACAACGCTGTGTGGTACAGGATGGTAGTTTTTAAACGCATGAATGTTTTTCGTACCAGCATGCATGAGTGTATACTCAGATGATGAATAAGGTAGTGTTATCACACTTTGAATATAAACGCTACCGTATTACAGCCTACGATTATAGAGCTCTTGCTTGGGGTCACAAAGACATCGCGAAAGAGTAACGCAGACTGCTCTTTCGCGATTAGTTGTTGAAATGTTTCTCTAATGCGTAAACGATACCTAATATCAGTTCTTAAGGCAGCTCAATACAGGGGGGATCCAATTCGTTCTCCAGGCGGCTCATTTCACTCATTTCGGTTAGATACACTTGCATTTATTATTATTATTATTATTATTATTATTATTATTATTATTATTATTATTATTATTATTATTATTATTATTATTATTATTATTATTATTATTATTATTATTATTATTATTATTATTATTATTATTATTATTATTATTATTATTATTATTATTATTATTATTATTATTATTATTATTATTATTATTACTTTAGCCTGAGAGGCTTTCACACTCCCTCGAAGGGGAACATTCACTTATCCCAGGTATCTCAGATCTCACAGGGACTGAGCTCAGATGGAGCCCTTTCCAAGTTATCGGGCCCTGACCGACAACGCGACACATCCTCATTTCCCATGAATCTCCGCACGGCGTGAGCAGTTGCAAGTATTACGGCCTTCTGCATAACCTTATAAAGATGCTCTCCAAGGCCCAGTCTCTTAACGTTTTCTCGAATATTCTTAGGAACCACACCAGTTGACGACATGACTATTGGAATCACTTGGACACTATCTGCTCTCCACTGTCCCTTTACTTGTATCTAGAGGTTTCTGTATTTAATGATCTCGTTGTACTTTAGCTCTAGATTATTAGTATTTGGAATGGCCACATCAATGAGCGTCACTTGGTTGCAGGACTTATCCACTATTATTATATCTGGCCTGTTGTGGGCAACTCGTTGATCTGTGAGCACGGTCCGATCCCGGTACGACCTGTATCCCGAGTTTTCCAGAACATGCTCAGGAGTGTATCTATAGATACACTCCTGAGCCTGTTCTGGCAAACTCGGGATACAGGTCGTACTGGGATCGGACCGTGCTCACAGATCAACGAGTTTACCACAGGTAACCCTACTATAGTAGGGCACCTTACTCAAATTTAAAAGTCCCAGTTTCAGAGCCAGTTCTTGGTGAAGTATTTTCGCAACTGCGTCGTGCCTCTTTTTATACTCTGTTGCAGCAAACGCTTGACATCCTCCGGTGACGTGCTGGATAGTCTCTGATGACTGACACCCAAATTTACATTTGTCATCTTGGACCGAATTATCTCAAACTATGTACTTTAGGTAGTTTCCTGTTGGGATAACTTGATCTTGTATGGCCAGCAAAAACCCGCTGTCTCTGGAAACATTTGTCCGGACACCAACCAGTAGGTCGACGCCAATCTGTCGAGATGTGCCTGGGAGGTCTCATTCAGATGTCGCCCATGGAGAGGCTTCTGCATCCAAGATTGCAGTTTGTCCTGATCATTCCGATGGTGACTTTGTATTTCACTTTCTTTTAATTATAGCGGTGTCGAATCATCTGCCTCGCATATGGCATGGTGTAGTTCAGACGTAAGCGCCTGCTGATAGAAATATGTACGCAGGTTCACTATCTGCTGGTCCAACTGTTTATCAATATCTAACACTCCTCTTCCACCTTGGTGTCTGGGTAGGGTTATTCGCTCGATAGCACTACGGGGGTGATGCTTTTTTGTTGTTTGTTAGGAGTGTTCGCACTTTCCGCTGTCGATTTTCGATGTCCGTTTTACTCCAGTTCACAATCCCAAATGAGTAGCTAAGTGCAGAACATGCATATGTATTTAGAGCTTTAGTCAGATTCTTGCTGTTAAGATGTGATCGCAGCATCTGCTTTACTCGTTTCGTAAACTCATTTGTCAGATCGTTCTTCATTGGCGAGTGGTATATTGTCCTCGCTTGCTGTATTCCCAGGAATTTGTAACACTCTTTTACATCCATCGAGGAAATTTGCTGGCCGTTCTGCATTTTATATACACCTGGTTGTATTTTTCCTCCGCCTACACATAAAGTGCGACATTTGTCGAGCCCAAACTGCACGTCAATATCTCTGGAAAACCCTTCCACGATTTTAAGGAGTTGTTCCATGTGGTTCTTTGTGGAGTCTATCAGCTTAAGATCATCAATATACAGCAGATGATTTAGCCTCATTTGCTCTCTGCTATTGCTTTTGATACTGAAGCTATATCTAGTGAAGTTCAGGCGGTTTGATAGTGGATTCAATGCGAGGCAGAACTACAATGGGCTTAGCGAGTCGCCTTGCAATATACCTCTTCTAATTGGTATCGTGCTGGTTACGATGCAGTCGCCCGTTTGTAGCCGTAACTGAATCTTTGTTCTCCAGGTAGACATTGTGTGTTCAATGAACATCAGGATGTAAGCCTCGATCTTATACATCTTCAGCATGCTTATGAGACATTCGTGTGGAACTGAATCAAACGCCTTTTGATAATCCACGTAGTCAGCAAAGATAGTTCTTCGTCGATTGTAAGCTTGATTGCACACAACCGAATCAATTTTCAGCTGTTCTTTTCACCCCATAGACCCTTTGGCACACCCTTTTTGTTGCCACGCAATTATGTTGTTTCGTTCGCAGTGTGCATATATGCGCTTCTCAAGGCGGGATGTGATCAACTTATATAGGGTCGGAAGACAAGTTATTGGCCGGTATCTGCCGGGGTCTGCAGAACAATGCTGGTCCTTTGGCAGAAGATACGTGTCTCCTTGTGTGAAAAACAATGGCATCTTCTTTGGGTCAAGTATGACATCATTTATTAACACCGCTAATAGATGATGTATACACCCAAATTTCCTCAGCCAAAACTTTTGGATGCAATTAGGCCCGGGTGCTTTCCAATTATGAAGTTCCTTAATAACCTCGGAGACTTCATCTTTGGTAAACGGCTCATGATGCATTTGTTCATAACCCTGACAAGCTCGGTGTTCTTCGTTAACCCAGCTGGCGCCAATATTGCACGAGGCTGTTGTGGCTAGTTGTCTTTGCTAGAACTCTTCAATTTGTTCCTTATTTGGAAGAGTATCGGTGGCTGTATTCCTAGCTGAAATAAGCTGGCGGTAGAAAGTCCTTTCAGGGCGTTCAAACATTGTATTGTCGTACTTTCTATTGTTGCTCGTTTTATATCTCCTCAACCGTTCTGCATATACAGAAAGCTTCTGTTTTAAGGTGTCCAAACATTCTTGTGCAGTGTGGTTGACTGGGTCTTGTGCCGAGGGTTGTCGAACTCGGCCTATTATATCCTCTACTCGTTTCTGCAATTCCCTTGTCTGTACTCCCCAATGTATTTTGTCAATTGTCCAATTTCTTTTCGAAGTGTTTCCACTCTACTGCATGCCAGGTCCCTCTCGAACCGCCCCATTTTATGCAGGTGTTTATTGACGGTCATGTCTCCCGTCAAGTCCTGTTGTGTTCCTGAGCTGCCATCTGGTAAGATTTAGCAGCTCCACAGCTCTCTTTAAACTGGGTTTCTCAATTGCTGACTTCACATGTCTGAGCCCTGTACAGTTTGACCAGTACACCCTGTGTTCGTTTCTGACCCAGGACTTAATTGATCCCTTGGCAGTGCTCTTCGTCACGCCCAGGACCGGTTCTGGTCCCATAAATGGTTCTGCTGACCCTCTTTTCGCGAGACTGTCAGCTTTTTCATTGCCTTCGACCCCCCGAGTGACCCAGCAGGAGGGTGACCTCATTCTGCCCAGCAAGATCTCTCGTCTCGTCTCGGCATTCACTTACCAGCCTGGAATTTACCCGTGGGCTACTTAGGGCCTTAAGGACTGCCTGGCTGTCTGTGGCTATGAGGATCCGCTTGTTGGTGTAGCTCCTCCTCTTGTTCTCTCGCACGCAAGCAGGATGGTGTACATTTCGGCCTAAAAACCGTTGCATGAGCTCCGAGGGAAATACTGTGACTTACCCTCGGTTCTTCCGAATAAACGCCTGTCCCTGTCCCACACTCCCCGCCGGAATCGTCCGTGAACTAGACGAGCGCGTCCCGTGGTAGGTCCGGCGTCTCCCCAAGCCATACCTCGCGGTCGGGGATTTCCACTGTAAAATTGTTTTCCTTGCAGATTCGCGAGCTCGCGTAGTGTGACCTCATTTCAAGCATGGGCTTCTTCACGATATTCTGAATTTTGCAGTGGCCTCTGCAACCTGGGTTGATCTTCAGTCTATCATTGCAGGCTAGTCTGTATAATCCTAGCCTGGCCTCCCCCATGATAACAAAGTGTAGAGGGGGCAGATCCAGCAACACCTCCATGACGACTGTTAGGGTTGAAGCCATGGCCCCTGTGATGCGTAGGCAAGCCATCGTTTGGATCTTGCCTAGTTTTTGTTTGGAACTGGATTGTGTCACCTTAGGCCACCAGACCAGTGCCGCGTATGTTAACGATGGTCTGACCACCTTTGTGTTCAGCCCACTGGCCTAGTATGGCCCACTGGCCATACTAGGTCTTAATCCCCACGTTTTTCCATATAGCCGCCTAGTGACAGCTACGGCCATAACTGCCTTACGCAGTATTTTTTCAACGTGACCATTCCAGGTTAGCTTAGAGTCCAATACGACCCCAAGATATTTTACCTCCCTGGCCATTGGGATGTTTATACCGTATAGAGTCAGAGTTCTGTGGCTCTTCCACTTCCTCCTCGTAAACGGTATGACGGTTGCGTTCTCAGGGCTCACGCCGAGCCCTTGGCCGGTTGGCCACCTTTCCACCACTTTCAGTGCTGTCTGCATGCGCTCTCACACTGACTGTGTAACCTTTCCCCGGACTATGATGACAATGTCGTCCGCATAGCCTGTACCTCGTACCCCCCTACCGAGAGCCTCCCTAACAGGCCGTCCATGACTAGGCACCAGAGCAGGGGAGACATAACGCTCCCCTGCGGACACCCCGCCGCGACCCTAGCCAGCAGAGTCCCTCCCGCGAGTGAGGTGAATACCGCCCCCTCCCTGACAATGGAACCAATCCACCTGCAGCAGGTCTCCTCTATTCCACGCTCAGGTGTTAGTGGTGGTGATGCTTTAATTGGTTTCGTTTCTGGTTGACTAGCTGCCAACGCTGATGCATTTTTATTTATCTCGCTCAAAGGTTTTAAGATGGGGTTGTATAGACGTTGTAAAGTTTTATCGATCTCAGTTTTATTAAGCTTTAGAGCTAAATATTTCTTTCTAATTATCTTTGATAGGTCACCTATTTTACATTGGATGTTTAGTGGAGTTACAATTTTACGATGAACTTTAGATTTTTTCGACATGTTCACTCTATGCCGACCAATTCAATACTGATCTTTGCCAGTTAGGTGAGATATATAAAGTGATAGAATCATTTACGATATCTCCCTTGTGTTAAATCAGAGTCTTTAACAACAACTACTACATCATCTTTGTTTTGCCAACATTCACCACAAAGCATTTTTAACTTTTCAAAAGTCTTATCGGTAGTTACATGATCATCATACACATGTTTAAGATTAGTTTCATCTTGTTTAAATAAAACTATGACGTTAGCTTATCACGTACCAGCTATTTCGGAACTTTGCTATATTTCTGACACAAGTAGAAACTGTCAATATTTTTATGTCTATCCATACAAAAATATGATTTCATTTTATCTTGCTTATCACAGACTACATCATCAAATATAAAAATTGAATTGCTCTTTGCATCTGGTGGTTCTAATATCTTCGTTTTTACTACATGGATAATAACTAACACCTTTTGTAGCATCCAACACCTCTTTCAACATGCTGTATTTAGGTTGATATAAAGAGTTTGAACACGTATACGTTTGGTTCAAACAAACTTAACATGGCGTTTGTTTTACCTTACCCACTTGGACCACATATCAAACATCTAACAGTGTTTGGTAATAAGAGTCCATGCCTTTGCTGCTAGGTTAGTGTGGTAACAACATTATGGTTGGGACTGGTAGAGTAGCTACGTGTTTTACAATACGCATTGTTGACTAAACTAACTTTATACAGCTGCTGCATCCTATAAATACTCGGAACTATTACATATAATAGCAGGATCTATGTTGGTTTGTCAGGGTAAAGGTCTTGTTAACACAGTCATAAACAAGCTATCCATTGAGTTGCACGTACAATTAACAGTTTTGTGGTCCAGGTACTAAACTTAAAGAACGTTTGGCTAGAGGTGATCAAGGTATTAATCCTCTAGATCGTGCTTGTCGAGAGCACGATATCGGTTACTCTCAATCAAAACAGTTGAGTGACAGACATCGAGCTGACGAGGTGCTGGAGAACCGAGCTTGGGAAATAGTCAAGTCAAAGGACGCATTTTTGGTGAAAAGTTAGCCGCTTGGAGTGTTACAAACACCATGAAAGTTAAAAGGAAGCTTGGTATGGGTGTGAAATCAAAGACAACCACCAAACGTAAACGTAGCAGTAAGAAACCTGGTGATAAACTATCATTTAAAAACAAACTAACTTTAATGCGAGATGCTCTAAATGTGGGCACAGAAGTTCCACCTGTGAAAAATTTACTACATATAGCGAGAAAAGTTCTTAAAAATGCTGACGGTCGCAAGAAAGTTAAAGTGCCTCGTGTTATTCCTATACCTAACAGTGAGGTTTCTTTCCATTGTTACCTATAATATTCCGCGGCCTGTCAGCACTACGTGCTCTAGGAGGTGGTGCAGCAGGTATTGCTAAAGCTGTAAACAATGCCCCATCTGCTACACAGAAACTGGAAAAGGCAAAACGTCACAATCAAGTGATGGAGGCGATTGCTGTTGGAAAAAGACTCGACAAAGGTCTGTATCTGAAGAAACAACGTAGTGGCTATGGTTTGTATTTGTAAAAGCCAAAAAACGCGTAGGGTGTTTACCAGCAAGACTTCTAACAAATGTAGACCTTGTGAAATTTGCTGGTAAAATGAAAATCCCATATTTTAGAGGTGTATACATGCGAGATGCTCTGCCATCAAATGTGCTACGTAAGAAGGAATCGTTCATCATGAATTTGCAAACAAACAAGGAGCCTGGCAGTCATTGGGGTGCAGTGAGGAAGCGTGGTGATACAGTTGTGAACTTTGACTCGTATAGAAACTTGAAGCCTCCTGTCGAATTGCAGCGTTACCTTTATGACTACTCTAATGTATAATCATGATGATAATTATTCCTGATGGTTCATATGAAATCAGCGATATCGAGAAGTACATTCAGAATTAACTGTTGAGTCGTCATATTAAAGATAAACATTTGGATTCTGCAATATATCATAACATTGATGTGGTAAAACTGTTTTCGCTAAAAGCTAACAACAACACTTTAAAATGTGAGATGACGTGTCAGAATGACATAGACTTTTCTGCCGATGTTTCAATAGCTCCAATATTGGGCTTTTCTAAGCAACGTCTTGCTGCAGGTAAACTCCATGTTTCCGATTGACTAGTGGAAATTGTGAAAGTAAAGACGATTCGATTAGAATGCAACATAGTGGATGGTTCTTATCACGACGGCAAAACTATACATACAGTATATGTGTTTCCTCCTGGCTATGCGATTGATATAAAACCATATAGTAAGGTTTTTATGCCTCTTACCACACGCATCATTTCACATATAAACGTAAACATCATCATTCAGAATTCAGTACCTGTAAACTTTCAAGGTGAGGAGATCATTGTGATAGTGGAATTGAAAAAGACACCAACATATTATGTTGACTATAAATACTAGCTATCAAATCGATCCAGCTTCAGTATCTCCACTGCCTGCATCGAAGTCAGACCTCTCCCTAGAGAACATACAGTTTCTACCATGATTGGTTTACGATGTTAGGCAAACTACACATATTCGCAGACCCTGAGTGACCAATGGATTTAAGCTTCCGAGGTCGTCCCAAACACGCGCACACACACACGCAGACCCTGTACACGACGAGTCAATCAAAAGGAAAGAAATACATACATACGCTCCCCAAACCAGATCGTTTGATCATAATGATACCTGCGAGTTTGAAAGCAACCAACAATATGTGTTTTACTATTTATCTTCAGCTGTTCTACTAATAAATGGCAACACAGAGACGACTGGCACGATTGGAGCTGTAGAAGTAACATCAAATGCAGCAGCCCATTTGTTTTCCTCTATGCTGCTGAAATGTGTAATCAGATTATTGAACATGTGAGAAATCCTGGTATAGTTACAGAAATTCGAACACTTTTGCAGGCAAACAGCGATGAGGCACGAGCTCGAATTCCAGCAGGATGGCATCCTACCACATATAGTACAATGTTTAAATATTGTCGTTTTTGCTACGGTATACCACTTAGCTACTTGTGTAATATTTTCAAAGACTACAGAAGAGCCCTTTTCAGTAAATTGCTGATGCGTATAACTAGAGTTCAAAACGATAGAAATTGCTTTAGTTTGACTGGAGCTGTAGATGCAGGTTAAGCTTTAAAGTTTAACATTGAGTATATGGTTCTGCAGGTGAAACATATCTACCCTAGCGAAGTTATACAGCAACAATTGTTAAAGTCGATTGCCCAAGATAAAAAGATTCTTATACCGTATAGAAAATGGGAAATGTATGAATTACCAAATCTCAATAATTCAACCCAAGACTTGTGGTCCACTAAGACATCCTGAAATACTGAACGACCTTGTTATTGTGATATTCCAAACGGATAGATACAATAACGCTAGAAAAGACATCAACAATTTTGATCGTGTAGGCATTTGAGATATAAGGCTCCACTTATATTCTAAACAAATCCCCACAGAAGGTATGAATCTGAACTTTAACTAAGCAAATTACCTCGAACCATATATAAACATGATTGAATTTCAACGTTCATATCTTGGTAGAGAATCTCAACCTACCTTAGATTACAAGGCTTTCGCAAAATATCCCATGTTTGTATTTGATTGCTCCAAGTATAGCGAGTCTATAAAGCCGTCTACGGTGGATTGCTGAGGTTAGCTATATCAATCAACACTTGGTTTTGGGCGTAGTGTAAGCACTCGGATATGTAATATTTGAATGTAGGAGATGTGCTGTTGAGTGGAGTTCTTATTACTCGGATGGTCTGTGCTGAACCAGCATCTGAAATACATAGATCTCTCAGTGGTTGAACGATATCACGGAGAAAACAATCATAGGTCCGCGCAAATTGCGTCTCTTTCACACATTCTAATCTTTCTTTAACAAGTGGTTCCAGGGTTATCAGATTTTCCACAGTCTCTGTGTTCAGATATAAACGTATAACTGTGAAGCCATTATCGATTAATAGACCTTTTTCACTTTGATTCTGTGTGTAGGTTATTCGACAGTAGTCTAGATGATGAACTAAATATTGATTTTGGTTGATAGTCACCTTCAAAATACTTTGAAGCCAGTATTCGTATATTAGCTATAAAATCGGAATATTGCCAATCTGCTAGAACTAGATATTGGTTTTCTCCCATTATCGTCGCCGGATCGATACATTTCACAAGTGCTGTAAAACATATTAGGCTAACACCGGTAATTAATTTCAAAGATCGATTGAATGGAGTCTCAATCAACAACCTCCCATCCTCTTGGTGTTCGTTAAATAGTATTCTTCTAAGTCGGTGTTCTGTAAAATCAGGACCATCATTATCGTTTATATCACACCGTTTTCTCTTCTGTTCTGGTTCTGTGACTCCAGAATCATCACTTTCATCACACATCATGTTTATACAATCACAATTAACTTTCAGGTTTACACCGAGCCTCTTCAACGTTTCGATTTGGACTGACCTTATTGCTGCGTGGTTTGTTGTTAGATAGGTTTCGCTGTCCCCCTTCCTCCTCCTCATGGAATCTCGTTGGCTGTATTATTCTGCTTGGCCTCTGTGTAAACTTTAAAAATCTATTGCGATCACTTACGACTCTCCATAATAATCTATACTTGTCTTGAGACAGATATTTCAAGAAAGGTTTGCCGAAAGGATCTCCTGGGTGGTATTGAGTGTAAGAGAGAGCGAACAACCGGATAGAACAGTAACCGGCCAAGTATACATCACATAATTCAACTAGATGTTTGCTTTGAAAGTCTTCACCTTCTGAATCACGTTCGTCTATATATATATATATATATATATATATATATATATATATATATATATATATATATATATATATATATATATATATATATATAGCAAGTTTTCGTGATTTCATTGGCATCTACATTTTTATAAATTATTTCGATAAATAATTCTCATACCACAAGTGCAATGCTGATTGAAAGTTTATATATATATATATATATATATATATATATATATATATATATATATATATATATATATATATATATATATATATATATATATATATATATATATATACGCGTTCAAAGAACTCGCCTCCAAAGCCGGAGGCGACTACGTAAAATCGGAGGCCAATACGTATCCATGTGTATAACGACTAAACCATGTTCTATTCATCATTAAACTGTGAATTTCAAATTTTAGGTCAGAGGCCGTTTGCCAAGGTACACATATACAGTTACACAAACCAGTTCACGGTACCTCTAACAGGTGGCGTCACCGTTTAATACACATATACACTTCGTGTGATGGCCCAGTAGGCTTTTCCTCCGAGTATTTTACATACCAATACGCCTCAGAAATATTGCAACATTGCACGGAGGTCTATTGTGGCTGCGTGTGTGAGAGAATTAGCTTGGAAACGGGTCCTCTAGTCACAAAAAACGGAGGTCTGTTGGTACGATGGGTTTCGTTAAAATCAATAAACTTATATATCTACTATCTTTTCAATGTTTACTTTACTACTCTATATTAGTGACTTGCTTTTGCTTAAGGCTTTGTTTTTTGACGATTTGTTTACTGTTAAATACAGTTTGCACTGCATTCCCGTAAAATTGAAAAAAATGTAAAGTATTTTTTGGGCACTCCGCCTGAAAAAAACGAATAGAAACGATGACTTCGGAATCGAACATTTAGTTGTCTGCAAATTTTTATCAAAAGAACTTTATTCGCTGTAGAAATTTACGATTTTATTATATGTGGGTTATGATAAAGTGATAAATGTGATTAGAAGGTTTGTGGTAATACACTGTAATTTGACATTATAATAATGGAATTAAAACTTGACCTATTACGCATAATAAGAGCTAACTTATTGACATAAAATTCAAAAATATGAGCTAACTAATAATTTAAAAAGTTAGAGCGTCTAAAAAATGTCTGGACGCAGCAAGTGCGTTATGGTTGTGAATTTTCATTAAAATGTTTTTAATGGCACATATGTATTTTTTTAATGAAAGCAGGCATCAAATTTGGCTAAATCTTTTTTACACAAAATTTTGCTGAAAGAATTCATAAAATTTAAATCATATACCTAATCTGTAATTAAAACAGAAAATAAAATCGAGAATCCATAAAAACCTTCTTTTCGACGAATTTCGGTTAAAAAATGTTCCATCAAGTGAATAATTTTTCATACAAATATTTTCAACAAAGGTTTCTCCAAAAAAAAATCATTAAATTCATTTATAAGAAAATTCGCTATTAAAAGAACATTTGGTACGGTAAAATTCGCTAATAAAAATAAATTACCTAAATTTAAAAAAAACTGAGCCGATTTTCCTGGCCAAAGAACCGTTTCAAGTTATTTAGCCACCTACCAAAATATAATTTTCCACAAAAACTTTTTCGACGTCACAACAATAATTTCGTGAAAATTTGCAAACAATTTTTCAAGAAAATCCGTAAACATTTTTTTCATAATAACTTATTAAACATTTATCATTAGTTACCAAAATTTCACAAAAGCATCTTAAAATGATTTCTACGAAGCACAAAAAATTTCTGCGAAAACTGGCTAAATATCTTTTACACAAAATTTTGCTAAAAGAATACATAAAATCCAAATTATATACCCAATCTGTAATTAAAATTGAAAATAAAATAATTTGTTTGCACGAAAATCCATTAAAACCTCATTTCCGACGAACTTCGTTTAAAAAATGTTCCATCAATTTAATAATTTTTCATACAAAAATTAGCAACAAATGTTTCTTCAAAGATAATTCATTAAATTTATTTATAAAAAAATCGCCTTTAAAAGAACATTTTGTACAAGAAAGTTCGCTGTGGCTTCACAGAGAAAATTCTTTTACGTGTGGATGCCGTAAAAATTGAATCCGGTTGTAGAAAAGAAAACAACCTCGTCTGATGTCACAAATCTCTACGTCTGTGGACGGTTTTACCAACTAACGGCAACAACAGCCGCTACGGAACTTGAATTAAAAGTTTTGAAAGTGCTTACCTTTCATTTTCAACAAAAAGTCGCTAAAAAATGGAATTACACGATCTGATCAGCTGGCGTTAAAATTGAATCAAAGACGAAAAAAGTAAATTCACTAACTAGGATTAGAACTCGTCATGTGGGAGTCGATCACACGATGTACAGGGACCTAGCGCACTGAGCTACGCACTACATGCATTTACTAACAGGTATATCCCATTTTGATTTACAATGGATTTTTGCTCACATTTGAAAGAAATCAAGGAAAATAACGGCTTAGACACATATCTAGGAGCTTGTTAGTCATTTCTTGTAGTATTTTTCACTCACATTCTGATCAATCAATTTTGAAGTTTTAACTTTCTTGGATCGGATTTAATTAATTAAAAATTAATTTACCTCTAACTTTTTTATCGTTTAAGATAGAGATCTGAATTTTGGTACGTAGGATACTTTTTATGACAGAAACCAGCGTATCAAATTTGGTTGCCTTTACTTTGTTATTTCCGGAGATATAATTTTTTTTCGAAAGAAAACACAACATTTTCCTGGAAAATCTGAGCAGATTTTCCTCACTAACGAACTTATCCAAGCCACTGGCAAAAGGAAGGTATCTGACCCTGGATATGGGTTCGATGGGGCGTAGTTCGCGGTCATTTGAAGAATTTTTTTCAAAATTCATAAGTCGGGATCTCCTCATTAGTGAATTTAAAAAAAAAATTCACTAAAAACGGTAAAACGCATCCAATATAAATTTAAAACTTTTAAATATATGAGTATCAAAATTGTTTACAGCCGACAGCGATATATATATATATATATATATATATATATATATATATATATATATATATATATATATATATATATATATATATATAATATATACGAGAACACAAAAAAAGTTTATAAATGTGTAATATAAAATTAAGTCAGTTACTGAACTTGATGCTTAGAGGAAGTAAACTGTTTTATTACTAATTTACTAGTACACATTGTTAACAGATTTGTTATTAATTTGGCGCCAACTTAATATATCCTTGATATTCGTGTATTTAATGGACACGAAACTGTTCGCTAAGTGAAAATTGGAAGCTGTGATGAGCACTGATAAGTACACTTAGAGAACCCAAATCACCTCAGCACATCTTTTTAAAGACCTGGCGATCGTTTCACTAACAAAGTTAGCGTGGTCAGAGGATGAAAATATCTAACTACTTTACTACTAATATCACCTTTTATACTGAATCTTAGGTAAAGAACGAGCGGGAGACTTAATCGCAGGCAAATTCTTCAGTGAATTGTATGTTAATTGCCGGACGAGGTTTATGAACTTCCTTTATCATTTTACCTGACAGGTTTCGGAATGTTTATCTGCATCATTATTGTCCTAGAAATATAAATACTCTGGTACGCATCTAGCTCCGCTGCCCGTCTAACAGTTTCAAATTTTTTTCATAAATGTGGTGGTTATTATCACAGATATGTTGTGCCACGCATGACTTGTCCACACTAGCGTATCTCAGCTGTGCCAGATGTTCACGATATCTAGTCTTAATGGTTATCTTAGTCTGTCCCACGTATCTAAGGTTACAATCTTTACAAACTATCTCATAAATACCCGACATTTCAGTGGCTATATCTTTATCTTCGTACTACCTAACAAATTTCTTAAATTATTTTTTGTCGAGAAAGTCAGCCTTAAAATGCTCTTAAGACCCCTTTTGGTACGCAATTCAAAAGGTAGGCAAACATTTTTTTCTCTATTTTATCTTTTCTGAATGTCGTGCATTCCGCTAACATTTTCTTTGTTCTGTGTCTATTAATTAATTTTTCACTAAGCAATCCGATATATAACGGATATTCGGATTGATTATTGTCTGTTGTTAAGATTGTAATCTTAGATACGTTGGGCAGACTAAGAGAACCATCGAGACTAGATTTCGTGGACATCTGGCACAGCTGAGATACGGTAGTGTGGACAAGTCATGCGTGGCGCGACATATTTGGAAAAATAGACACCACATTAATTGATTGTTGTTGCCCTTACTTGGTGAAACTGGTCCATACTACATACAGACTTGGCGACTACTTATCTGGCTTCACTGTTGGTTTTCGTTTTTGTAGGTGAAGGACGTAGCCAGCGCGTAAGATAACTGAAGCAAGTGGCCCTTATAAATTCTGGATGTTCTAGGATGTTCTTCAACGTTTCTGTGACTAGTTTCGCTGCTTGACAGCATTCTCAGACAAATAAAAATTGAATTAGTACGAAATCATGACAACTACAAATAAATATCTGTTGCTATGTTATGATATGATGTTTTGATCAAAAAAAAATTATCAAATTGAATATAAAATGAAACAGATGACAGATGAGGCTTTCAAAATAGCTACGTGATGTATGTCTATATTTAACATAAAAATAGAACTAGCCTATAATAACTATGATAACAGTTACAACAATAAAATAACTAAACAATAACTGTATAAAAGCAGTCTCTATACAACGAAATTATTGACATACATCATCTCATTATCTTATTAAAACTTTTTTGAAAGAATAGTTAAATTTACTTTCTTTGACTTATTTGATTCTAAAGAAGAATATCCAAGAAAGGGGAATTCATTAAATTAGTTTACTCGTTTAAAACAAGGTAGCTATTGTCGTGTGTGTGCTTTTTGGCTTCTAAAGCTTCAAAAAAGTCTAGTTTACGTTTGTCATTATAAAAATATTGTTGTATGCGGTTATTTACTGTAGGTCTATGTTCGGTATCAATAATATGTTTTGCAAATGTAGATTTGTTAGTGTGGTTATTTATAAATGCAGAAATATGTTCTTTGTATCGGGTGTTAAAATTTCTAGAAGTTTGACCTATGTAGATTGCGTTACAATGTGTACAAGCTAATTTATAAACTCCAGCTTTTGTCAGGAAACAAGATTTTTCTTTCGCGTTAAATAGTAAATCACGCATCGTGTTGTAAGATTTAAAAGCTACCTTTGTATTTGCACAGGTATTTAAAATTTTTGAAATGTTTTCTGAAATGGTTCCAAAATAAGTTATCGAAACGTATCTGTTGTCTTCTTTGTCTCTAATATTTGGATAAATTAAATTAATCGCTAATTTGTATTCTTTTCTCTCGATCATTTTATCCATTATTTTAACAGAGTAGCCATTATTAAATGCTGTTTGCTTAATTAATGAAATTTCTTTTTCAAAATTGTTTTGTGACATAGGTATTGAAAATGCACGATGTATCATACAATTATAGGCTAACAGCTTTTGTGAAAAAGGGTGACATGAATCGTATGGTATGGTCTCTGTTTAATCAACAAGAAAATAAATATCTTTTATATAAAAGCCCGCAACCACCAAAAATATATGGCTACCTGAAAATTCATAAGCCAAATATACCGATGAGGTCAGTAGTTAGCTATGTTAATACACCTAATAATAAGATAGCGAGCAAACTGGTTTCACTTATTAGAGAATACAATTACTTTCCAAAATATTCAGTTGAGAATTCTTATAAACTTACACAAAAATTAAATAACTTAATTATTCACACAAATAGTAAATTAGTCTCGTTTGATGTTTGTAGCATGTATTCTAAGATACCCCCTAGGGAATGTTTACCTCTATTAGAAAACGTTTTAATAGAAAGGAACGTAAATTTTATAAAAAGACAAGAAATAATGAATCTTTTTAACGAATGTATAAAACAAAACTATTTTAAATTTAATAATAAAATTTATATGCAAAATGCAGGCCTACCTATGGATAGTCTGTTGTCACCTTTATTAACCAACATATTTATGGAAAATATAGAAAAACAAATTTTAGCATCAGAACTTTCGCATAATATTGTCTTTTGGTACATATACGTAGATGATATTTTAGCATGTTTTCCAGGTAGTCATACAGATATAAATATATTTTTGAATTTTATTAATAACTTTCACATAAATATTAAGTTTATTTTAGAAGAAGAAGCTAACAGTTGTATAAATCTTTTAGACTTAACAATTAGAAAGTTAGAAAATAATTCATTTGACTCTTCAATATATAGGTAACCAACTTACACTGACACAACCATACCATACGATTAATGTCACCCTTTTTCACAAAAGCCGTCAGCCTATAATTGTATGATACGTCGTGCATTTTCAATACCTATGTCACAAAACAATTTTGAAAAGGAAATTTAAATAATTAAGCAAACAGCATTTAATAATGGCTACTCTGTTAAAATAATAGATAAAATGATCGAGAGAAAAGAATACAAATTAGCGATTAATTTAATGTATCCAAATATTAGAGACAAAGAAGACAACAGATACGTTTCGATAACTTATTTTGGAACCATTTCAGAAAACATTTTAAAAATTTTAAATACCTGTACAAATACAAAGGTAGCTTTTAAAGCTCACACCACGACGCGTGATTTACTATTTAACGCGAAAGAAAAATCTTGTTTCCTGACAAAAGCTGGAGTTTATAAATTAGCTTGTACACATTGTAACGCAATCTACATAGGTCAAACTTCTAGAAATTTTAACACCCGATACAAAGAACATATTTCTGCATTTATAAATAACCACACTGACAAATCTACATTTGCAAAAGATATTATTGATACCGAACATAGACCTACAGTAAATAACCGCATACAACCACAATATTTTTATAATGACAAACGTAAACTAGACTTTTTTGAAGCTTTAGAAGCCAAAAAGCACACACACGACAATAGCTACCTTGTTTTAAACGAGCAAACTAATTTAATGAATTCCCCTTTATATTCTTCTTTAGAATTAAATAAGTCAAAGAAAGTAAATTTAACTATTCTTTTAAATAAGTTTTAATAAGATAATGAGTTGATGTATGTCAATAATTTCGTTGTATCGAGACTGCTTTTATACTGTTATTGTTTAGTTATTTTATTGTTGTAGCTGTTATCATAGTTATTATAGGCTAGTTCTATTTTTATGTTAAATATTGACATACATCACGTAGGCATTTTGAAAGCCTCATTTGTCATCTGTGTTTCATTTTATTTTTAATTTGATAATTTTTTTGATCAAAACATCATATCATAACATAGCAACAGATCTTTATTTGTAGTTGTCATGATTTCGTACTAATTCAATTTTTATCTGTCTGAGAATGCTGCTAATCAGCGAATCTAGTCACAGAAACGTTGAAGAACATCCTAGAATATCCAGAATTCATAAGGGCCACTGGCTCCAGTTAGCTTACGCACTGGCTACGTCCTTTATCTACAAAAACGAGAACCAACAGTGAAGCCACAGAAGTAGTCTCCAAGTCTGTATGTAGTAACCACCACATTGATAAAGAAAATGTGAAGCTTATCAAAAATGTTAGACGGCCAGCGGAGTTGGATGCGTACGAAAGTATTTATATTTCTAGGACAATAAAACACAAAAGTTACTTAAACTGAGCCCCGCCACTGGTTTGCAGTCCTCTGTTTGCGCTCTGTATTTGATGAAGATAAACATTCCGAGTCCTGTCAGGTAAAGTGATAAAAAAAGTTCAAAAACCTCGTCCAGCACTTAAAATACAATACACTGAAGAATTTGCCTGCGATTTAGTCTCCCTGTCGGTATCGTGCTTTACCTATAAGATTCAGTAGAAAAGGCGATGTTAGTAGTAAAGTAGTTAAAATTTTTCATCATCTGATGACGCTAACTTTGTTAGTGAAACGATCGTCAGGTCTTTAAAAAGATGTGTTGTGGTGATTTGGGTTCTCCAAGTGTACTTATCAAGAAACTGTTATTATTATTATTTTACAGGCTGTTTACCTGTTATAAATTATTGTGTAAAATATATTTTGTTTTATCCTTTCGCGCTGTTGCAATAACCAAGCCATTAGCTTTACGTAAGTACGTACATTAGTCTATTCCCAAATATTTGTAGGTTCAAACTAGTTATTTGTGCCATATTCTGAATAACTTCATTTTAGTATGGAACCGTTTCACCAAGTAAAGGCAACAACAGTGAATAAAGTTTAGAATACATGTTTTAAATAATTTTTATTATTTAAATGATAACCAATTTCACTGTCGAGTAAAATAATCTAAATACTCTTTTCGCTATTTATAAAAATAACACATTGAGTACAAAATAATAAGTCGTGTCAGCACTGAACTTAGCAGGGTCAAAATATAACCAGCATAACCAAATAGACGATAAAGGTACTTAGGTACATAGAAATTAGTTTAGTAAACGTATACGGAGGCTTGATATTATTAAACTGGTTTACTAGAACAACTGAATGGTTTACTAAACATATTTACCAGATAATTAATGGTTAGTGCCCTACAAAAAGATTTTACTATATTATCCCAAAGTGCATAAACATGAAACGAGAATGCTTTTCCAGAAAGAAGAAGCTTTTCAGAGTTTCTCGGTTAAATTGACACTCCAAATGTTTTAGTTACTGCATAAATTTTATGGGCAAGTAAGTATTTAATAAATGCACAATAAGCCAAAGGCTGCGGTGCTATCGGGGCGGCAAAGACGCGGACGAGCCCTAAGGGAAAAAAGGATCTAATAAAAATCGTTTGAAATTTCAAAATACTTCCTGCTTTTCGCACATTATGTTTAAATATTTTATTTCCCTCATTTTATTCTGAAAAACTATAAAGATAAAGTTTGTGAAAATTTACCACACGTTTAGTATTCAGTACCAAGATCAGAGTTCTATTCAGCGATGCTGATTCCTAAATTGGTACCTTTTCACATTTAGAAGAATGCTATTAGAAAAAAACACACCTTTTTATGGTTACCAATTTGGATTGAATGAATTAATCAAATGTGTTTGAGATAGGTACAGTCAACGTTCTTAGTTCCAAACGTGTTCTATGTATATGGCATTTGAATAATCTAAAATGAAGATACATTAATTTTTCAAATAATTTCAATTTTTTGAAATTTTTTAAAGAAATAATGGAAAGTATTTTAGAGACTTAGCAAATAGTTACTAAATACGCATTTTACACTTTTGAAGCCAATATTCTTACCCTTTTTGGTTTCAGATTTTGTGAAGTGTAGAAAGAAACGTTTTTTTTTTAAATTGCAGTTGACATTTAAGATGTATGTGTCTAACACAAAACCAGTTATATATGACTTTATTTAATTTTATTACGAAAAATTGAACTAACAAAACACATCTTGAAGGAGTTGCAGTTCCTTTTTAATTAAAATAGTAAATGCAATGGATTACTATAGGACATACGTGTACAGTCACGTGGCAAAGATTCTGATAGACATGTGAAAAGTGGAATAAGTAAAATTAAGAGCTGCCCTAATAAAGATTAGTTCGAATTTAGACCAAACCGACGAGCTGGAGAAACGATGCCTAAATCATAGAGAAACTGATACTTATGTGTGTTCATTGCCCTTGTAGACTTGTAAAAACCCTTCAATAATGTGGATTGGAAAATATTATTTCAGCGGAAATCAAAATAAATGTACTACATTTCCATGCAATATGACACAGCGCTGATAGAAAAAATACAAATAATGTTCAATGTTCTAGATCGTGCGCTAAAAGGATTAAACAAAAACTGAAATGATAAAAATCAAATTAGTACAGATAAGAATGGAGAGAAGTGCAACAATGCATTTAAAACTAAACGACAAACAAACAGAAATGTTTACGTACCTCGAGGGTGTTTTAACCGATGATGGTAAATGTGACTACTCAGAAAATGGCGGTGACAAAGCAACATTTCAATAGTTATTTAACTTAAACCTAAATAAAATGTTTATAAAGTCTAAACTTTCATTGTTCTGATGTATGGAGCGGAAAGTTGGAAATCTTAGGCCATTTGGTAAAGTGTAGAAGCTATAGTGAAATTAAAAGAGTTACGGAAAACAAATAGTCATAGTAGCAATGAACAAGGGACATCGCATTTAGACCATTATGATAAAGATTGCATTACATAGTAATAATATGAGCATATATACATATATACTGCCGCTTTGGAAGGCTAAAATGTTTTGGAAATAACTGCCAAGCACCCTTTGATCACGCCGAAAAAATAAGAATTATTGTGTTGAATCAAAAGTCGATTGCATGTTGAGACTTTTATGGCATTTGTTTTATTAGCATTTTTACTGTCATAACTTTTGTGACGGCTGTATTTACTACATTGTAAAATTAAAATATGATATGTGTACCGATTATTCCCTATTAACCCTTTTAGATAACTAGAAATATTAATCAAAAAAACAACATTTATATACAAAACAATTTCGTTAGCTACGTAAAGGTTAATGTACTAGTTAGGTAATAAACAATTTTCTAAGAAAAAAAAAAAGACAAAAATCATCTTGGCGGCTTTTTTAGGCACACCACTTTATTTTTATTTGCACATCGTCAATGCGTGCGAAAGTATGTTAACGGTGACAGAAAATTGTTTTTGTTTTTGCTGCGTAAAAAGTGTCAAAAGACATAGAAAACATGATTCGGAAGCGAAGATATTTTTTTTGTCTGTCGGCCTGTATGTCTGTCTGTTAATAGGCACGATAACTTTAGAATGAATTGACAAATCGTCTTCAAATTCGGTGTACAGTTAGAACCTGACCAACGAATGGTTGGGATTGTTTTTGAGTAAAATCTCTCCAGGACGTAGGGGATGAATGAGGGTTGATTTGATGAAAGTTGATTTTTTTTAAACTCGAGTTGTATAACGTTTCAGGTTTTCTTTATTAGAAAACTGCCAATTTCATTACTCATCTGGTATTCTGTGATGAAATATTTGTTTTAATAATAAATTCATGTATACAAAACATAATAATAATAATAACACTACAGTAGACAAATAGTATATGAATAAACATAAAAGCATAAGTAAATAAAAAAGTGTTTATTTGAGTATAAACTTTAAAATAAAACTAACCGTTTTTAATGAGAACAAAAGATTAAACAAAATCTAATTATTCTTCACACATAACTATTCTTTCGCTAAGTATTGTAAACGAAAGTTTTTACGCGAACCTTGTTTTTATTCTGAAATATAGAGGGGTATTTTTATTACTTTCAGGCATTCGTTTTTTTTTGGTAACCTTTTGCAGTCATACAAGTAAAGAGTAAATATAAATAAATAGACAAATAATAGGGTATAAAATAGAAAAACTAACAAGGCCAAGGACAGGATCTCTTAGTAGTAAGCAAAAACCTAATATGTAGATTTGTCAACATTATTGGTGCCGTGTACGTATGATACGTGTACCGGAGCAAACACAAAAGGCGTTGTTTTCAACGATTTATATATAGAGGCGTGTTACACTTAAAAATGTGTCAAAAAAAAAGTATAAAATAAATCTAATTATTCCTTACCCCTCTCATGTTGCCTTTAAAGAAACTTATTGTCACAAGCTTAATCTGCAAATTAAACATAAAAAACTTAATGATGTATCATGGAGGCCTGGGTGCCTTTTCGGTGGCTGGGGGCGACAAAGATAGCTGTGCACGTATATATATATATATATATATATATATATATATATATATATATATATATATATATATATATATATATATATATATATTCAACACCAGCTGTTTTAGATCACTCGCTTCGTTAGATATTCTACTCTTAACTCCATACCACCACTCACTGTTGCACGACATGATTCTAGTTTTACGCAACGCCATTAAATGAGTTTTCGATTGCTTCTGGTCGTTATATCAATTACAGACAGGAAGTTGATGATGCTGGTTCGGTTTGATGTAAGTGGAAATCAGGTGATATTTTTTCTTTTATACGACTCCATACTAATGTTTCAACTGTAATTGTGATTAAATGTGCTGGGTATTTATACGTTTCAAAATGCACGGTAATTTAATTAGCTCTTTAACATGTGTGCCTAAAATACATTAAGTTGCATGTTATTTTACTTAGATTTGCCTTTTTCACATGGTTTCTTATGGGATATACGAACAAATTCGATAAAACAGACGGTCTTTTTATATCATGTAGAATTTGCTAGCAGTTTCTATTACGAGCGTGCTCAGACTTGCAAAACCGCAAACGTAAGGTGTGTGTTTACTCCGATGTTATATTATAAATAAGGTCGAGATACATGACAAACATCATACCTCTAAACCACGTAATAAAAAAGTTCGCTTGCGCATATGCCATATTTGAATTCTACTCGATGATCCAAGTGAAGTGACAACAAACACTATGCCTCTACACCGACTAATAAAACAAGTTGGTTTGCGCATACGCTAACTGCCATATTTGAATTCTACTCATCGAGACGATTACGATGACACCAAAAATCAACCTCTTCACCGCTTAATAAGTTGGTTTGCGCATGCGCAAACCACCATATTTGCATACGTCATTTTCATATAAATCGAAATGACAGGTCTTCATATTTGACAGATTAGATCAAATCTCGATTCAAAATTTAAATTTTTCAATTTTCGCGCTCGACGGCCGCCATCTTGGACGCCACCTTGGATGACGTCATCTCAGATTAGACCCCGATTGGTCCTATATCAAACGTCACTGCGCGCATGTGGGTCCAGAACTCCCCATCTATACCTACTAATGCCGGTGTTTCGCAGGGATCCGTATTGACTCCCACACTTTCTTTTGCATATAAATAACCTGCCACCAACCAACAAAGGGGCTCAAAGCTTCGCTGATGATAGTACCATTCGCAGCACTTTCTCATCTACTCGACCAATATCTGCTAGCTTGTTATAAATGAGAGTTGAAGTAACCAACTGCCTAAATGACGACCTAAGATTCTCAGCTATTGCTCTGCATATCTGATTATGTTAAAAGCATCAAAAACAGATAATTGCCACTTCTCTAGGTAGAGTGGCACGCAGTGCCCAGACGTTAAGGCTGGCAAAATACTGCCCAAAAATCCACAATTCTACATTGGGTTTCTATAACTATTGCAAACAATTTTTGCTGGCACTTATATGTTTCCAATATTATTAAAACAGCACCAAAGAAGCTTTGATTTCCGTTTCGTGTTAAAATATTGCTTTCATCACAGCAGCTTTTAACACCTCATAAAGCACAGAGGCGTCCATAGTTGGAATACTGTTCTCATGTCTAGAGTGCTGCCCCAAAGACAACCTTGTCTCTCCTAGATTCCATTTAGAAACGAGCAGTTCGCGTTATAAGAGATTTATCTATCACAGTCAATCTCACTTCTCTTGACCACAGTAGGAAGGTTGGAGATTTCTGCCTCTTTTATCGATATTACTATCGACATGGCCTTTTACAAATTGCTTCGTTAGCACCTCCGCTTACGACCTTTAAACGGCAAATCTGTTTTAGTCGAAGAGCACATGCTTTTAGTATCAAATATTTCGCCTGTCGTACGGTTCGTTACAAATCTTCGTTCTTTGCTACAGCGTGGAAGCTTTGGAATGCCCTCCCGGCAGATATATTTTCGAAGACATATAAAATCTCCAACTATTCACGAAGCGAATAAACACCCACCTTGGCACAACAATCAAGTTTATGATGTGTTAGATGAGCATAGGCTTGCCTTTCATGAACTGTTTCATAAAATATGGCTATATATACACATACACACACAGATATATATATATATATATATATATATATATATATATATATATATATATATATATATATATTTATGTGTCACCACGATAACTCAAAAATGAATGATCTGATTTCAATTAAACTTCCAACACGTTTTTCTTTGGTGAATTGATTGGAGGGGCTTGTTAGCCAGGAAAATCCGACTAGTTTTTCTGAGTATTTTTTTTCCTACAAAATTTTTTTGATTTAGCTAAAGATACTTTAACCAACTTTGGTATGCAAGTCGCTCATAGCATGTACTAAAATTTAGCTCCATAGCTTCAAAGAATCTTTTATTATTTAATTTATTTGAAATATACCCTTTCTGAGTATCTATAGCAATAGTTTTAATTATATCGTTTCTGATTTAAATGTGTTATAATTTTTATTTAACAAAATAAATTTGAAGCAATTCCTCTCTTTGGCCAATGAATTGGTAAACGGACAAATTATAGACAATTGGTAGTAATATTTTGGATACAGTAAGTGCGTTATGGTAATGCATTTTCCTCAATTTTTTTTAACCTTATTTTATCCCAATCAATAGCATCTAACTCTTGTATGTAACAGAAACTCTAGCCTTTTACGCATTTAACAGGTACTCTGTATGATCATAAATATTATTATTATTTAAATAATTCAATAAATTTTATACTTGCATATATTTCTTGATTTTAACTAATCTTTTTAAGAAAAAATCTTAGTAACATTGTTTTGTTTGCATTTATGACTTTGTATAATGTGATAAATATTATTATATAAATAATTTAATAGCCTTGATACTTGCATATATTTTAGCTCACTTTTTAGGACAAAATTTCATAAGAACCCGAAAAAACTCAAGAAGATTAAGTTGTGGCAAAACGCCCACTAATATTGAGAAGTATTAGAATAAACTTTTTCTGCATAATTAATCTTTATATCAAAACATGCAAAAAAGTAAATAAAAAATTTACATGTCTGAATTACAACAGAAAAAAATGTAGATTTTCAGCAAAGTCTCAATGAAATTATTAGAGTTTCGCTGTTTTGGTAGACAACATTTTATTAGACGTAATGCAAAATTAATCAGTGTCCCAATAGCAACTTTTATACCACTAAGATTTACACACTGATAATAATGGATAAAGTGAAAGCCAATAACAGACACGGTCCTCACAGACTAAAATTTGTTTCCTGGAAACAAGCCAAACAAAACATTGCTATCATACAGACATACCAACGATCAGTTCAGATACAAGTGTGTATGCAGGGTCCTCGCATCACACGTAAAAATTCAAAATGAAAAATACACAAATTCTGGTGACGCGTCTGGAGGAATTTGTTAGAACTCTCGAGCACTTATTAGATGGTTCGTGCGAGGACAAAGTGGGTTTATGAAAAATTCATATATTTAGGAGGCTGGAGCTCCACACTACCCATTAAAATGGAGAAAACGGAACGAGGACCTAACACAAGTCTTCTCAACGAAACATGTCAACCCAACACCGCTGTACTACGAACATTTGTCCTCGTAAGACCCCTTATACCAACTCACCTACACACACGCGCGCGTGCCGTGCGTCGATCCGCGTAGACGGTTTTCAATAGTGTTGTGAGTTATTTAGCGAATTTAAAGTGTTTTTTGTCGTTTAGAGTGGTGAAAACACAACAGTGGCTATCACCTATTTTTAACAAATATTTAAAATTTGTGGTTAGTAAATAGTACGTTTTTTAAAGCCATAAATAACGTAACTAACCTTATAATTATTTAGGAAGTCTAGTCATTTCTTCCCAGGAAGGTTATTTAACGCGTTTATCAGTAGCTACTGAAAACCACTTATTCACGAACACCGGCAGTATTTCAAACATATGCTGCTTGGAATAAAACGTAGAATGCTTGTTACGGTCAGCTTTCGTTACCGTACCATTTTTACTAGGGCAGCATAACATCAAAGGAAGTTTTAATAGTTTTAACATCGCCTTTATAATAGAACGACCTGGTGGATTAAAAGATTTGATGGCGTTTCGTTTTATCCTCACTACCGTAATACCTTATCAACCTTTCTCGAATGTTCCTCTTATACATTAAATACTTTATACAGGAAAATGTCTGAATGTAAGGGATATGTAACTGAGATAAATAGTTCCTCAGACATAAATTTTTAAGACGGAATAGCTCCATTGTAAAATACCAGAGAATGATCTCATTGTTGTGGAATATGCGCGTGTTTAAAATAGCTGATAAAAATCAATAAGTCTCTCAATAGGATCTAACAGCAAAGAGTGTGGCAATATTCTGGTAGTTTAACTTACGTTTAAGAGAATTATTCGATAAATAAGGATTTCGAGAGTCATGAAAATTAATGAAAAAATTGACAACTGAAAGAAATACCGACAAAGCGTGCGCTATCGCTAAGCAATAAAATATACTTGACAGATACTGTTCGAACAGAACCGTTGGGAGTACGAAGCTTCGACTGGGTCTCTGCAGAAACTGGCGCGAAAAAGATGCATCTCGGCATCTCTCTCATACACAGAGGGAAATGGGTAACTAAAGGACAGATAATATCTGGTCGTTATATCAATTACAGACAGGAAGTTGATTATGCTGATTCGGTTTGATGTAAGTGGAAATCAGGTGATATTTTGTAATGAAACATATACGTATTGAAAACTCGTTTAATATAATTATATGCATTATATTTATAACATAAAAAAATACTACAATATAATGTGCTCTAATACATTAAAATTGATTGCATACAAACATCTTTTACCGTATGTTGATATTTTGTTCTAAATTCACACACCATATTTTTGTTTAGCAATTAAAAACACACAGGGAAGAATCGGAATACTCTTGTATCTAGATAATTATGCTCTAATATTGGCTACAAACATATCTAAATAAAAAAACACTTAAAATGTAGTTCTATGAATGAGTCTCTAATTACACTACTTATGTCTTCTATTATTTTAATAGCTTCTAGTGGTGTATTAAAATTGTTCATTATTCCCCATTATATAGTTTAAAAGTGAATAATGCTGATTTCTTTGTATTTTCACCTGATATTTAGTTAAATTATATGAGTCGTTGGTTTTCTCTCTCACGTTGTTTTCCATATTGTAAATTATTGTGGGTAATACATTTAAAAATTCTTCGAATGTCCACAAATCGAAAAACACAGGTATGTTGCAATTTTTCTTAGATAATTTTACTATGGGCAGGAATTTTGGTAGAGGGTCCACACCAACTTGTAATTGCTTTTCTGGGTTTTGTGTATGAAAATATGTTTGTGATATGAGATCACAGTCTTTTGGCTTTAGTTTTTTCTCACTGTTTTTCCTATTGATTTCCAATAACTTTTGATTAAATACATCTTCTTGTGTAGGTTGATAATTATCTGTTGCATCTGGTAGAAGCACTTCATCTATTATTTATTGCACAGTTTGCTCGCTTTTTACTTCTTTAACTACTTGATCACCACCTTGTTTAAGCAAGATATTTTCGAGAAATTTAATTTGTTTGCCACTGTGCTGAGACATAGGCATTATTCTTTTACACGACTCCATACTAATGTTTCAACTGTAATTGTGATTAAATGTGCTGGGTATTTATACGTTTCAAAATGCATGGTAATTTAATTAGCTCTTTAACATGTGTGCCTAAAATACATTAAGTTGCATGTTATTTTACTTAGATTTGCCTTTTTCACATGGTTTCTTATGGGATATACGAACAAATTCGATAAAACAGACGGTCTTTTTATATCATGTAGAATTTTCTAGCAGTTTCTATTACGAGCGTGCTCAGACTTGCAAAACCGCAAACGTAAGGTGTGTGTTTACTCCGATGTTATATTATAAATAAGGTCGAGATACATGACAAACATCATACCTCTAAACCACGTAATAAAAAAGTTCGCTTGCGCATATGCCATATTTGAATTCTACTCGATGATCCAAGTGAAGTGACAACAAACATGTTCCTCTTATACATTAAATACTTTATACAGGAAAATGTCTGAATGTAAGGGGTATGTAACTGAGATAAATAGTTCCTCAGACATAAATTTTTAAGACGGAATAGCACCATTGTAAAATACCAGAGAATGATCTCATTGTTGTGGAATATGCGCGTGTTTAAAATAGCTGATAAAAATCAATAAGTCTCTCAATAGGATCTAACAGCAAAGAGTGTGGCAATATTCTGGTAGTTTAACTTACGTTTAAGAGAATTATTCGATAAATAAGGATTTCGAGAGTCATAAAGTTGAAAATTAATGAAAAAATTGACAACTGAAAGAAATACCGACAAAGCGTGCGCTATCGCTAAGCAATAAAATATACTTGACAGATACTGTTCGAACAGAACCGTTGGGAGTACAAAGCTTCAACTGGGTCTCTGCAGAAACTGGCGCGAAAAAGATGCATCTCGGCATCTCTCTCATACACAGAGGGAAATGGGTAACTAAAGGACAGATAATATCGTCAGCAGGAACGTTGACGCTGCCAGCAGACCGAAGCTGCTTACTTAAACGCGTGCAAAGCCTGGCTCTCACTCGGATGGCCGACCAGTCAGACAACAACTGAGTTACCTTTCATGTTCGGTGCTTACCTAGTGCATCACAGCGGTGACTAGCTGCCGCATTACCTCAGCCCTTTCAGTGCTTACATAGAGCATATCTTAGGTGAAGGACCGCGCTATCTCAGTTTTTAAATGGTCACTAAATAGACTACAACACTATCTAACGGTCACTTGACCTAAGTTTGTTCGATGCATCTTAGGCGCGAGTGGAGTTTGTACGGCGATGTATTAAAAACAACATCCTCGAGGTAATCATTGCTGTTAAGGTATCTAACGTGATTAGTGCTAAAGTTGTGTACTTTGTGGTGTTATTTGATTGGAATTTGATTCTGCAATAGCCCATCAGATAGATGATAAGAATTTTAGTGTTGGATGAATCCTAATTGTCACTGTGGATTTGAGCCTATTATTGTCAGTTTTGCTGCCAGTCTTTAGCAGCACTCCTAGTTTTTGTCTTACCACTGGTTTCGAGTTCATGAGTCGCATAAATTGGAATTAATAGTAGAAGACCCCCAGGCTTCTCAATCAAGGGCTGCACTCCACAGATCTGGATCCCGTTTAGGTCTTTCATTACGTAAATAAAACCCGTAACACACCTGCTGTATGTACCATCAAGCTTGTGACAAGCTTCCAACTAAGGCTGCAGTATGCCTTTTCTTTTTTAGCTGCTGAGATGTGTTTTGTGACAAGTGAGTTCTTTCTAATTAAATGTTTTGTGTCAAGAAAATAAAAGATCTGATTATTAAAACTTTTGAAAAAGGGCCAGGTTAATATAAGCTAAAATCTTTAATTTTTTTTTGAATAGTGACATTTCTCGTAAAATTAACTTTACCTGAATGATATTTCTTGTTTAAACTAAATTTTCTTTTAACTATAACGATGTAGTATCAATTTGTTTAATTAAGTTACTATATTTATAAATATCGATAATACAAAAGTTGCTGCCCTTTTAAATTTTGGTTTGATCACAAATAATTTTCGAAAAACATTTGAATAAAGAAAAATATAATAAAATATTACTTTAACAATTCAAATTAGATATAACTATTCAACAGTTTAAAATTAGTCAAGAGGACCAGGCTCACATTTAAATAATTTCCAGCTATAGGACAGGCACCTCTTATAAATCTTGCAAACAGATCTGGCCAGAAAAAGATAATTGAGTTGATATTAATTACATACATTTAAGCACCTCATTTTTTTATTACCAATAATAATTTTCTTCTTTTACTGTATGTTCCTTTATCAATAATTTGCTGATATATATATATATATATATATATATATATATATATATATATATATATATATATATATATATATATATATATATATATATATATATATATATATATGCGCGTGTGCGTGTATGTGTGTGTAAACCTATTTTTAACATAACACTACATACATGCAATATTTTCATTATTACCATTGAATAAAGAATGCATTGTTGTGATTTACTTCTGCTTTTAATTTAACATCAATTCCTCGAATTGGTTCCTCAAAGTACAATTTCTGTATATTCAAAAGAAATAATTTTTAGACTTATCTGGATTCCTTTCTATGCAAACATTTATCGATTTATTATTTGCAAACAATACAGCTTCATTAATTTACCTTTGCGTAATTGTTCAGAGTAACCTTGTGTTGGCTGAGTTCTTTACATAAAAATTTGTCTCATCTCTGGCGGGTTAATACCTTGATACATTTTGAGCTCAGATTAACTGGGTTGCTGGCTTATCTTAAATCTTGCTACCACTACTACCCCTGCATGTTACGGTTACCTAATATTATTTTTTTGTCAGAACGGTTCACTGTCAATCCCTGGTGGGCAAATAAAATTTTACGAACTCACGAAACGGCATCCTAAATCAGGGATATTCTTTTTAACGACCTTTAAAATTAGAAATTTTTCCTAAACTAACCAATTGTTGAACTTTGGGAATTCAGAGGTTTATGTTAGATGTATTGTGTGTTTCCTTTGGCAGGGATGTAAAATGTTAGTGTAAGTAAATCTGTATATCTCTTATTTTATCGCACTGTAAAATATATTATATTGTTGTGTATTATATTTGTGAAGCAACGTTACTAGCAGTAACACTTAACACTTGTTGCACCGATTCACAGAAAAATATTGTCCGAATGTTTTTGGTCAGATAAACTGTCTTTACCTTATCTGTTTTATCTTTATCTAAAAATATCGCAGGTATTCAGTGTTGTCCAGGAGTCAACGTTTCGGACGAATTTTTCTTAACCATTATCAAATACGATTTTTTATCGTAAACGATTCTCTATCTCCCGATCTAGTCTCTCTTGATAACGTGAAGAATACCTATAAAAATGAATGTCCCGATTATACCGAATGTTTTGTGACAGGGAGTTCACGAGGGGCAATTTTTTTCCGTAAACCAGATCTCGACGCCCTCGACTTTTCAGGACACAAAAAAGTCGCAAGAAGATAATAAAATTCTCGCCCACACCAAAAATTTTGGCTCTATTGTATATGATTTGTGTAAAAACTTACAAATTAATGTCTTCTATCCTGATGACGTCAAATATCTCTATCTTAAAGAATATTTCCTTGATTAACGGCACGTATGCAGTTTCTGCTGTAGAGTGGAATAAGTGGCTTCAGGTGGGAACTGCATTTTTTTCTCGTCCTGCTAATGTGGTGCCTATGTTGAGCACTCTACCTGGTGACTACCGACCTTATATTGAGATGGGTATGAGATGTTATCGAATGAACGCTTTATTGGATACAGAGGCGGATATTTCTGTAGTTAATGTTCGAGAACTTAACATCTTGAAATGTTTGAATATTTCGACAACCATTCCGACATGTTCAGCTATCATAAACATTGATGATGGTTTTCCTAAAGCTGTTTTGGGTTATGCTGGCGTCCCAGTAACACTAAATAACGTTACTAACGATGTGAATTTTCTCGTTATGCCGGATATTATCTTTATTTTTATTTTGGGAATTAATTTCTGTGTAACTCTTTCGTTATCTTTGGAGTTTAATGCACAGGGCTACAAAAGTTAGGCAATGATGCCTTCCTTATACGTCGTTGACACTATCTTGGACATAACTCTCACGTAAAAATATGTTCTCTTATTTCACCTTTCTCACTACTTTCTCTCGCGCTTTTTCTTTCTCTTTTTGTTTAGCTCGTGAGTGTTCCTTGAGATTTCTTTCGTTGTACATTGTCTGGGGAGAAACGTCGGTACGTATTAATTTAATAAATTTGTGGCATCGATAGTCAATTTCTTGCTGAAAATTTCCCTCTCTCTCTTTCTTTAATTATTCTTTCGTTTTCTGTGAGTCTTCCTGGTTAGCATGATTAGCTCGACCAAAGAACATAGGCTGTTTAGTTGTGGGCGTATGTAACCGGTAACATGTGACCACAACGATAGCTGCTTCTGCCGGTCGGGCAGAAAACATAAGCTACGGCCTTCTCGCAAAAAACATTTCCTTTTCTTTCTATTCCTTTTTCTATTCTTTTTCTTCTTCTACAACCCGACTGTGACTCCTTATTTTGGTAACCCCGGATTTTGACAACCTCGAACTTGACATCAGTTTGATTATTGTGCATTTTTCGTTAGATGTGTCTATATATGATAAATCCAAAACATATCTTGAGGAGTTATAAATGTCTGCATAGTCATGAGTTCGTTTTTGTGGAAAATTTTCGGGAAATTTGTAAACCCCGGACTTAACACTGACCCAGTTATTCTTTTTCTTGTATTCATCCTTAGGCACGCCTGTGTAAAATAAATTTGAGATGCATCTTATGGAATGAAGCTGCTCTGATCATGAATAACGGCAAATGTTCGTGAAATTAGTAAACCTCTGATTTTACATCAACCCTATGTTCCTAGTTACATGTGTCTCTTTGAAATAAATCTGGGATATGTCTCAGGGAATTATAGATTTGTGTTCAAGTCATGAATTTGGTTTTAATAGCGAATTTTCATGAAATTTGTGAGGCGGATTTGACTTTGTAACTGTCAGGCCAATGCATAAGTTCCTATGTTCAGCACTAACATCACACCGCATGTATAACCTTATGCAGTTGCTACAAGAAGGCGTTAGATTGTACAGCCAGCGATACGACCACTTGATTTTGACTACCTGATTTCGACTACCCTAATATTGACTCCTGATTTCGACTACCCTAATATTGACTCCTGATTTCGACGTTTACTCAATTTTGACTTCCTAATTATAACAACCCCGGACTTGATATTAGCTCGTTTATTTTGTTTTCCTCGTTAGATGCGTCTATTGGCGAGAAATTTGAGATGTATCTAGTGAAATATAAATCTGCACGAAATCATAAATTTTGCTTTGTAGCAAATTTTCATGAAATTTGTGATTTTTTTTAACTTTAGTTTTTTTTACCAGTGGGTAGATTTTCCTCATCGTGGTTAACGCCAACGAATTATCGACCCCTTATCGTTGATTAAGGATTATGCTTCGTCATACCTATCGCTATACCAGTGAGTAGGTTTTCGTTATTGTGGTTAACGCTAACGAACTGTCGACCCCTTACCGTTGATGAAGCATTGTTATGATTGGTCATACCTATCGCTATCGCTATCTTCGTTATGGAATTATCGCTAACGAGATAACGATTCCTTTACCGTTGATGAAGCCTTCAACGCTTTGTCAAACCTACCGTTGCGTTTATTATCGCTATTATGGCGAGCTATATTTGGCTTTGTTATCGCTTATGTGGCAAATTTTCGTTTATATTATTATGACTAATGAAGCGTCTGACGTGCCTTGTCAGACCTATCTTTGCCTTAGTCCTTGTGTTGAAGCATGTGGGCACTACATCTGAAGATGCATATTATGGCTCCTGATTTAGCGAATTTTCGTAATTTTTCCATGTATGTAGTGGCTTATATATATTTTCTTCTCGTGTGGTGTACACATTACATCAGCGCGGGACTTGGTTGGTTCATTTATTAAACATTTTTTACCGATTGTTACTTTCTTTTTCTTCTATGCTTTGACTTTTAAACTTTTCTTTTGTAACTCGATTTTGACACTCAGTGTAGAGTGGTGCCATTTGGTGATTTGGGCCTGTGTTAACTAACGTCTTGCGTCCGACCGACCGACCTGACTCGTTTAATCTGCACGCTCAGGCCGGGTAGCAAATGGATTTGGATGAATGGTGTGTGAATTTCGTCATGAGGTTGACACCAGTTGCGATTCCGTATAAATTGATACAATTTCGAACGACTTTGCGAAGCCGGGGACCAAATCCTGTGTAAAGGAGGTATTCTTTTACATGGTTTGAAAAATGAGACACTCTTTTTCTCCTCTCTTCTCTTCATCAAAATTAATAAATCAAAATTCTAATGTATCCCTTGTTTTCGGCACAACTTTGGCATTTTGTATTCAGAAATTGGACGACCTAAGATGTGATGTTCTATCTTTTGTAGTTTATTTCGTTTGCTTCTGCCTTCTGATTCGCACCTTGAATTTTTTGGGACTGCCCATTTCAGTATAATTACTGAACCATTCCTTTTTATTCCTAGCTAACGCTATGAGAACTTACTACGATTGTAGACTACCTAGATTTCGACAACTTGTTATGAGGACTTACTACGATTATAGACTACCTAGATTTCGATGACTTGTTATAAGGACTTAATACGATTTTGAATTAGTTGGATTTCGAGGACTACATTCACGACTCTTTCAACAGCTGTTGTGATATTTGTCAGGTGATTATCCTGCGATTACTGGATTGTATTTATCTTGTTCTGTGGAGAATTTTCATATAAATTCACATCGCGATAAAAACTTTCTGCAACTGGTGAAGTATATGGGACTTTGGTATAAATTAAAAAATATAAAAGTGCCTTTTAGTTTTTTTAGGCAGGTTGAGATGGTGTTACCGTGGGCTTTCGCTACCGTACCATTTTTACTAAGGCAGCATAAAATCAAAGAAAGTTTTAATAATTTTAACATCGCCTTAATTATACACAGCAAAGGCCTGGTGGATTAAAAATATTTTATGGAGTTTCGTTTTATCCCCTCCACCTTACTAGTCTTTCTCGAATGTCCTCTTATACATTAAATATCTTATACAAGAAAAATCTGAACGTAAGGGATATCTAACTAATAAATACTTCCTGAAAAATAATTTTTTAAAGACGCAATAGCTCCATTGTAAAATACCAGAGAATGATCTCATTGTCTAATGGCCTCGCTGTGGAATATGCGCGTTTTTAAAATAGTTGATAAAAATCAGTTAGTCTCTTAATAAGATCTAACGGCAAAAAGGGTGACATAATATTGGGGTATTTTAATTTTGGTTAAAGAGATTTAAATTCTATAAATAAGGATTTGGAGAGTCATAAAGTCGGAAATTAATGAGACAAATTGACCTGTGAAAGAAATGCCGACAAAGCGTGCGCTACCGCTAAGAAATAAAATATACTTGACAGATATTGGTCGAACAAAACCGTTTGGAGTGCGAATCTTCGACTGAGTCTCTGCAAAAACTGGCGCGAAAAAGATGTATATCTGCATCTCTCTCATACACATACAGGGAAATGGGTAACTAAATGACAGAGCAGGAACGTTGACGTGCCAGCAGACCGGCGGTGCTTACTTAAACGCGTGCAAAGCCTGGCTTTCTCTCAGTTGGTCGATAGCCACCAGTCGGGCAACAACTCATTACCTCAGCACTTTCGGTACTTACCTAGAGCACATCTTCGGCAAAGTACCGCGCTATCTTAGTTTATGACTGGTCACTAAATAGACTACAACAGTATCTAACGGTCACTTGACCTAAGTTTGTTCGATGCATGTTAGGCGCGAGTGGACTTTGTACGGCGATGTATTAAAAACAACATCCTCGAGGTAATCACTGCTGTTAAGGTACCTAACGTGATTAGTGCTGACGTTGTGTACTTTGTGGTGTTGGTTGATTAAAATTTGAAACTGCAATAGCCCATCAGATACATGGTAAGAATTTTAGTGTTTGATGAATTTTATTTGTCACTGTGGCTTTGAGCCTATTGTTGGTTCTGAACCGGCTGTCAGTTTTACTGCCAGTCTTTAGTAGCAATGCTAGATTTTGTCTTACCACTGGTTTCAAGTTCATGACTCGAATAAATTGAAATTAATAGTAGAAGACCCCCAGGCCTTCTCAATAAATGGCTGCACTACGCAGGTCTGGATCCCGCCTAGGTCTTTCATTACCTGAATAAAACCCATAACCCACCTGCTGTATGGACGATCAAACTTGTGACAAGCTTCCACCTAAGGCTGGAGTATGCCTTGTCTTTCTTGGCTGATGAAACGTGTTTTCTGATAAGCGAGCTTTTTCTAATTAAATGTTTTGTGTCAAGAAAATAATAAATCTGATTATTTAAACTTTTGAAGAAGGTCCAGATTAATATTAGTTAAAATCTTTTTTCAATAGTGACATTGCTTGTAAAATTACCTTTACCTGAATGCTATTTCTAGTTTAAACTAAATTTTCTTTCAACTATAACGATGTAGCATAAATTTGTTACTATATTTATAAATATCGATAATACAAAAGTTGCTGCCTGGTGGCGCCGCTGTGTGATATATATCTCAATTGATTATATTTTAAATAGTAGTTTTTGGCAAGGATGTTTTATTTTTGATTTATCGAGAGACAGATGGAAACCCCTGTATTATTTTTAAAGTAACCTGGAGTTAAAAAATCTCTTATCGTACCTATTGACAATAAGCTGAGAAGAGTCGTTCGAAGACGTTTAAGCAGTTTACTAGTAAAATTATTAATTGTTTTCCTCTTGGAAGGGCAGATATATATATATATATATATATATATATATATATATATATATATATATATATATATATATATATATATATATATATATATATATATATATATATATATATATATATATATATATATATATATATATATATATATATATATATTGCTATGGTATTTTGTGTGGTTTCTTTTATTTAATTTATTTTATACCTTAATAGCACTTTTAATTGTAGAGCATGAGAATGCAATTGCGTTTTTATTTAAAAGAAAAAAAACGCTAATATTGAAAATCCTGAAATTATGCCAAAAGTAATTTATTTACTGCTGTGATTTTAAATTTTTCTCTCATCTCATGGGTAGGGTACTGTGCTTGGGCTAGCATTTTTGTTTAATATATCATTTTTATGAATTCTAGTATTCCTGAGTGTTTGGAAATTTCAACAACAAAAAAATTATGTATGATTGGGTCTTTTGATTTTACTTTTTTTTTTATTTAACGGTGAAAAATAGCCTTACTTTTCCATATCATTAATATTTGCTTGATTTGAGGTCAAAATTAAACAGATTGATCAAATTAATAAATTTCTATTAACAAAAGGTTATTTCAAATATGTAAAATCAAATTTAGTTAACACAATGAATTATCTAACTATAATACAATGAATCGGCCTTTATATTTCATCCCCCTTAGTGAACTAAAATTTACATTAACCTCCTAAATGAAACGAAAATATCCTTAAAAGCTATTCACACTATAGAAAAAGAGTCATCATATTTATTCCGATAAAGTTCTAGAACGACTTACTGAATGTTGTTTTGATGGATCCTTCCATTTTTTCTGTAATTATTAAAATCTATTTCTTCTATTTGGATTTGGCAGCTTGGCAGTAATTATTTATTAATTTTTGTCTTATTTAACTGTTTTCACCAATCTTGTACCAGGTATTTAATTTTCTTTCACATAATTTTTCTGATGGTAATTTCAGGCACTTGCCTTGTATTTACTCATTGTCTTCTCGCGGTTCTGTTTCTAATCGTCTCACAGTTGAATTACTTCTCGTCTCGCAGTTGAATTACTTGTCGTCTCCATCGAACTCCCGTCGACGCTTAAATAAACTCTGCCGTGTTACAAAAAACCTGTACGCGCTGTGTCTCGATAATAAAGTTCATAGGCCTTTTGTTATTTCATTGTTCAACTTTTTTTGTCCCTCGCACTATTCCTTTGAAGACACGCACACAGAAAAAACTATCCTTATTAACTATCACTGCGTCTTTGCTTAAAATTATTATTTACAAAAAAACTTATTTTTACCTTAACATTCTAAATGTATAATATGGTAAATGTGCCTACTGCCTAAAAATAAAATAAAATCGTTATATTCCAGTAAAATCCTATGAATAAAAAACAGGGCTCTTGTTCTGAGTTATTTTCATATTATAAGGACTTTGGCTTCGTGAAATTTAAAATGCACTACATGTAAAAAAGAATCCGTTGTTCTTTATTCTGCTACCTAATGCTATTTCTTATTTAGCCCTAACATATTTTACACTTTCAATTATACAGGGCATTTAAATATTAGGATTTATTATTTTTATGTACATTGGCCCAGTTGACCGGTAAGTTTTATTTTTTTATTTATTTTTTTTTTGTTCCCTCAGGGCTCGTCCGCGGCCTTGCCGCCCCGATAGCACCGCAACCCTTGGTTGATTGTGCATACCCCTAGTCTTACTCCACCCATTCCAAAATCACTGTGCCTTGAACTAGTCTGCACAGCGATTGGTAGGGTGAAGTTTTATATTGCTCTGTCTCCGGTCTAGAGTGACCGTAGATCAGTTGTCTTTTCCGGTCCAGAGCTATACACTCGCACAAGATGTGCTGGGCTGATTCCTCCCCCTCGCCGCAGAGTCTGCATGCGAGGTCCCCTTCGAACCGCCCCATTTTATGTAGGTGTTTCTTGACGGCCATGTGTCCCGTCAAGAGACCTGTTGTGTTTCTGAGCTGTCCTCTGCTAAGGTTTAGCAGCTCCACAGCTCTCTTTGAACTGGGTCCGTCAATTATTGACTTCCCATGTCTGAGCCCTGGACAGTCCGCCCAGTACACCTTGTGTTGGTTTCTGACCCAGGACTTAATGGCTCCCCTGGCAGTGCTCTTTGACACGCCCAGAGCCGGTTCTGGTCCCATAAATGGTTCTGCTGACCCCTCTTTGCGAGACTGTCAGCTTCTTCATTGCCTTTGACCCCCGAGTGACCCGGCACCCAGATGAGGGTCACCTCATTCTGCCCAGCCAGGTCGCTCGTCTCGTCTCGGCACTCACTCACCAGCCAGGAATTTACCCGTGGGCTACTTAGTGCCTTAAGGGCTGCCTGGCTGTCTGTGGCTATGAGGATCCGCTTGTTGGTGTAGCCCCTCCTCTTGTTCTCCCGCACACAGTGCAGGATGGCGTACATCTCGGCCTGAAACACCGTTGCATGGGCTCCGAGGGAAATACTGTGACTTACCCTCGGTCCTTCCGAGTAAACACCTGCCCCCGTCCCACGCTCCCCGCCAGATCCGTCCGTGAACCAGACGAGCGCGTCCCGTGGTATGCCCGGTGTCTCCTCCCGCCATGCCCCGCGATCAGGGATTTCCACTGTGAAGTTGTTTTCCCTGCACATTCGCGGGCTCGCGAAGTCTGACCTCATTTCAAGCATGGGTTCCTTCACGATCTCCTGAATTTTGCAGTGGCCCCTGAAGCCTGGGTTGATCTTCAGTCTACCATTGCAGGCTAGTCTGTATAGTCCTAGCCTGGCCTCTCCCATAATAACGAAGTGTAGGGGGGGTAGATCCAGCAACACCTCCATGGCGGCTGTTGGGGTTGAAGACATGGCCCCTGTGATGCCTAGGCAAGCCATCCTTTGGATCTTGCCTAGTTTTTGTTTGGCACTGGATTGTGTCACCTTAGGCCACCAGACCAGTGCCGCATATGTTAACGATGGTCTGACCACCCTTGTGTACAGCCAGTGGGCCATACTAGGTCTTAGTCCCCACGTTTTTCCATATAGCCGCCTAGTGACGGCTAAGGTCATGACTGCCTTACGCAGTATTTTTCCAATGTGACCATTCCAGGTTAGCTTAGAGTCCAATACGACCCCAAGATATTTTACCTCCCTGGCCATTGGAACGCTCCTACCGTATAGAGTGAGAGTTCTGTGGCTTTCACACTTCCTCCTCCTCGTAAACGGCACGACGGTTGCTTTCTCGGGGCTCACCCCGAGCCCTTGATCAACCGTCCACCCTTCCACCACTTTCAGTGCAGTCTGCATACGCTCCCACACTGCCTGTGTGACCTTTCCTCGGACTATGATGACAATGTCGTCCGCATAGCCCTGTACCTCATACCCCCCTCCCGAGAGCCTCCCCAGCAGGCCGTCCACGACTAGACACCAGAGCAAGGGAGACAGAACGCTCCCCTGCGGACACCCCGCCGCGACCCTCGCCAGCAGAGTCCCTCCCGCGAGTGAGGTGAACACCGCCCTGTCCCTGAGCATGGAACCGATCCACCTGCAGCAGGTCTCCTCTATTCCACGCTCCCGGGCAGCTGCCAGAACCGATCCGAACGAGGTGTTGCTAAAGGCCCCCTCTATGTCTAGGAAGGCCCCCAGCGCCACCTCCTTGTTCTCCAGCGTATTCTCCAGTTTCAGCACCAGTTGGTGCAGTGCTGTTTCTGTTGAGAATCCTGCTCTGTATGCATATTGTCCGCAGTGTAGAGGATATGCTTCCAGTACACCGCCCCTAATGTGCCGGTCGAGCAGTTTTTCCACTGTTTTCAGCAAGAAGGACATGAGACTTATTGGCCTCAGGGACTTTGCCTGGTCTGTTGGACGCCCAGGTTTAGGAATAAATACAACCCTGGCCAGTCTCCATGCCCTCGGAATGTACCCCAGAGCCAGGCTGGCCCTCATAATGAGGGTAAGCACCGGCGCCAGTATATCTATCCCCTGTTGGAGCATGATGGGCATTATTCCATCAAATCCCGGCGATTTGTATGGCTTAAAGCTGTTAATGGCCCATCTGATTTTGCTCCAGGTAACCACCTCTTTAGCGACTGTCCAGTCTACTCTAGATGCCCGCCTATAAGGCGCCTCTATTTCTGAGTGTTCCCAGTCCGGAGGTGATTGGTTTATTATGTTACAGCCGGGGAAGTGCGTCTGGAGTAAAATTTCCATAGTTTCCTCCCCCGAGCTTGTAAAGCCTCCCGTGGGTGTTCTAAGGGAGCCTATGTTAGTCTGAGGGCCCTTAGACAGGATCTTGTGTAGTCGAGCACTCTCGGACGTGTTTTCCACTTCTTCGCAGTGCCTCCTCCACGACTCCTTCTTGGCGTCCCTCAGTCTTTTGTTATAGGTCGATAGGGCCTGTCTATATTCATCCCATGCTCCCGACCTTTTGGCCGCGTTAAACAGCTTACGAACCTGCGTCCTCCTTTGCCTGAGGTCCTCGTTCCACCATGGGACGTTCCTGGTGGACACCCTCATTTTCAGGGGGCAGTTGGCGTTATAGGCCGAGGTAATTGCGTCTCGCAATTGGACTGCTGCAATCTCGAGGTCTATTGAATCCCTTATGGCCCTCTCAACCCCCCGCAGTTCCACAGCTAGGTCTGCCCTGTAGGCTTCCCAGTCCGCCTTGCGGGGGTCCCGGTACCATACCGTTTCTCTTTCGACTTTGGCGATTTCAAACCGGATGTATCTGTGGTCTGAGCTACTCACTTCCCCAGACACAGCCCAGCTTTTAACAAAGTCACCCAGAAACTGGGTGGAAACTGTTAGGTCTAAAACTTCCTCACGCCGTGTTGTGACGAATGTCGGTTTATTACCTCTATTCAATATGTCTAAATTAAATTTCATAAAGAATTGTAAAAGTGCCTCACCCCTAGAGTTTGTGTCCGAGCTACCCCACAACTCATGGTGCGCATTCGCATCCATGCCGATGATGGTCTGCCATCCACCTGCTCTGCTACCCACCATCAGCTGCTCCAATTCGTTGGGTGGAGGAGGGTCCGTGCTGTCCCCTGGCAGATAGGCTGACGCGACAGTAATGTCCCTCAGCCCATCCGCTCCTCCACATCGGATTTTGATCGTTGCCAGGTCCCTGGAACAGAAATTCATTAGAGGGAGAAACTCTATCCCTTCCCTGACAAAAATGCAGGCCCTCGGATTCTCGCTGGACCTGCTGTAGATGAGCTTTCCATTAGCTCCGCCGAGTCCCTTGATCTCTCCTTTGTAGGAGTACGGTTCCTGGATGAGGGCCACATCCGTGTTCCTCAGAGCCATTAGTAGTCCGGCCGTGGCTGCCCTACTGTGTTGGAGGTTGACCTGAAGGAACCTAAGTCCCACCCTTAATTGCTTCCCCAGTGGGCGGAAGCTAACCCTTCCCATGCCCCAGAATGCCTTGAAGGAGGTTCCTTCAAGGGCTCTGTAAGATGTCGGGTCGATCGAGAAGGCGAGCGTCTGTCCTTTCTCCTCTGCCTTCCTGCTTAGAACCGACCAGTGTTGCGTCCCCAGTTCAGGGTTCTGGATCTTAAGTCTGCTGATCACCGTCTCCTGCGGGACGGTGTCAGGGATCCGTACGAGGACCTTGCGTCTCTTTGGGAGTTCCTTGGGCTCGACGGCTGTCAAGTCCGCCCCCTCCCAAATCTGACCGAGGCCCCCGATCGTTTTCCGCAGCCAGTCCCGCGACTGCGGGCCGGCACAGGTTATCCAGAGGATGCCCCCCGTCAGGCGCGTCCGGTGGAACTGAGGCGGGCTCTCCCCTTCCTGAAGAGAGTCCACTGCAGCTACCACCGCAGCCTGGATCAGGTCCGCCTTCCCCTGGTCTAGCGTGACCTCAGGATGGCGTCTGTCAATCACCGCCATCCCGAGGCCCTCCGCAGCCTCCCTGTAAGAGCCAGTCTGCGCCGGTGTTCCGGCCTTAGTTCCTTTGGGAGGTCTGTCTGTAGTAGGCGTGCTAGAGCCAGAGCGCGGCGTCTTCCGACTCGCACTCTCCTCTTGCGCCTTTACAGGCACCCTGGCCCTTTTGGAACGTCTGTCTGTAGTGGGCGTGCTAGAGTTCGAGCGCGTCCTCTTCTGACCCGCACTCCCCTCTTGCGCCTTTACAGGTTTCTCGACCGTCCAGGTCCCGGCCGCCATTTTTTTGCGCCCTCCGGAGCTTCTTTCTTTGCGCCCCGGAAAGACGCTTGGACTGCCGGGGCAGTCCCTCTACTCTAACAGTAGAGTCCTCACTGGTGGAGGGGCCCCCGGAGTCCGCGGAGCTCGCCGCCCTCCGGTGGGACCCAGCCTCCAGCTTGGGTGTCGGGGACAGGTCTCTGGCCGAAGCTACCCCCTGATCCCCCGTATCTACGCCGGTCGTGGGACCTCCAGAGTCCGCTGCCGCACCCTGGCTCGTCTCCGTTTCCGGGATAGACTCAAGGCTCAAGTCTGTAGCCGGAGCCACTCCTCGAGCCTCATTGGTTTTGGTTTTATATGTATTTATAATCTTCATGTTGTTCCCACGAGAATGGGGGAAATACTGTCCACACCATCAGAACCCCCTGTGTGGTGCAAGGCGGGTTACTCTGGAGGGTTGCCTGGTACTCCAGAGGTTCCGTTCACGACACCATCGCCCTGGTGCCATCCATCCATAGGCACGGGTCACGTAACACCGTAGATTGGGGGAGTTTAGTTCGACATCCTTGTCTAGATCCGTCATGTTTAGTTATTAGCAGGGTCACCTCGTGCAGGATGCGGATTTTTACCGCGCATGACGGTCTTGGGGAAAGCTTCATCGGGAGTTTATGTTGTTATTTCCACTTCCTCAGCTTGCCCCCTGGAGTCCTTTGGCCCGCGACTCCTTAACCCCTAAGTTTTATTTATATTTCTTAATATTTAAAATACATGTATAGAACCTCGGTGGTTCAGGGGTAAGAACGTGTGCTTCTGAACCGAAGGGTACTGGGTTCGATCCAAGGGTACTCCTTTCACTTTTTCAGTACAAACTGTAAAATTAACATCAACCGAGGTTCTGGCATTGTATTTGAGCAAGTTGAATGTCTGCACGTTCCGCCCTTCGGAGGGGTCGTAAAGCCGTCGGTCCAGTGTCCATGCGATATTGGGCACGTGAAAGATCCCTACCCTCCTTACAGAAAGACAGGGGTTCGGCAAAAATTCCAGGATAGTGAGGTGAAACTGCTCCCTGGCGTCGGTGATTGGCCATAGTCGCGAAAATAGGCCGACGTTAAAGAAACACACACACACACACACACACACAATACATGTATATATTTGCTTCGTACTGACTCTGAGTATTACATTTAATTTATTTCGTATTTGTTTAGTTTCGCATACAGTATATTATTTAGTTTATTGTTTGCTGGCGATGGGCTGTAAATTCTGATAAGCTTCTATCGGAAATTCCACAGGCTCAACGTTCACAAAATCCGGTTAGTTTCGATTTAGATAGCCTAAAAGTATTAGGATTACAGTGGTTTCCCAGCGTGGACGTTTTTTCGTTTGTTATACATTTGGAATGCAGGATATGTACAAAACGGAACGTTTAATCCGCTGTGGCTAGATTGTTTGATCCACTTAGTCTTCTGGCTCATGTTACTTTCCACTGGCAAAATTCTTAATCAGTGGCAAAAAATCCAGGGTGAATTGCCGTTTCTAGCAGACTTTCGAATGTTTCATCATTTGGTGTTTTTATAGATTCTGAGGTGACATTGATTAGTTTTTACGATGCTTGTGAAGAATCATACGGGGTTGTGGACTACAACGAGGCAGTGACGCCAGATTGTTTTGTTCAGGTTTCGCTTGCTTGTGCTAAAACTAAGGTGGCTCCTATGAAGGTTTAATCAATTCCACGATTAGAACTGTGTGCAGCCATATTATTAGCTAGATTGTTGAAATTTGTAAAGAGTAGCATCGAATCTCGTATCACTATACGGCAAATATTTGCTTTGTCGGATTCAAGAGTGACTTTGAGTTGGATCGCTTCGCCTCCTTATAGATGGCATGTGTTTGTGGCTTATAGAATCTCACTAATTCAAGAATTGGTGAATTCGGAAAATTGGTTTAATGTGGAAGGTTATGATAATATAAGTGATTGCTTGTCTCGTGGTATGCAACCTTCTCAGTTCATGAAATCAGATGTTTGGATTAATCAGGTCCAGAATGGCTGAAGTTAAATCTATCACTGTGGCCGATTATTTCGATTACTGCTACCGAGGGGAAATTGTTCGAGGAAAAGGTTATTTCAATGGTAACAACCGAGATAGATCCACATCCACTATATCAACTGACTTCTCGTTGTTCGTCCTTTAGTAAGATGATCTTTTAAGTTGTGACTTGGAAACGGCTGAACTGAGTTTAAAAAAATTTCAGGGGCATTATTTTAATTCCGAAATCTTTCTGTTAGAAAAGAACAATTTGTCTTCTCCCCGTCTTCGTCTTTTGTGTCAATTTTTGGAAGATGGTTTGATTAGGGTAGGACGTAGACTTAGTAACTCAAGTTTATAATTCGGTCGGCAGCATCCCTTTCTCTCGCTTAAAAACGATCACTTTGTGAATTTGCTAATTGATGACTGACATCGAAAAAATTTGCATACAGGGCCACATTTGGTTTTGACAATCTTACGTCAAACATATTAGATTATTAGTGGTCTAAATGCTGTTAGATATCGCCTTTGAAAATGCAACCATTGTTTTCGTCTAAATCCAAAGCCGACGTTTTAAAAAATGACAAATCTCCCTGCAGTGCGAGTTTCAGAACCCAAACCCTTTTTACATTGTGGTTTTGATATTGTGGGCCTTTCTTCGTAACTTTGGGGAAAAGAAAAGGAGTTAAAAGTCAGAAGGCATACATTTGTTTATTTATTTGTTTGGCAACTAAGGTTCTTCATATGGAATTAGTGTCGGACTTATCTACCGACATGTTTTTGGCTGCATTTAAGCGTTTTTTGTCAGGTCGTGGGGTGTGTTCAGTCGTGTATTCGGACGGAGCCATAAACTTCATCGGGGCTAAACATAAATTAGATTCCCTTTATAGCTTTGTTAATTCTGATTCGTATAACCACGCAATACAAACCGAATTCATTCCTAATAAAATCGTTTGGAAATTTCAATCGCCTTTGAGCCCTCATTTCTCCGGAGTTAATGCTGTTAAAACTCATCTCTATAAAGTCATTTTGACCTATGGGGAACTTAATATTGTTCTGAAACAAATAGAGGAATTGTTAAATAATAAACCTCTTAGTTGGCTTAGTACTGACCCTTCAGACCCACTTCCTTGTTACTCCAGCGTATTTATTTTCTTACTCTTACGCCATTAAAGGTTTTCCTCTTGTTGGTGAAGAGACTGCTGCTGGGAGTTTCTTCGATCGTAGAAATTTGATATGGTATATACATTTTGGAAAAGATGGCACAATGAATACTTTACTCAACTTCAAATGAGGCAGAAGTGGAATGTCCCAAGCATGCCCATAGAGATCGGAACATTAATTATACTAAAACAAAAATGTGCCGCCATTTCGTTGACCGGTTGGCGTTGTCTAAGAGGTTTTTCCGGGTGTTGATGGTGTAGTAAGAGCCGCTAACCTCAGAACAAAAACTGGCGTTTACAAAGGACCTGTAGTGCGACTATGCCCTAGTGGGCATATTCCAATAACCTTTTACTTCTTATTAGTATTGTATTATTTTTATGACTTTTCATTTAGAATATTATTATTTTGTTTGTTTTAATTTCAATGGTATATTCTGTAACAGTCTTTCAGGGCGAGGGTGTGTTGGCGCCGCTGTGTGATATATATTTCAGTTGATTATATTTTAAATAGTAGTTTTTGGCTATGATGTTTTATTGTTGATTTATCGAGAGACAGATGGAAACCCCTGTATTATTTTCAAAGTAAACTGGAGTTAAAAAAATATCTTATCGTACCTGTTGGCGATAAGCTGAGAACAGTCTTAAGAAGACGTTTAAGCAGTTTACTAGTAAAAATTATTAATTATTTTCCTCAGAAGGGCATATATATATATATATATATATATATATATATATATATATATATATATATATATATATATATATATATATATATATATATATATATACCCAGGCAACACAATTGTGATATTCACATCGCTGAGATGTTATTTTTAAGTAACCAATGCGACATATCCTGATACATGCATGTCATGTTTCTGGGATTGTTTTCTGTTACCTATGATTTTGCGCTTACACTGGTACATGCTAGCGATGTTAGCTGTTACTTTTGAGATACATGGCTAACCTTTACATGTCAAGTATGGAACAGCCACATAGCAATAATTTACATTTCAGAAGTTAATTTTAATGATATGCTAGCGATATTATAAACTATATCGCTGTTACTTTAGAAAAATAACATGCTAAGCATGTAATTAACACATGATGACCGTTACTTTATAGATTCACGGTTCATATTCAGGCCACACCGTTTGTCATCGCTGGAATCGCATTGACGCTTGGTTATGTTTTAACTTTTATTGTGTGACATGCGATGCGCGACAATGACATACAAGATTTTCGTGTTTTATTGTGGATCTGGATTATTTTTTTAATTTAGGTTTTAGGCAGAAGTTTTTTGTGTTTGTACATTAAGCATTATCCTGCAATTACAATTACAAGGTAAGTACCTACCTATATAGAATATATCTATTACCCAGTAAGTACATTTCCTAGGTTAAGTGTACACCTATTTATTATATGATGAACATCTAATATGTTTGGCAAATCAAATCGATTGTTTACAAACAATACATCATTTGTGTACATGGATTTAACACGGCAGTAGGCAGTAGCAGTAAAACCGCCACAGAAAATTATCTGCTTAAATCGCGAATCTAGACAAAATGTTTATTGCAGGTAGGTATCTGTTATTGTGTCACTGGTTTTGTCAAGAGTTAGCGCCAATTTTTATTAATCCGCATTTCATGATCAGAATTCCTTTTGTGTTTGCACAACGTAAGAAACAATTGTTATGCTGAAGTGTTTATGTTAACTATTTGAGTTAGATAATTTTATTGTCGTACATTTTTCAATGTAAAATGTCAAAAGGTAATTTCACTGATTTCATATAGACAAAAAAGACGCGAAACCTAAAAGACAAACAAATTCACAGTCATGCCTCATTGCCATACAGGGAAATAATTTTAGATTGCAATAAAAATAACATAGGGAAGTTGCAACTTTTCCATATGTCGTGCCTAATTCAACTTTCGCTATTAATCAATTCCCACTATCTAAAAATATTGTTGATGATGCATTAGTAATATCATAATTTATGTCTAATATTATCATCCATACCTCCAGTGGAATCAAACGTTGACACAGTGTTTTAATAAAACAACAATAAAAATAATACCAATTTTTCTAACAGCTCGTTTTTGAAATTTCAGATGTAATTCTGCAGAATAACCAACTAAAAGAAAAACGGTGTAAAATTTCTGGTTCGGAGTAGTTCCATCAAGCAAAACAGCGGAAACAGAGAAATGACAAAAAGCATAGTTCACTAAAGAAACGGAAATTTACAGCTTAACTTTTAATTTATATAGACAATATGGGATCATTGTTTCTATGTGTACAAATTCCAGCAAGTTTATGCATATGTTTTATTTATTTGTAGATTTGTATTATTTGAATTTTGTTTTTTTATTTTAGGTTTACTGAAAAAAATATTGTTTTGTGGTCCATAAAATACATGTTAACGTTTTTTAGAAGATTCTATTAGTAAATTTTTATTTAAAAAAAAATCACTAATAGAGAGGTATCGATGGTGAGACTTTGCAAAAATTTTTTGAAATGTGCGCGAACTAGGACCCCTAGAACCCATATCCGGGGTCAGTTTCAATATATATATATATATATATATATATATATATATATATATATATATATATATATATATATATATATATATATATATATATATATATATATATATATATATATATATATATATATGTATGTATGTATGTATGTATGTATCGGTCTGATAACTCAAAAAATAATTAACCGATTTCAATGAAACTCGGCAAGTGCATTTCTTTTATTAATGGCTTGGATGAGTTCGTTATCCAGGAAAATCGGACGGGGTTTTCCGGGAAAATGTTGAGTTTCCTTTCAAAAAAAAATTATTTCTCAGAAAATAACCAAGCTGATTTAATGAAATTCACTTAATATGTTGCCTTGGGAGAGACCTTACTACGTACCAAAATTCAACTTTCTAAGTTAATAGAAAATTGTGTTATTCAAATTTTAAATTTTCTTTCGAAAAAAGTTATTTTAATGGAATTTGGTGGATATCCTTCCCTAGGAAAGACCTTACTACATATTAAAATTAAACTTTCTAAGTTTGTAGAAAACTGAGTTATTGAAATTTGAAGCATTTAATAAAAATTCACTACCATAACGCACTTGCTGCGTCCAGAGTTTTTTATGTATATATTTAAAATTCATTTTTGTTTTTATACTATATGAGATTTTTTTTCATTTACTGAAAATGTTATAGATTTGTATGTTGTATAAAATATATATTTACATTTTCTAGAAATTTATCTGTTGTTTTTATTGTCCCATTCATTTTTTTTTATAAATATTTTAGACTCTTAACTCAGATGCAGATTGAGTTTACTATTACCAATAATTATTAGTAACTCAACAACATAAGCAAAAAAACTAACAATGTGGAGCCTATATATATATATATATATATATATATATATATATATATATATATATATATATATATATATATATATATATATATATATATATATATATTGCTATGGTATTTAGTGTGGTTTCTTTTATTCAATTTATTTTATACCTTAATAGCACTTTTAATTGTAGAGCATGAGAATTCAATTGCGTCTTTTTTTTTTAACGCTAATATTGAAGATCCTGAAATTATGCCAAAAATTGTTTACTTACTGCTGTATTTTAAATTTTTCTCTCATCTCATGGGTAGGGTTCTGTGCTTTGGCTAGCATTTTTGTTTAATATATCGTTTTTATGAATTGTAGTATTCCTGAGTGTTTGGAAATTAAAAAAAAATATATGTATGATTGGGTCTTTTGATTTTACTTTTTATTTAATGGTGAAAAATAGCCTTACTTTTTCATATTATTAATATTTGCTTGATTTGAGGTTAAAATTAAACAGATTGATCAAATTAATAAATTTATATTAAAAAGGTTATATCAAATTTATCAAATCAAATTTAGTTAACACAATGAATTATCTAACTATGTTATAATGATTTGGCCTTTATATAACATCCACATTATTGAACTAAAATGTACTTTAAAATCATAAATGGACAAAAATATCGTTAAAAGCTATTCACACTATAGAAAAAGAGTCAGCATATTGATTTCGATAAAGTTCCTAAAACGACTTACTGAATGTTGTCTTGTTTGCTCCTTCCATTTGACGTGTATTTATTACTTCCCATTTGATGTATAATTATTACTTTCCATTTGATGTGTAATAATTACTTTCTATTTGTTCTTCTATTTGGATTTAGCAGCTTGTCAGTGATTATTAATTGATTTCCATTTTTATTTAAAACTGTCTTCACAAACCGTGTACCAGGTATTTAATCTTTTTATTTTCTTTATACAAATTTTTATAATGGTATTATCAGGCCTTGTATGTTTTATTTATAAACTTCCATATTTTTCAGTCGTCGCAGCACCACTAATTTCCAGTTTCACTTCTGGCAGCTCAGTTACTAATTCTCTAGTTTCTCTTCGGGCAGTTCAGTTACTAATTGTCCTATCGACCTGCCGTCGACTGTGTTATCCCTGTGTTACAAAAACCTTTTCGCGCTGTGTCTCGGTAACAAAGTTCGTATGCCTTTCGTTATCCCATTGTTCAACTTTTTGTCCGTTGCACTAATCTTTTGAAACACGCACACAAAAAAAACTATCCTTATCAACTAACACTGCGTCTTTGCTTAAATTGGCATTTACAAAAAACTTATTTTTCCTTAATATTATTAATGTATAATATGGTACATATGCCTACTACTTAAGAATAAAATAAAATCGTGATATTCTAGTAAAATTCTATGAATAAAAACAAGGCTGTTTTTCTATTGTATATTAACGACTACATGTAAGAAAAAAATTCATTGTTCTGTATTCTGCTAACTAATGCTATTTTTATTCAACCTAAAATATTTTACACTCACAATTATACAGGGCATTTAAATTTTAGGATGTATTAATTTTATGTACAATAATGTTTCTATTTTCTCACATATTTGCTATATATAGCAATTACCCCTTTCTAAAAGTGCGTCTGGATAAGGATTGTTAGACAGACCATCTTTGCTTTGTTTCTTCACAACCTATTTATTTATTTAATTGTATTTATACACATGTTCTATATTAAACATTTCCCTGATTCTATTATTTACTATCTCCTTTACTTTATAACTATTTTGTGGCAATTTACTTTAATTTTTAAAAATAGCCATTTATAAAATTCGCTTGTTATTTTTACATGTATATTTTGTAGCAATTCATTATTTAATTTATTTTTTAAAAATCGACAATTATGACATTCACTGGTTAATTTTACATATCTAATTTGTGGCAATTTATTATTTTAGTTTTATTTAGAAGATCGACATTCATGCCATTCCCTGGTTATTTCGAACATATCCAACTTCCCTCCGGACTTATTTCTGTGAATGACAGTTATTGGTATATTTTTTTCCCATTTTAATGGGGTATCTTCTTTACCGATTTTATTTGATTATGTTTACTATTTATATTGATATACTACAATGGAATATGACTATTTAATATATTTTTCATCTATAAACTTCTAATACTTTAACTTTTCAACACTACATATATGGTCTCCATCAATCCGACCCCTATATGTTTTATTTTTCCGTTAATTATAACTCTTTCTCGGTACGTAACCGGTTTCTGTCTTTTCGACTTTTATATAATTTTCTTTTCCACTTATTCCATCTTTCTTATACTCAATACTTTTTATATTTCCCTCTTTCTATTTTATATTTAGATTTCTTTAATTGACATATCCAATAACTGTCTCCAATTTTGAGCACTGCTCCTAATTTAATATCACTTAATCTTTCTATGAAAATTTGCTTTTCAAAATTTATATTTTCCCTTGGGTTATTATTATAATGCCTACTTGTTTAATTTTCTTTTCTCAGTGTTATTTTCCTTTGGGTTATTATCATGCCTACTTGTTTTATTTTCTTTTCTCAGGGTTAATTTTTTACTGTAATTTTTTTTTAATTGACCAATTTTTCGTCATATAGTTCTATCTAAGTATCTAATCAAATATTATTTAGTTTAGGAGAAATTTCTTTGTCTGGTAATTTTACTGTTTATTTTGTACATTATATTACTGCCAGTCTCGTTTCGTCTATTCGGTATGCGATTATTCTTTTCATTGCTTACGTCATATTAGATCTGATCCAAATTCATGCAGATTAATTTTTATTTATCTTATATTTTTGCTTTTTGCTTCTGAAATTAAAATTGCTATAGTTGCCATGACGTGTCTTGTTATTTACATTACTTAGTTTATTTTCATGCCAAATATGCCTGTTCTGCTCATTAAACTTCGGCTTATAAGTTTTAAATTTATTATACTTTCCAGATTCTTTGTTTTTATAAAATGTCTGACTAGGATTGTATTTGTATTTATTGTAAAAATTATTGTTTTGGACGAGAAGGTTACTAATTTTAAAATTGCGGCTATTGTTATTAATTTCTACATAATGTTTATTACATTGAAGTATAGTTTCATGTTTCTGGTAACTTTCAATTTTGATACAGTAAAAATAATGTGTTGCCGTTATTAATTTTTCTTTGGCAGTATCTACGAATCTTTTCGGGCTCATTTCTAGTATATTTTCTTCTATCTTGATCAATTGTTAATCAATTTCCTGCTCGACTCGGACCATATTCCTATCTACCGACTCCATACGCGTTTCGACCTTTTTAATGTCGTACCTCCTCATTTCAATCTCTTCATTTATTTTTTCATGACACGACTGTATTCCCGTGTCCAGCTCCGTCTTGATTATTTTATGGCTTTCTTGGCATTTTCCCTGCGTTATTGTTACCTCAGCATCCAATTGATATATTTTTGTGACTTCTGTTTCACTCTCTGTTTTATTTTGTTGTATGTTTTCTTCTGCTCTCCTTTTTATATTTTTCTTTATTCTGAGAAAAGCTTGTTTCCTTTTATTTTTAATTTCATTTTTGTTTTCTCCTAAAATTTTTTTCGAAGTTTTTAATTAATTTTTTATGGGTTTCTTCAAAAATTTAATTTATATTTTTTTCTAACTTTTCATGATTTGTTTCGAAATTTTTATTTATATTATGCCCATGTTCTCTATCTTTTAGTGTGTTGCTCCATCAATTAAACCTTTTAATTTGTTTTCCAACTTTTCCTGTTTTTTTTTTCTAATTTGTTTTCTATGAAACTTTGCTTTTCATTTGTATAATTATTTATATTTTTGTCCATATTTTCTAAATTTTCTATGGAAATACATTTATTTTTTTACACAAAAATTTTAATATAGTTTATTATTATTATTACTATTATTTTAAAGCCCTTAAGTTGCGGCGCCAAAAAGTTATGGTAATAAATAATCTTTTTGAAATTCCGTGTAAGGGGTTTTCTTTTAAGCACCCTCGTTTGGTCGCCAAAAAGTTTGACTTGACGAAGACCAACGTTTATTTTATAATGGTAGGTATTTAAATTTTTGATAATTATATGATTTTCTTTTTTAAAAACCCTGACGTTGCGGCGCCATAAAGTTGCTATGGTATTTAATATGGTTTCTTTTATTTAATTTATTTTATAGCTTAATAGCACTTTTAATTTTAATTCAATTGCGTCTTTATTTTAATTTTTTTTAAACACTAATATTGAAGATCCTGAAATTATGCCAAAAATTGTATACTTACTGCTGTGATTTTTAATTTTTCTCTCATCTCATGGGTAGGGTTCTACGACGGCGTCATGGGGTCACGTTAAAAAATAATTTTCCTATAACTCTGAGATAAAAAAATCAAAATTCTGAGATAAAAAGTCAGAATTCTGTGATAAAAACTCAGAATTCTGACATAATAAGTCAGAATTCTCAGATAAAAAAGTCAGAATTCTGAGATAAAAAAGTCAGAATTCTGAGGTAAAAAAGTCAGAATTCTGACATAAAAACTCAGAATTCTGAGATAAAAACTCAGAATTCTGACATAAAAAGTCGGAATTTGGACTTTTTTAACTCAGAATTGTGAGATAAAAAGTCAGAATTATTCGAGAGCTTCATACGACAGAGTCCATTTGCAAAACGTTTACCTATTGACTATTGATGTGTAATTAGGCGGGTAGCTCTGCCTGTGCCGGTTTTACAGTAAGTTGATGGTTTGCAAACTAAAGGGAAAGAAAATTAGTTCATTGACTATTGTTCGCGTTGCGTTAATAGAATAATGTATAGTGCAGTGGTGTATATATTATGATTTTACTAATTATGTACGTAAATAAGTCGTCGTATAAATATACAACATATTATTGCTTTAATCGGCATTATACCATGCAAACTTTAGCTGAATTAAAGTGAAGTCAGCCTTAGAAGTTTATAAATAAATATGTTTGTGTTTTTGTATCCTTAACGTGGGCTTATTTAAGCGACTATGGCCAATCACCGACACCAGGGAGCAGTTTCACCTCGCTATCCTGGAAATTTTGCCGAACCCTGCCGTTCCGCAAGGATAGTAGGAATATTTAACGTGCCCAACATCGCATCGCACAGGGGACCAACGGCTTTACGCCCCCTCCGAAGGGCGGAACGTGCAGATATTTAACTTTCTCAAATATAATGCCACCACTTCGCTTGATGTTAATGTTACAGTATGCACTGAAAAAGTGAAAGGAGAACTCTGGGATAGAACCAAGTATGAGATGAACGTAAGTTTGCTGTTGTGTGATGATTTGTTTTTCTTGCTCGATAACCATCATCATCATCACAATCGAAATGCGATACCATCTGTCGCAATCGTGACTTTCCCTCTGTAACTGCCCATTTTAATTCAGTGTAGCTTCCACCTTTAATCAATATTGTACCATGTTTCCAGAAGCATTACTTTTGATCTACCTCTTCCGTTTTGTCTAGGTATATATCTTTCAAATAAAACTATCAGAAAGATGTTTTAAAATATATCATATATATATTATGCCTTCTCCTATCAATTTCTTTCAGCAAGCATTACTATTCTGTCACCTCTTCTAGCATACTTTTTTATTCGTGTTTCTATCAGTGTACCTTATTGTCTTTGTCATTTTGCTCAATGTCCATGGTTGAAAGCTTCTATTCCCTTAGTGTCCTGCTTAGTCAACGTCCACCTCATTATTATAAGACTCCATACGCATTATGACTTGATAAACCTCCCCCGTCAGAACCAAATTAAACTCAATTTTTGATAAGAATAAGAAGTATATTTTGAGAAAAAATCATAACCTTAACTCTCCGTTAGGCGTAACATTGTTCAAAAATAAATATCAAGATTCACCCAACATTGTTCCATAGATTTATATTAAATTTATATATATATATATATATATATATATATATATATATATATATATATATATATATATATATATATATATATATATATATATATATATATAATGAACATTCTTAAAATGACTTTCTTTCTTATGTTTTAAATTGTCCAATTTTAATAATACAAATAAAAATAATACTCTAGCTACTGCCAGTCTATCCCCAACTTTTGTCAAATAAATTCTGACCAAATCTGACTCCCTACACATGCAGGTGCTGCAATGTCAATCAGAACACAAAGAAAAAATAACTTTATTTATATTTCTTAGAAATTGTTGTAGTGTGTATTTTTTAGAGGTAACAATAAAATATGTAACATAGTTAGACTATTAAATTGTAAAAAAAATGTGCCAACTAATTGAATTATTCACCCAGAAAATAATGTAAAAACCGTATGCTTATAACGTGAACCTTAAAAATAAAACTATTTTAGAAAGTCACGTTATTTGTTATTGCTGAATTAATTGCCTTCTTATTATTTTTATTATTAAAATTAGACAATTTAAAACACAAGAAAGAGAAAGTCATTTCAAGAATGCACATTGCATATATATATATATATATATATATATATATATATATATATATATATATATATATATATATATATACATTTATTATAAAACTATGAAAAATTGTTGGGTGAATCTTGATATTTATTTTTGAACAATGTTACGTCTAACGCAGGGTTAATGGTTAATGATATAAATTTTCTCAAAATATACTTCTTATTTCTATAAAAAATTGGGTTTAATTTAGAGCTGAAGGATGAGGTTTATCAAGTCATGCGTATGGAGTATTATAATGATGGTGTGGATGTTAACTAAGCAGGACACTAAGGGAATATAAGCTTTTGAAATGTGGACATTGAGCAAAATGACAAAGACAATAAGGTATACCGATAGAAACACGAATAAAAAAGTGTGTTAGAGGTGACAGAATAGAAATGCTTGCTGAAAGAAATTGGTAGGAAAAGGCAACATATATATAGGACATATTTTAAAACATCTTGGTAGTTTTATTTGAAAGATACATACCTAGGCAAAAAGGAAGAGGTAGTAAGTAAAACGTCTGGATATACGGTACAATAATGATTGAAGGTGGAAGCTACACTGCATTAAAATGGGCAGTTACAGACGGAGATTCTCGATTGCGACAGATGGTAGCGCATTTCGATTGTCATGGGATGATGTTTATCGAGCAACAAAAATAAATCATCAAACAACAACAAACGTACGTTTATCTCATGATTATTTATTTATAAGAGCCTCGGTCGTAAAGAACGTGTACCTCTGAACCGAAGGGTTATCCTTTCACTTTTTTCAGTACACACTGTAACATTAACATCAACCGAGGTTGTGGCATTGTATTTGAGCAAGTTGAATGTCTGCACGTTCCGCCCTCCGGAGGGGGCGTAAAGCCGTCGGTCCCGTGTCCATGTGATGTTGGGCACGTTAAATATTCCTACTATCCTTACAGAACGGCAGGGTTCGGTAAAATTTCCAACATGGCGAGTTGAAGCTGCTCCCTGGTGTCGGTGATGGGCCATAGTCGCGAAAATAGACCGACGTTACAGATAACGCAACGAGAATAAAAGTCAATGAACCGATTTTGTTTCCTTTTAATTTTTAACACCATCAACTAACTATAAAACGGGCACAGGCAGAGCTACCTACCTAATTACACATCAATAGTCAATAGGTAAACGTTTTGCAAGTGGCACCACCTGGATGCTGTCGTATAGCGCTCGAATAATTCCGACTTTTTATCTCAGAATTATGAGTTTAAAAGTCAGAATCCCGACTTTTTATCTCAGATTTCTGACTTTTTTATCTCAGAATTCTGACTTTTTATGCCAGAATTCTGAGTTTTTATCTCAGAATTCTGAGTTTTTATGTTAGAATTCTGACTTTTTTTCTCAGAATTCTGACTTTTTTATCTCAGAATTCTGACTTTTTATGTCAGAATTCTGAGTTTTGATCACAGAATTCTGCCTTTTTATCTCAGAATTCTGACTTTTTTATCTCAGAATTATAGGAAAATAATTTTTCAACGTGACCCCAGGACGCCGTCGTACGAAACACAGTTATGTTTGTAGAAAAAACACTATGGTTTATGGGGTCTTATACAAACTTCAAACATAATCTATATTTAAGGGGTCTTCACACAACGTGTGCATTAAACATAATTGCGGGACCTCACTTTATTTTCAAATATTTTCTAAACCAGCTTGTGTATAGTATTTTGGCGCGAATTATCCACACCTGGAGATAAATCTACAACCACGACTCATCTCATACATTAAGATCCCACAAGTTGGTGTGTTTTCGTGTGTCTCTGTAAACATACGAGCACATGTAATTGTGCGTGTGTGTGTGTGTGTGTGTGTGTGCTTTCGTGAATCGACATATTTTATTAAGTTAGTGCCTCTAAATTTCTTATATCCTAACGCTTCTATCCCTTTCCTTCCTGGAAGCATGGAACCATTTACCAAGGAAGTAAAACACCAATTCACCGATAAGTTTTATTGTTATTTCTTAATATTTATAATACATGTATATATTTGCTTCGTACTGACTGATGAGTATTAGGTCCATTAAATTTATTTCGTATTTTTTTAGTTTCGCACACAGTCCATTTCTTTGTCAGATCCTATGTGTCAATTACGTAAAAATTATTAATTGTTTTCCTCTCGGAAAGGCAGATATATATATTATATATATATATATATATATATATATATATATATATATATATATATATATATATATATATATATATATATATATATATATATATATATATATGCTATTGTTAATCGATATATTTTATTAAGTGAATTGTTAGTGCATCCAGCTTCCTTATATCCTAACCCTTCTATCCCTTTCCTCTCTCGAAGCATTTACCAAGAAAGTAAAACACCAGTTGACCGGTAAGTTTTATTGTTATTTCTTAATATTTATAATACATGTATATATTTGCTTCGTACTGACTCTGAGTGTTACATTTAATTTATTTCGTATTTGTTTAGTTTCGCATACAGTCTATTTTTTCGTCAAATCATTTGTGTCAATTTCCTTTAGACTTTTATTTAAATCCAACGGCCGACACACTGCCTTTTTAGATTTTGGTATGATCATCAAATAATTTTCGAAAAACCTTTAGAATAAATAAAATTTAGAATAAAGAAAATATAATAAAATATTCTTTTAACAATTCAAATTAAATATAACTATCTAACAGTTTAACTAACAGTGAGTGAGTTTGTATGTGTGTGTGTTATTATTATTATTATTATTATTATTATTATTATTATTATTATTATTATTATTATTATTATTATTATTATTATTATTATTATTATTATTATTATTATTATTATTATTATTAGTATTATTATTATTATTATTATTATTATTATTATTATTATTTGTTGAAACTGTCATGTAATCAATACAAGTCGTAGTAGCATTAATAATAAATAACTTATATCTACTTCAAATACAATAGTTCCACATGATTATATACAATACATAATTGGAACTGACAACGTTTGAGCAAGAAAGAGGAGGTTACACGCCAAATACAGTCAGTTATTGTCTTCTAAATAGTTACACATTTAAAATCTGTGAAAAAATTAAGTATTTTTCTTCAATCTTACACAGCACTGTTTTTGGACACCATATGTCTTTAAAATGGGAGAGGTTTCCCTTACCAAGATCCCAAGCGTACTCTACGTAAATTATTGATTTGAGTCTTGCGAGGTAAGAATATTTATAATTGACTGGCATTCGTGTGTGTACGGCTGCGCGCGCGTGCGGGTGCGGGTGCGTACGTGCGTCCGTGTGTGTGTTTGTGTTCGTATAATATGAGGACAAACCACATGTATGGACGTGATTTGTCGGGTCTTCCCAACTTGTCGGGCCATACACGCGTCCCGACAATTTAGAGACGTGTTTTTTCGGATTCTGCACCTCTGAAGTAGTTTAACTAACTAATTTTCTGACGATGTCCTAATATACATACTATATGCATGTGTGTATTTTTGAGTTTGTGTTACTAAACTTGTCGGGCCCTATAAAAGTGACTGATAAAAGCGACCTCCGTGGTCAATTTTTGGAACCGACATAATTGTGTGTAAGATCCGACAACTGTTTGGTAAAATTTGTGTAAGTCCCGATAAATATAACACTTTTTTACCTCGTACAGGTAGTAAATGATCTGTTTTCAAATGACTTGTCCCTGGTTTTATAAATAGCGTCTCTGTTGTTATTTTTTTACTGCTTCATCTGCAAGGGTTATTGACTGGGAATAACGGTACATTATTTTTCCTTGGGCACTAAAGCAGATAGCGGTGGGTTTTATGTAGTATGTTAGATTTCAAAGAATATTGAGATATTGTTAAGCTATTTATTAGGAAAATTTCATAGAAATCATTCGCTCTTTTTTTTCAAACGAAACAGAACTCATATTTAGGATGGAAATATTAGTTTATATATTTTTTTACATATATATATATATATATATATATATATATATATATATATATATATATATATATATATATATATATATATATATATATATATGTATATACTTAGTATGGGACAACAATAATAATTGTCAACTAACTCAATGTTCAAAATGCTGTCCATTATTATCAATACATAATTAAACTCGCGTTTCAAAGAAATTTATTACATTAATTAACCTGAAATGCACAATCCATCTTGTTTAGCCAATAATTATAGCTTTCAGGTCTTCCAGATTTAATGCTCTGTCTCTGTAGACAACATTCTCCAAGTGACCCCAAGAAACCAATCATAGGGCGTCAAATCAAGAGGGCGAGCAGTTCATTTAAGGGAATCACAGCGCCCGATTCAATTTTCTCTAAAAACTTCATCCCAATATTGCCGCACGCGCCTCCCAAAATGACTGTGAGCTTCATATTGCTCAAACCAAACTTCATTGACTGGGCCCACTGCAACCACTGTGGTATAATTTCTTCTCTTAAAAAATTCTTTTCAGATGTTAGATTTCCCTAAATAAATAACCGCCCAATATTACTACTGTCTAGTATACCCGTCCATACATATTTTTTTGTGGTCGTTGGGTTTGAGCCTCCAGCATCCAATGTGGATTCTGCTGAGACCAATAACGATAATTTTGTTTATTAACAAATTAATAGGATGTCAACGTAGCTCCGTCTGGAAAATAATGTATCTACTAAAGTCCGGCTTCTCAATAAATTTGCCATAATATAACAAAATTCAACACGCCTCTTAAAATCGCCATCTACAAGTGCCTGTACTTTGTGTGGGTGAATTTTTTTCTTACCACAGATTTTGTGAAAAACTGTGTAATATAGCAACTTAATTTGTAGACAGATGAGGGGTTTAATGAAAAGACAACAATATATCTAATGCGTTAATACCAGCTGCAGCCGTTTTTGGTCTTCCTATTCTTGGCTTATGTTTGACACTACCAGTTTCGTATTTTTTTTCAATATTTTGGAAGCATACCCTTCATTAATTTGTGGCCAGACTCATAAGAAAACATGCACATTTCTTTACAAAGCTTCCTGTCACCATAGCCCAACATCACTAATATTTCAGTTCTTGGCTTTTCGCTTAATTTTGCCATAATAATAGTTATTATTAATTTCTGTAAGTTCTCTATGTTCTAATATGAAGCTCCCTAAAGTATTATAAACTACAGATATTTGACACAAAACAATGCTTAAAATTGGCAGCTGCAAATACTATCACATTTTTTTCAGTTGGTAACTTGATAAGAAATTGATTAATGAAATCCAACCAAAGGTAATTTTTAAGAAACTTATTTTTTTGCAATTTTTTTCTTATTAATCCCGATTACATTTTCATGGTGCCTAAGAGGGAGAAGTTCTTTCCGTAAATGCAAAAAAAATGATATCTTGCCATTTAAAAAATATCTAGGTGTCCCAGAAAACTTGAATATCGCCAGTTTGTAGCAAAAAAAAATATGACGAAAAAGTTTTGTTTAAACATTTTGTTTTAAAACGAATATTCCAGGAAATGTGAGTGCCTTTCCATACTTTTGACAAACACCGCATAAGCTAATACATAACTATAGCGTGTGCGTGACGTATATGTTGTACCTTTCTTAAATCCTTTGAACCCTAATCTCCAAACTTACCTTTTATTAATTCATACATATTTGCAATATTCAGGGTATTACATAACGTGATGTCAGTAATGAAAGGAGTTAATCTGTCTATAATTTAGAGATGAAAAATTCTATAAACATGTGGCTATTTTTGCCTAATTTTTGAAATACAGAGTGTTAAAAATTTGTTTGTTTTGATAGGTACCTAAACTGTAAAGTAGATTATCTATTTTTATGAAATTTGGTGTGTCTAAATTAGGGCTAGAGACATATTTGAGGAGGAAACAAAATTTCGCATTTAACCAGCCGCACCACCATAAATATGACCTTGGCGTACTATTTGTTTAAACATTTTGTTTTAAAACGAATATTCCAGGAAATGTGAGTGCCTTTCCATACTTTTGACAAACACCGCATAAGCTAATACATAACTATAGCGTGTGCGTGACGTATATGTTGTACCTTTCTTAAATCCTTTGAACCCTAATCTCCAAACTTACCTTTTATTAATTCATACATATTTGCAATATTCAGGGTATTACATAACGTGATGTCAGTAATGAAAGGAGTTAATCTGTCTATAATTTAGAGATGAAAAATTCTATAAACATGTGGCTATTTTTGCCTAATTTTTGAAATACAGAGTGTTAAAAATTTGTTTGTTTTGATAGGTACCTAAACTGTAAAGTAGATTATCTATTTTTATGAAATTTGGTGTGTCTAAATTAGGGCTAGAGACATATTTGAGGAGGAAACAAAATTTCGCATTTAACCAGCCGCACCACCATAAATATGACCTTGGCGTACTATTTGAAATAAAAATACAATACGCTGCTGCTTTTTTCAAAAGCAAAAATTATTATCAGAATAGTGCCATTCTTTATATTTAAAAAAAGTCTAGACGCGGCGAGTGCCTTATGGAAGTGAATTTTCATAAAAATGTTTTTAATGGCAAATGCGAGCAGGCATCAATCTGATTACCGGCATGGCCTATGTAGTAGAAACAATGTACCATATTTTATCAAAACTACTTATTGTTTGAAACTGTTCAAAAAATTTCCAAAAATAAACTTAAAGTTGGTTTCCTAGCCAACAAACCTTACGTTAATGACAAATTGAGTTATTGAAATTTGAAGGATTTAATGAAAATTCGCTACCAAAACGCACTTACTGCGTTCAGATTTTTTTCTTACAAACATGCATCATATTTCGATAAAAAATGCAAAAATGCATTAACGAATTTGTTGTACGAAAATTAGCCAAAAATTATAGACCTTTAACCATAAACTTAACTAAATCTACAGCGAAAGCATCAACTTAACTAAATCGACGGCCAAAGCATCAGAGAAAGGGTCTATTTGAAATGAATTTTCTGTAAATATGTTAGTAAAATGAAGAACAATGACGATTATAGCTGAAACTTAAGGGTTCGCAGAACACTTGTCTCGCAACATTTTCTTTTCACAGTCCGTATTTGTTTCACGTTCTTTTTTGTCTTTAAACTTAGAGACGTAAATTTTGGCATATGATTCATTCTTTATAATACAAACATGCGTTCCAAATTTAGTGGCACTTACTTTGTTATTTCCGGAGAAATAATTTTTTTTAGAAATAAAACATAACATTTTCTGGGAAAATCTGGGCAGATTTTCCTGGCTAACAAACTTATCCAAGCCACTTGCAAAAGGATGGTGCTCACCAAATTTGATCAAAATCTGCGAATTATTTTTTGAGTTATCGGTACGATAACTATATATATATATATATATATATATATATATATATATATATATATATATATATATATATATATATATATATATATATATATATATTCAACGCAAAAATTTAGACACGTTTTATGTATAATATTCCATACCTAAGTCCAACCGTGATGTGATGTTATTTTGATAATAACTACAGGTGATCAAAAACTCACATAGAAAATTGAGTTGAAAAAATCATTGTCTTTTTTCAAATAGAAACCCCTTATTTTTATAATTATATCTTATTTAGCATTAAAAAGAGGGTAACTTTAGGTAAGGTTGCCTCTGCCGAAAATTTGTAGTTTTCAAAATATTGTCAACATTGACGGCGACGCCTGCCAAAAAAAAAATATCGAAAACTACAAAAACGTCAGTATTTGTTGTCATTTGACAATTATTTCTAAAAATCATGCCAGGGCGACTGAATTATACTCACGAAGATTATTTAAATTTCTTTATTATCTATGGTGAATGTAACCAAGTTTTATCAAGAGCATGCCATATATTTGCTGATATCCAGTTAAACAGAAACCGTCGCGGAGGAGTGTTCGGCGAATAATAGAAAATTACAAAACTTTTGACACCGTTAAGGCAAACATGCATAAAAGAAATAACATCCTTAAGACAAATAGCTTTGTAGATAGGACTCTCAAAGAGCTTGATACACAGAATTCCGTTAAAGCAGAACTTCCACCCTTATTCAATATCTTTCGTTCAACATCTGAGAGAAATGGATATGCAGAAAAGAGTTTTGCGAATTCATTTTATCGATGATACAAGACGACTCTCAATTTTTTGGACAACATAGGACTGATGAAGAGAAATCTATGAAAAATTGTCTTTTTAACACACAAGATTCTTATCTTTGGAGTAATTCAAATCGTCTTGCAGTAAGAACCCGGAATTTTCAAAATACCTAGTAATTCAACGTCTTTTGTGCTGTGAAAAATGATAGAATATAATATAATATAATTTATTAAGAAAACTTGAATGGTAAGTCATACGATATAAATTATTTCCCCATTCTAAATTATGTATTAACGCTTGTAAGATATACATATTTAAATATTCTGAATAATTTTATTTTTAAATATGAATAATCAATATTTGAGCAATTTACCTCTGTCGGAACACAAGCAAATTTTTTAACATGATGGCGCCCCACCCCACAAAACCGTTCCGTTTACTAACAAGATTTGATGACAAGTATATTGCCAACTACTGCCCTTTTCTCTGGCCTTCTCGTTCTCCTGATTTGACTGTGTTAGGCTACTTTATCTGAGGAACGATAAAAAACATCGTTTTTTTCACACCAGTGAAAACGATAGAAGACTGTATGACAAGGGTGAATGGCGCGTTCGAAAGTTTATCTCTAAATTCAATTAGAGCGGTCTTCCATGAAGAACTAACTCGGAGAGGAAAAAATGTTTGGAAGTCAAAATGGAAATTTTGAACATTTATTAAAATAAGTTGATACCCTGTGTAGGTATTCTTTACTTTTAGTAGGATAAATGGGTTTTCTTCTATAGATTTTTGCTTGGCGGTGTCAAAAGTTTTTTAATTTTCCATTATTCGTTTAGAACTATTCGGTTTCTGTTCTTGATAAAACTTTGTTGCATTCCGCATTAATATTAACACATTACACAATTATTATATTATACACGAGGATTACCTCGTGTGTATAATTTAATCGCACCGCCATGATTATTAGAAATAAGTATTTGTCAAATGACAACCAATAGTGACGTATCTATAGTGCTCTAAAGTTTTATTTTGAGTCGTCATGGCCAACTAACAACAAAACTTAAAAACTGTATGAAGATAATATGATAAAAACAGGGGATTTCTATTTGAGAAAAATGAGTTGCAACGATTTTTTCAATTAAATTTTCAATATGAGTTTTTGATTTCCCTGTATTGATTTATTATGAAAATAATAATACAATACAAGGAAACCAACCTATATTAAATGATAAAGACTTTCATATAGGATATATTGAGTTATGTTTCGGACTGCAAACGCCATTCTTGACATAAAATTTGAGATATGTCGAAAACGGTTGGACTCCAGTATAGGAGATTATTTATAGAATGTATCTCAAATTTCACGTAGAATTTAAAAATGTAACAATATATAGATTACCCTATTTAAAATAAGCTAGTTAACATCAACACCGTGCATAACCGGAAGTGCCACGATCTTAAGAATACTTTAGTCGAGTTGCCCCCATCGGCTTGTTAAAACATATTTTATCTAAAATGATGCTCATAATGAATAAAACCTACATTTTTGTTAAGTTTTTGTTTAGTGACGTTTTATTTCCTCTAGGTACCTATGTTGATTTTAAAATTCCTCATGTGTTATCTAAATATGTGACATCACCGTAACAAAATATTTGCGCTAATTTGTATAGTGAATTTTTTTACTTTCTTGAATCTTGCAGGTTTGAACTTACATGAATTTTCGAAACATAGAGTTTACCAGGCGCCAACATCTGAGTTTAAGCGCCCATCTGCTGACTATCGATACATTTCAGCGGTTGGAGACTGATGAACGTACGGTTGACTCCAAGCACTATTGTGTAACATTTATCTGTCTGTTAAGTTCCAACAAAAGCTCAGTGGGACTGGTGAACGCATACGTTTACACACCTATTCAACTGTTGGCGCCTAGTGAACTCGAGCAATTTATTTCCTGTACGTTTAGCTGATTTATTAGCGTAAGCTTTAAACACTAACAAGTAACAAGTATTTCTACTATATATATATATATATATATATATATATATATATATATATATATATATATATATATATATATATATATATATATATATATATATATATATATATATATATATATATACATATCCGCTATCAGATAGAAAACTGGAAATGACTTCAGAATGGGTTTTTCGTTTCTTTATACGAGTTTAAGTAAATGAGAGGCGAAAATGGAAAATTGCATTTTTTAAGTTTTTTGACAATTTTTTAACGACAGTTGCAAGAAATTGGCTTTCTCTGCGAGATATTAAAGGGCACGAAATTTTACAACTTTGCAGCATCTAAACCTATCTTCGGGCTTTTGTAACACGCGACATCCCCCTGGTGAGACTCGATTCTGAATAACCCTGTGTATTTATAAGGATTTTAAAATTTCCCTTTGCAGTCATTAAGAAAACTATTTACTTAAAAAATGTTAAATTTTTCCTTTCCCAAATTATAAAATTACTAAAAACCAAAAAAGTTTGTACTAGTTTATCAGTTTCAACTACATAATATAATATAAGCATCCTTGGTGGTCCAGTAGGTAAACATTTATATTTCTCCGTACATACTGTAAATTAACATTAACCGAGGTTGTGGCATTGTGTTTGAAATGTGATGCCTGCACATTCCTCCCGTCCGAAGCGGCGTAGAGTCGTCGATCTGATGCACCATCTGATGTCGGGCACGTTAAAGATCCCTACCCTCCTTACGGAAAGAAGACTTCGGCCAAAGTTCCAGGATACTGCAGAGAAACTGTTTGCTTTCATCGGGGATTGACCATAGTCGCAGAAATAGTCCGACGTAAAACGAAAAAAACTCTGTACGCAGCAAGTGCGTTATGGTAGTGAAATGTTATTAAATGCTTCAAATTTGAATAACTCAGTTTTCTATAAACTTGGAAAGTTTAATTTTAGTAAGTAGTAACGTCTTTCCCAGGGCAAGATATTCACCAAATTTCACTAAAATAACTTTGTAATTTTTGGAGAATAATTTTTTTTTGAAAAAACATTAAAATTTGAATAACTCAATTTTATGTAAACTTAGAAAATTAAATTTTGCTATTTAGTAAGGTCTCTCTCAAGGCAACATATATAGTAAATTTCATTAAAACAGCTTTGTTATTTTCGGAGAAAAAATTTTTTTTTCAAGGAAAACTCAAAATTTTCGCGGAAAACTCCGTCTGATTTTCCTCGCCAAGGAACTTGTCCAAGCCATTAATAAAAGAAAGGCATTTGCCGAGTTTCATTAAAATCGGTTAATTATTTTTTGAGTTATCAGACGGATACATATCATATATATATATATATATATATATATATATATATATATATATATATATATATATATATATATATATATATATATATATATATATATATATATATATATATATATATATATATATATATATATATGTAAAGAAATACTTTCTTTAATTGAATCTGCCGCGCTACAGTAGTTGGTAGTAGAGATGGTAAGACTGATGAAGACAGTGAGATAGAGACAGAGAAACAGAGAGAAAATGAAAACACGCGTGTATTGTTTTAAATAATTAAACTAGTAGATTATTTAAAATAAAGTATAATTAGAGGTGTAACGGAGAAAGAAACTTTAATTGTCGTTTCTCTTGTGACAGGTAAGGTGTAAATATTGTATATTATTGTAAAATAGTGATTAAAATTAAATACTCTTGTTACAGAGCAACATAATTGTTTATTTCTTTGAAAACCCTCAATAATAGAATAATTGTCTTATATATATATATATATATATATATATATATATATATATATATATATATATATATATATATATATATATATATATATATATATATATATATATATTGCTATGGTATTTATGGTGGTTTCTTTTATTTAATTTATTTTATACCTTAATAGCACTTTTAATTGTAGAGCATGAGAATGCAATTGCGTCAAAAAAAAAACGCTGATATTGAAAATCCTGAAATTATGCCAAAAATAATTTATTTACTGCTGTGATTTTAAATTTTTCTCTCATCTCATGGGTAGGGTACTGTGCTTGGGCTAGCATTTTTTTTTAAATATCGTTTTTATGAATTCTAGTATTCCTGAGTGTTTGGAAATTTGAACAACAAAAAATTATGTATGATTGGGTCTTTTGATTTTACCTTTTTTTTATTTATTTAACGGTGAAAAATAGCCTTACTTTTTCATATCATTAATATTTGCTTGATTTGAGGTTAAAATTAAACAGATTGATCAAATTAATAAATTTCTATTAACAGAAGGTTATTTCAAATATGTACAATCAAATTTAGTTAACAAAATGAATTATCTAACTATAATACAATGATTCGGCCTTTATATCTCATCCCCCTTAGTGAACTAAAATTTACATTAACATCCTAAACGAAACGAAAATATCCTTAAAAGCTATTCACACTATAGAAAAAGAGTCATCATATTTATTCCGATAAAGTTCTAGAACGACTTACTGAATGTTGTCTTGATGGATCCTTCCATTATTTCTGTGATTATTAAAATCTATTTGTTCTTCTATTTGGATTTGGCAGCTTGGCAGTAATTATTAATTAATTTTTGCCTTATTTAACTGTCTTGACCAACCTCGTACCAGGTATTTAATTTTCTTTCCACCACTTATTTTTCTGATGGTAATTTTAGGCACTTGCCTTGTGTTTACTCATTGTCTTCATCTCGCTGTTGAGTTACTTATTGTCTCGCAGTTCATTTACTTATTCTTTTCGTGGTTTAATTACTTGTTGTGTCGCAGTTCATTTACTTCTCTTCTCGCAGTTCATTTACTTATTCTGTTTCTTGGTTGAATTACTTGTTGTCTCGCAGTTCATTTACTTATTATCCCCATCGAACTCCCGTTGACGCTTAAATAAACTCTGCTGTGTTACAAAAAAACCTGTTCGAGCTGTGTCTCGGTAATTAAAGTTCATAGGCCTTTCGTGATTCCATTGTTCGAATTTTTTTTTGTCTCTCGCACTATTCCTTTGAAGACACGCACACACAAAAAAAACTATCCTTATTAACTCTCACTGCGTCTTTGCTTGAAATTATTATTTACAAAAAAACGTATTTTAACCTTAACATTCTAAATGTATATTATTGGCAAATGTGCCTACTGGATAAAAATAAAATTAAATCGTTATATTCCAGTAAAATTCTATGAGTAAAAACAGGGCTATTGTTCTGTTATTTTCATATTATAAGGACTTTGGCTTCGCGAAATTTAAAATGCACTACATGTAAAAAAAAATCCATTGTTCTTTATTCTGCTACCTAATGCTATTTCTTATTTAGCCCTATCATATTTTACACTTAGGACATTTATGTACATTGCCCGTTTTACTCCACAATAATGTTTCTATTTTCTCCCATATTTGCTATCTATAGCAATTCCCCCTTTCTAAAAGTACGTCTGGATAATAATCGTTAGACAGACCATCTTTGCTTTTTATTTTAAAAAATCGCCATTTATGACATTCACTTGTTATTTTTACATATATATTTTATAGCTATTCATTATTTAATTTATTTTTTTAAAAGCGACAATTATGATATTCACTGGTTATTTTTACATATCTATTTTGTGGCAATTTATTATTTACTTTTTCTTTATAATTCGATATTTTATGCCATTCCCTGGTTATTTCAACATATCTAATTTCCCTCCAGACTTACTTCTGTGGCTGACAGTTATTGTTATACTCTTTTCTTAAATTTATAGGGTATCTATCTTCTTTACCGATTTTATTTGCTTATGTTTATTATTTATTGATATACTACTATGGAATTTATTTTAATACATTTTTCATCTATAAACTTCTAATAATTTAACTTTTTAACACTACATATATGGTCTCCATACTTTTTTCTTTTCAAACAATCCCCCTATACATATTTCATAATACTTGCATTACATTAACATTATTCATTATATATTCTATTATCATATTCATTTTTTACACATATCTATCATATTTCTTCTTTATATCATTATACTTTTCATACTGTGTTCGTTACACTATCTATACACATTCTTTCCTATCAATCCGACCCACATATATTTTATTTTTCGTTAATTATAATTCTTTCTCAGTACGTAACCGGTTTCTGTCTTTTCGACTTTTATATAATTTTCTTTTCCACTTATTCCATGTTTCCTATACTCAATACTTTTAATTTTTCCCCCTTTCAATTTTTATATTCAGATTATTCTAATTGACATATCCAATAACTGCCTCCAATTTTGAGCACTGTTCCTAATTTAATATCACTTAATTTTTCTATGAAAATTTGCTTTTTAAAGTTTATATTTTCCTTTGGGTTACTATAATGCCTACTTGTTTCATTTTCTTTTCTCAGGGTTATTATTCTTTGGGTTATTATCATGCCTACTTGTTTCATTTTTTTTTCTCAGGGTTATTTAACTGTAATTTTAATTTAAATTGACCAACTTTTCGTCATATAGTTCTATCTAATCAATTTCATTTATTTTAGGAGAAATTTCTTTGGTAATTTTATTATTTATTTGTACATTAAAATTCATCTATTCGGCATGCGATTGTCCTTTTCATTGCTAAGGTCATATTGGATTCGTTCAAAATTCAAGCAGATTAATTTTTATTTATTTTAAATTTTTGCTTTTTGCTTTTAAAATTAAAATTGCTATAGTTGCAATGACGTGTCTTATTATTTACATTACTTAGTGTATTTTCATGCCAAATATGTCTGTTTTGGTCCTTAAACTTTGGCTTATAAGATTTAAATTTATTAGAATTTCCAGAATCTTTGTTTTTATAAAATTTATGACTATGGTTGTATTTGTATTTATTGTGAAAATTATTGTTTTTAACGAGAAGGTTTCTAATTTTAACATTGCGGCTATTATTATTTTTTATATACGGTTTATTACATTGAAGCATAGTTTCATTTTTCTGGTCACTTTCAGTTTTGATACAGTAAAAATAATCTGTTGCCGTTATTAATTCTTCTTCTTTTGCAGTATCCAAATATTTTTCCGGGCTCCTTCCTAGTATATTTTTGTCTGGTAGTAATTCCTCTTCTATGTATTTTTCTGGACTTGTTTCTTGTATATTTTCTTCTGTCTTGATTAGTTGTTCATCAGTTTCCTGCTTGACTCGGGCTTCATTCCCGTCCATTGGCTCCATACGCGTTTCGACCTTTTTGATGTGCCTCATCATTGCAGTTTCTTCCTTTATTTTTTCATAGCACGATTGCATTTCTGTGTCCAGTTCCGTCTTGATTATTTTATGGTTTTCTTGACATTTGTCTTGCCTTGTTTTTACCTAAGCATCCAGTTGATACATTTTTGTGACTTCTATATTACTCTCTGTTTTATTTTGTTGTATGTTTTGGTCTACCTTTCCACTGTTTTTTTTATAAATTTTATTTATATTTTTTCTACCCTTTCATAGCTTTGTTTCATTTCATTTATAATTTCTTTTTGGCTCATTTCATTTTTCATCATATTGAAAAAAACTGCGAATTTTTTATCCATTGATGATTCTTGTTCCGTTTGTTTTTTCCCGGACATAATTAGGCTTTATTAATTTATTTTAGCGTGAATTTAAAATTTATTTATCCCCCTTTCTAAGTATGCACAAGTTTTATTACTATAGTATATCACCAAAATATTTAATTTACCATCCTATATTTCGCCAGACAATGTTCCTGTGCACTTTTTACTTAAAACTGTTTTAATTACTCTTGTAGAGACAAATTGTGAAGAAATGCGAGGAATTCTATCAACTATTGCCTTGTTTTGCAAGACAATGTTCCTGTACACAAAATTTTTAATTCCCTTTTAAATAGCCCTATGAAATTTGTTTATCATAAAATAATTTGTTATCTTTGATTTGCAATTTAATTATTTTTTTATATTGAAATATTACGACAAATTTTAAGCTGTCTTAACAAATATTTAATCACTGAAAATTGAATGAAAATTTGCTATAATTTAAGGTAGGTAATTAGTATATTATTTTAAATATTAAAGACAAACCTTGCCGTTGCGGCGAAAAAAATTTTTTCTAAATTTTCTATGGAAATAAATTTATTTTTTAACACAAAAATTTTAATATAGTTTATTATTATTATTTTAAAGCCCTTAAGTTGTGGCGCCAAAAAGTTGCTATGGTATTTATGATGGTTTCTTTTATTTAATTTATTTTATACCTTAATAGCACTTTTAATTGTAGAGCATGAGAATGCAATTGCGTCTTTATTTAAATAAAAAAAAATGCTGATATTGAAAATCCTGAAATTATGTCAAAAATAATTTATTTACTGCTGTGATTTTAAATTTTTCTCTCATCTCATGGGTAGGGTACTGTGCTTGGGCTAGCATTTTTTATTTTTTTTAATATCGTTTTTATGAATTCTAGTATTCCTGAGTGTTTGGAAATTTCAACAACAAAAAATTATGTATGATTGGGTCTTTTGATTTTACCTTTTTTTTATTTATTTAACGGTGAAAAATAGCCTTACTTTTTCATATCATTAATATTTGCTTGAGAAATTAAACAGATTGATCAAATTAATAAATTTCTATTAACAAAAGGTTATTTCAAATATGTAAAATCAAATTTAGTTAACAAAATGAATTATCTAACTATAATACAATGATTCGGCCTTTATATCTCATCCCCCTTAGTGAACTAAAATTTACATTAACATCCTAAACGAAACGAAAATATCCTTAAAAGCTATTCACACTATAGAAAAAGAGTCATCATATTTATTCCGATAAAGTTCTAGAACGACTTACTGAATGTTGTCTTGATGGATCCTTCCATTATTTCTGTGATTATTAAAATCTATTTGTTCTTCTATTTGGATCTGGCAGCTTGGCAGTAATTATTTATTAATTTTTGTCTTATTTAACTGTCTTGACCAACCTCGTACCAGGTATTTAATTTTCTTTCCACCACTTATTTTTCTGATGGTAATTTTAGGCACTTGCCTTGTGTTTACTCATTGTCTTCATCTCGCTGTTGAGTCACTTATTGTCTCGCAGTTCATTTACTTATTCTTTTCGTGGTTGAATTACTTGTTGTGTCGCAGTTCATTTACTTCTCTTCTCGCAGTTCATTTACTTCTCTTCTCGCAGTTCATTTATTTATTCTGTTTCTTGGTTGAATTACTTGTTGTCTCGCAGTTCATTTACTTATTATCCCCATCGAACTCCCGTTGACGCTTACATAAACTCTGCTGTGTTACAAAAAAACCCTGTTCGAGCTGTGTCTCGGTAATCAAAGTTCATAGGCCTTTCGTGATTCCATTGTTCGAATTTTTTTTGTCTCTCGCACTATTCTTTTGAAGACAGGCACACGCACACATAAAAAACTATCCTTATTAACTCTCACTGCGTCTTTGCTTAAAATTATTATTTACAAAAAAACGTATTTTAACCTTAACATTATAAATGTATATTATTGGCAAATGTGCCTACTGCCTAAAAATAAAATTAAATCGTTATATTCCAGTAAAATCCTATGAATAAAAACAGGGCTATTGTTCTGTTATTTTCATATTATAAGGACTTTGGCTTCGTGAAATTTAAAATGCACTACATGTAAAAAAAATCCATTGTTCTTTATTCTGCTACCTAATGCTATTTCTTATTTAGCCCTATCATATTTTACACTTTCAATTATACAGGGCATTTAAATATTAGGATTTATAAATTTTATGTACATTGCCCGTTCTACTCCACAATAATGTTTCTATTTTCTCCCATATTTGCTATCTATAGCAATATATATATATATATATATATATATATATATATATATATATATATATATATATATATATATATATATATATATATATATATATATATATATATATATATATATATATAACTAATAAAAATTGAAACTGACCCCGGATATGGGTTCTAGGGGTCCTAGTTCGCGCTCATTTGAAAATTTTTTTACAGTCTCACCATCGATACCTCTCTATTAGTGAATTTTTTTAAATAAAAATTCACTAAAAGATAAACTATAATATAGGTATGTATACTAATGAAATAAGGTGTGTTTAACTGAATGCACAGAAAACTAGTATAAACGCAAATAATTATATGTCGATAGTTATAAGCATTTTCTAATATGCAATTATACTTCAAATTAACTGAATTTAAAAAAGTCTGGACGCAGCAAGTGCCTTATACTGGTGAATTTTCATATAAATAATCTAATGCTAGGAAACCAGTTTTCTCAGAAACATTTTAAGTTTATTTTCGGAAAACTTTTGTACATTTTCAAACAATACGTTATTTTGATAAAATATGATACATTGTTTTAGTAAAATCAATGTACCATATTTTATCAAAATAACGTATTGTTTGAAAATGCACAAAAATTTTCTATGGTACATTGTTTTAGTAAAAACAATGTACCATATTTTATCAAAATAACGTATTGTTTGAAAATGTACAAAAATTTTCCGAAAATAAACTTAGAATGTTTCTGAGAAACTGGTTTCCTAGCATTAGATTATTTATATGAAAATGAAATATAGTAATTTAGGTTATACCGGTAACCAAATTGATGCCTGCTTGCATTAAACACATTTTATAGAAATTCACTTCCATAACGCACTCGCTGCGCCCAGACTTTTTATAACCCACGGCTACACTGAATTTAGTGGCCCATTATTTTTTGAGTTATCGGGGTGATACACACACACACACACACACACACACACACACACACACACATATATATATATATATATATATATATATATATATATATATATATATATATATATATATATATATATATATATATATATATATATATATATATATATATATATATATATATATATATATATATATATATATATATATATATATATATATATATATATATATATATATATATATATATATATATATATATATATATATATATGTGTGTGTGTGTGTGTGTGTGTGTGTGTGTGTGTGTGTGTGTTATTATTATTATTATTATTATTATTATTATTATTTATTTAAAACTATACATTTTTCAATAATTTACAATCTCCTGCAGAGGTTTTCATGTAAGTACAATTACTTTTCTTACTAACTAGAATCACAGTCTGTCTATATATATACCACATCTACATTAATTAATTATACAAGAATTATACATTTTCATTTTTATGTACACACTTTATGCAAATGTTCGCATTATTGTTTTTAGTTTTTATTTACTCCATAAGAGACGAAAACTGAAGAGTATCTTGATGAAGAAAGCATAGAATACCATCAACACACCATTTATTTTCGAAATTGGCGAGATTGTGTTTTCCCATGTACCATGCATATTCGGTTAAAATTCTTGCTTTGATTCTTGCTACAAAAACCATTTTATATGACGGTAGGCTGCTTTGTTGTTTTAGGTAGTTTAACAAGAGTCTATATATGGTACTGATAGTGAGATTTAACAAGAAGTTGGCAAGTTCACTTTCTCTACAGCTTGTATGAAAACCACAAATAATGTCTTTAACTTCTATACGTTGCCTATTCAAGAGTCTGCATAGCATAAGCTCCAGCAGGCCCCATATTTCTTGTACCTAATACAGTCTACGATCATGTGCCATGTCGTCTCTTTTGTTGTCGTGCAAAACGGACAGTTGTCTGATGCTAAAAAACCTGCCCTTTTTAGGAAAACAGGATCTGCGAGGCGGTTTTTACAAAATCTCCATCTTACATCTGCTATGAAGCATGGGGTGAGTGAAGTAAAACATGAATTCCAATTGATTTCTTCATCAATCCAGGCTCCTGGAAGTGCGTTGCTAAGGTGTGTGTGTGTGTGTGTGTGTGTGTGTGTGTGTGTGTGTGTGTGTGTGTGTGTGTGTGTGTGTGTGTGTGTGTGTGTGTGTGTGTGTGTGTGTGTGTGTGTGTGTGTGTGTGTGTGTGTGTGTGTGTGTGTGTGTGTGTGTGTGTGTGTGTGTGTGTGTGTGTGTGTGTGTGTGTGTGTGTGTGTGTGTGTGTGTGTGTGTGTGTGTGTGTGTGTGTGTGTGTGTGTGTGTGTGTGTGTGTGTGTGTGTGTGTGTGTGTGTGTGTGTGTGTGTGTGTGTGTGTGTGTGTGTGTGTGTGTGTGTGTGTGTGTGTGTGTGTGTGTGTGTGTGTGTGTGTGTGTGTGTGTGTGTGTGTGTGTGTGTGTGTGTGTGTGTGTGTGTGTGTGTGTGTGTGTGTGTGTGTGTGTGTGTGTGTGTGTGTGTGTGTGTGTGTGTGTGTGTGTGTGTGTGTGTGTGTGTGTGTGTGTGTGTGTGTGTGTGTGTGTGTGTGTGTGTGTGTGTGTGTGTGTGTGTGTGTGTGTGTGTGTGTGTGTGTGTGTGTGTGTGTGTGTGTGTGTGTGTGTGTGTGTGTGTGTGTGTGTGTGTGTGTGTGTGTGTGTGTGTGTGTGTGTGTGTGTGTGTGTGTGTGTGTGTGTGTGTGTGTGTGTGTGTGTGTGTGTGTGTGTGTGTGTGTGTGTGTGTGTGTGTGTGTGTGTGTGTGTGTGTGTGTGTGTGTGTGTGTGTGTGTGTGTGTGTGTGTGTGTGTGTGTGTGTGTGTGTGTGTGTGTGTGTGTGTGTGTGTGTGTGTGTGTGTGTGTGTGTGTGTGTGTGTGTGTGTGTGTGTGTGTGTGTGTGTGTGTGTGTGTGTGTGTGTGTGTGTGTGTGTGTGTGTGTGTGTGTGTGTGTGTGTGTGTGTGTGTGTGTGTGTGTGTGTGTGTGTGTGTGTGTGTGTGTGTGTGTGTGTGTGTGTGTGTGTGTGTGTGTGTGTGTGTGTGTGTGTGTGTGTGTGTGTGTGTGTGTGTGTGTGTGTGTGTGTGTGTGTGTGTGTGTGTGTGTGTGTGTGTGTGTGTGTGTGTGTGTGTGTGTGTGTGTGTGTGTGTGTGTGTGTGTGTGTGTGTGTGTGTGTGTGTGTGTGTGTGTGTGTGTGTGTGTGTGTGTGTGTGTGTGTGTGTGTGTGTGTGTGTGTGTGTGTGTGTGTGTGTGTGTGTGTGTGTGTGTGTGTGTGTGTGTGTGTGTGTGTGTGTGTGTGTGTGTGTGTGTGTGTGTGTGTGTGTGTGTGTGTGTGTGTGTGTGTGTGTGTGTGTGTGTGTGTGTGTGTGTGTGTGTGTGTGTGTGTGTGTGTGTGTGTGTGTGTGTGTGTGTGTGTGTGTGTGTGTGTGTGTGTGTGTGTGTGTGTGTGTGTGTGTGTGTGTGTGTGTGTGTGTGTGTGTGTGTGTGTGTGTGTGTGTGTGTGTGTGTGTGTGTGTGTGTGTGTGTGTGTGTGTGTGTGTGTGTGTGTGTGTGTGTGTGTGTGTGTGTGTGTGTGTGTGTGTGTGTGTGTGTGTGTGTGTGTGTGTGTGTGTGTGTGTGTGTGTGTGTGTGTGTGTGTGTGTGTGTGTGTGTGTGTGTGTGTGTGTGTGTGTGTGTGTGTGTGTGTGTGTGTGTGTGTGTGTAAACATATCAAAATTGAAACTGACCATACGGACCTGGGTTCTAGAGAAAAAATATATGTAATAATATATCTCAGAATAACTGCACAAGGTCAATGTGATCAACTATATAATACCTCCACACAGCATTATATAACCAAACCCTTCCCCTTATATTTGTCGGTCCTTACACGCACACAGGCCAGACAGTTTTTTTAAACTGGTTTTTTATTGCTATGTGTAATTCTCAAACACAGTTATGTTGGTAGAGGAAACCGTATAGTTTATAGGGTCTTATACACACTTCAAGCCTATTCCATATTTAAGGGGTCTTCACACAACGTGTGCATTAAACATAATGACGAGACCTCACTTTATTTGCAAATATTTTTTAAACGAGCGTGTGTGTAGTATTTTGACACGAATTATCTTGTGTGTGCTTGGAACTTTGAAGTGCCGTCATTTTTGAGTTGTGGATTCTTACACTCCGAAGCCACATTTTTTCTCTCAAAACAAACTAATTCCCCAACATTATGCCCTCTTTCTCATCGCTTTACAACCAGCGTGCAGCTACCTTTGATTTTACCGGTTGTACTAGTTTCTAACAGATGCCAGTAGGAAGATTTATTTAGGTAAGAAACAATGTCAGAATTGAGGTTACGATTGGAGTACACACACACTAATATTTATGGTATCTTATAGAGTCACTGATCAGAAGCGCCCCCTGCACAAAATAATTTCACCAGCCAGTGATCAGTGCTGTGTTGCAAGGTATAGTTTCCTCGGCATTGTCTTGATGGAAGATTGATAATTTCCAGCATCGTTTATTCGTTTGCTCTTTGTATTTCGCTTCTCTCTAAAAATGTGTGTAGGTTTTATGGATGTATGGTTGTTGATTATTACATTAAATGTCGAATAAATTAATCAGAGATAGCTACATATCCATAATAAATGTTCATAACTATAAATAAAAATCTGATTTTAACCGTTCTTCAAGGAAACATTTAGGTTTGAATAAATTTGATTGATAAAATTTGAGTTCATTTGTGTCTAGATTATGAATAAAAAAATCATGGACGCAGCAAGTGCGTTATGGTAGCGCATTTTTATAGAACTGTTTTGAATGTTAGATATATATGTATTTTTTAATGAAATACCTCAAATTTGGTGGATAGTATAACCTTTATAGTAAAAACCATGTAGCATATTGCACCAAATAGCTTTATTTTTTGAAACAGTACAACAATTTTTCCGAAAAAACTGGCTGGATTTTCCTGGCTAACAAACATATCAAAGCAATTTACACAAAAATTACTCTTGCCAAGATATACATATTCACAAAAAGCTTTTTGACAGAGATCGAAAAAATGTTGCTTTCAACTATTCACGGAAATTTGAGTGGTGGAAGTGAAGTGGGAGTAAAGAAAACTATAAGAAAAAAATATATTATATTTTCAGGTTACAAGCTGTCAGAATATGTTTGTCATTAGGAAGTTTCATTTAACATTGTGAAAAAAATTAACTACTTATACATTATGAAATTGTAAACCTAGATAATCCTATAAAATTAATCATTTCTTACTTTTTTGTATCAAAGGTTTGTGTGTGTGTGTTTGTTTCTTTAACGTCGGCCTATTTCCGCGACTATGGCCAATAACCGACGCCAGGGAGCAGTTTCACCTCACTATCCTGGAAATTTTGCCGAACCCCCGCCTTTCTGTAAGGAGGGTAGGGATATTTAACGTGCCCAACATCGTATGGACACGGGACCGACCGCTTTACGCCCCCTCCAAAGGGCGGAACGTGCAGACATTCAACTTGCTCAAATACAATGCCAGAACCTCGGTTGATGTTAATATTACAGTTTGTACTGAAAAAGTGAAAGGAGTACCTTGTAATCGAACCCAGTACCCTTCGGTTCAGAGGCACACGTTCTTACCCCTGAACCACCGATGTTCTGTATCAGAGGTTATTTATATTTAATTTTTTTTTTAGCAAATCGCCAAATAATCTCATCATCTGATCGGATGTTAGAATTTAAAAAAAACTCAAAATTTTCTTTTTTAAACTGATCCCTACAAACAGAAATCAGTTTGTCTTTTTGCAAAATTTATTTACAGATAACATAATGGAAAATATATCTTTTATTTGTCATAATTATCATACAAAAATAAATGTAACTAAAAAGTTATGTGACTCTCTTAATAATAACAAAAATGTAAGGGACTATTCCTTGATTTAAAAAAAGCATTCGATACAGTCTCACATGATTTACTATTGATAGAACTGGAAAAAATTTGTATGCGAGGTCTTGCTCTCAAGTTATTTAAATCATACCTTTAAGATAAAAGATAAAGATTCCGCAATAGGCCAACGTTAAGAAAAATGCGCACTAGCTTAGGTAATAATAAACCTATATCCTTCATCAAATACTACTTAAGTAATTGCTGCCAAATAAGCTTCAAGTATAATAATACTAGTTTGGAAAAAGAAATGAGATGTTATTTTGAGTTATAAATGAGATATTTCAGAGGCGTAACATATGGAGTATTTCATGCCAATAAGCTTACACTGAAATTTTATGTAGAATTAAAAAAATACATAATATACCAGATGTTATTTTCAAATAATTAAGATGGTGTTAACTTGGTCATCATAAAGCTAAAGTTTTAGAAAACACAAAATATTTTTGCTGATTTAAAAATGTATAAAATTAAAAACTATAAATTTTCAACACCTTTGGTTTACTAGTTTGTGAACAAGCGCCACATCTATGTATCAGTCCGTTTCCAATTTTTATGTCTTCTCTAATTTGTGTAAAATCAACTACTTTGACGTTAATTGTATTAACAAACCTAAGACTCATTATTGCAAACATATTCTGGATTTAGGTAAATGTTTTTTTACGTCGGTCTATTTCCGCGGCTATGGCCAATCACCAACGCCAGGGCGCAGTTTGACCTCACTATCCTGTACATTTTGCAGAATTACTTAATTTTTGTGAGAAAGATATCCATATCTTTAACGTGCCCAACATTGCATGGTACATGGGACTGCCACCTTAACGCCCGCACTTAAGGGCTGAACGTGCAGATGTTCAACTTGCTCAAACACGATGCCACAATCTCGGTTGATGTTAATTTACAGTATGTACTGAAAAATAATTTGACATTTCTACTGGGAATTGAACCCGGGAGCCTTGGGTCAAGAGGTCCACTTCTTACCCCTTGATCACAGAGGCTACTAACTAGGTAAAATGTATTTTGTTAGATTTAAATCGTTCTTGCACTTTCGTGTCCATTTTTATAGGAATTAGTTTTTTATTTGGTAATATACTTACTCTATCTTAAATTCTTATCTTAATTAGGCGGCGATCAGTTTAGCTTCTAAGACATAGAATAGTAAATTTTAACGTTTTTAAAAGCATTCTTTATAACTTTATAACTAAAAAATGGTAAAACATCTGGCAAATAAAACTGAAAGTTTTAAAATATAGGACAGTATAGCTGGCCTATTTCCTTTACTCGACATTTCACATAAGGTTTTTGTTTCAGTAAATTACCTTTAATCCAAGAAATCGCTATACTAAGAGTCCGTCCCCAAAATCATTTCAATATTATTATTACCTCCTATAGCTGACTATAAACATTAAATATTTCTGCAAATGGACTGCACACAATATTGCAGTTATTAGCTTGGGTAATGTCAATTGTCAGTGACATATCACCACTCATATTAATTGCGTCAGTGGTAATCTTAGGTCGCTAAACTTTAAAAAACTTTGGGCGCAGCAAGTGCGTTATGGTATGAATTTTCATTAAAATGTTTTTTAATAGCATATATATATATATATATATATATATATATATATATATATATATATATATATATATATATATATATATATATATATATATATATATATATATATATATATATATATATATATATATATATATATATATATTAAGAAAGCAGGGCATCAAATTTGGTTACCAGTATAACCTATATAGTAGAAACAATGTGCCATGTTTCGTCAAAATAACTTAATGTTTGAAAATGTACAAAAATTAAGCTATTCAAATTTGAAGCATTGAATGAAAATTCGCTACCATAACGCACTTGCTGCGACCCGAATTTATTTTCTTACAAACATGCATTATCTTTCGATGGAAAATGCAATAACATAAGGCGTGTTCGACAAAAAAAAAAAAAAGAAAATTTGTATCACAAACGACTTATCAACGAATTATGGGCCACCTACTGTGATTGTATAAATATTTTTTTAAGGTGTAGCTCAAGACACCCTATAATTAATGTTTACACTTTTTTTTTTGATCTTGTATAATAACGGATATGTTGAGCTTTATTGATTTTTTACGTAAATTCTACAAAAATTATACACCATTAAACGATCAACACCATAGCTAAGACTACTGCCAAAGCATCAGAAAAAGGTTCTATTTGTAATGAATTTTCTGGAAATATTTTAGTAAAATGAAGGACAGTGATGGTTGAAGCTAAGTCTCCAGGGTTTGCAAAACATTCTTCTTGAGACATATTCTTTCCATAGCCTGTTCCATAGTTTCAAGTTCTTTGCCTAAATGTTGCCAATTTTGACGTTTTAAATCGCGACTTTGACGTTTTGAGGAAAACCTCTATTTATCTTTCTTTAAATGCCTCTAAATTTTTGGTCTTTCAACTTACAGAGCTAAATTGGTGGGTAATTTACCTATAATAATATAAACCTGCTTGCCAATTTTGGTTGCCCTTACTTTGATATTTCCGGAGATATTTTTTTTTCTCGAAAGGAAACACCAAATGTTCCGGGGAAACCTGGGCCTATTTTCCTGGCTAACGAACCTATCCAAGGCACTTGCAAAAGGAAGGTATTCACCAAATTTAGTATTTAGTAAGTATTCGCTCCTTTTCGAGGACCATTTTAGCGATCTAATCGTCTTTGCGAGGACTTTTGCGCTTTTCAAGAACCGTCCTGACAAATTATGCGCTTATAAGCATCATTATGAAGACTGTCCCCGAACAATGCTCTATTCAACTATGCGGCTTTTAGGAGACTACAAGGTTGTGTATACAATAATCATTTCGGGGACGTCAAGCGTAAACAGTTTTTATGCAGGGCGTGTCTTGCTGCAAAATAGTGGCGCTAGTAGCGCATGCCAAGAAAATTGTTTATTAGATACCGAATGCCTAGCACTTGCAAAGTGCAGTATCGAAACTGTTTCTAGATCATTTTTAGTAAATGCCCTAAACTTTACAAACGCATTTTTATGAAGATACTGCAATCCTCATATTGGTAGGTACCCAGTTTTTAAAATTGGTATTTAACTACGTTCGCAGAAGTTTCTTTTTCATATAATTTAAAGATGCATAAGTTACTGTAAATTAGTAAACTATTCGGTAAAAAAGTTCTAGCAAAAAAATCATATAAATACAGATGTATAGAATAATTTTTCTGGTTTCACAAGTGGTTATTTTGGTATACAACTATACTTTCCGCATTCCTGTAAAATTTTGTATACAAGCGTGTTTTGGAGTGTAGATGGCGAAAATCACAAACAAAAATGAGGACAGAAGCAAACTTTTGGAGTTATTCGGATTTTTTTGTAAGAAAAATACTCGCATTTTCGATATGTTTTGGAGCATAACCGATATAAATATACTAATTTAATGCTTTAGTACCTTATTTAACTGAACATATTCACTTTTCAAGGTTCGTTTTAAAAAAATTATTACCAAATAACTTTTTGTAATAAAGTCAGAATTGAAAATGTATGACATGAAGTTGATTATATATGTCCAATGTCAACGTCAACTTAGGATTGATTATCGATGAAAAGAAGGGAAATGTACAGACACACGTAAACAGTATAGGGCGTGCACTAACTACATGAAATGAATTATAATAGAGGACCTTTTTTAGCTTGATATAAAACGAACGATCCCCGAAAATGTATATGCATGTATGTATAGTCGAAATTGCTTGGCTGCGGCTAATTTATCAAATCACACATTTTCAAGAAAATGTGTAAAATATGACAAAAACATCTCGCAAATGTGAGTTTTACGTTTTACAAAAAAAAATCCAAATAACTCCAAAAGTTTGCTTCTGCCCTCATTTTTATTGCGATTTTCGTCATTTACACCACAAAACACATTCGGATACAAAATTTCATAAGAATCGAATACTCGGAAGATAAACTTTTACCCTTATTTTCTTCTTTGTAACCGGTTTCGCCTTTTACTCGAATACAAATGTTTATCACAAACTCGTGTTCGTTCATTACTTCCACATCGTCAATGCATGTGGAATTATGGCATCGGCGACAAAAATGAAAAAAATAAATTTTTAAACGTCGTAAAAAGCCTTAAAACATATGCAGGCCGAATAGCTCACTTCGCGAGGGGAGTAACCTCTAGAATCGGACGTGAGGGTCGCGGGTTCGAGTCTCATATTCAGACAGTCGGTGTTTTTCACTCGAATGTGGAAAGACCGGCTTCTGAAGAGTTATGGGTGGTATCCTTTGAATATATGTGTATGTAAGCCCCCCCCCCCACAAGTCAAAGATTTTTAAGTGCGAAGTTTATCTACTGTGGTGTTTATATTATATAGAAAACATGATTTTGGAACCAAATTTTTTTGTGTCTGTCGGTCTGTAGGTCTGTCTGTTTGTAATAGCCATAAAAACTTTAGAACGAATTGATATCAAATTTGGTATACAGTTATCACCCGACAAACTAACGGTTCGGACTGTTTTTGGGTAAAATGACTCCAGGGGGTAGGGGATGAATGCGGGATGATTTGGTGAAAATTGACATTTTTTCGTTAAAACTCGAGTAATATAACCTTCTAGGGTTTTTTTATTGGAAAATTTTCAGCTTCATCAAACATCTGGTATTCTGTGCTGATAATAAATTAGGGGTTGAATGTGTGGTGGTGGAATATCGGTGACAGAAATTTCGAATATATTATTTTAATTAAAACAGCGTAAAAATCTCAAAACATATGGAAAACTTGATTCCGGAACGAAAATTTTTAGTCTGTTGTTCGGTCGGTCTGTCCGCCTGCACGTCTCTCTCAAATTGGGTATCCAGGACAAAGAAACGCTTCGAATTCTTTCTGGGTAAGCTCGCTTCAGGGGGGGGGGGGAAGGGATAAATAAGGGGTCATTTGCTGAAAATGAACATTTGTTTGCTAACACTCGAGTAATATAACGTTTGAGAAGTTTATGAGTACAGGGATACGAATATTTTCTTTGTGGTCAAATCATGGACCCTAAATTCATTTCGTGAGAATGTCTTTTTGAAGAGAGTAGAGACGCAACTTGACAGCCTAGATCGAGTTATATAGATACCAGCATTTCAACGATGACAATGACAATTTGAAATTACTGAATTACTGTTTATTAATTCAATTTTCAACCGCAAACATTGTCTTTATTTTCTGAGGAACACACACCACTTTGAAGTGTCACCTGAATTGAATCATTATTACTTCCACATCGTCAATACGTGTAAAGTATGACATCGGCGACAAAAATTTCAATTTTTTTTTTTTTTGCTTAAACATTATAACATTTCTCAAAACATATAGAAAACACGATTTGAGAACGAAATTTTTTGTCTGTCGGTCTGTAGTCTGTCTGTTTGAAGTATCGTCTTTAAATTTTGTATACAGTTAGCACCTGACAAACGAACGGTTCGAATTGTTTTGGGGTAAAATCGCTCTAGGAGATAGGGGATGAATGGGGGTGATTTGGTGAAAATTGACATTTTTTCGTTAAAACTCGAGTAATAACAGTTTTGGATTTGTTTATTAGAAAACTTTCAGTTTCATCAAACATCTAGTATTCTGTTTAGAGGTGGAATATCGGTGACAGGAATTTGGAATTTCTTTGCTAAATCGGTGTAGAAAATCTCAAAACATATTGAAAACTTGAGTTTGTAAAATTTTTTTGTCTGTGGTTCTCTTGGTCGGTCGGTCTGTCGGCCTGTACGTCTGTCTGTTAGTAGGCGCAATAACTTTCGAACGAATTGAGATATCATCTCCAAATTTGGTATGCAGTTAGCACCCGACAAAGGAACGCTTCGAATTGTTTTTGGGTAAGATCGCTTTAGGGGGCAGGGGATAAATGAGGGATGATTTGGTGAAAATTGGCATTTCTTCGTTAAAACTCGAGTATTATAACGTTTCAGAAGTTTATGGGTACAGGAATACGAATAATTTCTTTGTGGTGAAGTCATGGACCCTAAATTCATTTCATGAGAATGTTTTTCTGAGGAGAGTATATCATGACAGCTATGTGGAAGTTACGTTTCAATTTGCAGCACTATTTTTTGCAATCTTTAGGCAAATAAACGTACAGACTACGAATTTTTAACATCAATCAAAATATTATTTATTGTTGTTAAAACAATCACTTTGATATTACCCAAATTATAATATATGTCCAGGAATTTAGGTAGGTACTCACTTTAAATAATTCTCATGTATTTTTCAAATCATGAGTTGCCATCAAAATATGTTTAATACATAATACATATTCGAATCTATCTATCCTGGACACAGACACAGCATCGTCCAAGAAAAAGAATAAATCTTATATAAACTCCGATTATGCTCTTTGGTTGCAAATAAGCGTGGGACAAGGAAATAGATTTTAACATATCTTTTATTTTGCGATATACGCTTCATCTGCTTCATTGTTACGTACACATTGACTGTACAATTATTGTTTTATCAAATGAAAAAATGACTTGAAACTTTATCGTTACTAAAAAAATCTACTATAATTGCTAGGTACATGTTGATAAATAAAACCTTCAATCAGAGTTTGCGTTCCGGGCATGCAACCTCTTGTTTTTCGAATTTACAAACATTTTTCGAAGGCATTTTTTTTTCTGAAAAAACTGATACGATTGGGGTGGCTAATGAACTATTTAAAGCTATTAACAAAAGAAAGACACGTAGAAAGTTGCATCCAAAGTTATCGATTGGAAAGTTTTATTATCGATACCTCTATAGGATAATTTTCTCAAAGAAAATTCGCTAGAGGGAAGCAATACCTACTACGAACTAGCGTTACCCAGTGCTAACAGGAATAGTTTATTTCAACATTTAACCATTTTAATCAAACTGATAAATATAACAATATAACAGAACATAAATATGAGTTTCATGTTCCAATTAGAGAAAGGCAGAATAAAAATCAATAATCATATGACGGTATACAGGTAACACATCAGAGTTTCACACGTGGTTTATATAAAAAGTGTATACCTATTATTATAGGACAGGTTAACTGTATGCCGGTCTTCCTGGAACGGCCAGTATAGCGACTGTCGCTAATTTAAAAAAATCGGTTTCGTTCAACAATAATAATTGCGAGTTGCATCGACCTTGCCGAATGTTATCTGATTCACCTTTTTGAACTGATGTGAGACGATTATGCTCTAACACATATTTTTTTAAATGGCAGTCGTTTTTAACTAAAACAACTGTAAAGTATAAAGATTGACCACCGTATTTTGTTTTTTTAGGATAAGCGTAATAGGTATTCCATATAGTATTTAAATGAACAAATAAGAAAGGTAAATCTTTTTTTCAAATCTTTTGAAGAGGATAAATACGAGAAAAGCTTCTTTAAGTATCTTAATTTTGAAAATTTGTTTTACACAAGATTTGAGGGGATGGAAAATAAACTAATCTGGCATTTCAAAAATTATCGTGCATATGAAAGCGCTATACAGAAAAACGAACTATATAAAGACCACAAATCTGACACTTCTTTTGGAGCCTATTGTCAAATTATTTTTAACTCAAGATTAAGTCAATTAATAAAACATTAAAAATATTTTTTTGAAAAAAATTGCCGCCATTTGGATATAAATATATCTATCAAAAAATCACATAAGAAGTTATATTTGCCTTATTTTGTTTATAACAAAAAATGCAATGCAATTTGTTTTGTTAAGATACCCGTTTTTATAAATTAAAAGTAAAAAGTAAAAAAAAACATCTCACAGTTTCTCGATCCTGCTGGTTATTTTTATACAAGTACATTTTACGCTTACAAGAGTTGTATAGGTATGCAAAGACAAAAGTTATTAACTCATGGCTTTCTGAAGTAATCATCATGTTTACACATAACTCTTCTAGGTAGACACAGATTGGCCTTCATTTTAAAATTTTAAAGTTTAGCAAGAAAATTAATATATTACAAATTTGACATTTTTCAAGTCTACTTAAAAGTAGTTTTTGTCTTCAGATTCGACCAAATAATAGCAGCGTAAAAATGTTTTTTTTTACAAAAAATGGCTGCCATTTTGAAATATGTTTATTTGGCAAAAAATCAAGCGAAGTTTTAAAGTATATATTATACTTTTTTTTAGATGGATTGCAAAACATTTTTAAAAGTAATAACAAAGACCATTTTCTTAAAAAAAATAAAACAAAAACATCTCAATGTAAACCAATCCAATTAGGTTTGTAACGACTATATTTTTTATGATTATGTACTACCGACAAGGATTGCATATGCCAAGATTAAAGTTCTTAAGCTGTAAGGCTTTTTGAAGGGTTAACTACATTTTACCACTACTTATACAATAAGGATTCTGGGTATATGCCAAGATTTAATACTTATATTAGCATTAAACAGGCTTTTTGAAGTTCATCATTTCTACAAAATTGTTCTCCTTACGAATACATTGCAGGCTGTCATTTTGGCCAGCTAGGGTTTAGCGAAAAACGAATAGAGACTATAAAATTAAGGTTTTCCATGTCAACTTGAAAATATTTTTTATCTTTAAATTATAAATATAATAAATTATAAATAAATAATAACACAAGTAATTTGTTTCATAAAAAGAAATATGGTAACTAATAACAGAGCGATTTGATTTTAATTTGAAAAAACAAAAAAGGATTTAGCACTATTCGGATCTGGTTGCATGGTTTTCTAATAACTTTATTTTAGGTCTTGAAAATACACAATAATATAAATTAAAACTGTTGACAGTTGCCACAGACGAATATAACTGACTTTAATTCTCTCGAACCTGAAGATGCCGCACTGGCGAAACCGGTTGCTGAGAAAGCTGAAAAAGTTGCTGACAAGCATACCTTAGAAAAATTGTGTGGGATATGGAGCCAGAATAGAGATCTCTACGTATATACTTATATTAAATAATTTTGTTGTCACATCATACAGGTTTCTTTGAATAAAACAAATATATAAGCCAGCTTTCATCAACGCATTTATCACCGCTGTGGTATCTATACAGCTAATTTGGTGAAATATGTTAATGCAATGATTGAGTACCTACATATAAACAATTATTCTAGCACTATATGTTTTATAGAGTTAGCGAATCTTAATAAAACTCGGCCATTCAGTACGGCTAACCAAACATATTCTCCGATCCCACTCAGTTCAGAATCAGCAAGTTTAAAACTAGATTTGATTGCTTCCCAGTTCCACCTGTAGAACTTGTTTTCATGCCCTATAGAAAAAAAATTGCCCAGAAATCAATTTTTGATTGCAAAAATCGGATATGTATGTGTATGTTTATTTTTAGTAAATTTATTGCGTTCCTTTAATTTTAAAAAAACTAGAAAACATCTCTACTGGTTTAAAGTACGGTTAAAAAAAACGCCATTATTCGAAGGTCATTTAGAGGCATAACCTTGACCGTCCGATAACATCTAGAAGCAATCCATTTTCAGCAATGGGCGTTTTCGCCAGGCGCCAGCGCCGCCAGCAGCCTCATTGTTCTCTAAGTGCATCAAAGACAGAGCCCAAACAGAAGACTGCAAACCAGTGGCAGGGCTCTATTTAAGGAACTTTTGTTTTTTTATTGTCCTAGATATAAAAATACTTTCGTACGCATCTAGCTTCGCTGGTTGTCTGACATTTTTGATAAGTCTCAGATTTTCTTTATCATTATGGTGGTTATTATCCCAAACATGTTGTGTATAGCGAAGTGGCTGTCAAATGAGTTTAAAAGCTTACCTGTTAACGAAAAAAGTTATTCAGTGTCAAATTTACTCGAATTCATTACTAAAATTAAAGATGTTCAATTGGTGAAAGGCGAGGTTTTGATATCATTCTATTTAGCGTTTTTATTTCCTAGCGTGCCCACAAAACAAACGCTACAGTATTAAGAACAGTTGTTGAAATTGAGCAACATAAGTGAAGATGTTGACAAAGAATATTTAACTTTAACAAACCTTTGTGTAAAACAAAATATTTTTCAATTTAACAATGAGTTTTTTGAACAAACTGAAGGCACGACAATGGGCAACCCACTCTCTCCATTCATTGTAGACCTTTTCATGAGCTGATATATGACAGATTTAAAAAAATAATGTAAGTATTTTCCTAGAGTATGGTTTACTTATCTGGACGATATTTTTGCAGTGTATAACACAAATATGTAGATGATTTTATTAAAATACTGAACTGTCAATTTGATTCAATAAAATTCACCCACGAGTTAGAAGTTAACAGTAAACTTCCTTTTCTAGATGTACTAGTTATTAAAACTAATGACGCCTTGAATTCGATGTCGACGGGAAGGAAACTACCACTCTGAGCTCGTTTGCACAAAAAACGGCCGGTTTAAATTTCTCAGTTAATAGATTGATAAATTTTCCCTTAAGTAAAAGCAGATATAGTATAGAAATAGAGTACATCAAAAACGTGGCTAAATATAACGAACATTAGGATTGCTTAGCGGGAAAATTAATTAATAGACACAGTACAAAGAAAATGTTAGCGGAATGCACAACATTTAGGAAAGATAAAATAGAGAAAAAAACAGTTTGCCTACCTTTTGAACCCCGTATTACAAGTAGTCTCGAGAGCATGTTTCAGAAAGCCGATTTGCAACTGACTTTTGCGATAAAAAATAATTTAAGAAATTTGTTATGTTATACGAAAGATAAATCCATTTGTCTGCGATTTAATCTCGCTCACGGTGTCGTTCTTTACCTTAAACTCAGTATAAAAGGTGGTGTTTAGTATTGATAACGCTATCTTTGTTAAGGAAACGATTGTCAGGTCTTTAAAAATATGTGTTATGGTGATTTGGGTTATCCAAGTGTACTCATTGTTCTGTCAAAAAATGTTGACAAATGACATAACAATGCAGCTGCTGGCAGCTACCTGCATCTCGTGAACTCGCCCACTGTTTATTGTTTATGGCAATATACCCACCTTCCAATCAATTTTTTGCGCGTGCGTGTGCGTGGAACGATTTTGTAAACACAATAGCTTTTGAGAGCTTTGAGCTAATAACTACGTTTTTGTTGTATACAATTTTTCCAAACGTAAAACAAAATTATTAGAAAACCAGCCATGTAGGGTGCAAGATTTGTGTTCGTTTTATTTTACTTCTCGTGATTTTTGACAAAGCTACTCGTTTCAAACTGGCGTCCACTTTTTATACATAAATGTCCTACCCTCGATATTCTTTAATGAAATCTAAAGATGAAAAGCACTTGGTTGGCTTCAGAAATGTCAAAGTTTTGGTGTATTCGTTCTTCACTAAGCCAAATTATTTTAAAAAAACCAGTAACATCAAAATGTTGGCCTTTGTTTTTAGAAACGTCTTTCTTCATACCCAATTGTTGATTGACCAATTCTCAAGATAAAAAAGATTTTAGAAATCTACTTCAAAGTATCAAATGCTTAGCCTTCAATCATTTTTTACTCAAGTCAAGTATTACAAAATGGTGGTCAGCGTAACTATATACTGATTTTCTAAACATCATACCTTTCAAAGGACCTGACTTCCTTTTTGGCACATACGATTATATCCTTATGTCTGGAGATATATATTGGCAAAAAAACCAATTACATTAAATTACTCCAAGATCTTTTTTGTTCAATACATTTTAAAAACTTTTGGAAAAAGATCTTCCGTATTAAGGCGTAGGCGGAATAAAAGAAAATAGGTTTTGCTTAAAAAAAAACTCAACTCTAACCTGTCCTGTGAAAGTTTGCTTAACGTACGATTTTTAATGTGACGCCCATTTATTAAAAAATAAACACACCCACAAGAAAAAAAATGAAGTGGAACTTGATTTTAGTAAATTAGTAATATTGCTTAGATACTCAAGTAGATAAGCACCATTCGGCAACGTTTATTTATTATTTTCACTTTATATCACTTCTTTTCACACACAAAAAAACTGTTGCAATAAATTGTCACTTGCCGCTTATCTTTTTTGTAAAAATGTATTTTACTTAAACTTCTTTCAAACGCTTATGCTTGTTATAATTAGCTATCTATTAATAATAATAATAGAGAAACTTTGTAACTCTATGAGAAACTATTTTATTATTATAATTTCCTGCGGTATAAATTTATACCGTATAAATTTATACTGTAAAAGTTTATACACGCTCGGTTCAAAAGATGATTGGATTGTGCTTCAAGGTATCGCTTAGTATGGGTGTGATTTCGATGTGGCATGAAAGTGCGCATGTATGTTGAGTGTGTAATCAATTTTGTAAACACGATAACTGACGAAAGCCTTTTTTTGTTGTATGCTAGTCTTGAAACAAGCGTAAAATAAGGTGATTAGAAACCGAGCCTGATCGGGATAGCGGTAAATGCTTTTTTTTTAATAAAAAAATCTCTTTATTGTGAGTTGAAAAAAGTATTTACAGGAAGTCTTAAAATATAGCATCTCTTGTGATTTTTGTCTAAACCCACTCGATCTTTTTTACGTGGTGGCTGCTTTTAATGGAAGAGAAAATCTGCCGTTATTATTCGATCAAATCTGAAGATATTCTTTTTATCCGACTTCAAAGAAGGAAGAGGTTCTCAATTCGACTGTATATTTTTATGTGTGTTCCCTCAGAACTTTTCTCTAGGTGCACCAATTTTGATGATTCTTTTTTTATTTGAAAGCTGGTGCTTCTCATGTAGTGCCGTATAAATTTGATCAAGATCTGAGCAGTAGTTTTTGAGTTATCCTTAATGGAGTCAGTTTTCTATTTATCTTTTTTTTCTTTTAGCTTCGGTCTATTTCCGCGACTATGGCCAATCACTGACGCCAGCGAGCATTTTCATCTCACTGTCCCGTAAATGTTGTTGAACCGCTGCTTTTCTGTAAGGAGGGTAGGGATCTTTAACGTGCCCAACATCGCATGGACACTGTATCGACGGCTATTTACGCCCCTCCGAAGGGCGGAACGTGAAGACGTTCAACTTGCTCAAATACAATGCCACAAGCTCGGTTGATGTTAATTGTACAGTACGTACTGCAAAAGTGAAAGGGTAACCCTCGGAACCGAACCCGGTACCCCTCGGTTCACAGGTACACGTCCTTACCACTAAACCACCGAGGCTCTAAATCTGAAGATAAATAGTGCTGCAAATTTAATCATAAATTCCACATAGCTGTGATAATTTATTGGAATGAATTTAGGGTCCATGACTTAACCACAAAGAAAATATTTGTATTTACGTACCCATAAACTTTTGAAACGTTATATTACTTGAGTTTTATTGAAAAAATGTTAATTTTCACCCAATTGCCCCTTATTTGTCCCCTACCCCCTGAAGAGGTCTTACCCAAAAACAATTCGAAGCGTTGCTTTGTCGGGTTCTAACTGAATACCAAATTTGAAGATGATATCTCAATTCATTCGAAAGCTATTACGCTTATCAACAGACAGACGTACATACCGACAGACCAACCGACCGACAGACAAAAATGTTCCTTCCTTTCAATGTGTTTTGGGACTTTTTACGCGGTTTAGCAAAAAAAATCGAAATTTTTGTTAACAATATTCCACCCCCACACATTCAACAAACACAGTCAATTTCAGCACAGAATACCAGATGTTTGATGAGATTGAAATTATAATAAATAAATTCTTTCACCAAATCACCCCCATTCATCCCCTAGCCACTAAAGCGGTTTTACCCAAAAACAATCAGAACTGTTGGTTTGTCGAGTTATCGTGGCTACAGACAGACATACAGACTGACAGACAAAAAAAATTCGTTCCCAAATCATGTTTTATATATGTTTGGATACTTTTACGACGTTTAAGCAAAAAAAATTTGAAATTTTTTTCGCCGGTGCGATACTTCCACACGTTGTGACAATTTGGAAGTAAAATCGTGTTGCAAATAGAATCATAACTTCCACATAGCTGCGATAATTTATTCTCCTCAGAAAAACATTCTCGTGGAATGAATTTAGGGCCCATGACTTGGCAGCAAAGAAAATATTTGTATTCCGTACCCATAAACTTTCGAAACCTTATATCACTCGAGTTTTATTGAAAAAATATCAATTATCACCAAATCACTCCTTATTTATACCCTACCCCCTGAAGCGATCTTACCGAAAAACAATTCGAAGCGGTCCCTTGCGGATGCTGACTCTATAACACATCTGAAGATAATATCTGAATTCGTTCGAAAATTATTGCACCTATTAACAGACAGAGGTACATGCCGACAGACCGAACGACCGACAGACAAAAAAATTTCGTTCCAGAATCAAGTTTTCTATGTGTTTTGAGACGTTCACGCCGTTTTAACAAAACAAATTTTGAAATTTTTGTCAACAATATTCCACCCCCGACACATTCAACCTCTAATATAATTTTAGCACAGAATACCAGATGTTTGATGAAATAAAAAGTTTTCTAATAAATAAACCCTAAATCGTTATATTACTCGAGTTTTGACGACAAAATTTCAATTTTCACCAAATCGCCCCCAATTCATCCCCTACCCCCTAAAGCGATTTTACCCAAAAACAATCCGAACCGTCTTTTCTGTGTTTTGAAACTTTTTACGCCGTTTTAGCAACAAAAAAATTTCTAAATTTTTGTGAACAATATTCCACTCCCACACATTCAACCCGTTATTTAATTTCAGCATATAATACCAGATGTGTGATGACATTAAAAGTTTTCCAACAAATAAACCCTAAAACGTTATATTACTCGAGTATTGATGAAAAAATTTCAATTTTCACCAAATCACCCTTAATTCATCCCCGACCCTCTAATGCGAATTTACCCAAAAACAATCCGAACCGTTAGTTTGTCGAGGGCTAAGTCTATATCAGATTTGAAGACGATATCTCCATTTTTCTAAAGTTATCTTGGCTACAAACAGACAGATACACAAACCGACAGACAAAAAAATGTTCCTAAATGATGTTTTCTATATGTTTTGACCCTTTTACGGCGTTTAAGCGAAAAAAAAATTGACATTTTTGTCACTGATGCGATACTTCCACACGTTGTGACGATGTGGAAGCAATTACATTTAAGTATACTTAAATTTTTTAGATTTATGATCTTGATTCATTTCTTCGCTAAACTCAAGCAATATAAATTTTTTGGAATTTTCCGTTAAAATTACTAATATTAAAATGGCGGCCTTTTTTATAAAACGGTTTCTCGTACAGTTATTGATTGGCCAAATTTCGAGTTAAAAGGGCGTTGGAAATAAATTTTAACAGTGTTAAGTTGGCCTTTATTGGTTTATTCACACGGCATCTAAAACAGATTAAATTATAATCTTTCTTGTGAATTTAACTCTGTCGTGGTGACGTTGAAGATTTAATACAGATAAAATAAACTTAGCCAAAACAACGTAGGTATTATTTCACTTAATCACAAGGTATTTACAATCAGAATTAAATTTACAATAATATATCTAGCTTGGCAGACTATTGAAAAACAGAAACCCTGATTACGTAGCAGAGAGAGAGAGAAAGAGAGAGAGAGAGAGAGAGAGAAAGAGAGGGAGTACACCACTAGTCTGTTCGCTGCTCTAACTCTCACCACAGCATAATATGATGCTGCTCTAACCTTGAATGAATCCTTTACGCGCCGTCTTGTTGACCTGTTCGCGCTAGGACGACGCAATAGCATCAGCGTTTCACTTCACGCACTGTTTTTATTTAAACGGCTTTTTAGTGAATTTTTATTTTGAAAAAATCACTATCGATGGTGAGACTTTGATATATATATATATATATATATATATATATATATATATATATATATATATATATATATATATATATATATATATATATATATATATATATATATATATATATCCGTCTGATAACTCAAAAAATAATTAACCGATTTCAATGAAACTCGGCAAGTGCCTTTCTTGCCTTTCTTTTATTAATGGCTTGGATGAGTTCGTTGGCCAGGAAAATCAGACGGAGTTTTCCGGGAAAATTTTGAGTTTTCTTTGAAAAAAAATTGTTTCTCCGAAAATAACAATGCTGTTTTAATGAAATTTACTATATATGTTGCCTTGTGAGAGACCTTACTAAGTAACAAAATTTAACTTTCTAAGTTTACAGAAAATTTAGTTATTCAAATTTTAATTTTTGTTTTGAAAAAAAATTTTCCTCCAAAAATTACAAAGTTATTTTAATGAAATTTGGTGAATATCTTGCCCTGGGAAAGACCTTACTACGTACTAAAATTAAACTTTCCAAGTTTATAGAAAACTAAGTTATTCAAATTTGAAGCATTTAATAAAAATTCACTACCATAACGCACTTGCTGCGTCCAGAGTTTTTTAAAACGTCGGCCTATTTACGCGACTATGGCCAATCACCGACGCCAGTGAGCAGTGTCACCTCACTATCCTGGAAATTTTTGCCGAGCCCCTGCCTTTCCGTAAGAAGGATAGGGATCTTTAACGTGCATGGACATGGGATCGACCCCCTCCGAAGGGTGGGACGTGCAGAGCTTCAACTTGCTCAAATACAATGCCACAACGTCGGTTGATGTTAAATTTACAGTATGCACTAAATATGGGAATCCTGGGATTCGAACCCAATACCCCTCGGTTCAGAGGCACATCTTTATAAACATTTTTTATTGATAAAAAAAAACCTACACCTTCTTACCACTAAATGACCGCAGCTCTTACGATTTTATTTAGTTTCAATACATAACGCACACATTCTTGGAACCACTACAACTCGTTCGTTTCAACATGGCATTCATTTATCAAAACTATACATTAGAATACAATCACAATATGAATGTCGTGTAAGATGGACCTTGATTTGGTTATAGTAACGTTGCACAGAAGGTGAAGAGAACATAAATGGCAAATTTAATTTGAACTACTCCATAAAACGTTAAGTAAAGTATCCTGTTCCAAAAAATGATTTCGTAAATTAAATAAACATATATAAAACTGCCACAGCCTTATTGCTAATAAGTCAAGATAAAAACGGCATGTGCCAAACTGCAAAGAATCTATAAAATATTGTCTGCCTTAAATAATTTATTCGACAATTAATATTAAACCGTATAGCCCACAATAATGGTTAAGTACCATTGGACAACCCATTTTGCCATTTTTTTAACCTTATGATTGTTTCTCCAACTAGCTTAACTTTTTATTAAAATATAAATTATACTAGATTTAAGGGAAACTCCTACCAGGTTATATATGTCTAGAGAACATTACCAACTAAAATACCCGCCAAGCATTAAGCTGTTTAATATATCTGGCTGTTTTAAAATTTATTTTAGCTAACATAAAACCCAAAAATGTATTCTAATGCAAATGCTGGGTGTTGTTCTTTGTCACAATCATCTTTTATGTTAGTTCATTAATATAGTTCTTAGAAGGCAACATACCTCTAAGAAATTGTAATAAATATACATACGTTTATTCTCTGTTCTTGCGGCCAAATGTTGACAGGTATCTGTAAATAATTCTTACATTTTTCTAGTCTATTTCATTATTTGATAAAACCAACTTTATTAGCGAAACGACCGTCTGTATTTTTACTCGGACGTGGTGGATTGCGTTTCATCACTGTACCTACTTATTAGCGCTCACTACAGGTACTTAATATCACATTGATGTACTTATCTGAATAATCAACAGTTTTTTTTACTAGCTTCTTTGCGAGAGCTACAGAAGTCATGGCGTGACACTTGACAAAAGTTGGTGACAAAAATTGGTAGGATTGGTCGGGAGCAAAAGGCAAGAACGTTCAGAGATTTGGATACTCGACGTTCTCTTGCCTTTTTTAAAGCAAGCCAGAATGTATGGATTTAAGGCGGAACTTTTCAGTATTGAAATGTAAATACAGACGTTCTCTGTCTTCACAAATTTTGACATTCTTTCCTGTAACGAGTTTCGCTGCTTGACAGCATCCTCAGACAGAATAAATGAAGGGCAACAACAATTGATGAATTGAAATGTAACATTGAACTGAAAGGGACCCGGCTGTGCTCTCAATACCGATTGTCTTAATTCTGAACCACATTTAGCATCAGTAAGATCGACAACAATAGGGGTGATTATCTCGGTCGCACACACACAGAGATTAGGCACATTTGTAATGAGTACAATTAAATATTGCCATAAGGTTAATGAGTAAGAAAGAGACAGCAATTCCTTTTATGCCCCATCCTTTTCTCTTGATGATTTGCCTCAACTACCATTAATTTGAGTTCCTTGGAGTTCAAGGTTATGGTTCAATGCTTTTAAGCAACAATAATTTATAATTATTTCTGCTTATATGAAAGAAGTGTAAGTTTATAAAAACTTTTTATTTTAGATCATCCAGAGACTAAACGTTATACCCTTTTAAATTGTGCCTACATGCTAACACGTGTGTGTAATTACTAAAATTTGTTATATTGACCTTTGATCAGATGAAATATATTGTAAAGAGTTTCATGAGATTTGAATGCTTCAAAGTTGTTCTAGGAGATAAGCTTAATTTTATAAAAACTGTTTATTTTAGATAATCCAATGACTTTCCTCCAAGAGTGTGTCTAAACTTATGTTCTTATTGCAGTTTTTGAACATTTATTTTTACTTTATATGATTTTTCTTTACAAAAAGCTGTTGCAATAAATTTACGTACTTCTACCTAATTGTTTTGTAAACGTCACATCTAATTTTAACCTCTTTTAAAGGTTATGCTTATGATACTTGTTATTAATGAGCACCTTAATAATAAAAAACTTTGTATCTCTATGAATTTATTTTGTAGACTTCAAAAAGTCTATTATACGATTTTCATTAGTATAAATTTATATGGTACAAATTTATACGACCTCAAAAGGGAGCGAATACTTACACACACACAAATATATATATATATATATATATATATATATATATATATATATATATATATATATATATATATATATATATATATATATATATATATATATATATATATATATTGAAACTGCCCCTGGATATGTGTTCTAGGGGGCCTAATTAGCGCTCATTTGAAGAATTTTTTTTTAATTCAAAAGTCGGAATCTCCTCATTAGTGAATTTTTTTAAAGAAAATTCACTAAAAACTGCAGTTTGAATGTCAGAAATTATTCCAATTTTTCCAAGTCTAAAATTTAAGTACCTTTCGTAAATCTGTTGGTATGCTGTCTCCCACATAAAGTAAATCGTTTAAAGCCTTGGCATTAATTTTTTGCATACAGGCACTAGCATTAAAAAACTCGTAGTGCTGTTGACTTGTCCTAATAAACCGATGAGTGCGGTAAATAAAACATATTGATCGCTTCAGGGTCACTATACTTCTTATGCATACTTTTTCAGCATACCCGTTGTTTATGTATTGCGAGATATGGCCTCGTCATATTCCTAAAACTTTCTATTTTTAAAAGTTTTTTTTTACTTAATGTCTACAGAATTTAGAGCATCAGTATAGGCTTATTGCATTTCGACAGTAAGGACACTTCATACGTACCTATTTCCATTTTGGTGTACATGCTGCTTAGGAAATTTGTGAATAAACTCTGCACCGGGAACATTATTTTCATCCTTTAAAGTGATTAACCGATCACTTCAAGTTCACAGAATTTGTATATGTTTACATCAACTTGTAACCGCCCGAAAAATGCATTATTATAAGGTATTTATGAGGTGTTGATCTAAAAGGTAAAAGGTAAATGGTGAAAGACCGATAAAAGACCGAGAGTATTTATTTGGTTGTTATTCGCGAGTGATATCTCGCGATTGACCTCAAGTGGATCCAAATTCGGACGATATTGAGGTCACCATCACCTACTAAACCCTAACCTAAATGTGCCTATCTCTCATATTTGTTATTTACAAGATAAAGAACAGTTTGTATGGGTTGAAGATGAAAGGGAAGCAAATACTTACTCGGCTTTAGTCCTGTTCTGCCCAAAGTCCTAGATTTATGAGATCTTCATGTCAGAACGCTGTTACTTACATTACTTTGTTAATTTGGAGGTATCTAGATAGTAGATATAAAGAGTTTCCAGCTGCACGGCTACCAATGATGAAAAGGTTTAATGAGGAATTGTTGTTCAATCAAGCAGGTGTTAAAAAACTCTGGACGCAGCAAGTGTGTTATGGTAGTGAGTTTTCATAAAATTGTTTTTAATACCAAATATGTCAAATTTGGTTACCAGTATAACCTATATAGTAGAAACAATGTGCCGTGTTTAATCAAAATAACTTTCTTGTTTGAAAATGTACAAAAATTTCCGAAACTAAACTTGAAGTGTTCCCGAAAAAACCGGTTTCTTGGTCAACCTTATAGGTTAATAGCAAATGATACGAAGCATTTAATGAAAATTCGCTACCGTAACGCACTTGCTGCGTTCCGAATTTCTTTTGTTACAAGCATGCATTATATTTCGATGGAAAATGCTAAAATGCAATAACATAAGGCGTGTTCGATTAAAAAAATGTTTAATAGCAATACGAGCAGGCATGAATATGATTACCGGTATAGCCTATGTAGCCTATGCAGTAGAAACAATGTACTGTAAAAAAATGTACAAACATTTTCGGAAAATAAACCTAAATGTTGGTTTCCTAGCCAACAAACCTTACATTAATAGCAAATTGAGTTATTGAAATTTGGAGGATTTGACGAAAATTCGCTACCAAAACGCACTTACTGCGTCCAGATTTTTTCTTACAAAGATGCATCATATTTAGATAAAAAATGCAAAAATGCATTTACAAATTTTTCCTACAAAAATTAGCTAAAAATTATATATGGTTAAACCATAAACTTTACTAAACCTACAGCGACAGCATCAACTTAACTAAACCCACAGCCAAAGCATCAGAGAAAGGGTCTATTTGAAATGAGTTTTCTGTAAATATTTTAGTAAAGTAAAAGGCAATGACGGTTGAAGCTGAAACTTAAGGGTTCACGGAACACTCTTCTTGCAACATTTTCTTTTTATGATCCGTATTTGTTTCACGTTCTTTGCCTAAACATTGCCAATTTTGAGGTTTCAAATCGCGACTTTGCGTTTTGAGGAAAATCCCAATTTATTTTTCTTTAAATGCCTTAACTTTTTTATCTTTTAACCTAAAGAGCTAAATTTTGGTAGGTAATTTACATATCACGATGTAAACCGGCGTGCCCGGTTAGGTTTCCCTTACTTTGTTATTTCCGGATATATGAGTTTTTTTCGAAAGAAAACGAAAATTTTCTGGGAAAACATAGGTCGATTTTCCTGGCTAACGAACTAAAAATTGAAACTGACCTTGGATATGTGTTCTAGGTGGCATAATTAGCGCACATTTGAAAAAAAAATTCAATATTCAAAAGTCGGGATCTCCTCATTGGTGAATTTTTTAAAGAAAATTCACTAAAATGTAAGTACTCAAATTTATTGACATAAGTAATAGTGGGAAGTATTTAAGTTAATACCTCTGGTAAATTGAATAAACATTGCATATAACAAGAACGAAAATGGTTAATGTGTTACAAGAAAGTAAATATTGCATATAACAAGCAAGAAACTAAACATCAAAAGTTAAAGTAACCAGTTTTCTATCAGATTTACTAATGCTCTCAAATTTTGACAGGTTAGGTGAAATTTCTAGATGCTTTCCTGGCCAGGTGATATTTTATTCTTTAAAGAAAAATTGTGAGAGAACCTCAGACAATACAAAGTGAAATTACTGTTTACTAATTATAAATGAAAATTTAAAACATTTGAAGGTTAGGAAGCTTCATAAACAACATATTGATTAATTTTAATTTACACACTAATATTTTTGATTGACTCAAATGACAAAATATTAATAGAAAAATACAAAATACAGTTATTATAAATAAAATCCCACTGATTAAAGTTTTGATTTAATTTTATTAAACTGCAAGTTGGTGGAAAACTTAGATGACGTATGAATGTTATTTATATTCGTTTTAGCTTAAAAAATCACATACACAAAATTCAAAATGACTCACTGGATTATACCTGGGATTTCAAGAGTCCCAATTCACCTGTTAATTGGCTACGGATGCTGTACATGTGGACATCAGCTGTTAGTGCCCACCATAGGCTATTAATTTCTCACAATAGAGAAATCAGGAAGCGGTGAAAGGCATTTTTGTGTGTGATGACCAAGTAAACTGTACGTACCAAGTACTATCGAGAGGTCAAGTAAACCTGAGGCTGAAATTGGAGATGAAACAATAGGAGATACTTCACTTGTAATTACTGCGACCAAAGGTATATCTAAATATATTCGGAAACATCGGAAAATGAAGCTGATTTTACTTCGTAAACTGGGATTGAGAATTTGCTTCCTTTATAAAGTAAAGTTATTCGCCCGAAACTAGGTTAAATAATGTCTACTGCTTGAAACACAAAGGGTTCACTTCTCGACTTGTTTTTTGTCAAAACGGGTTATCGATTTTTCCACAAACCGAAATGAAATTAATTGTAGCACTCATAGACAACTATATTAGCGATATTAATTGTGTAAGATAACATTTTAGCTCTTTTTACCCGATAATAGGCTCCACGCTTTAGTCGAGATGTTGCTTCGCTGGTGTCTCGCGACAGAGTATCATACCAGCGTGTGCCGCGCCCAAACCTCCGCCGACTCTGGCGTGTTTTCTCTAACGGTCGTTCGTGATCTTTTTCTAGCTCCATGTGTGTGACAAGGAATGCAAGCGAGATTTCTTTTTCGTAGCGGACCTACGCCGTGTTTGTGGTCCCACACGCTTCTATTGCATCATCATGACGTCATCCAGTCTTTTACCGATTTTTGTTAAATAACACCATGTTTCTCTTCAAGGAAATATTCCGTCTTTTGATATTTTAATTTCAGCGTACATTAAAGGAATGCAGTACGCGCACCACGATGGTAAAAGTTACTATAGAATTTTCAACAGATAATTTTGGAACGGAAATTTGAATTGCTTTCCAGAGATAAAGTAATCTGCTATTATTTCCACCTCCTTGGGGGTTTTCTTGAAGTCAGTAACGGAGTAACGGTGGTTAACAAAACACAATCGTTACACACCATCTCAACCCGCGCAAAAAAATAAAAGGCACTTTTATTTTTTTTTAAAGCCTTGAAGTTCAATTGTCCAAGTTAAATGGATGAACCAAGCAATGGCAGATCTATTTGCCAAATAAATGAAGATATTATTCAAGCCAAAATTGTAGGAATCTAGGTAGTCATTAACATAGGGACTATAGAGATCTAGCTAATCATCAACAGATAGTTAACACTGAAGTAAATTGCAAGGCAAGGTGTGATATCATCACTCACATCGGAACTATAGAAATTTAGATAATCATTAACAGGTAGTTAACACTCATGCAAACCGCAAGGTAGGGTGTGACATCATCACAGGTAAGTATCGAGATACATAAGGTAGTTACGAAAGAAAACGACAATATTGGGTAGGAATAAGGGGAATGGTTCAGTACTTCTTACTGAAATGCGCAGTCCCAAGAAATTCAAGGAGTGAATTTACAGGGGAGAAGCATACGAAATAAACTACAAAAGATAGATGGCACATCTTAGGTCGTCCAATTCCCAAATATTAAAAGTCCAAGGTTACGCCGAAAACAAAAGGTACGATATACTTTTTGAGGTAAATAATTTCGAAGGAAGATAAGAGAGTAGAAAAAGAGTGTCTTGCTTTTAAAACTGTGTGAAGAAATACCCCATTCACACAGGATTGCGTCCATCTTCACGAATTTTTTAAAAGTTAAATCAATTTATCGAGTCGTCGTCGCTCTCAACCTTATTGAGGAACTCCCACACAACATTAATTCAGCATTCACCTAAACCCACTTTGTATCCGACGAGAGTGTGTGGATTGGACGCATCAAGTCGATCGGACGCAAGGCGTTAGTTAACTAGCTCCAAACTACCAAAAGACCCCACTCCGTTGAGTGTCCAAATCGAGAAAAAAAAGAAACAGTTCGATAGTCGCAGTCTAGAAGGAAAAGAAAGTCACAATCGGTAAGTAAACAAGAAGATAACAGTTATTTCTTGAGAACATATGCACCCCACATCAGGAGAAAATACATGAGCCACAGAACAAAGAAAAAGAGAAAGAAAATTTTATTTTGAAAATTCGACAAGGTAGGACCCATAATATTCCATCCCCAGATGTAGCGCTCACATGCTTCAAACAAGTCAACAGCATCTTTAGAGATTCGCCACTTAAGAGACATATAACTCGTCAACAATAGCTCGCCCACGAATATAACGATACGATAGGTTTGATAAAGTACACTTCACGAACGGTAGGATAATCCATAACTTGCCAGAGATAACTCGCCAGCAAGAGTACGATACGGTAGGTAAGGGTTGACTTGATAAGATCTAACCCATCTTATCAACGGTAAGGTAATCGATAGCTCTCCAGACATAATTCTACAGCGAGAATGACGATTCGATGGGTCTGAGAAGCATAACCTGCTTAATCAGCGGTAATGGTTAGATAATTGTTAACGCTAACCACGGTAACAATCCTTCGCACCTAAAAAAATATTCCAGAAGCACACAAACTTATGAAAAGTTGCTACAGATTTATTGTTCCGCTGGACATGTGCCAGATTTATTTTCTATTAACATATATCAGCTAAAACATGAAAGAATATCCAATCCGGGTAGTCAAAATCAAGAGTCAAAATATAGCTAGTCAACATGAGGTTAGTCAAATCAGGAGTCCAATCTGGGTAGTCAAATCCATGTGGTCGTCGCTGGCAGCACGGTCTACGCCTTCCGTAGCACTTACCTAAGAGTTTAGAACAGTGAGAACGTTTAAAGTATGGTAGTTACACAAGCAAATGGCCAGGCAGTAAGATAGTCAATTCCAGGATCGTCAGAACAAAAGAAAAAAAATATGTTTGGAATAGCCTGTTTCCGCCCATCGACAAATTTTAATCGATAACAATAGTCGTCTGCCAAGCTATCACAAAACACCGGTGGTTGAAACTACCGACAGATTACCTCTAAAAACGATAGTTCCGCCACAAAAAAAATCAAGTGTCAAAATCGGGTATGTCAAAATTCGAAGCTACCGAAAATTTTATTAAAATTCGCCATACAAACCAATTCATAACTTGAGCACAAGTCTATAATTCCCAGAGACATATCCCAGATTTATTTCGAATAAACATGTTCACTAGGAACATAGGGTCGATATCAAATCAGAGGTTTTGCCACTATTCATGACCAGAGCGCAGATTCATACCATAAGATACATCTCAAATTTATTTTACGCAGGCGTACCTAAGGAGGAATACAAGCAAAGTCAACTAGTGTCAAGTCCGTGGTTGTCAAGTTAGGGTTTGTCAAATTAAAGTTTCTAGAGGAATAAACAGAATAGAAAAGGGAATAGGTGAAAGGACAAAGAAATGTTTTCTGCGAGAATGCCATAGTTCACGTTTTCTTCCCGACCGACAGAAACAGCTATCGTTGCAAACAAATGTTGGGCCCCACATCCGCCCACAACTAAACAGCCTGTGTTCTTTGGTCGAGTCAATCCCGCAAACGAGGAAGACTAACAGAAAACGAGAGAAAAGTAAAAGAAAGTAGAGAGAGGGCTAGCTGAATGTTCCCGGAAATTTTCAACAAGACACTGCCCAGGGTCACTATCGGTACGACAAATTTATAAAGGTAGTACGCACCGACGTTTCGCCCTAAACAACGAAAAAGGAAAGAAATCTCAAGGAACACCAATGAGCGAAAGAGAGAGAGAGAGAGAGAGAGAGAGAGAGAGAGAGAGAGAGAGAGAGAGAGAGAGAGAGAGAGGAGAGGAAGTAAAAAGAAAGTTGAAGTAAAAAATCTATGTGAAAGTCACGTCCAAAACAGTGTCAACGGCATGTAGCGAAAGCATAATTGCATCAATGTCGTAGCATTGTGCACTAAAATCCAAAGACAGCGAGAGACTTTCACATAAATTTAATCCAAAAGCAAAAATTAAGGTAGTCTCCACACAAGTTTCAAAATTCACAACCTTGGTAACGTTGTTTAGTGTTACCGTAACGCCTGCATGACCTAAAGCAGCTTTAAAAGAACCACAGCAATGTTTATGGTTGCTGAACATGTCGGAATGGTTGTCGAAACATTAAGAGATTTCAAGATATTAATTCTTCGAACACCAACTAGATAAGTATCTGCCCCTGTATCAAATAAAGCTTAAATGAGATAATGTTCACAATGCCCATGTCGATATAAAGTCGGCTGCCACCAGGCACAGTGCTCAACATAGGCACCACATGAGCGAAAAAAGTTTCCTTTGTGCTAGCACAAAATTCGTTAATCATTTGACAGGGTTTTGTTAGTACAGGGATTTTCAAAATCATTGGGTCCAAAAAGCTAAACTTGTGCACTCAAAAAGTTAGATACATCAGGATTAATATCTTCAGCGACAAGTTTCGTTAGTAGCATATGAGAGATGTTTTGCTCAAAACATACGGCAGTATTATCGAGAAATCTGAAGAGAACCGTCATTGTTGTTTAGCAAAAAGGTAAACAAAAAGTGGGAGATATTTTTATTACAAAAATATTAGGTAGTGTTGTTGACGAAATCTGAAGAGTCGTCATTGTTGTTCAGCAAAAAGGTAAACAAAAACTGAGAGATATTTTTACTACAGAATATTAGGTAGTGTTGTCGACAAAATCGGGAGTCAGAGGTAGTCAGAAGCGGGTCAGAAGAACTTGTCCAGGAATTTATGTCCAGAAAATACCAGGTACCTGAGATATTTTTATATACAATAAGTAAGGTAAGGTCACAAGGTATTCCGCCGTCAAAATGTGTGGACAATATCTTCCGGGAGAGTCTGTCGGGCAAAAAGGGGTGTTTGTTACCTAAAAAATCAGTGAGTTGCTTTACAGTGTTACACGGTACATATAAGATAATAGAACAGTGATTCAACAAATAGGAACAATCTTAATTTCTAGCACAAATCACATACACAAGCTGTAAGAGAAAAATACATACAAAATTTTACACAACCTCTATTTCTCAATCTGGTAGCAGCATAAGTTGGAAAAATATTTTTGTCCCTGAGTATGATGCCGTTGTTTCGTTAATCGTTAATGATCATTAGTCAAAAACCTCCCCAGCCAGCATGATGGCAGTGTAGCGGTCCGAAAAATTTATTATTATAAGGTATTTATGAGGTATTGAACTAAAAGGTAAATGGTAAATGGTAAAAGACCGATAAAAAACCGAGAGTATTTATGTGGTTGTTATTCGCGAGTGATATCTCGTGTTGAGCTCAAGTGGATTCAAATCTGGACGATCGTGAGGTCACCATCAACTACTAAATCCTAACCTAAATGTACTTATATCTCAGATTTATTATTTACAAGATAAAGAACACTGTATGGTTTGAAGATGAAAGGTAATCAAATACTTACTCGGCTTTAGTCTTGTTCTGCCCAAAGTCCTAGATTTATGAGACCTTCAAGTCAGAACGCTGTTACTACATTACTTTGTTAATTTGGAGGTATCTAGATAATAGATATAAAGAACTTCCAGCTGCACGGCTACCAGTGATTAAAAGGTTTAATGAGGAATTGTTGTTCAATCAAACAGGTGTTAAAAAATGTAAGGACTCAAATTTATTGACATAAGTAATAGTGGGAAGTATTTAAGTTAATACTTCTAGTAAATTAAATAAACATTGCACATAACAAGAACGAAAATGGATAATGTTACAAGAAAGAAGGTAAAAAGCAAAAATACTAAACATCAAATGTTAAAGTAATCAGTTTTCTATCAGATCTACTAATGCTCTCCAATTTTGACAGGTTACGTAAAATTGCTAGATGCTTTCCTGGCCAGGTGATATTTTAGTCTTTAAAGAAAAATTGTGAGAGAAGCTCAGGCAATACAAAGTGAAATTACTGTTTACTAATTATAAACGAAAATTTAAATCATTTGAAGGTTAGGAAGCTTCATAAAGAAAATATTGATTAATTTTAATTTACACACTAATATTTCTGATTTACTCAAATGACAGAATATTAAGAGAAAAATACAAAATACAGTTATTATAAATCACAATCTCACTGATTAAAGTTTTAATTTAATTTCATTAAACTGCAAGTTGGTGGAAAAATTAGGTGACGTATGAATGTTATGTTCGTTTTAGCTTCAAAAATCACATACTCAAAATTCAAAATGACTCACCGGGGCTGGATTATACCTGGGATTTCAAGGGTCCCAATTCAGCTGTTGATTGTCTACGGATGCTTTACATGTGGACATCAGCTGTTAGTGCCCACCATAGGCTCTTAATTTCTTCCAAGACAGAAGTCAGGAAGTGGGGAAAGGCATTTTTGTGTGTGATGACCAGGTAAACTGTACGTACCAAGTACTATCGAGAGGTCAAGCGAACCTGTGACTGAAACTTGATAAGCTGGAGACGGAACAATAGGAGATACTTCACTTGTGATTACTGTGGCCAAAGGTATATATGAATATATTTGAAAACATCGGAAAATAAAGCTGATTTTACTTCGTAAACTGGGATTGAGAATTTGCTTCCTTTATAAAGTAAAGTTATTCACCCAAAACTAGCTTAAATAATTTCTACTGCTTGAAACACAAAGGGTTAACTTCTCGACTTGTTTTCCTGTCAAAACGGGTTATTGATTTTTCTCAAACCGAAATGAAAATAATTGTAGCACTCATAGAGCACTATATTAGCGATATTAATTGTGAAAGATAACGTTTTAGCTCTTTTTGCCCGATAAAAAGCTCCACACTTTAGTCGAGATGTTGCTTCGCTGGTCTCTCGCGAGAGACTCATACCAGCGCGTGCCGCGCCCAAACCTCCGCTGTCTTTGGAGCGTTTTATCTAACAGTCGTTCGTGATCTTTTTCTAGCTCCATGTGTGTGACAAGGAATGCAAGCGAGATTTCTTTTTCGTAGCAGACCTACGCCGAGTTTGTGGTCCAACGGTCTTCTATTGCATTAGCATGACGTCAGCCAGTCTTTTACCGAGATTTTTGTTAAATAACAACCTCTTTCTCCTCAAGGAAATATTCCATCTCTTGATATTTTAATTTCAGCGTACATAAAAGGAATGCAGTATAGGCACCACGATGGTAAAAGTTATTAGCGAATGTTCAATAGATAATTTTGAAACCAAAATTTGAATTGCTTTCCAGAGCTAAAGTCACTTGCTATTATTTCCACCTCCTTCCCACACAATCGTTACAAATTATTAAATCTTCCTTGGCTTCTAAATTAAACACAGTTGTTTCTTATCACGGCATATTGTTTATGTTATCCTCTGACTTACCTTTTATAACCATAATCTTTCATTTAAAGATTATTCAAAGAATGTATGGGTATGTTATTAACACGTTTTTATTAACTCGTTTTCTTGTTTGTCTGTCTGTTCGGTACAAATTTTGCATTCGATTTTAAACCAGCTTCCCGATGAGCTAGAGATTTGACACTTTAAAGTCATTTAACAGTTTGCAACAGGTTTCAGATTGAATAATTAAGTGTGTAAGAGAGACAGAAACACAAGACTAAAAAGCAGAAAATGATTATTTTAATATATTTTTTTAATATCAGACGATTTTAAAACAGACTAAAACGTATAAAATAGCATCTTCTCGGCCTATACAGATTTATAACCCCATACATGTCTATGTATTGGGTTAGAAATCTGTATGTGGCGAGAAGAAACTATTTTATACGTTTTATGAAGTAGGAGTCTTCCTAACCCCACACAGATTATTGGATGCTATCCTTCTTCCAAAGTAATCCAGTCTCGAATCCGTCATCTGGTTTTCTTGTAGACTCTAACATTGTTTTCACACCTCATACCTTCTTTTGTTTTCACTAATTTTTCTAGAATCCTAATACCAAACCAACCTGTACTAAACGAGTCCTTTACCAGTTGATTCAGATATTCATATTCTTTTTACACAAGTGATAAATACAGTTTGCACCATTTGGTGAATTGACATTTACTTTACGTTAACTATCCAATTAGTGTCTTTGTTAAAATTGGCCCACTGCGTTCCAACTCAATAGATCTTCTGGAATTTATTAAATGACTCTGGTCTTGCCCAATTAAGATAGTTGATTGTTCTTCATAATATGATAAGACTTTCTTAAAGCATCTTATGTCTCGATATTTTTTCTTAGTTCACTTACGCTGCGAAGTTGTTTTGGTAATATTAAATTTTTAATAGGTCTTATTCGGTAAGTTTTAATAATTTTGAGATCCTTTTGTTTCGAGATTTTTAAACTTACTGCTCTTGAATCATCTTCTTAATTTGTGAGTACATTTGTCCATTGGTAACAAATAGACTCCTGTTGACATTGTGGACGCCGATACTTGATGTAAATCCATCGTCAACAACAGTTCAGTTATACATATACATTCTAAAAAAGTGTAAATCAATTTGTTCGTTTACCTAAGTAGACTCCTGTTGCCCTTTAAGTCCAAGTTTTTTTTTTGCTAATTTTGCAACTATCAAGGATACTGTAGATCCATCACCGTAAAAGGCATAAGTTGTTATAATACCCTTTGGAGCCTTTAAACTTATTGGTAGAATTTTTAGTAAAATTTTGGTGTTTGTTTTTGCATGACGCTCACATGTTTTGTTTCAGATTTTCTTTCATGGGTTTCCGTTTCTGGACAAAACTTTGCAACATCTGGATTATGTAAAAGAGGGTGAAATTTTTGACAGCCTTCAACACCGTACTTGTTCTTCTTAAAACAATCTACCTGGAAATGATTGGTATAAGGCAACAAATACAAAGTTGATTTTCTGTGACAACATCTATCATTTTGACACTAATCCTTAAAGAATTTAAGATTATCTAAATTGTGGATTTCTTCAGAAAGTACGCATTTTCGTATTTCCTTGTATGATTCTTAATCGAGTAAATATACTCTTTCCTATTATAATTTTAGTAGTATGAATGGCCTTTATTTTTTTCTATTCTACAAACTGGGTTGCCAATGTAACATGAAATTTTTGCTTTTCCTTTTAACCAATCTGCAATCGGTCTTACACAACCAATCTCATCTATGTTATTCATTGCATGCTGCCCCCAATTCAAAAAATATGGTAACTTACGTGTAAGTTCATCTAACAATAATTGTGGATTATTCATATGACCTTTTGCATTAAGTGCTTCTATCGTGGTTGTTACTTGTAACAGCGCTCGAAAATATGACTAGTGAATCAGATTTACCCTCCCTTGGCGCTAATGTTTTTCTTACTTTTCTATCAACATCGAGATAATACTATCTGGTCTTCCAAAAGTCATTTCTAGGGTTTCGTTCTAGTTTTTTCTTTCGCTTAAACATTGTAAAAAGTGTCAAAACATATAGAAAACATGATTGGAGGACAAAAAAAAAATTGTTTGTCGGTTTGTAGGTCTCTTAGTAACCACGATAACTTCAGAACGAATTGAACTATCGTCTTTAAATTTGGTATAGTTAGCAACCGATAAACAAACGGTTCGGATTGTTTTTGGGTAAAATGAATGAAGGGTGATTTGGTGAAAATTTACATTTTTTCGTTAAAACTCGAGTAACATAATTTTGGGTTTGTTTATTAGAAAACTGTCAATTTCATCAAGCATCTGATATTCTATGCTGAAATTAAATGAGGGGTTGAATGTGTGTCTATATCGTACCAGTAACTCTTTTTTATAATTTTTCGCATTTGCTCCATATAGACATTGTCTACAACAATTTCCGTTACATTAGTATTTAACAAATATTTTAAACTGTATGGTTAATATGTTAAGAGTATTATAAAATTAGCCCTTGCCTGTGTTTGTATTTAACTTCCATATCATCTTAAACGTATGGTAAGAGGAACGGAAAATCGAATAATTTTTTTTAGCTCAAATCGTAGAAAGTCTCAAAACATGTAAAAAGCTGATTTGCGAAGAAAAAAAAATGTGTCGGGCACAATTTTTTTGCGATAGAAGTCGATCTGTCTGTTAGTTCCTGCGAGATAAATAGAGCCACAACAATGGGTCTTTATACCATCAGGTCACCTTCCCACGAGCAGGACAGCTGTGTCAGCAGGAAGACTGGAGGCGCCTGCAAGCTAGCGAGCTAAGAACGACGGAATACCACACGTGAGAAACAACGTCAGCAAGATCAAAGTCACCTCGGGAAACAATAGAGCCAACGCCTGGGGGATTTTCTATAAATAGGTTGTTATGAACGTCGTTCATTCTTGTTCCGAGTTAGAGACATCGCGTGTTAAGTTAGTTTATATCACATGTATGTTGATATCTTATTTTGTATTAAATTTATATTATCCTTTTATTTTATGTATTAATAGTTTAAAGTCATAATAGATTGTTTTAAAAATTCAAACGTCTTAACCGTAAAGTTAAGTCGCGATAACTTTTTGCGGAATTGAACTATCGATTTCAAATGTTGTACATGGGCAGCAGTCAATCAAAAAACGGCTCGTTTGTTTTTTGAGTGAAATCGCTAGAGTAGACGGGTGATATATATATATATATATATATATATATATATATATATATATATATATATATATATATATATATATATATATATATATTGCTATGGTATTTATTTTAAGTATACCTGCAAATATTTATTTTAGAGCTGAGAACATATGTCTTAATCATCAGGTTGGGTTCCTTATAATTACAGCTAGGTGACACACATTAAATACCAAACAGGAACATTTAAAGCATTCATTACATAAACATAAATTGAAAAATCCTATTAAAACATTATAAATAATTACACAATTACCGGTTAAACATTGATACAACATAAGCAATATACATCGACAATTCTACAGAGATCACAGTCTCTTTCTGTTCATTTCAAACAAATTTTTGCTTATTGAAAAATTTTTTGTCAAAATAAAAAAATAATTAATTGGTGCTGTTAAAATGGTGAAATTCAAACGGCACTGATCAATTTAGGAAAAGAAAACACTTACTGAAACATTTTCCATTGGATTATATATTGTTTTTCTATTATTGCTGTCCATTATTAATTATTATTATTTTTCTGATTTATCCATGCCATATTTTACTGCCCATTTATTGATTATTAACGGATTTAATTTATTAACATGTTGATATTTTCCATATTCGTAGCACTCTGGAGGTGTTTTATAATCTCCCTTCGATGCACTCTGGAATCTCTTATGTCAATTTACATAATTATGACGATGATCACATGATCTGGTGAAATGATGCTGATGAATTCACTGGATGGAAAGACGCCGGACCCTCTCGGACTCTTGCTTTTATTAACTTCTTACAGGTGAAAAAACGCTATTGTTCATCACACCACCTGTTTGAGCTTTCCGTCAAACCTTTAGTGTCTTTTTACGTTTTTTTCTTACGCGCACATTACCTTAATACTACATAAAGTTTTGTTTTTACAAATGACCTCTGCTCTTTTAATACATCGAGCTTTTAGGTAGCTTGGTCATACCTATTTTTACATACAATAAAATCAACAGAACTGCATTTATTAGCTACAATCTCATTCTCCCTACAAAAACTGAAGCATTGTTCTTGGTTTCTTTACGGATATTTCTAGAATATAATTTTTTGTTTTATTACTCGAATGAAACTTAACATCGAGGGTTGCTACATGGGTCACTGACATTCATGTCGGGCGTTGACATCTCATGCTAAACTCTTTCGTTGCTACCTTAGGATGTATACGTTTACTTTATATGTACTAGGATGTATAAATTTCCCGTTTTCCCATTAAAATTTCGTAATCTTTCCTATTATTTGCTACCTATAGCAATTCCCCCTTTCTAAAAGTGAGTCTGGATACTGTTTGCTAGTTAGACCATCTTTATTTATTGACTAAAATATTTTGTTCAAAATCGCCTTTTTTGACATTCCAAAATTTTATTTTATTCTAAATCGACTTTTATGACATTTCAATCATTACAACACTTTATTTTATTTAAAATCGCCTTTCATGTCATTCCAATATTAAAACTCTTAAATTTAATTCATAATCGACTTGTATGACACTTCAATAATTAAAACATTTTATTTTATTCAACACCGCCTTTTATGGCACACCAATTGTTTTTATATATTTCTTTCTTTTGGCAAATCAATTGATTGTTCTATATGATCTAAATTTATGCCATTCCCTGGTTATTTCGACTTATTCAAACTTCCTTCAGAATTTATTTCAATAAATGACAGTTATTGGTATTTTTATTTGTCATATTTTTATGGGGTATCTTTCCTTTCAATCTTATTTCATCATGCTAAATTATCATATCTTTATACTACCATGGAATAGGACTATGTAATACTTCTCTTATTTATCAACTTCTAATAATTTATCTTTTCTACATAACATATACGGTCTCCCTACTTCTGACTTTTCACATACCCCCTATACATATTTCATTATTACTTGCATCATATTATATTTTCATTATTTATTCTATATACTTTCAATATTCTTTTCAATATTCCATTCACATATATACTTCAATAATTCGGGACCGACCTCCTTGGGATCGCCCATATACTATACTTCATTTTAAATGACCGATATCTTTGTATCGTTAATTATTTTACTTCACATTTTTCATATTTCAATCTTATCGCTATACCATCTATACAAATTCTTTCCTATCAATCCGACCCTTATATATTCTATCTTTTTGCTAATTATAATTATTTCTCGGTACTTAACCGGTTTCTGTCTTTTAGACCTTTTACATATTTTTCTCGTCTACTGATTCCATGTTTCCTATTACTCAATAATAATAATAATAATTTTATATTTTATTTTAACTTATTTCCCCCTTTCTACCTTCGAATTATGATTATATTAATTGACTTACCCAATAACTGCATTTAATTCGAGCATTGCTTCTTATTTATTATCACTTAAATTTTCTTATGAAATTTCGCTTTTCTGATTCGTATTTCTTTGGGTCATTATTTAAATGCCTACTTGTTTTATTTTCTATACTCAGGGTAATTATCCTTTGGGTTATTAGAATGCCTACTTGTTTTATTTTCTGTACTCAGGGTTATATTCTTTGGGTTATTAGAATACCTACTTGTTTTATTTTCTGTTCTCTTCTTTTATATTTTTCTGCTTTTCTTCGGATTTTTCTTCTCAGATCTTCTTGAATTTGATCAAATGCATGTTTTTCTTCAGTTATCCATTTTCGAGGTGGTCTAGTTCCTTTCAGGATGAATATTGGGCATTGCTCGGTATTCGTATAGGGATTATTGTTTAGGTAATCCTCTATTTTTGTTAATTGATCTACCCAATTTCGGTGATCATCTTTACATAATAGTCTTAGAAACTTAATGACTTCGGCAATGTATCTTTCCGATGGATTTGCTGCTGGATGTCGGATGCTGGTAAAATTCAATTTTATATGCTTTTGTCTGGCGTACTTTATAAAATTCTCGCTCCGGAAGTAAGTCGCATTGTCCAATATGCATTCTTTAAATTTCCCTACTTCTTCTACATATTTATCTAATGATTTCATTGTTTCTTTGGCATTAGTTTTCTTGCATGGGTATAATTTTACAAACTTAGAGAACACATCTACTACTACTAATATATGTTTATACCCGTGTTTTCCCTTTAGTAAATTGCTCAAAAAATCTATGGCTATTATTTCCAAGGTCTCGTTGGCCACGATGCTTTTTACGGTATTTTTATTAACTATATTTTTGTTTTTCGATAGCTGACACTCATAACATTCCCTGGTTATTTTTTTCGCTACTTTCGTATCTGATTTGCTAATAAAATTTTCCCGGAAAAGCAACCATAGTTTCCTTGATCCTATATGCCCGTGTTCTATATGCAAATTTGCTAAAATTTTTGCTGCCAATTCATTAGTTATGCAGTACAGCTCATATTCATTTATTTTCTTTATTATAATTTCATTTTCGACCCAAGTTCCTCTTTTTTCTCTGGATGTTAGTTTTATTTGATCTGATATGATCTCCTGTCGTGAAAATTCTCCACTGCTTTCCCTCAATACATTTACCCCTATTTTGATTCTCCTCGTATCCTTTCCTTTGCCTTCTTCTCTAGTAAGTGCATCGGCTACTACATTTAATTTCCCTGGAATATGTTTAATTTCATAATCATATTCCTGTAATAATATCGCCCATCTATGTACCCTTTGATTCGCAAATTTATTATTTAATATTGAGGTGAGAGCTGAGTGATCAGTTTCAATAAGAAATTTGCCCCCTAGTAAATAGAAACGTAACTTTTTAATACAAAATATTATGGAGGCTAGCTCCATTTCACTCACACTGTATTTTCTCTCGTGTGCCTTTGTCATCCTAGAAACAAAGCATATGGGAACTCTGGTGTCGTACCTTTCCTGCAAAAGAACCCCTGCGTACCTATACATTGAACCGTCGGTTTGTAAAATAAATTTCGATTGATAATCCGGATAAAATACCTTTAAATTTTGTTGGAATTCTTCCTTTATAGCTACAAAACTTTCTTCTTTTCCTCATCCCATTTCCACGTCTAATTTTTCTTTAACAATTCCGTGAGTATTCTTGTTTTTTCAGAAATGTCTGGTAATAACCTTTTAACATAATTTATCATTCCCAAGAAACTCCGCAATGTTTTTAAATCATGGGGCCTTTTAAAATTTTTAATAACTTCATCCATCATAAACCCTTCTTTGTTCAAAACATACCCTAAAAATTTTACCTCCTTCTGATAAAACTGGCATTTATCCTACATTAATTTTCAGTCCGGCCCTGTCTAATTCATTTAAGATGGTTTTGATGTGCGTTTGTTTTGGAAAAAATTAATATGTCATCTATATAATGTACCGTAAAATTCTCATACCTATCTAATATTTTATGTACTGCCCTAACAAGCCCACTACATGCAGACTGAATTCCAAAAGGAACTACTTTAAACTGGTATATAACACCATTAATTAAAAAACCTATATATTTCCTACAGTGTTCTTCTAACGGAATGAGCCAAAAGCTATGTTTTAAATCAATTTTCGTAAATATAGATGCTGGGGTTATATTGCCGAAAATCGCATCAATTGCCAATGGGCTCTCGTACTGTGGGACGGAGTATTTGTTTACATTTCTCGCATCTAGACATATTCTAAGTTCCCCGCTTTTTTTCTTAACTACTACTACCGGATTTATGTATCTCGTATTACTATGTTCTATGATTCCTAATCTGAGCATTTCATTTATTTCCGTTAATTTTTTATTGTTTACGCCTAACACCGTCATTTTAGGAACTTTTATAATACTTTTACTCAATTTATTTCTCACTAGGTAGTCATAGTTAATAAGGGATACTTCTGATGCACTATCTAAAATAATATTGGCTTGATTACTATTAACTTCCGCCTTTAAATATACCATACCTTCATCCTCTCCCACATTTTCATTTTGCATTTCGTTTAATTTTATATATTCCTTTGGATGTTCATATACGACGTTTGCATATTTTTTTATACAGGGCTTATTTTTGTGATTTTCATGCGTGGGTTGTTTTAAAAATTTCTACGACTTTCCATATAATTTGGAACATGCTCGTAGCTGCCCATGTCGTCGACCTGGGTATTACTAATTAACCTTGCCTGACCGTTCACTTGTGCATTATTAATTAGAGAACTATTATGCCTCGTTAATTCGGATATACTGTTTTCTATCGGGTCTTCCGGGATACTGGGCAATCTATCCTGATCTCCTTGTCGATCGTTTCGCTGCCTAGCCTCTCCACTGCCCACTCGGACTCGATAATTTCTCCTATTGTTTTCGCTATGTCGTCCATCAGGATTTTCCGTTCTCCTTTGCTGGCCTGTGTCCTGTTCTCGTTCAGGATTATTGTTCGTGAATCTTCTATTATTATTATTATTGTTATAATAATAATTATTATTGCTCTGCCGATTTGCTCCGCCATTGTTATTGCCATTCGTATTTGAGCGGTTCGGCTGATACTTCCAATTATTTCCTGTGCGATCATTCTTATTTCTCCTACTTTGTTGGATCCTAGCCAGATAGTTGATCAACTGGTCCATGGTTTGGATATTTTGTATGGCGATATTTTCGGCAATTTGCGCCTCAAAATGCCTAGCTATACACATGATGATTTCTTCCTCTCTCATTTTCGGATCTAGGTATTGTGCTATGTTGTATAAATTTAGGCAGTAGTGACTATAGTCGTCGCCCTGATTGCTATCAAATTTACCGAAATACAACCTCTCTCTGAACAAACCTTGACTATGTTCACCCCAGTAAAATTGTAAAAATTTTCGTTCAAAAATCGCGAATTCCGACATTTCGCTTTCTTTGGTGGAAAACCACAACAGCGGGTTTCCCGTTAGTCGGGCCCTTATTATATTTTTCATATCGCTCACACTATGGGTCAAATGCAGTTTGTCCTTGATCATTTGCACGAACACTTTGGGATGTAATTTGCCAACGTTCCCAGTGAATCTCATATTCGGGTCATTCCCCATTTGCATGTGGTCCATACTATAGCTTGGCATGACGATTGCTTTGGAAATATGCTGTTTAGTTTCATTTTGGATTTTCTCCTTTATTTTTATTAATTGTTCAGCGGTTTCCTGTTCTACCCTGACCACCTTTCGGTCCACCGACTTTACTAACGTTTCGACCTTTTTAATGTCGTACCTCCTCATTGCGGTTTCTTCCCGTACTTTGTCATGGCATGCCTGAACTCCCGCGTCCAGCTCCGTCTTGATCGTCTTGTGGCGGCTTACTTGGCATGTTTTTTGTGTGGTTTTTACTTCATCGTCCAGCTGGTGTATTTTTATGATGAAACTGGTTTCCATAGCTCTTTGTTTTTTGTCTACTTCTGTTAAAATCTCCGTTTTGTTTTGTTGTATATTTTCATACAATCTCCTAAAATTTTCATCCGTATGTTTAATATATTCTTTTTGTTGTTTTTCCAACTTGACAATATCTTGTTTCATTTCATTTTTGTGTTCTTCCAATTTGTTGTTGTTTTCTTCGAATTTATTATTTATGTCTTTTGTTAATTCGGAACTATTTTGTTGGGTTTCCTCGAATTTATTATTTATGTCTTTTCTCAATTCGGAACTATTTTGTTGGGTTTCCTCGAATTTATTATTTATGTCTTTTCTGTCTTCTTCCATTTTCTTGAACAAAACGGCGAATAACTTATCCATTTTTGATTTTTCCTCCTGTCCTTTTACTGTTTGCTCCAGAGGACTTTCTTTGACGGCGCTATTCTGCCCCTTTTCTTTTCCTATTATAAAAGTTTCATCGCCCCGATATTCGGTTTCTTCTTCTTCCTGTGATATGGTCCCTTCTTCCGAACTCGCTTTACGTCCCCTCCATTCCGTGAACTGTTTAGGTTTTTGTGGTTCTGGCTTTTCCATTTTCTCCGGATCTTCAGGTACGCTGATTATAGGTTCTTCAGATTCTGGCCCAATTGGTTTATCACTTTCTAACTGTTTTTCCCCAGACATGTTCAAGCTTGATTTATTTAATTTACTTGTGAATTTAAAATTTAATTGTCCCCTTTCTAAGCTTTGACCCTTTAATTTATAATTTTGCTGCAATGTTATATTATACAGAATATTTAACTTACAGTCCTGTATTATCCTTACTTTATTATTTAAATATAACGGGGAAGAAATGCGAAGAAAGCTTTCATTAATTAACCCTTTCAAATACACCACCTATATTTATTTTTCACAAAACAATTGGTTATATGTGCAATTTACTGTTTCATATTAAAATATCATACGGTATTAGAATTTTTGCTAATTTTCATTAAATTGGTTGAACTGATTTATTTTAACTTTACTGTATTTAAATGAGGCGTGCTAATTTATTTAAAATTGGTTTACTTCTAAATCCCTTGTGTTAAAATACTATTACGTTTTTATGAAAATTTGCTTTATTCTAACGTAATTAAAATTTTATTAAAATTTAACAGAAACCCTGTATTTGTGCCAATCATTTGCTATATTGCGAACAAATGTTTATTTTATTAAAATTTTTCTATAAAATAAAATTTATTTTTGGCACAAAAAAAAAATTTATTGTCCCACGTTGGGCGCCAAATTGCTATGGTATTTATTTTAAGTATACTTGCAAATATTTATTTTAGAGCTGAGAACATATGTCTTAATCATCAGGTTGGGTTCCTTATAATTACAGCTAGCTTCTACTAATTAAAATTCAGTAATATGTGCTATTTAAATTCATTTATTGGTTTTTATACTCAATCAAAAATTAATTTCGCTTTTCACAAATGGCTATACAACAATTCTACTGATTAATTATTAACGAAAAACAATGCTTCTGGTTAATTACATTACGGTGTCTATGTGACACACATTAAATACCAAACAGGAACATTTAAAGCATTCATTACATAAACATAAATTGAAAAATCCTATTAAAACATTTTACGGTGTCTATGTGACACACATTAAATACAGACATTTTAAAGCATTCATTACATAAACATAAATTGAAAAATCCTATTAAAACATTATAAATAATTACACAATTACCGGTTAAACATTGATACAACATAAGCAATATACATCGACAATTCTACAGAGATCACAGTCTCTTTCTGTTCATTTCAAACAAATTTTTGCTTATTGAAAATTTTTTGTCACAATAAAAAAAAATTAATTGGTGCTGTTAAAATGGTGAAATTCAAACCGCACTGATCAATTTAGGAAAAGAAAACACTTACTGAAACATTTTCCATTGGATTATATATTGTTTTTCTATTATTGCTGTCCATTATTAATTATTATTATTTTTCTGATTTGTCCATGCCATATTTTACTGCCCATTTATTGATTATTAACGGATTTAATTTATTAACATGTTGATATTTTCCATATTCGTAGCACTCTGGAGGTGTTTTATAATCTCCCTTCGATGCACTCTGGAATCTCTTATGTCAATTTACATAATTATGACGATGATCACATGATCTGGTGAAATGATGCTGATGAATTCACTGGATGGAAAGACGCCGGACCCTCTCGGACTCTTGCTTTTATTAACTTCTCACAGGTGAAAAAACGCTATTTTTCATCACACCACCTGTGTTTGAGCTTTCCGTCAAACCTTTAGTGTCTTTTTACGTTTTTTTCTTACGCGCACATTACCTTAATACTACACAAAGTTTTGTTTTTACAAATGACCTCTGCTCTTTTAATACATCGAGCCTTTAGGTAGCTTGGTCATACCTATTTTTACATACAATAAAATCAACAGAACTGCATTTATTAGCTACAATCTCATTCTCCCTACAAAAACTGAAGCATTGTTCTTGGTTTCTTTACGGATATTTCTAGAATATAATTTTTTGTTTTATTACTCGAATGAAACTTAACATCGAGGGTTGCTACATGGGTCACTGACATTCATGTCGGGCGTTGACATCTCATGCTAAACTCTTTCGTTGCTACCTTAGGGTGTATACGTTTACTTTATATGTACTAGGATGTATAAATTTCCCGTTTTCCCATTAAAATTTCGTAATCTTTCCTATTATTCGCTACCTATAGCAATATATATATATATATATATATATATATATATATATATATATATATATATATATATATATATATATATATATATATATATATATACTTTATTTGTTTGCTGTACTTTCAGTGATTTGTTATTTGGTTACGTGGTTGCAGTTTCGAATCGTCCAGTTCATCATCAATAAAAATACACAAAACGGGATACCCAATAAGACCACTCATCAACTTCAAAGATGCAGCATCATACAAAATAACAAAATAGATAGACCAAGCACTAAAACAGGAAATAAAACTAGAAAACAAATTTAACATAAAAACTCCATAGAACTCGTGCATAAATTAGAAAATATAAACAAAACACAAGACTCGCCTCATTCGACCTAGCAAGTATATACACCAATATACCAATTAACGAAACCACAAATATAATAGAAAATAAAATTCAAAATCACAACAAAAAAGAACAAATCAACGAAATATTAAACATCATATTGAAACAAAATTACTTTGAATTGAACGGAGAATACTTCATCCAGGAAGACGGACTAACAATGGGATCTCAACTATCAAGCATCACGGCAGAATCATACCTACAACAGTTAGAAGATACAATCAACACCATCATAAAAGAAACAGACCCAAACATCAAAGGAAGAATATACGACAATCAAAAAATCAACATAGACAACATCCTCGAAAAAATAAACAAAATCAACAACCACATAACATTTACAATAGAAAAAGAATCAAACAACACCATAAACTTCCTAGACTTAACACTAGTCATATAAAGAAAACGAGATTGAAAACAAAATATACAGAAAACCTACACAAACAGACATTACGATACCTAAACACAGTACACCCACACACACAAAATGGCCGCATACAGATACTTAAAAAACAGAATGCTAAATGTGCCAATGATGAACGAGAAAAGGGATACAACGTCATAATACAAATAGCACAAAGACATAGATAAAACAAGAAAACAATAGAAAAGCTAGTAAAGGAAATAAAAAACAAACAAATCAACAAAACCGAAAACAAAACACCGGAAACAAACACAAAATACACAATATTCACTTATAACCACCGCATCAAAATATACCACAAACACTCGAACGATATGACTTAAAAATGAGATAAAAAGCCAATAACAAAATAATAAACAAAATAAATAAAAAACAAGAACTCAACCCAAGGGAATCAAACGGAATATATCAAATATAATGTAGGTTAGGTTAGGTTAGTTTGTGAGTGGTCCATATCGGTCCCTCCACCGCGACCATAAGGTCTATTGTGGCTCACGCCTAATGTCTATATTTCGCCCAACAAATCCAGCCTCCTACAGAGGTCGATAACCTTTGCGGGCGAAAGTTGATCCAGATCCTCTGGAGCAAGCTTTACCTTGCGAAAGAGCAGGTGTCTAGTCCTATCCGCTGCCGGACAGGAACACAGCACGTGCTCTGCTGTTTCGTCATCCTCCATACACAGCCGGCACTCGGTCTCCTGACCGATCCCAATGCGGTGCATGTGATGCCGCAAGCGACAGTGTCCTGTATACAGGCCGACTAGAGTACTCAGTTGTTGTCTGTTCAACTCTAGAAGTTTCTTAGCCCTTGACTCAGACAGGCCATTTATGAAGGCCTTAGAGTGAGCTAATCCTGGAAGATTTTGCCAATATTGAATTGTCCTTCTATCTGTCCAGGTCTTTAAGGTGCGTTTTGCTGTGCAAGATGTTATTCCCAGCACCGGTTCTGGTCCGACAAAGTCACACTGGGCACCACTCCTGGCAAGCGCGTCTGCCGCAACGTTGCCATCATGGTCCGAGTGACCCGGTATCCAGACCAGCGACACCTCATTACAGCTGCCCAATTCGTTAAGGGCAGATTTACAACTCCATACCGTCTTTGAATTGCAACGGTAGGAACGAAGAGCCTTTATTGCAGCTTGGCTATCTGCAAATATCTTTATCGATTTGTTTGTGCATAGGTCTTTTAAGCTTTCCTTTGCACACATCTCGATGGCATAAACTTCTGCCTGGTGTATGGTTGCGTACTTGCCGAGGCTAGCTGATAGTCTAGCATCGGTGCTGCCCCCATATGCGCCGGCTCCTACTCCCATATTGGTTTTGGAGCCGTCAGAGTACCAGCAGAGGTCCGCTCTCAACAGGGTCGATTGGTTCCGGTCCCAGTCCTCCCTTTCCGGGAGGACGGTCTTGAAAGACAGATCTCTGCTGATTTTTGTAGGCATCAAGTCCGAGACCATTCCCAGAATCCTGTGACAATCACTGTCATCAAGGAGTCCGGACCCCCTCAGACTGACTTCCCTCGGCATGTTATCTGCCGTTTGTTTTAGTCTGTACGTTGTCCACCTCGCCACCCTCTCCAACCATATGTGAAGTGGGGGAATATTGAGGAGGACCTCCAGAGCGACTGATGGTGCGGTGCTTATCGCTCCCGTTATCATCAGACATGCTTGTCTCTGTAGATGAGCCAGTTTGGCCCTCGCGGTACCACGTAGCACCTTAGGCCACCAAACTATGGCTCCATATGTTATCATAGGTCTGATAACCACTACATAGAGCCAGTACATCTGTTGGGGGTTTGTTCCCCAGTTGTTCCCACAGATTCTCCGGCAGGTCCACAGGGACATCTTAGCCCTGCGGATAACATTTTCTAACTGTCTGTCCCAGTTGAGCTTCTTATCTAGGATAACTCCCAGATATTTTGCTTGGTCCGAAAATGGAATGTTTTCCCCCATAAGATTAGGTGGTTTTAATTTGTCCAACCTTCTTCTTCTGGTGAACGGGACAATGATCGTTTTGCGAGGGTTCACAGACATCTGTTCCCTACGGCACCAATCATTGACTACATTTAGTGCTTCTTGAAGAGTACTAGACAGTTCCTCCTCAGATTTGCCTCTAACCATTATGACAAGATCATCCGCATACGCCTGGACCTCAACCTCCCAGAGTCCGAGGATAGCCAGCAGGTCGTCCACAAAGAGGGACCACAACAGGGGGGATAGAACGCCCCCCTGAGGACACCCTCTCGCAGCCCTAACGCTGACCACCTCTCCCCGTAATGAGGTAATAATGGTCCGATTGTGCAGCATGTTTCCGATCCAGCCACAGATGGTAGGTTCCACCCCCCTAGCGATAGTGGCCTCGTAGAGGGAGATCGGTAATGCATTATTAAATGCTCCTTCTATGTCGAGAAATGCCGCCACCGCAACCTCTCCATTTTCCAGAGAGTGTGTGATCTTCTCGACGAGGTTATTGAGCGCTAACTCAGTTGATTTGCCAGTTTGATAGGCATACTGGTGGGTATTTAGGGGGTTCTTGGTTAAGATGTTCCCCCTAATGTGTCCGTCCAGTATTTTTTCCAATCCCTTCAGGAGGAATGATGTAATACTGAGAGGTCTCAGTGAAGTAGGTAGGAGGTCATTACGTCCCAATTTGGGAATGTAAACCCCCCTAACCACCGTCCAGCTGGAAGGAATATAGTTCCAGGCCAGACTGGCTCTGAACAGCCTGATAAGGAAGGGTAGGAGAATCTCCAGTCCCTTTTGTAGTAGGACCGGTACCACCCCATCCTCCCCTGGCGACTTGAATGGCTGGAAATGATTCACAGCACACTCCACTGCCGAGGCTGTAACTATTCTCCGAGCAACTAGCCAGTCCTCCCTTTGGGGGCGTTTAGATCGTCCCTCAGCTGGTAGGACCTCACCGTTGCTCAGGATCAGACAATCTGGGAAGTGTGTGTGTGCTAAGAGCTCTAACGTTTCTTTCCGAGATTCAGTAAAGGAACCATCTGGTCGTTTTATCGATCCCAGTTCCTGTACACGGTCGCGTGAGAGAATCCTGTGGATTCTGGCGCTGCTGGGCACACTATTAATGTCCCCGCAGAACCTCCTCCAGGACTCCCTCTTAGCGTTCCTGATCTCTTTATTATAATGCGTTAGAGCAGTTTTATATTGCTCCCAGTTGCCTGTAATCTTAGCACGATTGAAGAGACGTCTAACTTCTCTTCGTAGTTTATCGAGGTTATTATTCCACCAAGTAGACCCCCGACTGTCTCTCTTTGACCTCAGTGGACAGTTTTCGTGATAGGCAGAGACCACAGCTTCCCTAACCTGTTCGGCCGCAATCTCGATCTCATCACGATCCCTCACTGTGGGGATTGCGGACCCAAGTCTGCCGGCGAGGGACTGTTTGTATCCCTCCCAATCCGTCCTCCTCGGGTCCCGATACTCTAACACAGGTCTAGGGCCTGTTTCAATTTCAAATAGGATATGGGCATGGTCTGAACATGAGGGTTCAGACGACACCCTCCATTTGAGGATTTTTGAGCTCAAAAGCCTTGAGCTGATCGTAAGATCTAAAACCTCTCTCCGGTTAGCTGTAAGAAAGGTGGGTTCCGAGCCTATGTTGTTGACAACCAGCTCCTCCCCTAAAATGTATTCAAATAATGATTCACCTCGTCTGTTAGTGTCCGTGCTCCCCCAAGCCAAGTGATGGGAGTTCGCATCACACCCCATTACGAGGTGATAATTGTTCCTCTTGCAGTAGGCGATCAATTTCCGCGCTTCTGCTGGAGGTGGTTGTTCTGCATCTCTGTCTCCAGGGAAATAGGCCGAACAGGCCACTACTTCCAGCCTGGTCCCCCCGGATGTGATCACGAGATGGATGGATGCCATGTCCTTGGTGCAGTACTCTGAAAGTGTAAAATACTGCAAGTTGTTTCTGATCCAGATACAGGCTCTGGGTTTAGTACCAGAGCCCACCTCTACTATCTTACCAGAAGTGTTACCCAGCCCTTTAGTTCGTTCCGAATTAGCGGTCCAGGGCTCTTGGAGAAGAGCAATATCTATTTGCTCTTCCTTTAATTTCATGCTAAGGAGGTATGTCGCAGCCTTAGCATGATGCAGATTAGCTTGAATGCACCTTAAGTTGGTGGGCATTGGAGTAGGAATATAGGAGTGTATAGAGGATAAAGGAGTAGGTTAAGGAGCTTAAAGGAAAAGGTTCCTCCTCCTTTTTAGGAGCTCGATAACCAAGCTTCCTATAGGAGGGTCTACCTTTGGTAGTCGTCCTAGGGGTGGACTTTCCTTTCCCCTGTTTTTTCCCTCTGGAGGTTCCAGTGGAAGGTTGAATCCTGCCACCTCCTCTATTGGGTCTGTGTAAGTCGTGTCCATGTTTGGTCCCACGAGCAGCAAGGGAAAATAGACCTCCATGGAAGAGCCCCGCATCCCATGAATAGGCATTTACACAGGGAGGTCGCCCGGTTTCCCTGGGGAGGGTTAACGTTAGCGACAGAATTACCAACCTGCCAATGCTCGGCCATATCGGCCAGAAGCATCATCGCCTCGGCACCAACCCGCCAACGACCTTGCGATGTGGGTTTTTTATAGAGGACTCTCCTCGCAATGCCGGCCAATTAAGGCAAGCATTCCCGGCCCTCCTAAGACATGACTAGGAAGGTTACGGTTTGGTTAGTTCATTTAGTTCACGTCTAATAGTAGACGCTATCCAGGGTGCACCACGTGGAGGCGAACTAACTTTACACCCCAAAAATATAATGTAACACATGCAATAAAAATATATAGGAATGACAAAAAATCAATAGAAATAAGATTCAAGGAACATCATTAGATAAAAATCCACATACCTAGCTACAAATCAAAAGTAGTTACACACATTCAAAACCGAAAACACCAAAAACCAGATATCAACCAATTACAACTAATGAAACATATTAAAGACCACAAAAAATAGAAATCTGGGAACAATACTATATTCAACTAACAAACAGTAAAAAACAATTAATGCCAGAACAAGTCCAAGTACAAACATTTAAACAAAACTTAATAAAAGCCATACAAATAGACACATTATCAAACCACAGTGATCAAGACAGAAACACAACCAATCAGAGAACAGTCAACTGACCAATAGAAGCTCAACACGCAGGCGTCACGTACAATCTCAGACATAGACCACACGAAGCGATCATAGTCAGTAGCGTGCTGATGATGAACCGAGACGGTTCGAAGCTGCAGTCCACGTAACCAAATAACAAATTACTGAAAGTACAGCAAACAAATAAAGTGTATATTTAAAAGTGATTACAGAGTAGTGCAACATTCCAATATATATATATATATATATATATATATATATATATATATATATATATATATATATATATATATATATATATATATATATATATATATATATATATATATATATATATATATTGCTATGGTATTCTACTTTATTTTATGGGTAGTATATACCTGCAAAAATTTATTATAGAGCTGAGAACATATGTCCTAATCATCAGGTTGGGTTCCTTACAATTACAGCTAGCTTCTACTAATTAAAATTCACTAATATGTGTTATTTAAATTCATTTATTGATTTTCACTTGATCAAAATTACTATCGCTTTGCACAGATGGCTATATAACAATTTTGCTGATTAAATATCAACCAAAAACAATACTTTTGTTAATTACAATCTGTTATACATTCCATTTAACTCATTACACAAATTTTACGGTGTCTATTTGACACACATTAAATACAAACAGAAACGTTTAAAGCATTCAATACATAAACATAAATTGAAAAATCCTATTAAAACATTTAACTGTGCCGATATGACACTTGTTAAATACAAAGAGATATTTTAAAACATTCTTTACATAAATATAACTTGAAAAATCCTATTAAAAAAACATTCTGGTAACATTATAACTAATTACACAATTAATTAAACATGGATACTACATAATCAATATACATCGATAATTCTATAGAGATCACGGTCTCTTTCCGTTTATTTCAAACAAAATTTTTGTTTTTGAAATTTATTAGCACAAAAATCTTTGATTGTTGTTGTAAAAATGGTGAAATTCAACCCGCACTGGTCAATTTAAGAAAAGGTAACACTTACTGACATATTTTCCATTGGATTATTTATTGTTCTTCCATTAATACGGACCTTGATTAATTATTATTATCTTTCTCATTTGTCCATGCCATTGATTATTAACGGATTTACTTCGTTAACATATTGATATATTTATTCCATAGTCGTAGCACTCTGGAGGTGTTTTATACCCTCACTTCGATGCACTCTGGAATATCTTATGTCGACTTACATAATTATGACGATGATCACCTGGTCTGGTAAAGTGATACAGATGATTTCACTGGATGGAAAAGACAAGACAAGCCCCGGACCCTCTCGGACCGTTGCTTTTATTAACTCTCCTACAGGTGAAAAAACGCTATTGTTCGTCACACCACCTGTGTTTAAATTTTCCGTCAAACCTTTAACGTCTTTTTACGTTTTTTTTCTGACGCACCTTAACTTAATACTACACAAACTTCTGTTTTTTACAAATAACCTCTGCTCTTTTAATATGGTGAGTCTTTAGCTAGCTTGGTCATATCTATTTTTTCTTATACAATAAAATCAACAGAACTACAATTATATTATCTACAATCTCATTCTCCCTACAAAACTGAAGCATTGTTCTTGGTTTCTTTGTGGATATTTCTAGAATATATAATTTTTTTATTACTCGAATGTAACTTAACATCGAGGGTTGCTACATGGGTCACTGACATTCATGTCGGGCGTTGACATCTCCTGCCAAAACTCTTTCATTGCTACATTAGGATGTATACACTTATTTTATATATACTAGTATGCATAAATTTCCCGTTTTCCTATTAAAATTTCGTAATATTTCCTATCATTTGCTATCTATAGCAATTCCCCCTTTCTAAAAGTGAGTCTGGATACTGTTTGCTAGTCAGATCATCTTTATTCATTGACTAAAATATTTTGTTCAAAATCGCCTTTTTTGACATTCCAAAATTTTATTTTATTCTAAATCGACTTTTATGACATTTCAATCATTACAACCCTTTATTTTATTTAAAATTGCCTTTCATGACATTCTAATATTAAAACTCTTAAATTTAATTCATAATCGACTTGTATGACACTTTAATAATTAAAACATTTTATTTCATTCAACACCGCTTTTTATGGCTCACCAATTGGTTTTATATATTTCTTTCTTTTGGCAAATCAATTGCTTGTTCTATATGATCTAAATTTATGCCATCCCCTGGTTATTTCGACTTATTTAACGTTCCCTCAGAATTCATTTCAATAAATGACAGTTATTGGTATTTTTATTTGTCATATTTTTATGCGGTTTCTTTTCTTTCAATCTTATTTCATTATGCTAAATTATCATACCATGGAATAGGACTATGTAATACTTCTATTATTTATCAACTTCTAATAATTTATTTTTTCTACATAACATAAACGGTCTCCCTACTTCTGACTTTTCACATACCCCCTATACATATTTCACTATTACTTGCATCATATTATATTTTTATTATTCATTCTATATACTTTCAATAATTCGGGACCGACCTCTTTGGGATCGCCCATATACTATACTTCATTTTAAATGACCGATATCTTTGTATCGTTAATCATTCTACTTCACATATATACTTCAATAGTTCGGGACCGACCTCTTTGGGATCGCCCATATACTATACTTCATTTTAAATGACCGATATCTTTGTATCGTTAATCATTTTACTTCAACTTTTTCATATTTCAATCTTATCGCTACACCATCTATACAAATTCTTTCCTATCAATCCGACCCTTATATATTCTATCTTTTTGCTAATTATAATTATTTCTCGGTACTTAACCGGTTTCTGTCTTTTAGACCTTTTACATATTTTTCTCGTCTACTGATTCCATGTTTCTTATTACTCAATAATAATACTAATAATTTTCTATTTTATTTTAACTTATTTCCCCCTTTCTACCGTTCAATTATGATTATATTAATTGACTTACCCAATAACTGCATCTAATTCGAGCATTGCTCCTTATTTATTATCATTTAAATTTTCTTATAAAATTTCGCTTTTCTGATTCGTATTTCTTTGGGTCATTATTTAAATGCCTACTTGTTTTATTTTCTATACTCAGGGTATAAATTCTTCGGGTTATTTAAATGCCTACTTGTTATATTTTCTGTTCTCAGGGTATGAATTCTTCGGGTTATTTAAATGCCTACTTGTTATATTTTCTGTACTCAGGGTATAAATTTAGCTAGTGGTACTTATACACGTGTTCTATATTAAAAATGCCCCTTATCTTATCATTACCTATTTCTTTTAATTCGTAACTGTTTTGTGGCAACTCATTATTTACAATATATGGGCCTTCATTTCTAAATAAAAGTTTGGGACATATGTCCTTTCCCCCTTCTACTTTTTTAAATGATTTCAGGACTACTAAATCTCCCTTTTTAAATCTCACCCTTTTTCTAATTCTATGTTGTTCTCTTCTTTTATATTTTTCTGCTTTTCGTCGGATTTTTCTTCTCAGATCTTCTTTAATTTGATCATATGCATGTTTTTCTTCAGTTATCCATTTTCGAGGTGGTCTTGTTCCTTTTAGGATGAACATTGGGCATTGCTCGGTATTCGTATTGGGATTATTGTTTAGGTAATCCTCTATTTTTGTTAATTGATCTACCCAATTTCGGTGATCATCTTTATATAATAGTCTTAGAAACTTAATGACTTCGGCAATGTATCTTTCCGATGGATTTGCTGCTGGATGTCGGATGCTGGTAAAATTCAATTTTATTTGCTTTTGTCTGGCGTACTTTAGAAAATTCTCACTCCGGAAGTAAGTCGCATTGTCCAATATGCATTGTTTAAATTTCCCTACTTCTTCTACATATTTATCTAATGATTTCATTGTTTCCTTGGCATTAGTTTTCTTGCATGGGTATAATTTTACAAATTTAGAGAACACATCTACTACTACTAATATATGTTTATACCCGTGTTTTCCCTTTAGTAAATTGCTTAAAAAATCTATGGCTATTATTTCCAAGGTCTCGTTGGCCACGATGCTTTTTACGGTATTTTTATTAACTATATTTTTGTTTTTTAATAGCTGACACTCATGGCATTCCCTGGTTATTTTTTTCGCTACTTTCGTATCTGATTTACTAATAAAATTTTCCCTGAAAAGCAACCATAGTTTCCTTGATCCTATATGCCCGTGTTCTATATGTAAACTTGCTAAAATTTTTGCTGCCAATTCATTAGTTATGCAGTACAGCTCATATTCATTTATTTTCTTTATTATAATTTCATTTTCGACCCAGGTTCCTCTTTTTTCTCTGGATGTTAGTTTTATTTGATCTGATATGATCTCTTGTCGTGAAAATTCTCCACTGCTTTCCCTCAATACATTTACCCCTATTTTGATTTTTCTCGTATCTTTTCCTTTACCTTCTTCTCTAGTAAGTGCATCGGCTACTACATTCAATTTCCCTGGAATATGTTTAATTTCATAATCATATTCCTGTAATAATATCGCCCATCTATGTACCCTTTGATTCGCAAATTTATTATCTAATATTGAGGTGAGAGCTGAGTGATCAGTTTCAATAAGAAATTTGCCCCCTAGTAAATAGAAACGTAGCTTTTTAATACAAAATATTATGGAGGCCAGCTCCATTTCACTCACACTGTATTTTCTCTCGTGTGCCTTTGTCATCCTAGAAACAAAACATATGGGAACTCTGGTGTCGTACCTTTCCTGCAAAAGCACCCCTGCATACCTATACATTGAGCCGTCGGTTTGTAAAATAAATTTCGATTGATAATCCGGATAGAATACCTTTAAATTTTGTTGGAATTCTTCCTTTATAGCTACAAAACTTTCTTCTTTTCCTTCATCCCATTTCCACGTCTGATTTTTCTTTAACAATTCCGTGAGTATTCTTGTTTTTTCAGAAATGTCTGGTAATAACCTTTTAAAATAATTTATCATTCCCAAGAAACTCCGCAATGTTTTCAAATCATGGGGCCTTTTAAAATTTTTAATGACTTCAACCCTCTCTTCATCCATCATAAACCCTTCTTTGTTCAAAACATACCCTAAAAATTTTACCTCCTTCTGATAAAACTGGCATTTATTTACATTAATTTTCAGTCCGGCCCTGTCTAATTCATTTAAAATGGTTTTGATGTGCGTATAATGTTCTTCCTTTGTTTTGGAAAAAATTAATATGTCATCTATATAATGTACCGTAAAATTCTCATACCTATCTAATATTTTATGTACTGCCCTAACAAGCCCACTACATGCTGACTGAATTCCAAAAGGAACTACTTTAAACTGGTATATAACACCATTAATTGAAAAACCTGTATATTTCCTACAGTGTTCTTCTAACGGAATGAGCCAAAAGCTATGTTTTAAATCTATTTTCGTAAATATTGATGCTGGGGTTATATTGCCGAAAATCGCATCAATTGCCAATGGGCTTTCGTACTGTGGGACGGAGTATTTATTTACATTTCTCGCATCTAGACATATTCTAAGTTCCCCGCTTTTTTTCTTAACTACTACTACCGGATTTATGTATCTCGTATTACTATGTTCTATTATTCCCAATCTGAGCATTTCATTTATTTCTGTGGCTATTTGTTCACGGTATTTAAATGGAATTGGATAGTTTTTTGCTTTAAAATTCTGTATATCTTGCACTTCAAATTTATGCGTATATTCATTTGCAAATCTAGTTTCATCCTTTATCAATTGTTTATGTTTTTCTAGTAACTCTTTTATTGCCAATTTATATTCTGGTGGACATTTCATTTCTGCTATCTCATTCTCTCTTACATTTATTTCTTCATACACACTCTCATCATCTCGTTTTTAAACGGTTCATAATCATTATATTCATATTTATTATTGAATATTTGCTTACTGGCAATTTCATTTTTCACTTGTGAATACATTTTTATTTTAATGTCACTCACTTCAATTATTTTTTCTTTATAATCTAACACAAACTTATGCTTATTTAGCATGTCTGCTCCACATAAAATGTCCATTTCCATACCTTTGACAATAAAAAGTTGCAAATCTATACTTATTTCTTTCCTAATATTCACATTCAAAACTATCATTTCATTTATTTCCGTTAATTTTTTATTGGTTACGCCTAACACTGTAATTTAAGGAACTCTTATAATACTTTTATTTAATTTATTTTTCACTAGGTAGTCATAGTTAATAAGGGATACTTCTGATGCACTATCTAAAATAATATTGGCTTTATTACTATTAACTTCCGCCTTTAAATATACCATACCTTCATCCTCTCCCACATTTTCATTTTGTATTTCGTTTAATTTTATAAATTCCTTTGGATGTTCATAGACGACGTTTGCATATTTTTTTATACAGGGCTTAATTTTGTGATTTTCATGCGTGGGTTGTTTTAAAAATTTCTACGACTTTCCATATAATTTGGAACATGTTCGTAGCTGCCCATGTCGTCGACCTGGGTATTACTAATTAACCTTGCCTGACCGTTCACTTGTGCATTATTACTCAGAGAACTACTATGCCTCGTTAATTCGGGTATACTGTTTTCTATCGGGTCTTCCGGGATACTGGGCAATCTATCCCGATCTCCTTGGCGATCGTTTCGCTGCCTAGGCTCTTCACTGCTCACTCGGACTCGATAATTTCTCCTATTATCTTCGTCACGTCGTCCTTCAGGATTTTCCGTTCTCCTTTGTTGGCCTGTGTCCCGTTCTCTTTCAGGATTGTTGTTCGTGAATTTTCTATTATTATTATTATTGTTATAATAATAATTGTTATTGCTTTGCCGATTTGCTCCGCCATTGTTATTGCCACCGGACCTGTTCCGATTGCCATTCGAATTTGAGCGGTTCGGCTGATACCTCTGATTATTTCCTGTGTGATCATTTTTATTTCTCCTACTTTGTTGGATCCTAGCCAGATAGTTGATCAACTGGTCCATGGTTTGGATATTTTGTATGGCGATATTTTCGGCAATTTGCGCCTCAAAATGCCTAGCTATACACATGATGATTTCTTCCTCTCTCATTTTTGGATCTAGGTATTGTGCTATGTTGTATAAATTTAGGCAATAGTGACTACAGTCGTCGCCCTGATTACTATTAAATTTACCGAAATACAACCTCTCTCTGAACAAACCTTGACTATGTTCACCCCAGTAAAATTGTAAAAATTTTCGTTCAAAAATCGCGAATTTCGACATTTCGCTTTCTTTGGTGGACAACCACAACAGCGGGTTTCCCGTTAGTCGGGCCCTTATTATATTCTTCATATCGCTCACACTATGGATCAAATGCAATTTGTCCTTGATCATTTGCACGAACACTTTGGGATGTAATTTGCCAATGTTCCCAGTGAATTTCATACTCGGGTCATTCCCCATTTGCATGTGGTCCATACTATAGCTTGGCATGACGATTGCTTTGGAAATATGCTGTTTAGTTTCATTTTGGATTTCCTCCTTTATTTTTATTAATTGTTCAGCGGTTTCCTGTTCTATCCTGACCACATTTCGGTCCACTGACTTTACTAATGTTTCGACCTTTTTGATGTCGTACCTCCTCATTGCGGTTTCTTCCCGTACTTTGTCATGGCATGCCTGAACTCCCGCGTCCAGCTCCGTCTTGATTGTCTTGTGGCTTACTTGGCATGTTTTTTGTGTGGTTTTTACTTCATCGTCCAGCTGGTGTATTTTTATGAGGAAACTGGTTTCCATAGCTCTTTGTTTTTTGTTTACTTCTGTTAAAATCTCCGTTTTGTTTTGTTGTATATGTTCATATAATCTCCCAAAATTTTCATCCGTATGTTTAATATATTCTTTTTGTTGTTTTTCCAACTTGCTAATATCTTGTTTAATTTCTTTTTGGTTTTCCTCCAATTTGTTATTTATGTTTTTTTGGTTTTCCTCCAATTTGTTATTTATGTCTTTTCTCATTTCGGAACTATTTTGTTGGTTTTCCTCCATTTTCTTGAACAAAACGGCGAATAACTTCTCCATTTTTGATTCATCCTCCTGTCCTTTTACTGTTTGTTCCAGAGGACTTTCCTTGACGGCGCTATTCTGTTCCTTTTCTTTTTCTATTATAAAGGTTTCATCGCCCCGATATTCGGTTTCTTCTTCTTCCTGCGATATGGTCCCTTCTTCCGAACTCGCTTTACGTCCCCTCCATTCCGTGAACTGTTTAGGTTTTTGTGGTTCTGGCTCTGCCATCCTCTCCGGATCTTCAGGTACGCTGATTATAGGTTCTTCAGATTCTGGCCCAATTGGTTTATCACTTTCTAACTGTTTTTCCCCGGACATGTTCAAGCTTAATTTATTTAATTTCCTTGTGCATTTAAAATTTAATTGTCCCCCTTTCTAAGCTTTGACCCTTTCAAATACACCACCTATATTTATTTTTCATAAAACAATTGGTAATATGTGCAACTTACTGTTTCATATTAAAATATCATACGGTATTAGAATTTTTGCTAATTTTCAATAAATCGGTTGAATTGATTTATTTAAGTTTACTGTATTTAAATGAGTCGTGCTAAATTATTTAAAATTGGTTTATTTCTAAATCCCTTGTGTTACAATACTATTACGTTTTTATGAAAATTTGCTTTATTCTAACGTAATCAAAATTTTATTAAAATTTAACAGAAACCCTGTATTTGTGCCAATCATGTCCTATATTGCGAACAAATGTTTATTTTATTAAAATTTTCTATGAAAATAAATTTATTTTTGGCACAAAAAAAAATTTATGCACCACTGTTGGGCCGCCATTTTGCTATGGTATTCTACTTTATTTTATGGGTAGTATATACCTGCAAAAATTTATTATAGAGCTGAGAACATATGTCCTAATCATCAGGTTGGGTTCCTTACAATTACAGCTAGCTTCTACTAATTAAAATTCACTAATATGTGTTATTTAAATTCATTTATTGATTTTCACTTGATCAAAATTACTATCGCTTTGCACAGATGGCTATATAACAATTTTGCTGATTAAATATCAACCAAAAACAATACTTCCGTTAATTACAATCTGTTATACATTCCATTTAACTCATTACACAAAATTTACGGTGTCTATTTGACACACATTAAATACAAACAGAAACGTTTAAAGCATTCAATACATAAACATAAATTGAAAAATCCTATTAAAACATTTAACTGTGCCGATATGACACTTGTTAAATACAAAGAGATATTTTAAAACATTCTTTACATAAATATAACTTGAAAAATCCTATTAAAAAACATTCTGGTAACATTATAACTAATTACACAATTAATTAAACATGGCTACTACATAATCAATATACATCGATAATTCTATAGAGATCACGGTCTCTTTCCGTTTATTTCAAACAAAATTTTTGTTTTTGAAATTTATTAGCACAAAAATCTTTGATTGTTGTAAAAATGGTGAAATTCAACCCGCACTGGTCAATTTAAGAAAAGGTAACACTTACTGACATATTTTCCATTGGATTATTTATTGTTCTTCCATTAATACGGACCTTGATTAATTATTATTATCTTTCTCATTTGTCCATGCCATTGATTATTAACGGATTTACTTCGTTAACATATTGATATATTTATTCCATAGTCGTAGCACTCTGGAGGTGTTTTATACCCTCACTTCGATGCACTCTGGAATATCTTATGTCGACTTACATAATTATGACGATGATCACCTGGTCTGGTAAAGTGATACAGATGATTTCACTGGATGGAAAAGACAAGACAAGCCCCGGACCCTCTCGGACCGTTGCTTTTATTAACTCTCCTACAGGTGAAAAAACGCTATTGTTCGTCACACCACCTGTGTTTAAATTTTCCGTCAAACCTTTAACGTTTTTTTTCTGACGCACCTTAACTTAATACTACACAAACTTCTGTTTTTTACAAATAACCTCCGCTCTTTTAATATGGTGAGTCTTTAGTTAGCTTGGTCATATCTATTTTTTCTTATACAATAAAATCAACAGAACTACAATTATATTATCTACAATCTCATTCTCCCTACAAAACTGAAGCATTGTTCTTGGTTTCTTTGTGGATATTTCTAGAATATATAATTTTTTTATTACTCGAATGTAACTTAACATCGAGGGTTGCTACATGGGTCACTGACATTCATGTCGGGCGTTGACATCTCCTGCCAAAACTCTTTCATTGCTACATTAGGATGTATACACTTATTTTATATATACTAGTATGCATAAATTTCCCGTTTTCCTATTAAAATTTCGTAATATTTCCTATCATTTGCTATCTATAGCAATATATATATATATATATATATATATATATATATATATATATATATATATACATATATATAATATATATATATATATATATATATATATATATATATATATATATATACATACATACATACATACATACATGCAATGTTGAATTTTATGCAATTAAATCCCTGACTACTTTAAATTACTACGGGTGACCTGAAATGTATTCACTTACCTTACCTTAAAGGCCTCTACACTTGCTTAGTAAGAATGACTAATTTTTTGGGCTACCAGGATAAATATTAAGGCGTGAAAATATAGGGCTAGGACCAGGTTGTGTTTGTTCAGGCTATGGGTTGGAACATTGTGAGAAAAACCCTATAATTCGTAAGCACTTAATTTATTTGACAATGTTTCTAATTTGACCTATACAGTGAAACGGGCAAGAAGGCACAGACATCTAGGCACCTTTTGCTACGAAAAACTCACACGGCTGGGGTTAATCTCAAACATATGGGGAGTGCACTAGCATTAAGAATTTGGATTGCTTGGAGAGTTGATGACTTGGTGTGTATCGAGATCCCCGATGTCACTCTCAGTCTCCATAGTGGCGTAGAATAAAAGATTGATATTTTCATTGCAATATTCATTGTTTAGATTTTGCTGGTTTCATGGTTCACATTTCAGTTTTGGTTTTTCTTTGCTTTATTACTGTGGGACTGATTGAGCAACACCGCAGAACAGGACACCACACCCAGGCATATATTTGAGGCTTACCGACAATTTCCTCTACGTCTCTCATATGGTTATTGATCACTAGGAAATGACGCATTGCGCATTTGGGTTGCCTTTTCCACAACCATTGTGCCATAGTTGAGGTTTTCACGAGCCCTTCTTGGACTGTAGCCTCAATTGGAGGTCTTTGATTTTCGGAGGTTTGGCAAGTCAAGAAGTAGAAGGTTCACCCAAATACCGCTTGCAAATTATCTTTTTTAGGACCTGTAGGCTGTATGAGACGCAAGGCAAAGGTATCATTGTCATTCAGGCCAGATCACTGTTTACTGACTAAGCGGAAACGAAAACAAACCTACTATTACTTCACCCAACATTATGACGTAAGGCTTTCAACTAATTACTGACCTTCAGGTTGCCCTCTCACAGCACTCATGCGGAATTTATATATATCGCGAAGCCTTCAACCTGACCTGACCTGACCTGACCTGACCTGACCTGACCTGACCTGACCTGACCTGACCTGACCTGACCTGACCTGACCTGACCTGACCTGACCTGACCTGACCTGACCTGACCTGACCTGACCTGACCTGACCTGACCTGACCTGACCTGACATCTCAGGTCTTTTATTTCGGAAATTGGCACTTCATGGAGCGGGACTTCACCTGAATGTCATTCTAGGCATCAAGAGAATAATTACACAAATTTGTCAGAACACAGGTGGAAGTACTTTATTTACTTTATGTCCCTTTCCTTTCTTTTCCGAACCGTCCAGTGCACACCACATATACTCAATTTCCAGTTTCAGTTTAATACACAAAGGAGAGCCAAGATGTCTGTTTCAGGTACAAAATAATTTCATCCGGTAACATACAAAACAATGAGATTCCTAACTTCGAGTTTCAGTTTCAAAGTGCATTAGAATGGTGCAACATGTTTTGCCTTCAAGTTTCATTTTCAATATTTACACAAAAATGGAATTACATACCTTCAGTTGTAAGTTTCAGGTTTAAAATTACATTATGTAGAGCTAGTTACTTCCGATTTCAAGTTTCAGGTTCAAATTCTCTTATATAGAGCTACGGACCTTTTGTTTTCAAATTTCAGATTCAAACTTATATTATATAGAGCTACCTACTTCTGGTTTTCAATTTCAAGTTCAAAATTATATTATAACGAACTACATGTTTCGGGTTTTGCGATTCAAATTTAGCATTATGTTATAAAGAGCCACGTGTTACTGGTTTCACTATTCAAATTTAAATGATATTATAAAGAGCTAGGTACTTAGGTTTTCATGGTTCAGATTTAAGTTATAATTATAATGAAATATATAGTTCTGGTTTTACGTTTCAGATTTGAATTATATTATAATAAACTACATAATTCTGGCTTCATGATTCAGATTTAAATTATAGTATAAATGAGCTACATGTTTCTGTTTTCATGATTCAGATTTGAATTATATTATAAGAAACTACACAGTTCTGGTTTAACAATTCATATTTAAATTATGTTAAGCTACATACTTCTGGTTTCATGATTCAGATTTAAATTGTACTATAAGGAGCTACGTAATTATGGTTTCACGATTAAGATTCAAATTATATTATAAAAAGCTACATACATCTGGTTTCACAATTCAAATTTAAATTATATTATAAGGAGCTACATAACTCTGAATTCCCGATTTAGAGGTAAATCATATTATAAGAAGCTACATACTTCGGGTTTCACAATTCAAATTAAATTATATTATAAAGAGCTACGTAATTATGGTTTCACGATTAATATTTAAACTATATCATAAGGAGCTGCGTAATTCTGGTTTCACGATTTAGATTTAAATTATATTATAAAAAGCTGCATACTTCTGTCTTTAAGTTTCAGATTCAAAAATCATTTCACTAAATAATACACAAGCTAGTAATATTCCCGACTCCAAGTTTCAGTTTAAATATTATTAAATGGGAACAAGATTTCGTTTTCAAATGCAACGGACTTTCATTAAGTACTGCACGAGCCAGTAACGTTTCTGATTTCAAGTCTCAGTCTAAGTATCATTAAATTTGGCAACTTCAAATACGGAAGTAATTTCTTTAAATAATACGCAAATAAATTAAGATTCTAGGCTTCTAGTTTCAGTTTAAATATATCAAATTTCGCAAAATTTCAAGTTTACTTTAAATATATTAACTTTGGCAACGCCTAAATGCCCAGATATTCTCTCTACAATATATGCAAACAAAAATAAAATTCCAGTCTTCGAGTTTAGTTCAAATAAAAGAATTTGGCAACATTTAAACGCACGAATGATTTCTCTACAATAATATGCAGATAAACAAAGTCCCAGCTCTCAAGTTTTTAAGCATATCGAATTTGACAACCTTATATGCCCAAATAATTTCTCTCCATGATCTATAAACAACTAAAATTCTAGATTTCAAATTTAGTTTAAATATAACAAATTTGGCAACATTTAAAATAATTTTTCTGAATAATACGCAGACAAATAAACTTCCGCGGTTCAAGTTTTGTTTAAGTATATGAGATGTGGAAACATTTGAGTGCACAAACAATCTCTTCAACAACATAAAATTTCCGGTTTCAAGTCTAGTTTATAAATATCAAATTGGGCAACATTCAAATACACAAATAATTTCTTTAAATAATATGCAGACAAATAAACTTCAAGGGTTCAAGTTTCTGTTTAAATATATTAAATTGGGCAACATATTACGGATGCCTCCTTATACTACCCCTATTCCTGAATAGCACTGTTGAGGCACGCAAAACATTTTCTTGGCCGTGCAATTTTGAGACACCCATATGTCAGTTTAAAGGTACACTCACCGTTTGCTGATTTGCTTCTCGTCATGACCACGCAGGGACATCTACTCGACTCCGGGGTCTCATCTAGGTGTGGGGACGGTTCCCACATCTTGGATTTCCTGGCAAAGCGGGGCGAGTTCGAAATGAGCCCGTGTGCGGGGCTTTTCCGCTCTGGGGAACCGTGAAAAAATTCCGGGGTGGTGGGGTGGTGGTGGTGTTTATCCCCGTCTGCGCGCGAGATTATTGCGTTCAGTGCTTGCCGCAGGTCTTCTCCGTTAGTTAGGGAGGATGTTTGGACCGCGATATTACCAGCCGATTTCCCCTGTCTCCACACTCGCGCGCGTGTCTCTCGCGCTTATTGTTTGCCACATGTTCTTTTCACTGCCGATGAAGAACGTTTGAAAGGATGCGATATTATCAGCAGATTTCCCCTGTCTCGGCACTCGCGCTCGCCTCTCTGGCGCTTAATGCTAACTGCAGTTTTTTTCCGCTAGTTAGGGAGAAAAAATTGCGATATTACCAGCAGATTTCCCTTGTTCCCGGCACTCGCGTCTCTGGCGCTTAATGCTTACTGCAATTTTTTTCCGCTGGTCAAGGAAGGTTTGGGGAGATCAGACCGTTTGAAAGATTAAAGTAGGTCTCCCTTGTCTGTACAAATCCACGTTCTTTTATATGAATTCGCTCCGCCTCCGCGTGGGAACCATGAAAAACAGACATAGTCGTTATGGTTGAAGAGATATCAACTATGTGCACTATTATCGACCTAAAACTTTATGAATACTGCAATACAATGTAATACGTCCTGTTTTAATTAAAACTTAATTTTACTAATCAATTACTCCATTTATGACAATTATTCTGTGAGTGCACCTGTGCATCACTGCTTTGTTAGTTGCCCCTTTATTGCTATCGGTACATGTACACAAGTTGCATTACTACAGGTACTTGTTAGTTACCGAACAGTAGTGGTAATCTAAATACAATTTAGAAATAATAGAAAAATATTTATTTGTGCCGGGTACGCGATATTACGTAAAACATTATATATTTTTTTAAAACAGTGCCGAATTATTTTGGCAATTCTTTTTCAAATTGCATACGAAATATTGTGTGCATCTTCTCTATATCACCAAGATAATATACCTACTTGCCACGAACCTGCAAATAAAATGTATTTATGTCTGCCAGTTTAAAAATTCGCATATACAGCTGGCAATTGACTCACAATACCGCTTGTAAGGTGGAAACTGGATTTTTACTTTCACAACGTACTAAGTTTACTTAAAATTTATTCAGCCACGAGATTCTCTATGCAAAGCGTGTGTAACAATTACCCTAGTTAAAATAAAAACGACTGCAGTTAAAATAAGACGAGAATGGGCAAATACATATTTTTTTTGCGAGTCTCCCGACATCGATTTCTAATTAATTATCTTACTTTACCAGGAATAGTGCATATAATTATTATATTCATAACTTGCATTGATTATTGCATATTGGTGGCATGAAGGTTTACATTTCATTGTCAATTCCTTATCTCTTTTGTTTTTATGTAACGATGCTCGATCTAGATGACACAGGAATAGGAATTTCTCACGATATTAGGGTGTCTGTTTCTGCTTAATGGTCTAAACCTCTCAAACTCTTGGGATATAAGTACAAATCTACACATCGACGCTCCCTTTGTCATGTTCTTTCAAGAATAATCAGATCCAGACCAATAAATTATTGTATCTGCAGGAGAGGACGGTGTGACTTAAAGCATGGCATTCCCAATATGAGTTTACGTGAAACAACCTCTTTTTCTTTAAATTACTTCGTCTAGATCGAGCACCAGCTCGGCATTGCACTTGTGGTATGAGAATTATTTATCGAAATAATTTATATAAAATTTATATGCCAATGAAATCACGAAAACTTGCAAAATAAATGCTGAATGGTCACAAAAAAAAGGTTTACTGACAAAAGTTAACTGCTAATATACCAGGACCTTATACAATATATATATATATATATATATATATATATATATATATATATATATATATATATATATATATATATATATATATATATATATATATATATACCGTGTGTCCCAAACTGGATGGGAATATATTGCTATCTCCGTTATTATTAGAGATAGGGAGATGGTTGAATTAGCAATGTTTTTGACTTGTATTTTGCCCCGCCTCTTGTCGTTTTCGTTTGAAAAAACGAAAGTTTGACGATTTATTTTTTCTTCAATATCTAAGTAGGCGTTGATCTGACATGTCTAAGACTTGCACATTATCAGGACACTTTTTACAGAGTAATCTTCTTGTGCTATTCTCAACTTTGAATTGTCATTTGTTTTTGAATTACAGGTATCAACGTTTGTGTTTGTTATGGCAGACATATTGGATTTTTTGCTCATGTGATAGCCTGTAAAAAGAGCTTTTGAATGATGTACAAAATGTCTGAGAAATCTTGTATTGCACTGACAATTATGAGAAAAACCGTTTTCAAGATAGTAGGCTATGAAATCTAATTCCAGAAAACAAATGACAAAAAAAGCAGTAGACCATGGAGTCTAGCAATAGACTTATACTTGTAACATAATTTTCCGTAATGATTCACGATAAAAAAATATTTGGTAATTCACAATACTTAATTGGGTAATAATGCTGGCAATATTATGTAAAACAGGTTAATAACGAAACCCGGCAATAACAAATAGAAACTTAAACTCCACAAAACAACACAATTAGAAACGGAACTCAACAAATAATAAAATAGGAACTTAAAAATGTACTAAATAGAAAATTGTTCAATATGGCCACCGTTTTGTTCAATGCACTTTATACACCTTTTTGAAACATGCCTGCAAACTCTGGTGGGGGTGTTTTGGTTAATATGATTTATAGCTTCCCTGATTCTGTTTCGTAATTCATGGATATTTTGTGGTGGATCGAATTTATATACATCATTCTTCAGAGTACCCCAAAATAAAAATCCATGGGACTTCGAGCACGCCAATGAACCGGCTCATTGTTACAAATGACGATTATTAAAATTTTGGTACAAACATGCTTTGACGATCTTAGCTGTACAACCGTCTTGTTGGTACGAAATCTCGTCTAAATTATCATGAACTCTTCTAATTGTTGGTAAGATATAATTTCTCAATAGATTAAGTTACCTTTCCCCAGTTAAATTATTTTGAAAAAAGAAGGACTAACAGTGAAGTTACCTGAATTTTTTTAAAATAAACTGTCTAATCTACAAATAAAAATAACTGTTTTTTACCTAATAAGCCACACCAAACATTAATACCAAATCTGTCTTGCAATCTTCTTTCTTCCTCTAGATGGGGATTTTCATTTGCCCAATGATGACGATTATACACACCACAATTTGTAAATCTGGATTCATTGGTCCATATAATTTTCAAATGAAAATTTTCATCTTGCTGACATTGTCCTTGACATCATCTGCAGAATTGAAGTCGCTTAGGGTAATCGTCAACATTTAAGCCTTGTACGATTGTAGGTTTGCATGGATGGTAATGACTTTGTTTTATTACACGATTGCGGAGGGTTTTCCTTTGAAACCTGTAAGACGGCATTATTTCTTTCTTCATTTCTAGGCATTGGTACTTTCTTTGCGTGGAAGCTACCGTCGTTCAATAGATTGGTCACTATCCTGCGCAATATTTTGGTGTTTGGTTGTCGTCTTTCTGGGTAGTTGTTTTGATATAAATTTGCAGCTGCCTCAGTATTTCGGTTAGAACGAATATAACATTCCAACATGTCAAAATATTCTTCATTACCGAACATATTGTTGAATAATATTTAAAATAAACAGGAAACAAAATATTTAGTACAAAATTTTGAGCAACGTGTTAAATACACCTCAAATTATTCAGATAATTAAGAATGACAGTACTCTTAATTGTCGCGATAGTGTTATATCCATAGCAACCTTTCTTCTGTTGTTTTTCAGTTGACTTACGTTTAAAAATCAAACAATTTTCAAAGGCGTCTTCCTAAATCATTAATCTGCTTTTTATTGTGATCTGTTAGTAAATTTAGTTATTTACTAGGTTTACCTATTTAATTAAATTGTAACAATTTTTTAGGATAGTGTGGTAATCTAAAATATCATTTGTAATAATGGGTCGATTCATTGGTGTGCTCAAAGTTCCTATTTCTTTATCGTGAATCATTACTGAAAATTATGTTAAAAGTAGAAGTCTACTGTTGGACTCCATGGCCTAATGCTTTTTGAACACTTTTTTTGTCATTTGTTTTCTGGTATTGGATTTCATAGCCTACTATCATCAAAACGGTTTTTCTCAAAATTGTCAGTGCAATTACAATATTTTTCAAGTATGTAGTACATCATTGGAAAGCTCTTTTCACAGGCTATCACATGAGAAAAAAATCCAATATGGCTGCCATAATAGAAGCAAACGCTGCTCAAAAACAAATGAGAATCCAAAGTTGAGAATGACACAAAAAGATTACTCTGTAAAAAGTGTCCTCATAATGTGCAAGTCTTAGACAGATCTTAGTCAGATCAGCGCCTACTTAGATATTGAAGAAAAAGGAAATCGACAAATTTTGTTTTTTTCAAAATAACTAGAAAACGAAAAGAAGCAGGATATAAGACTCTTTGGAATCTTCCCAAAGAGTCTTATAATATGTCTTTATATGAAATTACCCGGCAGTATGTAAAAAATAAACACCAGCAAGAAAATGTCAATTGAAGAGCCAAATACCGACCCGGATGGCAATGCTTCTAGAACACACACATTCGATTCATCCTTACAGTTAAGAAATAAATACACGATCTCTATAAGAGTACCAGCGAGACAGAGTTAGCATAACATGACTGAACTATTTGAAAAGACAGACCAACTGCAATGATAATTTTTCCAATGTTGCTAAAACGACCAGTCCTAAAACAAATATTTTATGGTAATTCACTCTTGAAAACACCCGATGAAATGTGTTCAGCTGTAACACAACATTTCAATAATTGAAGTAAAGTTCAATCACCCACAGAAACAATCCCTGGAAAAACCTTTTACCAAAATTAATCGAAGTCTCTCAGAAAGGGGAGGGCTCCTGCTGTGGATGAATTGACAGCACAGAGTTTTATCTTGGGTTTTGGAACAAACTCAAAAACATATTTTTGGAAATAATAAACAGCTCTCTGAACGAGGGATCTCTACCCATAACAATGAGGACTGCTGTCATGTCATTATTATACAAAAATGGTAACACCGCGTGTCTAAATAACTGGCATCCCTTTTCATGAATAACAACAGATTATTAAATTGTTTCTAAATGAATCGGGGTTAGAATTTCAAACGTAATAGGAAATTTAGTCTACTCAGATCAGTCATACTCTATTCATGGTAGATCTATGACAGTTTACATATGTTTAAGGAATTGATAACGTAAGTCAATAAAACATACACAACTTCTACAATAGTCTCATTGGATCAAAAGATGACCTTTGATGGGATCAACCACCCATATCTCTTTCGTTTGCTAAAATTATATAATTTTGGACCAACCATTGTCAAGGTTATTAATCTGTTATATACTGACGCTTGGTTTATGGCTCGAGTTTCAGACCATCTAATTTCACCTCTTAAATTTTCGTTTGGTATTCGTCAAGGTTGTCCCATGTCAGGTCAGATTAGGTCACTTTACAGGTGTCTGCATATGCAGACGACATAAATGTTATCACCGCTGATCAGATAGATATATATATATATATATATATATATATATATATATATATATATATATATATATATATACACATATATATATATATATATATATATATATATATATATATATATATATATATATATATATATATATATATATATATATATATATATATATATATATATATATATATACATATATATATATACATGTATCTTAATACTTTCCAAGGACCATGTGAGTCAGCCTGTGATGCCTTCAGACCCCCAGCCAAAATAACCCCTACATTTGCTTTTGTTCAATAATGCGCCAGAGCACTTCGAGTATTCCTCATAACATTCAAACATTTTATCTATATATATATATATATATATATATATATATATATATATATATATATATATATATATATATATATATATATATATATATATATATATATATATATATATATATATATATATAGATAAAATGTTTGAATGTTATGAGGAATACTCGAAGTGCTCTGGCGCATTATTGAACAAAAGCAAATGCAGGGGTTATTTTGGCTGGGGGTCTGAAGGCATCACAGGCTGACTCACATGGTCCTTGGAAAGTATTAAGATACATGGCATAACATTTCGACATGACCAAAATATTAGAGTAATGGTTACTAATCAAATGTTTACGCCAAAATTATGGTATCACCTTCAAGCTTTGCCAGTTCCCCACTCAGTTCTGGAAAGATTACAAACCATACTGATGGACATGTTTTGGTCTACTCATCACCATTAGCTTAACTGTAAAAACCTGTGTCTCCCTTTAGAATCTGGACGACTCGGTTTGGTCGATATCATTTGCAAGGTGAGACTATACAGTTATATGGTGTGGTGTGACAGCTGGAACAAAAGGGTTTGTTTGTTTTAAATGCAACTATACAGCACAGTTGGCTATAACTGACACTTATATATATATATATATATATATATATAACTGGAATATTTAGTTATTTATTTTATAACAAATTTCAATAAAAGACGTGAGTGGCACGCCACATTTGCATTATGCTAATAACATATTTTTTTGATAAATTGTCAATATTTTAAAATGAGTAGATAAGGCAAAAATTACCAGATTTTGTAGTAGTTGAGCTATTTTAGAACGAAACGTATTAAATGGCGACTGAAGAAACCTATAATGCAGATATATTGTTTATTGTAATTAAGAAAATAATACAAAAAAAGCTTCTTACAATACCTGAACGTTACTGCTTATCTTGACACTTACAAATTTTTTGAACGTTTTACATAAATAGGTGCCGTTTTAAATTACTTGACTTTAGAACATAACAAGAAACTAAAAAAAATACATTTCTAAAGCGCATTTCAGAGTAATTTTTATTTGAGTGACTAATTTAGAGTAATGATATAAGTTTTTAAAAAATGCCACCATTTTTGAACCAGTCGGTTTTGCGAACATATCAGAAGAAAGGTCATATATATTTTCTATAATTCCACATAAATTATATTTCATATAAAGATCTATTTAACTAGTAAACAATAGTCATAGGGTACCATTCCAGTTTTAAATATAAAAAAAGCATTTACAGGCTAGTTAAGCTTGCTACTTTTTAAATTACTTTTTTGCAGGTATTGTATGGACCAAAACTAATGTCGTTAACCTAAAGATTTCTATAACATTGTGAGATCTACGGCAGGGTCGCCATCTCGGTGCGGAACCAGCGAGTTAGTATGTTGTCACGCCAGCTCCAATCACACAAAATGTTATGAAATAGAGACCATGTACAACCAACTAACAATTTTGTAAATTGTCAGCCCTGGCCCATTTCTTCCGTAATATAGGGACAAAGTTTGTAAGGCTAGATGTATTCGCATCATAGTTAGAACAGCAGACCGATTTTGCTCTAATTAGAGCTCATCAGTACGGTTTACTAATTACAGTGATAACACACCTATAAGTAATACGGCTATGGTGGCCAGCCTTCTAGAATGTACGGTATGGTCGCCATCTCGGTGCAGAATCTAGTAGAATATTGTCACGACAACTCAAAATAACACAAAATGCTATAAAATATAGACTAAAGTCGGTAAACCAAAATACTTCTAGTTTCATGTTTACTAAATCGTTCTACATACGCAGACACTGGCTGCATTTTGAAATTATCGATTTTAATTACAAGTGCGTTTTGCATTTCATAAGTTCAACTAAAAATACTTTTGGTCTTGCAATTTGATCAAATATTAATATCGGTAAAACGTTTTAAAGGATAACGGTGGCCTTTTAAAAGTGGCGTTACAAAACACATTATAAAAAAATACTTATATACCTAATATCAAAGTAGTTTTTGTTGCTTTTGAGATAAAGAAAAAAGCATCTAGAAATGTTCCATTATATCTGGTTGTATAATCACCCTGTTTTATTCTCGCAGATTCTATACACCTAAAACGAAGTGCTACAGTTGTCTTGCCTACAAAATGGTTCTATACACACATTCCGACACACCCGACAATAGGCATGGATGCAAAATGATAATGTTTTGTATCCTCCTACTATGTCGAAAAGCATAACTATTGGACAATTGATAGTCCCCTTATTAATCTTATTTTTAAGTGGGTAGACATTGATCCAATCCAATCCATAGCAGGTAGTAGTGGAATTTTTCTTTTCGTAATAGTAAAGGATTTTTTTCACGCCCGAGGAGGTCCCACCCCATTCATCAAGGGGGCGGTGAAGTCCCAACGGACGTTTCCAGTTCTGGTGTATGAGTCGGTTTCCCTTATAAGCAAAAATGATGATGGCTCCTCCTTGTACAAAATATTCCGGAGGTAAAATACCCCTCCATTCGAATCTCCGGGAGAGGGGTGTACAGGGGGCGCCAACATCAAGATTTAAGATATCCTTTTCGAATATATGCGGCCTAAATTCTAACCTGAACTCTCTCCACCATTTCTTCCAGGCTAACAGGCCCCAACTCCTATTCCTCACCGAAACCCAAATCAGTGCCAAAACAGGCACTAATTACCTTAATTTCCCGGGGTATGAGCTCCTTACTTCCTTTAGATTGCATGGAAGCGTGTGCGCATACGTCCGTAGCAATCTACCCTGCACCAGACTACCCAATTTAGAAGCTGGAAGAAAAGACATACTATGGATAAAACTCTCTCTCAGGGCTGCAACTAAATTCATCTGTTGCATTTACCGGTCACCTTCTGACAACAACTTTGTCCAGCTCTTTGACTACCTTTATGAAAAAACAGACCACCTGATTTCTGAATATCCTTCCTCCGAGGTCACTATTCTTGGTGACTTCAATGTCCATAATACGGAATGGCTATGATCTTCAAAAACCGATTCACAAGAGAGAGCAGCGGAGGCCTTTGCAGTCAGCAATTCTTTAGCCAATATGGTTCAGCAACCTACTTACTTTCCTCGTATCCCAACACACAGCTCAAATCCCTTGGATCTCCTTCTTACTACAAAACCTGAATGCTATAAAATATCAGTCACCGCCCCACCTGGTCGCTCAGACCACGGCATGGTCACTGCTTCCTGCGCAATTCAACCCGAGGTCACACAATCATCACACCCACATATCGTTTGGCACTACAACTCCGGAAACTGGGACGAAATGCGGGATTACTTTTCCTCATTTCCATGGGCGTCTGTCTGCTTCTCTCATCCTGACCCCTCTGATATCTCACAAAACGTCATCGAAATTATCCAAGCTGGCATGGAATTATTTATTCCACGTACACAGAAAACCTCTGCAGCCACTCAAAAGCCCTGGTTCTCTAAATTCTGTGACAAGGCCAGACTTGAAAAGGTCAAAGCGCACAAAAAGCTTCTACACAATCCCAGTCAAGAAAACCGTCACGCATTTAACGACGCAAGAAACCGCTATGTCCGCATTCTTTCTGAGGCAAAAAACTCGTTTAATAACCACATCAAAAACAAAGTCCTCTTAAGCTCCAGCGGCAGCAAACCCTTCTGGACTCTTGCTAAATGTATTGGGCATAATTTCTGCAAGAGCATGTTCCCACCTCTTGTCTCAGGGGATGAAATTGTTTCTGCCGCCCTGGGCAAGGCTGAACTTTTTGCCTCGTTGTTCGCCGGCAATTTTACTCTCAACCCACCTCCAAATGTTCAACCACCAACATTCCCTAGTGTCGCGCATAAAATGACGGATATCATTTTCAAAACTAAAAAGGTACGAAAGATGCTCTTTTCTCTTAATACCAGGAAAGCTTCTAACCTTGACGAGATCCCAGCAATTGTTCTCAAAAAATGCGCACCAGAACTTGCTCCTGTCCTGACTCGTCCGTTTCAGATCTTACAATAAAGGCATATTCCCTAGTAACTGGAAAACTGCTCGAGTACAACCCATCCCCAAGAAAGGATCCAAAGCGCTTCCTAGCAACTACAGGCCTATTTCTCTCCTTTCAGTCGTCTCTAAAGTGATGGAAAAGTATATAAACACCGAATTACTAAAATTCCTTGAAAAACACAGTCTAATCCACGACAGGCAGTATGGATTCCGTCAGCGCAGATCGACTGCCGACCTCCTTTCCTTTGTCACCCATTCTTGGAACAAGTCTATGGAACTACACGGTGAATCCCAGATTGTTGCTCTAGACATATCCAAAGCATTCGACCAGGTCGTCACGCACCGCTGCTTAATAAACTTCCGGCCTATGGCCTACCACCAAAACTTTGTACTTGGGCAGCAAATTTGCTCTCCAACAGAAGCATTTCTGTTGTTGTGGATGGCCATTCCTCTAAACTGTATACAATTAATGCAAGAGTTTCTCAAAGTTCAGCTTTAGCCCCTACTTTGTTTCTTCTTCACATCAATGACTTCCTCTCTAGCACATCCAACCCAGTTTACAGTTACGCGGACGACAGCACCCTCCACTCAAATATACAATATTCTAAGCCTGTCTCTTTAGCCCAATTAAATGAGGATCGCAGACTCATGGATTATTCCGTCTCCGTGGATCTCTAAAAAATATTAGACTGGGGAAGTAGAAATCTTGTACAATTCAACCCTACCAAATTTCTGTCTTGCTTTCTTTCTCATAAAAGATACACACTTCTGGGGTGCAGCTGCCGCTTCTACACTCGCTATCCTGGACTCCATTCAAAAGAGAGCTATACGTCTCATCGGCGACCCTACCCTCACCCAAAGGCTGCCATCCCTTGCCCACCGACGTGCCGTTGGTGACCTCTCTCTCTCTCTCTTTTATAGATATCTGCACGGGCACTGCTCAGATGAGCTTTCCTCCATAGTCACCCCCCCTCCCTGCTGCCCCCAACAGATCTACCAGGGGAACAGAGCGAATGCACCCTTTTACTGTCCAGGTCACCAGACATAGAACATCTTATTACGCCCGCTCTTTTGTCCCGAGGACTTCCAAGTTGTGGAATTCCTTGCCGGCACATGTTTTTCCTTTCCCTCCGAACCTCCAAGTCCAGAATTAACAAGTTGCCTCTTTCCCCCTTGTAAACACCCACGGTACGATAGTATTTAGGCTGTAAGTCCTCGTGGTGTGTTGTTGGAATTTAAAAAAAATGCCGACGTTTGCGCGACAAAATGGCGTAATATTTTACAGGAGATAAAAAACTTATTTAACATCAAACTTATTTATTTTGACACAAGTTTTTGTCGTTTTCACCATCCAAAATATAAATGCATTTTCTACCCACAAGACATGCAATGGCCCTCTAGTTTAAGTTTTACTTATATTTTGTCGCTTACAGCTTTCTAAATTTCCAACTCTGGCGCTTAAGCCCCAATTGCCGGCGCTTAAGCCATTTCAGTTTCATAAAGTACGCGTTCAAGTGGCGCTTTGGCCGGACATATGCCTTTCATTTTTTCGTGATAGTAATTATTGATGGTGCTTACGACCACATAATAAGAACACAGAAAATCTGAGGTCGTAATCATTTTGCAAAACGCCTGTTACAAATTTTAGCTCTATCGCAATTAGACTTTTATTCTGAAATAGAATAACATTTTTTGTTGTGGTGTTAATAGAATTTAGTAAGTATGACTAATAGTTTTTTTTTTGAGTTTTCGATCAAATTATGCAGAATTCCATAACAAAATCAAAATTACAAAACGTAATAAAACAATAAAATAGAGGAAGCTAATATTTACTACTAACTACTGCAAACTAAAAACTTTTCTTTCATTCGGAAAACAGAAATAAACATGACATATTATTATTATTATTATTATTATTATTATTATTATTATTATTATTATTATTATTATTATTATTATTATTATTATTATTATTATTATTATTATTATTATTATTATTATTATTATTATTATTATTATTATTATTATTATTATTATTATTATTATTATTATTATTATTATTATTATTATTATTATAATTAACATTTGATTATTACTAAATTAACATCAATAGGCAATTGCTTTCTAAACTTAACACGAGTCAACGTTAACAACACATTTATGAAAACATATTATTAAATACAAAAATGTACTAATTAAAATGAATTCACTGATTTCTCTTCAGTATTGGCCAGTAATATTTTCTGTCAGTTTCTGGAAGCTCATCAGGTATATTGGTACTTGAAGTTAAGGAAACATACTCTGCGTGATATTGCTTTTTGATTGTTAAATCCCATCATAAGTCATGAAGGTTTTCTTGTTAATTGGTAGTTGTGATGAATGCAGTCGAGGAACAGAGATGAAGTTTTCTGGTCGGCCATTCAATTCTGTGGAATACAGCTTCTGGAACGTAACATGTAGAAATATATATGTATTTTAAATTTGCCTTGGAAATCTTAGCTATTTTAATGCCAGTTAGTCTAGTTTCAAGCCCCTCTGCTCTTTTAAACTTTTTCGGAACACCAATTGATTTCCAGTTTAAGAAATTGGCAAAATGTACATATATTACTTCATAAGGCTTCGGGCGCTTACAAGCATCGCGAATCATTGTGCTCCATTCAGATGGTGCCTGTATGTTCACGTTGGAAGTGTATCTTTTAATCGTAGCGTTAACACTGCCAACGGGCATGTAGGTATGTCCTGCAACCAAATAAGTAATTGATATCTTGCACGGATTCTGATTCGGGCAAAAAACATTGCTAAGACAAACCTATTTTTATTGTGTCTCTTACAATTGTCGCAATATCCTTATATTGCGACGATAAAGAGAGAACTTATGAGTAAATATAAGGATATTGAATCATAAGTTTTCTCTTTATCCAATTTGTGTAGTCATATGCCTATTTCGTCCTCACCTCGTTTCCCATCCTTTTCCTCCCATAGATAACAGTAACCATTTTGCGACTAACTTTCATATACAGTAAATTCATTGATTGTTGTTGCCCTTACTTGGTGAAACTGGTCCATACTACATACAGACTTGAAGACTACTTCTCTGGATTCACTGTTGGGTCATTTTTGTAGGTGACGGACGTAGCCAGCGCATAAGTTAACTGCAGCAAGCGGCCCTTATGAATTCTAGATGTTCTAGGGTGATCTTCAACGTTTCTGTGACTAGTTTCGGTGCTTCACAGCATCCACAGACAGATAAAAATTGAATCAATACGAAATCGTGACAACTACAAATAAAGATCTGTTGCTATGTTATGGTGTATTGATCAAAAAACTTATCAAAATCGAAAATAAATGAAGCACAGATGACGGATGAGGCTTTCAAAATGTCTACGTGATGTATGTCAACATTTAACATAAAAATAGAACTATCCTATAACAGTAATAACTATAACAGTTACAACAATAAAATAAGTAAACAATAACAATAATAAAGCAGAGTCTATACAATGAAAGTAAGAGCCTCGGTGGTTCAGACGTGTGCCTCTGAACCGAAGAGTACTGGGTTCGATCCCACGGTTCACCTTTCACTTTCAGTACAAACTGTAACATTAACATCAACCGAGGTTCTGGCATTGTATTTGAGCAAGTTGAATGTCTGAACGTTCCCCCCTTCGTAGGGGCCGTAAATCCGTCGATCCCGTGTCACTGCGATGTTGTACATGTTAAAGATCCCTACCCTCCTTACAGAAAGGCAGAGGTTCGGCAAAATTTCCAGGATAGTGAGGTGAAACTGCTCCCTGGCGTCGGTGATTGGCCTTAGTCGCGGAAATAGACCCACGTTAAAAAAAACACACACAATGAAAGTATCGACATACATCAACTCATTATCTTATTACAACTTTTTTGAAAAAATGGTTAAATATATTTTCTTTGACTTATTTAATTAATAAGAAGAATATCCAAGAAAGGGGAATTCATTAAATCAGTTTGCTCATTTAAAATTAGGCAGCTATTGTCGTGTATGTGCTTTTAGAGTTCTAAAGCTTAAAAAAGCCTAGTTTACGTTTGTCATTACAAAAATGTTTTGGTTGTATGCGGTTATTTACTGTAGGTCTATCTTCGGTATCAATAATATGTTTTGCAAATGTAGATTTGTCAGCGTGGTTATTTCTAAATGCGGAAATATGTTCTTTGTATCCGGTGTTAAAATTTCTAGAAGTTTGACCTATGTAGATTGCGTTACAATGAGTACAAGCTAATTTATAAACTCTAGCTTTTATCAAAAAACAATATATTTTCTCCGCGTTAAATAACAAATCAGTGTCATGTAAGATTTAAAAGCTATTATTGTATTTGTACAGGTATTTAAAAATTCTGAAATGTTTTCTGAAATAAGTTATCGAAACATACCTGGTGTCTTTTTTGTCTCTAATATTTGGATAAAATAAATTAATCGCTAATTTGTATTCTCTTTTCTCGATCATTTTATCTATTATTTTAACAGAGCAGCCATTGTTAAATGCTATTTGCTTAATAATTGAAATTTCTTTTTCAAAGTTGTTTTGGGACATAGGTATTGAAAATGCACGATGTATCATAGAATGACAGCTGACAGCTTTTGTAAAAAAGGGTGACATGAATCGTATGGTATGGTTGTGTCAGTGTAAGTTGCATTTCTATATATTGAAAAGTCAAATGAATTATTTTCTAACTTTCTAATCGTTAAGTCTAAAAAATTTATACAACTATTAGCTTCTTCTTCTAAAGTAAACTTAATATTTGTGTGAAGGTTATTAATAAAATTTAAAAATTCATTTAATTCTTTATGGCTACGTTGAAATCATGCTAAAATAACATCTACGTATCTGTATCAAAAGACAATATTATGCGACAGTTCTGATGTTAAAATTTGATTTTCTAAGTTTTCCATTAATATGTTGGCTAATAAAGGTGACAACGGACTACCCCTAGGTAGGCCTTCATTTGGCATATAAATTTTATCATTAAATTTAAAATAGTTTTGTTTTATACATTCGCTAAAAAGATTAATCTTTTTATGAAACTTACGTTCTTTTCTACTGAAAGGTTTCCTAATAGAAGTAAACACTCTATAGGAGGTATCTTAGAATACATGCTACAAACATCAAACGATACTAAGTTACTATTTGTAGGAATAATTAAGTTATTTAATTTTTGTGTTAGTTCATAAGAATTCTTAACTTAATATTTTGTAATGTAATTGTATTCTCTAATAAGTGAAACTAGTTTACTCGCTATCTTACGATTAGGTGTATTAACATAGCTAACTACTGGTCTCACCGGAATATTTTGGCTTGTGAATTTTCAAGTAGCCATGCATTTTTGGTGGTTGTGTGCTTTTTACAAAAGATATTTCTTTTCTTGTTGACCAAACAGAGATATATTCTAAGTTCATTTTTTAGTTGAATTTTTTAGTGTGAAATGCGTCTGTTGGGTCTCTCTTAATTTCTATTAAATTTGCTGTAGTAATAAAATCATGAATTTTAATGTTGTATGTGTCCCTACTTATAGCTACAGTTGTTATTTCCCTTATCAGCTTTAGTAAAAACTAAATCATTTTCTGATATTTTTTGTCGAACGGATTTTACAATTTTATTTTTGGATAATTTAACGCTTGTCATGTTTTCAAGTTAAATGTTTTAAAAATTCACATATTTTTAATCTGTCATAGTGCCTTATAGACCTGGAAGCAATTTCGGATTCAGACGCTAATATCTCTTTAATTCCGTTTGTAAATTTAAATTTCATGCAGCATTTGTATCCTTTATTTAAAAAAGATATTTCTTCAGTTGTAAAAATTGTATCGCTTAAGTTTTCAAATCTTTTGTAGAACTTATGTGTATATGGGGGAGGTCTTTCTCGATTATGTAAATCTGCCGCACAATAGTAAAACCTAGTAACTCTTAATTTGCAACTTTTCAGTAGGGAAGTTTATAATTCGACTGAAGATATTTTTTTCATTAACCATAATTAGTTTTTCTGATCCCGCGGATCAGATAATGCTTTGACTGCTCTTTATGAATATTGGGTACTTAGAAAAATTTTCAATTTAAATGCTTATTAACAAATTTAAAGTTACTTGGTCATTCAAATTTCACAATATTACAATATTAAAAACCAGTAAGTCCACTTACAGATTTTTCCCTTCCGCCAGCCATCTATTTTACAATTGAAAAAGCAAGCAACATTTTATTTATATCAATATAATAAATTTTTAATTGAAGTATATGAGGCTTGTGATAATTAAAAACATATTTATCCATAGGTAAAATCACTTAAGTTGAGTTGCTTTATATATCCTCAAAATATTTTCTTGTACGATGCAATGATTATTTTCTATTGGTTACGTATATGCTTATATTATATTATCCAATCAGCTTACCTAATAAAACAAGGGTCCTAAACATCTCCAACTTTACAATAACGGGTACCACTAACTTTTCAATATTAACAATTATCAAATATAAATAATTATACAAGACAAACCTGGATATGTTCAATGTTCATAGTTGTCTGTAAAGATCTGTTTTAGACGCCCTCGTGGCTCAGGTGGCTAGGTGCCAGCCTGCAAAGCGAGAGGTCCCGGGTTCGATTCCCGGGCGAGCCAAGTTGACTTTGTCTGGAAAATTTGTATAAAAATATTAAATGTTGGGAAAGAATGTGCTAATGGTCTGAGATGCCGCAGCCAATAATACTTAAAAAAAAGATCTGTTTTAATACGGCAATTAAAATGGCTCGAGAATGAGAACGTCTATCTTTAAAACGCATAATTTGGCGGTTTATTATTTAGACAAACGCCATGCAATTCATAAAAAAAACAACAATACATTAATTCAAAATGTTCACAAGCAAGTAGTTGTCGATGGTTTTATTAAGTAATAGCAACTATTCAATTGTTTGTTATCATTTTTAAGTAAAATATTAGACAGGTAGTTGCAAAAATATATACTTCCTAAAAATACATAGATGCTAAGTTCAAAAAAAAACATACGATATAAGAATTTTTATATATTTTGCAGTAGCTGACACTTTTCCTAAATCTTCTATGCCTCTGCAGAAGTCATGTTTTTCCAATAAAGGTGCTTTCTCGGTGACATATAGGGAAGCAACTCCTTTATTATGCTATATTTTTTTTCAGAGTTTATCCCTGTGTGTGTGTGAAGAGTGGTCTGGCCTCGAGCTTGTAGTCTCATTGACCACAGACAGAGTTTATCCCTCTATTGCACTGTATATTTTCAGAATCTATCAAATCAAATTTTGACTTCAAGGCGGATATCTCACAACATTCATTTTCCAAATCACACTTATGTACCTTTGTCGAGCTATTTCTAAATTGGACGCACTTTATCTGATTGAGTTAGGAGACACGTAAATGAAGATTGGAACCTGTGATGAGCACTGATAAGTACACTTGGAGAACCCAAATCACCACAACACATTTTAAAAGACCTGACGATTGTTTCACTAACCAAGTTAGCGTCATCAGATGATCAAACATTAGAGAATGTTACATCCTCTGATGACGTTAACTTGGTTAGTGAAACGATCGTCAGGTCTTTTAAAATGTGTTGTGGTGATTTAAGTTCTCCAAGTGTACTTATAGGAGACACGTTCTATTTTTTTCTTTGAACACACCCATTTTGAAATTCATGGAAATCTTCAGCTCTAGAATTTATAATAGGGTATCTTAGTTTAACGTGTTAATCAAGGTCTCCAAATCTTCATAATCCTAGTTCTTTCTTCTATTTTTTACCTATTTAACCAGGTATCGGATCTGCTCTCATGAAACTATGACCGGGTTCAAAGTATTTAAAAGTAATGGTGTCAATACCCCACAGCCATCGGCAGGCGTGTAAAAGGGCTTGCTATAGTTTAACCCCACCAAAACGTAGCGGTACAATCTACTTACTTCATATTAATAGTACATTTTTCTCCTTACATTGTACGCAAACACGAGTTACTTGGTTTTACTTTGGTAATTTAATGTTTTTTTTAAATTACACTAGTTGTGCATTTCACTTACGGAAATTATTGAACTACCTACTATATACTAGACTTACTTCTTTATACTGTGGTAATTTTTATTGCGATCCAAACAAGAAAGAAAAATTGCAAAGTAAGTCGCCTTAGTGCAGAAGAAATCTAAATATAAGTCGGGTTACTATAAAGCAACACTAAATATCTTCGTAAAGAAAAGGCCTATTTACAAACGTAAAATAGCTACAGATAGAGGTAGTTACAGGAAATCGGAATATTGAAACAGAAGTAAAACCAAGTAACTCGAGAAAATTCACTAATGAGGAGATCCCGACTTTTGAATTTTGAAAAAATTTCTTCAAATGAGCGCTAATTAGGCCCCCCAGAACACATATCCGGGGTCAGTTTCAATTTATATATATATATATATATATATATATATATATATATATATATATATATATATATATATATATATATATATATATATATATATATATATGTGTATATATTTTTATGTCAACAACACACCACGAGGGCTTACAGCCTAAATACTATCGTACCGTGGGTGTTGACAAGGAGGAAAGAGGCAGCTTGTTAATTTTGGACTTGAAGGTTTGGAGGTTCGGAGGAGAAGGAAAAACATGTGCCGGCAAGGAATTCCACAACTTGGAAGTCCTCGGGACAAAAGAGCGGGCATAACAAGATGTTCTATGTCTGGTAACCTGGACGTTAAAAGGGTGCATTCGCTCTGTTCCCCTGGTAGATCTGCTGGGGGCAGCAGGTGGGGGAATTATGGAGGAAAGCTCCTCTGAGCAGTGCCCGTGCAGATATCTATAAAAGAGAGAGAGGTCACCAACGGCACGTCGGTGGGCAAGGGATGGAAGCCTTTGGGTGACGGTAGGGTCACCGATGAGACGTATAGCTCTCTTTTGAATGGAGTCCAGGATAGCGAGTGTAGAAGCGGCAGCTGCACCCCAGATGTGGGAGCAGTATTCGAGGTTTGGCCTTATTTGTGAAGTGTATAAGGTATAGAGATTAGTTGGTGAAAAGAATTTGCGAGCCCGGAAGAGGAAACCCAATTTCTTAGCAGCCGCTTCTGCAATTGATGTAACATGTTGGTGCCAATTAAGATTTCGATCCACAGTAATGCCAACAAGAGAAAAGGACTCATTACTTTGAATAACTTGGTTGTTCATTGTGATCGGTCTAGGGCTGGTGTATCTCTTGTGAGAAAGAAAGCAAGACTTAGTTTTGGTGGGGTTGAATTGTACAAGATTTCTACTTCCCCAGTCTAATATTTTTTGGAGGTCTACGGAGACAGAACCCTCCATGAGTCTGCGATCCTCATCTAATTGGGCTAAAGAGACAGGCTTAGAATATTGTATGTTTGAGTGGAGGGTGCTGTCGTCCGCGTAACTGTGAACTGGGTTGGATGTGCTAGAGAGGAGGTCATTGATGTGGAGAAGAAACAAAGTAGGGGCTAAAGCTGAACCTTGAGGAACTCCTGCATTAATTGGATACAGTTTAGAGGAATGGCCATCCACAACAACAGATATGCTCCTGTTGGAGAGGAAATTTGCTGTCCAGGTACAAAGTTTTGGTGGTAGGCCATAGGCCGGAAGTTTATTAAGCAGCGCTGCGTGCCAGACCTGGTCGAATGCTTTGGATATGTCTAGAGCAACAATTTGGGATTCACCGTGTTGTTCCATAGACTTGTTCCAAGAATGGGTGCCAAAGGAAAGGAGGTCGGCAGTCGATCTGCGCTGACGGAATCCATACTGCCTGTCGTGGATTAGACTGTCTTTTTCAAGGAATTTTAGTAGTTCGGTGTTTATATACTTTTCCATCATTTTAGAAATGACTGAAAGGAGAGAAATAGGCCTGTAGTTGCTAGGAAGCGCTTTGGATCCTTTCTTGGGGATGGGTTGTACTCGAGCAGTTTTCCAGTTACTAGGGAATATGCCTTTATTGTAAGATATCTGAAACAGACGAGTCAGGACAGGAGCAAGTTCTGGTGCGCATTTTTTGAGAACAATTGCTGGGATCTCGTCAAGGCCAGAGGCTTTCCTGGTATTAAGAGAAGAGAGCATCTTTCGTACCTTTTTAGTTTGGAAAATGATATCAGTCATTTTATGCGCGACATTGGGGACTGTTGGTGGTTGAACATTTGGAGGTGGGTTGAGAGTAGAATTTCCGGCGAACAACGAAGCAAAAAGTTCAGCCTTGCCCAGGGCGGTAGAAACAATTTCATCACCTGAGACAAGAGGTGGGAACGTGCTCTTGCAGAAATTATTCCCAATAGACTTAGCAAGAGTCCAGAAGGGTTTGCCGCCGTTGGAGCTTGAGAGGACTTTGTTTTTGATGTGATTATTAAACGAGTTTTTTGCCTCAGAAAGAATGCGGACATAGCGGTTTCTTGCGTCGTTGAATGCTTGACGATTTTCTTGACTGGGATTGTGTAGAAGCGTTTTATGAGCTTTGACCTTTTCAAGTCTGGCCTTGTCACAGGATTTAGAAAACCAGGGCTTTTGAGTGGCTGAAGAGGTTTTCTGTGTACGTGGAATAAATAATTCCATGCCAGCTTGGATAATTTCGGTGACGTTTTGTGAGATATCAGAGGGGTCAGGATGAGAGAAGCAGACAGACGCCCATGGAAATGAGGAAAAGTAATCCCGCATTTCGTCCCAGTTTGCGGAGTTGTAGTGCCAAACGATACGTGGGTGTGATGACTGTGTGACCTCGGGTTGCATTGCACAGGAAGCAGTGACCATGCCGTGGTCTGAGCGACCAAGGGGGGCGGTGACTGATATCTTATAGCATTCAGGATTTGTAGTAAGAAGGAGATCCAAGGGATTTGAGCTGTGTGTTGGGATACGAGGAAAGTAAGTAGGTTGCTGTACCATATTGGCCAAAGAATTGCTGACTGCAAAGGCCTCCGCTGCTCTCCCTTGTGGATCGGTTTTTGAAGATCCTAGCCATTCCTTATTATGGACATTGAAGTCGCCAAGAATAGTGACCTCGGAGGAAGGATATTCAGAAATCAGATAGTCGGTTTTTTCAGAAAGGTAGTCAAAGAGCTGGACAAAGTTGTTGTCAGAAGGTGACCGGTAAATGCAACAGATGAATTTAGTTGCAGCCCTGAGAGAGAGTTTTATCCATAGTATGTCTTTTCTTCCCGCTTCTAAATTGGGAAGTCTGGTGCAGGGTAGATTGCTACGGACGTATGCGCACACGCCTCCATGCAATCTAAAGGCAGTAAGGAGCTCATACCCCGGGAAATTAAGGTGATTAGTGGCTGTTTTGGCACTGATTTGGGTTTCGGTGAGGAAGAGGAGTTGGGGCCTGTTAGCCTGGAGGAAATGGTGGACGGAGTTCAGGTTAGAATTTAGGCCACATATATTCGAAAAGGATATGTTAAATCTTGATGTTGGCGCCCCCTGTACACCCCTCTCCCGGAGATCCGAATGGAGGGGTATTTTGCCTCCGGAATATTTTATACAAGGAGGATATATATATATATATATATATATATATATATATATATATATATATATATGTATATATATATATATATATATATATATATATATATATATATATATATATATATATATATATATATATATATATATATATATGTATCACACCGATAACTCAAAAAATAATGGGCCGATTTTGATTAAATTTGGTGAATAAATTCTTTTTGCAAATGGCTTGGACAAGTTTGTTAGCCAGGAAAATCTGCCCAGGTTTTCCCGGAAAATTTTGTGTTTTCTTTCGAAAAAAATTTATATCTCCGAAATTAACAAAGGGCAACCAAATGCTACGCAGGTTTACATCCTTATAGGTAAGTTACCTACCAAAATTTAGCTATGTAGGTCAAAAGACAAAAAAGTTATAGGCATTTAAAGAAAAATAAATGGGGGTTTTCCTCAAAACCTCAAAGTTGCGATTTAAAACGTCAAAATCGGCAACATTTAAGCAAATAACTTGAATCTAATACGGGCTATGGAAATCAAATGTCTCAAGAAGGATGTTTTACAAACCCTGAAGTCTTCGTTTCAACCGTCATTGTCCTTCATTTTACTAAAATGTTTCCAGAGAATTCATTTCAAATAGACCCTTTCTCTGATGCTTGGCAGTAGCCTTAGCTATAGAGTTTATCGTTTAATGGTATATAATTTTTGTCGAATTTTCGTAAAAAATCAATAAAGCTCAATATATCCGTCATTATACAAGACATGAAAATTTTTTTTATACATTAATTATAGGGTGTCTTGAGCTACATCTTAAAAAATATTTCTACAATCACAGGGTGGCCCAAATTTTATCTTCAAAAATTTTCTTTTTTTTTAATCAAACATGCTTTATGTTATTGCATTTTTGCATTTTCCATCGAAATATAATCCATGTTTGTAAGAAAAGAAATTCTGGATGCAGCAAGTGCGTTATGGTAGCGAATTTTGATCAAATGCTTCATATTTGAATAGCCAAATTTGCTATTAACCAATAAGGTTGACCAAGAAACGAGTTTTTCCGGAACACTGTAGATTTACCTTTGGAAATTTTTGTACATTTTCACACAATATAGTTATTTTTATGAAACGTGGCACATTGTTTTTACTATAAAGGTTATACTGGTAACCAAAATTGATGCCTGCTTTCTTAAATAAAAAGAAAACACACATATTTGCAATAAAAACATTTTTATGAAAATTCACTACCATAACGCACTTGCTGCGTCCAGAGTTTTTTAAAATTTCAATTCACTAATTAAAATATGTATTTGGTCATCAAATATGTCAAATTCTACGGAATATAATTTATAAGTAAGTTCTGAATGTATAACCTTGATACAAAGAAGCAAACTATCACGAATGGAAAACCATTTCTTGGATTCTTCTTTAAGCCAGATGAAGCTGGCTTTTCTGATAGCAATTTTTGATTGATTTGTTGTTGCAGTAGTTGTCATGATTACGTACCTCGGGATGACCTACCTTCTTATGTTAAACCATGCATTCTAGGAAGCGTTCATCTGCTTGATTTTCAACTTTCTATACAAATGGGCAAGCTCTTCGATAGAAGACGTCTTCCATTCATTGATTGTTGTTGCCCTTACTTGGGGAAACTGGTCCTTACTACATACAGACTTGGAGACTATATATATATATATATATATATATATATATATATATATATATATATATATATATATATATATATATATATATATATATATATATATATATATATATATATATATATATATATATATATATATATATATATATATACTTTATACTTTATTGGTTGAAATTACACAATACGTCTATACAGTAAGTCCATTTTGACTTGTGTTGTATATAGTGACGTAATTTAAACAGTTTATTCTACAAATACTTGACACTGCATTATCCAAATATGACACTTTGAATTTTGACAATCCATTTTAAATAAACTTTTTATACCATTTTTTCTTCCATCTTAGATTTCCAATCTCTGCCTTCATTTACTACTAATCTTTACACATCCATCATTACTTTCCCATCATCATTCTTCATTTACTTTCCATGTTTATACCAAATTTATAAAATTTTATACAAAACCGAACCGCTTCATTCTGACAATATATATATATATATATATATATATATATATATATATATATATATATATATATATATATATATATATATATATATATATATATATATATGGCTTCACTGCTGGGTTACGTTTCTGTAGGTGAAGGAGGTAGCCAGCGCATAAGCTAACTGGAGCAAGCGGCACTTATGAATTCTAGATGTTCTAGGATGTACTTCAACGTTTCTGTGACTAGTTTCGCTGCTTGACAGCATCCTCAGACAGATAAAAATTGAATCAATACGAAATCATGACAGCTACAAATAAAGATCTGTTGTCATGTTGTCATGTTTGATAAAAAAATTCATCAAAATTGAAAATAACATGAAAAACAGCCGACGGATAAGGCTTTCAAAATGTTAACGTGAGGTATCCTAATATTTAACATAAAAATAAAACTAGCCTATATAACAGTAACAACTATAACAGTTACAACAATAAAATAACTGAACAATAACAGTGATAAAGCAGACTCTATACAATACAGTGAATTAGCTTGTACACATTGTAACGCAGTGTACATAGGTCAAACTTCTAGAAAGTTTAACACCCTATACAAAGAACATATTTCTGCATTTATAAATAACCACGCTGACAAATCTACATTTGAAAAACATATTATTGATACCTACAGTAAATAACCGCATACAACCACAGCATTTTTGTAATGACAAACGTAAACTTGACTATCTTTTGTAGAACTTATGTGTATGTGGGACACATAAGTTCTACACAAGGTTTGAAAACTTAAGCGATACAATTTTGACAACTGAAGAAATTTCTTTTTTAACATTCGTCGTACCGAGCGGGGTACAAACGTACCCTAGATTCACAGTTTTTAGGATATTGTTGTAAAATTGGAATATTCTGCTTTGTAGATTTAAGTTATCCTCCATTAACGCCCGCTTAATGTTTTTGTGAGTTTACAAAATTGTTCACATAATTTTTATAAAAGAAAAATAAAATGCTACTTGGGCTACGTTTGTACCACATTATATATATATATATATATATATATATATATATATATATATATATATATATATATATATATATATATATATATATATATATATATATATATATATTGTAAGCTTTATTTTAGACTTATTTGAGATCCGAGATTTACGTATCGGTGGCCTGATTCGTGATTCGTGTTATTGCTTGTTAGTGTTTGCTGGCTCATCGTAGAAGGAAGTTTTTATTGTTTTTTTGTTTATTTGTTTTTATGATACGAGTGTGCTATGTCGGCAAATATAAAAGTGTGTAATCCCAAACAACTGATGGATGAGGAGTTGGAACAGTTTTTGAATTGTGGTCTGAGTGATATTGAAGTCGACTTGGAGAGTGAGAACAGCGATTGTGGGCCAGAAATAATAGAAAATGAAATGTTACGATGGAAAATAGAGACAATAGTGCTTCTGCTTCTGAAAGTAGGGACATATCCGATGCAAGTTTGGAAGGAAGTATTTTATATTACCACATTGAGGCTAATGTAAAATGGAATTAGTTACCATTTCCATCAACTTGTCACAGAAATAAAAATATTATAAGAAAAAGAGCGGGACTGAATCAGTATAGCGGCAACATCTCCTCAGAACTGGGTGCATTTGAACTGTTTTTGACTGACGAAATACTGGATATTATTGTTTTACTTTTTCTATTGTTTGACATTCTTATGCATTCTCTTTTTTCTTTCATTGTTGTAGATATTCACAATTTGGAATAATAACAATCCAGATAAAAAAGCATGTACGTGGAAACCAACAGATGTTATAGAAATAAAAACGTATATTGGTCTTCTTATATTCTTGGGTGCCTGGAAAGCTTTAAAATAACCCACAATAATGCTGCAGTGTTTTAAAAAAGGTTACTCACGACCCATTATAGCTGCAACAATGTCTTGTCTACGTTTTTAGTCGATAACGTAATTTCTTCGGCTTAATGATATAAATTCAAGGGGGGTTAGGAAATCAACCGATAAGTTAACACTAATTAAACAAATTTTCGATCTATTTGCACATATATTTTTTTAAATCCTACAATCGTGGAAGCCATATCACAGTGGATGAGCAACTGGTGTCATTTAGAGGTCGCTGTTCATTTAGGGTATACATGAAGAGCAAACCCGATAAATATGGGTCGAAAATTTGTGCTGCAGCCAACAGTAAAAATGCATACACTCTAAATATGCAACCATATTTGGGAAAAAGTAACAATATACCGGAAAAAAATCGAGGGGAAGGAGTTTTTCTAGACCTTGTCGGCTCAGTACAATCTGGACATGGCATTACAACTGATATTTTTTACGAGTTTGTCATTAGCTGATAAGTTGTTGGAAAAAGGAATCACATTTTGTGTTACATTACGTAAAAACAAGCCATATATTCCTCAAGAATTATTGCCAAAGTCCTACAAACCAGCTTTTTCTGGCATGTTTGCCTTCCAAGAACGACATACGATGGTGTCTTATGTTCCGAGCAAATCAAAGGTTTTCCTACTGTTGTCTACAGAACATCAGAATGGTGCAGTTTCAGGGAGGGTACAAAATTTAAGCCGGATATAATACTCCATTATAACAAAACAAAAGGTGCTGTACCGATAAAATGGTAAAAGAGTATTCAGCCCGCAGGATCACTAACCGATGGCCTATAATAATGTTTGGCCAATTATTAGATGATGCTAGAATAAATTCATTTATTTTATGTGGTCTGAAATTTCCGGGAAAAAATCAAGTAATAAAGACAGTCGCAGGAAATTCCTGCTCGAGCTGGGAGAATCGCTGATCAGATGAAATGCAGTCAGAAGATTTCAAACCGAAGAAACAATGCATAAGCCATCAATATCCTTGATATTTTCCAGAATTAGAGGATAAAAATAGAGATAATCAAGAAGTTGTGCGGCCTACACCTGCTCGGTGCTACTTATGCGACAGAAAAACGGATCGAAAATGCAGGCAAGCCTGCATCCACTGCAATCGCTTTATATGTGCTTCCCATTCTGCAAAACAAACTATATGCGAAAAATGCAAAGATCACCATAATTCCTCAGACTAGATTGTTTTTTTATGTTTTGTAGTTTACGGTTTAATAATTTTGAATAAATATTTTACGTTTTGCATTCACTTTTTATGTTTTTTATAATAGTTAAAATTAGGAATGTAAAATTCTGTAAATTAACGTGGGGTACAAATGTACCCCGCACAGTATTTCCTGTATTTTTATAGCACTGTACGACGAAGGTTAATAAAGGATATAAATAATGCCCGAAATTTAAATTTACAAACAAAATTAAAGCGATATTACCTTCTGAATCCGAAATTGCTTCCAGGTCTATAAGCCAATCTGAAAGATTAAAAATAT